>JAGKPW010002221.1:0-600000 GCA_019926035.1 Melaleuca alternifolia | reverse complement strand
GTGCAGGTAGAGAAAACGACACAACTGTCCCTATCGGACTGATTTTCTCAGTAGTCTGTGAGCTACTGCCTTTTTCGGCTACGTCAAGTTCCAGAAACTTTGCCGTCTGCGATTCTACAATTCTTGTACCTCCACTAGGATTGTAGAATCGATATCCTTTAGAATGATCTGGATAGGATACAAAATAACACCGAGTGGTTCTAGGGTCCAACTTGCTCAATGTTGGGTTGTACAACCTTACTTCTGCAGGACAACCCCAGACTTTCAGATGGTTTAGGCTAGGTTTTCTTTCAGTCCACAGCTCGAAAGGAGTCAATGGAACTGCTTTAGTAGGAACTCGGTTCAATATGTAGAGGGCTGTTTTCAAAGCTTCACCCCATAGGAAATCCGGTAAATTGGTCCTACTGGTCATACTCCTCACCATTTCCATTAGGGTGCAATTACGCCTTTCGGCTACACCATTCTGTTCAGGACTTCCAGGCATAGTAAACTGAGCTACTATCCCAGAATCCTCTAAGTACTTGGCAAATGGCCCTTTAAGCTGTCCAGCATCGCCATGCTTGCCATAATACTCACCACCTCGGTCTGACCTCACAACCTTTATGACTTTTCCCAGCTATTTCTCGACTTCAGTCCGAAAAATCTTGAACTTGTCAAGAGACTCAGACTTTTCTTTAATCAAGTACAGATAACCATATCGGGATTTGTCATCTATAAATGTGATGAAATAAAAATTTCTACACACGGTTGCTGTATAGGGTCCGCTAATATCTGTATGAATCACTTCTAATAGATCATTACTGTGGACTGCAGTTTTCTTCTTTATTTTGGTCATCTTACCCCGACAGTAGTCTACGCAAGTCTCTAGGTCATTTTTAAGAGAAGGTAGGATGCCAACCTTTATCAGCCTATCCACTCTTTCCTTAGAGATGTGACCCAAACGTTTATGCCACAATGCGTAAGACTGTTCCTTAGATAGAGGTCTTTTGGAAACAACTTTTTCAGCTGTATAAGCGACGTATATATCCGTAGGAGTCAAACATAATCTGTACAATCCATTGGACATATTGCAGCACCCAACCTTATTTGAATTAAAAAAACATAGTAATAACACTATTCTTTAATTCAAAAGAGTAGCCACACTTGTCCAAACATGATGCGAAAACTAAGTTCCGCCTGAAGGAAGGTACATAAAATGTATTCCTTAATGTCAATCTAAAACCAGAGTCTAGATTCAAAATGACGTCTCCCACGAACACGACGTCGACTTGGTTATTGTTTCCAACTGTGAGCTTCGATTCATCCTGATTTGGCTTCCTCCGGTTTATGAATCCCTGTATGGTGAACGCAACATGATTATTTGCACCACTATCGAGCCACCACGAACTGGATGGGGCTTCAGATAGGTTGGATTCAAAAACCAAAGCCAAAGAATCGTTACCAGTTTGCTCACGCTTAGACAACCAAGCTTTATATTTGTTGCAGTCCTTCTTTATGTGACCTTTCTTCTTGCAAAACAAGCAGAGTCCACTATTCTTAGAAGATGATGATTTATTGGGACCCAGACTTTCGGTCTGACCAGTGGCAAAATGACTAGTCGTTGGTTGAGTTCCTTTACGAGTACAACCTTTAAACTTTTTCCCCTTCTTCTGGCTAGAACCAGAGGTAAGCAGGGCCAGATGCCCTTTCTCCTTCCTTAGTTTTTCTTTCTCAGCTACAACCCTAGAAATTAGGTCATTAACTGACCAGGTTTCATCTTGAGAGTTGTAGTTGGTTTTGATAATGCCAAAATCAGGTGGGAGAGTGTTTAGTGCCTAATGCACTATGCATGTATCAGGAATGGTGACATTTAGGACTGTGAGTTTGGACTGTAGGTCTACCATCCTAAGGATATAATCCCTAACCCCTCCAGAACCATCATATTTCATATTGTAAAGTACTTACAATATGTCCCTATCTCAGCATTAGGCGACACACGGTTTCTAGCTTCTAAGGCTTCCATCAACTCTTTAGCAGTGTACTCAGCAGACAGGCCACTTTTCAAATGTTCCTGAATGGTTCGCCTCATAGACAACAGACAAATCCTATTGCTCTTTTCCCAAGCTAAGAACAATGCCTTCTACGATTCAGTACTATCAGTAGTCAGATCTGCTGGCCTATCCCCACTAAGGGCAGTATGAACATCAGCCAGCTCCATCCCAAACATGAAATCCTCTTTCCATTTCTTAAAATTTGACCCCGTAAGAACCTCAATGGTAATCGAATTACCATTTACAGAGAAGGTGACTGAATAACAAGCAATGAAAACAATCAGCATAATGTGAGTAATGTGTAACTTGAAACCGTATAAGTACACATTATTAGAGCTACAAACATCATCATGCAAACACCTTTGGGCAGAATACAAGACATGCAGTTGTACACTCTACACATGTCAGCGATTATGACAATATATTCTAAATCTTCGCAAATTCATCACCTCTGGGTGTCTGAATCACTAGGACCAGTCAAAACTCAACCTTATGCTGCGCATGCAAACCTCCATGAACAAATATGCAATCACCCCCTTTGGAAGTATGACGACACATTAGAACAGGAGACATCCTTAAACAGTACAAGACTGATATTTCTCAAATCTAACCAGGTGTGCCACTTTGGCGGTCACTCCCTAATCAAACTCTTGAAACTCTCTTATACCAGGGATATTATACTTTATACTCACATTTATCTTATACATAGATTTTAGACTTGATGACAGGGGCAATGTCACTAAAATCACGTGTCATGCCAATTACATTGCTCAATTTATTGATACATGTTAAACCTTATACATGCAATAAACAAAATAATGTCTACTAATCATATGTGATGATACACATGTGAGCTAATATAAGTACTTCAAGAAACTATATAGAAATACTCGAGAAAATGCCAAAAAGCACTGAAACATGCATCCACATAAGGCTTTATACGCATTTTCACCTTTATAAAAGCATCAAACATGCAAAATAAATTCATCACGTGAAAATAGACATTCATACGGACACAACGGCGCAAACCACGCTCAAAACGGAGTCCGGATGAGCTCAAATGAGCTTCCTGAAAAATTGGTTCGCGTGCGGGTCCGCGGACCGGTCTGACCGGTTGGACCGCTCGGTCTGACCCGGTCGGACCGGTCAACGGTCCGGACGGTCAACGAATTGACCGGGTCAACGGGCCGGGTCGGCAGGTCGGGTCGGGTCGGGTCGCCGGTTGGATCGGATCGGGTCAGGAGGCACGGGTCGGGTCAGTCGGCGGGTCGGAAACCGGGTCGGTCGGGTCGGGTCCCGGTCAGCCGACCGCTGACCTGGGTGACGTCAGCTGACGTCACCCACGTGCACGCCAGCCTGCTGGCGTGCACGGCACAGCCCTCAGCTGAGGGCTGTGTGGTGGACAGCTGGCGTGGCATTTAATGCCGCGCCACTGCCCACACGCCAGCGCCCACAGCTGGCGCTGACGTCAACTGACGTCAGCCCAGCTGTGGGGTTGTCCGCTGCGCACGGGCGAGCGTGGCCAACGCGCGGTGGCGCGTGGCCACGCCGTCCGTGGCGCGTGCGGCGCGTGCGCCGTCGTCCGATCACCTCCGGTGGCCCGCGACCACTCGAACCGCTCGGAATCGCGAGCCCGACGTATTCATCCAATAAAAATCAACTTTCATCCGTCACAAAATGTGAAAAAAGACTGAGAACCCTTAGATTCTAAAACCGAGCTACGGCGGCTCTGATACCACTTGTTGGCCGCGACCGAGACGGCCACGGCTCGCCCTAGGATCGACGTAGCTCAGCAATAGAACGATTCAGCCAATGAAAGTTGAGTTACATACTTGTTTTGGAATCCATCGTCGTTTCGGGGCCGTTGTCGACGATCCACGAGCTCACGGTCGATCCACGAGCTCTCGGTCTTCCCCTCTATGACCCACCGGAACACTGGCTCAATGAGGCTGCCTCTCGCGGTCCGTTTACCGAATGGACGCCTTATGCGAGTTCAGAGAGAATTTTTGTGCGTCTGGGCTAGAGGAGGGACTTTGAGCGCTATTTATAGAGTTTTGAGCCGGGCCCTCTCATTACGGGTCGGGCCGAACTCGGCCCACACAAGCCAGTTCCATATTAGACTTAATTGAGAATCTTAATATCCGACTTTATTATACCAAACCCGTTAATCGGTTTTACAATATCAATTAATACAAGTCCACAATTAGGAATAACATTACATTAAATTAAGTAGAGATGAACATACTTTAATTGATGAACTTGCTAAGCTTAATTGAGCTATTTGATCACAAGCTAGTTTCAAGAGATGGCCACGAAATAACTCACCCAATTTATGATCTAGAATAATGAAATCGAAGTAAAGTGATGCGGCAAAAATTCAATAAAATAAGAAGAAATTTATGGAGTTTTAATAGAATGTCGACTGTCTGAGCTTGAGGATCGGTGTTGCAAGGCCATAGGAGTCGTTGCAGGCCACAGGACCGCGCAATGCATTTAAAATTTATCAGACTCGTCATTAGGATGGAGACGGCAATGGTTATATAACTCTTCAAGTTTGAATTCTAGCCCTTGGATATCCAATCCAAGGGTTACGATTAAATACTTCATGGTTAAGAATATCTCTTTAAATATTCCATTTTCATTTGAATGATGAAGATATGATATTCAGTGGATGTTTAGGATCCATTGCTTAATCATTAAACAATATTCCTATTGGTTGGACTTTAAGGGTAATTTTGTAATTCCAAAAGGACATTTTGTAATTTTCTACACAAGGAAGAGAGGGAGAGGACCGCCAGAAAAATGGTTGGAAAATTTGGCTTGAGTGGTCGGTCAATCGGGCCGGGTGGAGCCGGACCTTCACTGGTCCAATCCATGGGCTAATATGTCAATTTTCCCCAATTTAGCTCAATTAGGTTGAACTGAGAAGTTTCTAAGTGATTTGGGTAAAATTGAGGACAATTGGATTATATGGATCAAATTGAATCGACTTGGTTCAATTAGTTGGACATGAAATCCTTAATTTCCACTAATTTCCAATTAAAATGACCTCGTAGACTAAAACAATTGAGATAATTAAACTTCAATTGACCCAATTTGAAAAGCAATTATTCAAATCAAATATTACTCTACAATGGATCAATTTGAATTGTGCTAATTGGATCAAATCTTCATGATTTTTTAATCACTCATTAGTCAAATCTGTCAAATTGAATTAGATTAGAATGATTATATCAAAATAGATTGTAGAGTTGAGTTGTCTCTAATGAATTTGACTTAATTGTATAAAAATCTTGCAATATATGAAGAATCAGTCAGGATCTTTAATTGGAACCAAAATTGGGAAAATTTGTTGATGAGTAGCACATTCGAAATGGACTTGACAAATGGATATAACATGTCTCATCAATCAAATATCGTAAAAGAAACTACTTCAAAAAAATCCAGAAATGAACTAATTTTGGTTTTGGCCAATTAGTAATTGAAATTCCAAATTGGAGAAAAGTCAATTCCTAATGGACTTTTGTGTAATTGATAACGTAAAAAATCAAATTAAAGCAAAAATGAGTTGACATGGGATTTTTTTTTAAATTTTCTTTTTTGGAAAACTTTGGCCACTGGTTGACTTTAGGGATTGAAAAAAAAGTCAACTCTAAGACTTTAAGGGATTATTCATAAAATTGATGTCTTATTTTGAAATTAACATTGAAAATTTGAAATTAACTTGAAAGACGCTTAAATGAGTCTTTTTGATGAGAAACGAGTTTTGTCCCAATTAGAAATTACAATCTCAAGTTTTTTTTAAACTTTTGTATGATGCGTCTACTAAAAATCAAGTGTCAAAAGGTGCATGACCTTTAGTTGGCTTTAAAATGGAAAGGTATCTCAATGTAGCACTTCAATATATCCACCACCTTATGTATCAACTTCAGTAGCATCATGGCGTGTATCATTTTCCCATTACATAATAGCTTAATTTCATTTAAATAGTCATTATGATGGTCTACTAAAATGCATAATTTCTAATGACATTTTGGCAACACAACAATGTTTAATGATTCGAGATCCTATCTCGATATTATGATGACCAAAGAGCATGTGTTTGTTGACGATTCAAATGGACAGCTAATGTTGTATCCTAAACTCAATGACTTTAAATAGACATTGCAGCATCTTTGCATTGATGTCTATTGAAAATTATAAATAAGAGAGTCAAGACTTACCTTAAAAGCGTGAGAATCTGAGTACACAAACTTCCTATCTCTTCCTCTTCTCTCTCTCAACTAAACTTTTCATCTTCCAAAGACTCTTTATTTCTTGAAGCTCTCCTGTAGGCTCTTAGCTTCAGGTTTAGAGCCTACTTCACCTTTGATCTTCTCCTTTTTATTATTTTACTTGCCTTTCCTTTTCTCTCTCGATATGTTTTAGGAGTTTGTTTATCTGAATAAACTTCCGTAGTGGATCTTGAGTGACTGTAGAGTCCAATTTAATCATACATCCACTAGACAACTATTGAGGAGGTTGATCGTGATGTAGTTTAACAGTCTCTCAAAGATCAGGCCACTCTTCTCTCTCAATTTAGATTTCTATCTAGATTTGAGAGTTTTGCTCTCCCGAACTAAATCTGGAAGTCCCTTACAGGCACTTGATCTGTGTTCTTATCATATATTTATGTTGATATTATTGCATGGTGAAGGTGATTGGAGTTGTTAAACTTAAACGCACACCGTAAACCAGTGCAATTAGAAATGGAGATCTAGGCGTGTGCTCATCACTAAGTAGAGTGATTAGCCGTCAAAAGTTTATGTTGGTAGATATGTTCTTGAGTGATAAGAGTATGCTAGCTATGTTATGCTTTGGTGTATGTACTTTTTCTTTCAGATTTGCTAGACTTGAAACATTTCTATATACATCTCATGTATGATTTTCAAAAATGAAAGAAATCTTTCTTTCAACCAAAAAAAGAAAATCCAGAAAAACACAAAAATAAGAGAAATGTGAGATTTGAACACAATTTAAGATGATTCAAGAGTAAGAGGACCAGGGAAAGACTCATCAAGTGCTGAAATGAAGGGGGAAATGGGGTGTTTACTGGTTACATCAACCACCTCTAGATGAAGTGTGACCACCTCGTCTCAAGGTAGGCGAGGCTTCCTCTTCTTCAAGCTCGTGTATCATAGATCCAAGATATCAATCCATATTCGAGCCTAAGGCGTGAGTTTATCAATTAGGCATTGTTCCGACGATTTTTTTCTCTAGAAAAAAAGAATTTACATAAATTTCCATGACTTAGGATTTGGAAAGTTTCGTTTGATTGTGAAACCTTCAGTTACCGTTTCGGCCATAGGATCTTTTTCAAGTGTGGGAAGATTTTACTAGAAATTTGACCAATGATTACTTCTCATTCGACATCTTATTAATTTGAAATTTGTTGCATTGGAGTACTTATGATCCATAACTTCAAGATGTGCAATTGAAATTGGGAAATCACAAACTTCAAGACGCTGCGAGAAATGGGCGATTGGTCTTGATGGTTCAAAATTTGACCATCGAATTTGGTGGCGAAAGACTCGTCATTTCTTGAAGTTCCCTCCCTCTTCTTCCCTCTCTCAAAGCAAACTTTTCATATTCCAAAAACTCTCCATTTCTTGAAGCTCTCCCGTCAGCTCTTAGTTTTGGCAGATCTGTTCTTGAAGGATAAAAATGTGCTAGCTACATGTTTTTTTTTAAAAAAAAATTTAAGTAATTGTATTGATCTTTAAAGCCAACTGTACAAAACGGAGAGGCCTGGTACTACAAAATGACTTTCACTTAAGACAATAAGCCATCCTGAGTGAAAGAGTACTATAGTTCTCGATGTGAACCCCAAAGAGTACCTATATGAAGACTAAAAAAGCTACAATAACTGAATACAATCCAGTTACAAGAAAATAATTCCATCTAACCTTGAACTGATTTGTATTCACCTATTTCTTGGATTGTCCACTACATGTTGTAAAGCTGTGGCTTTATCCTTAACCACCTTGAGAAGCTTCATTTTGATCGCTGGTAAGAAGAGATCACAATTTCAAAATAAGATATTGTTTCTTGTCATCCAAATGGTATGACATAAGGCACCTAAGGAGAACCTTGCAATAACCTAATGGAAATGGTTACTAGAGAAGTATCTTGTCATCCACTGAAGTATGCCTATCTAGGGGCCATTTCTCCATGAAATATGACAATTTGCAGCCCAAAATAAGGCAAGTCGAGATGTAAATCGACAAAAAAAACATGGTCAACAAAATCTGGTCTTCCATGGCAAAAAGCACAACTAGCCTCAGTAATTTGACCACATGATATGAGGAATACTTGGGTGGCAGATTCCTTCGAGTTATCAGCCATAGAAGAAATTGGTGTTGACCGATGAGTGTTTTATCCCAGATAAATGAACGCCACTGCATTATATGTCCTCTTGGTCGAATATAATTCCATGCTGAGGCTACTGTGAAGACCCTTGAGGAGCTTCCCATCCACCGAAGACGATCTAGATGACTGGACAGCAAAGGAAGTCGATCACCCCACGAATTCAGAGTGCTAGCTAAACTAGAAGGGAGAATCCCTACTAAGCAAAAAGTCTGATAGCATAGCATCTCTAGGGAAATCGGATTGATAAATCTGTCGGTCTATGAACAATAGGTTTAATGGTCCACAAGGGTGCCAGAGATCAAACCACAATGAAATGGAACAGCCATCCCCAACATACCATTGAAATAAGTGTCGATATTCCTTACTAAGATCAAGAATCTTCATCCAAGACCAAGAGCAGAAGGTAGGCCTTCGAGCAACCCAGAACCTTTGCTTTTTAAAGAAGTTTGAATGTATCCACATGCACCAAAAGGATTCCTTGTCAACAAATAAGGACCAAATATGCTTGAGCATTGCAACTTTGTTATTTTCCCTCAAGCACCTAATTCCCAAACCACCTTCCTTTTTAGGGAGACAAATATCACTCCAGGCCACTTTAGAACCACTTGACCCTAAGTCAGGACCTTTCCAAAGGAATTGCCTAAGAGTTTTCTCAATTTTTTCTAAGATCGAGATCGATAATACAAAAACCCTGGACCAGTAAACTTGGATAGCGTGAAGAACTAACCTTATCAATTGAAGGCGGCCAGCAAATGATAGAAATCGTTGGGTCCAGGATTGGGCTCTTCTAGTGATCACATTCACCAAAGCAACGCAATCAGCCTTCCTCAGTTTGGTCGATACCATGGGTACCCTAAGTATCGAAAAGGTAAAGAGCCCATCCTAAAATCCAGTATATCAACAATAGGGCTGTGCCATGTGTTAGGATCCCCAGCTAAGAAAAGTTCACTCTTATTTGCATTCGGGACAAGGCCTAACCAGTCAAAAAAAAAATAGAGAAGGCATCTATCAGTATAGTAATAGACCCAACATCAGCTTGGCAGAACAAAAGAACGTCATCAGCAAAAAAGAGATGGGCCAAACCCATGGCCTTACACCTCCAATAGTACTTAAAATATGTAGTGTTAACCAGACGAAGCATATTACCTGACTGAAGGAAATCCATTATAGCCGATACAACTGAAGGACCCACTATATCCCAGGACTTTTTGAAGAAGTCCACATTGAATCCATCTGGACTCGGAGCTTTACCAGACACTAATGAGAATAGGGTGCACCGTATTTCCTCCTTAGTAAAAGAATTAGACAAAGTACAAACCCGGTTCTTATCAAGGATTCTCTGAATGTGGGCACAAATATCTAGAGATGTTGGACAAGCTCTTTGAGCAGGGAAAGCAAAAAAGTTCTCAAAGTGAATGACAAAAAACTTCTTTAATATCTGTTGAAGAAGATACAAGAGAACCCAACCCATCAATCACCAACCTAATCCTGTTATTGAGCTGCCTTTGCTTGACCGTATGGTGAAAATCTTTTGTGTTGAGGTCACCTTCCTTTAACCATCTAACTCTGGACTTCTGTTTGTAAAAGGCTTCTTCCTAAAGACGGAGGCTTGAGAAAGATTGCAGAACAGCCTTCTCTTCCTGAGCTAGCGCCAAATTAAAAGAATCGTGCATAAGAGTCCTAAATAAGCCAAAGTTGCTTCTTCGTGAGTCTCTCTTTTGAACTCCCCTTGATATTCTCATTTTTTGGTCAATGTTCTCCTTTTCTCAATCTTCTCGTCCCCGTCCTTTCGCCCGTCACCTTTATCTTAGTTGTATGTAACAATATGTGTGTGCGTGTGTTGTCACTAGTTGTGCACCATAGGTTAGGGAAAAGCAAATGAGATAAAGCTGAAGAGAAATAGGTCGAAGAGGGGCTAGGTTAGAACAAATGGAGACAAAAGTGGGCTGGAGAGAAGAGATGGGCTTGCGAGGAAAAAAGGAAACCTACTTGGGCATGGGCTAGGTTGAACCGACCTAGATTAGATCTTTTTTTTCTAATCGATTTTTAATTAATTTAATTTTTGTAGAAATTTTGAATTCAAGCTAACACTAATTTATCTAAAAATAACTTATTGGACTGACTAGATCAGCTTTCAATAGTCATGTGAGAATTGATTCAGACAAATGATACTCATTTAATCTAGTTGATGCAATATTCTTGACTAATGATGAGGACTTTGTAGAATGAAGGAAAAACATATGATAATTTCATAGAAGGGCCACAAAGGGTTGTATTATAGTAAAACTACTTATGGAAGTTGTTCCATTCCAACAATCTATAGGATAATAATCTAATCCGAGACATTTTGATGCAGTTATTGTCGAAGGTGGTTACCAGATAGGCTATTATGAAACAAATAGGGATAAGAGTTTGAAATCTGATGTTGAAGTGACAAGAAGGAGAAGTGGGTTTCAAATATATGATCCTATCAATGTAGTGCTTATTCTCTCTATGTCCATGAAATTTGATGTGCGACATTCTCAAATTTGGATGCCTCCTACGATGTGCATGGATGAACCAAGGCCAAGAAGCAAAGGAATCTAAAAGGAATTGTGTAACGTTTGACTTGGAAGAACCCTGAAACCACATTTTAGCTACTCACGGGAACCGAGATTTATAAGGAATGTGCAGAAGACCCTATTGCCAAGTGCTTTATCCTTCCATCTCTTCCTTTAGTCAATAGGAATCCGATGCCATGGTAATGTTTCTAACTTAGTTTTTATGGAAATTTTCCAATCAATAGGTGAGTATATTCACATTGGTTATAGAAATTGATCCATTCGAAGCACGGCCTTAAAATCGACCCTTAAATTAGTACGAGGGAAGTGTTCCCATTCTCGGAACCACACAATAGAATGACTGGCTACACCGGAAGGAAGCCATCGACCGACCGACCTCCAGGAGTACCGACGACCGGCACCAAACACTGGCTACGTGCTTGGCCACCTTGGTGCCCGTCGTTTGCCAGTTTAGCCACCATCGTCGTCATCTCTCTCTCCCTTCCTTCTTCTTTCAGTCAGCACGCCATTCTCTCTCCCTCTTTCTTCTGTCCAACTCTCACAATGGCCAATTGAGGCCTAGAACATCTCCCAAGCAACCCCGCCACTTAGTGGCCATGCGCCAAAGGCTACCACCATCTTTTGATGTCATCCTCGGCCCCTAGAACCTAGGATCTTGGCCCAAGATTATGTTTGATAAACTTTTTGCAGCCAAGGGAACTACACAGCTGTCACGTGGCAACCATGTAGCCGTCGCTCAACTAGGGCCACCACCATGGTCAACAATTGTGCCAGTTGACATAGCTTGCTCCGCCATTCAATGTAGCCAATCAAGCTGCCAAGAGCTCTATAAAGAGCTATCTTTTTCCCTCTTCCTCCTCCTCTTCACCTACTTGTTCATTAAGCCACCAAAAGAAGAGAAATATCGAGAAAGAGCTTACTGTTTTCTCTTCCTTCCTTCGTGGGATCACCGACCAACCTCTGCTCCGCCTGTCCCTATTGTGTTTTCGTGGAGAGTTGTTGTTCTCAACCATGTTGCTACCTTTTACTCACCGTGAGCTATCCGTCCGTTGTTGCTATTCATTGCTCACGTCCATGGCTCGTTGTTAAGAGCTCTTCTTCTCCATCTTTTCTTCTCTTCTTCTATGGACTTCAGCTATACCGTTGCTATGGTATCCATGGAGAAGCCATGTACCGTTGTCATAGTTAAAGACAAGAAGAATTTAAGTATCTTAAATGATCACACTTTTAATATGTCATTTTCATTCAAAACATAATTTGTAGGGACTTCTGCAAGCTTTGGCTAAGTTGTTGCTTGAAGCTGAGCATAAATGAATGCTAAACATATTTATGTTAATTAGAGGAAGAAGTATTAGGGCATGCAAATGCAAAGATTATTTTGGCAGTATGCTGAGAGTAATACTATGGTGGAGTATGATGAACATGCTCAAGCATTGAAAAAAATTACTATAGCTACGTTTCATGACTTGGTTGAAATAGAACCAAAGCATTGGTAAAGGGCTTTCCTTGCCATTTAGGTAAAATGCGACATAGCTAACAATAATTTATTGTGAGGTATTTAATAGAAGAATCATAAATGCTAGGTATAATATGTTTGAAGATATGAGGATGGTGATAATGACAAGGATGCACACATAGAGGAATGCATATGCTCGATGGAAGAGGGACTGTGGTATAAGAATTGTAAAAAAACTTAGAAGAAAATAGACTTGCTGCAATTTACTCCCATGTGATATAGAATAGTAATAATGGATTTGTGGCAATAAATATAGGGAGGCCTACATGGTTGATGTGCTCAAGAGAGATTGTACTGATGGATGTGGTAGCTTACTTGCATATCTTACCCTCATGTTAAATCTACTTTAAATGATAGGCAAGATGCATATGATTTTGTGGATGAGTGCTACAAGAAGGGGAAGTTCTTAGCTACATGTCAAAATATGATGATGCCAATTTAAGGAGAGAGATTTTGAAAAAAAGAACTAGTTATGAGGCACTTGAACCACTATTGGCTAAGGTGAAGCCCCGTAGATGTAAATATAAAAGAGTAAGGGACGAATGTGAAGGGACAAATGTGAGGTGGCAAGTGGAACTAAGATGTCAAGGAGAGTAATGAAGATGACTTGTTTCACTTTCAAGGGAAGAGTACATAATAGTTTGACATGTCCGATTACGAAGGTTAGGTTTATAGCTTTACAAACATAACTATAAAGGCAAAAACTTCGGATAAGTACTTTTCCATGGTATGATACTTACTTCATGAGTAAAACCTTAGATTAAATTTACTTCTTCCAAGTTTAGAGACAAGAGGGTGAAGGTACAAGTGGCAATGTTGGTGGGACACCAATTGTTGGTGCTACTCCGAGGATGCCTATTTGTTAGTAGTGTTTTGTTAAATTAAGGGTGAACAGTAGTCGAGGATTGACCCTAGACCTGCCCAACCCGACCAATCCCGATTCGGGTTTTTGTGAGACTAGGTTGCTCCTTGGTCTTGAGATTTATAGACCTTGTATTTGTGAGTTAATCCTTAGTCCTAAGACCTTGGGTTAGGGGTAAACAACAATCTAGGATTGACCCTGGACC
Organism: Melaleuca alternifolia; assembly: GCA_019926035.1. Taxonomy (NCBI): domain Eukaryota; kingdom Viridiplantae; phylum Streptophyta; class Magnoliopsida; order Myrtales; family Myrtaceae; genus Melaleuca; species Melaleuca alternifolia. The sequence goes on along the minus strand of JAGKPW010002221.1, from coordinate 586,418 downwards.
TACCCAACTTGGCCTACTTGATCCAGGTTTTTGTGGGACAAGGTTGGTCCTTGGTCTTGAGATTTATAGACCTTGTACTGTGAGGGTTAGTCATTAATCATAAGACTTTGGTTTAGTCCAACCTGAACCAACCCTATATGTATTGTACATTATATATATAAATAATATATCATATATTTTTGTCTACTTTAAATCTTAATTCCTTTTACCATGTTCTTTCTTATGTAAATATGTTATGTAAATTAGAAAATGAAAAAATTTCTTAACCCAACCCCAATTTGACTAAAAAAATTGAAATCCTCTTTTCTCGACTCACTCTATTCGCTTGCCTAAGTTTTGCTTGTCTTTTGTTTGACAAGTACAACTCAACTAATGAAATTGCTTGCCTTTACTAACATACTTCCCAAATGTAGCTCACTTGCTTTGCTACTCTCACACCACAAATGCAATTGAGTTAACGAGTTCCAATTTTTGCGCTTGATCTAAGAGTTCTAAATTCTTGTGACTTTTGGGTTTGTGTTTAATATTCAATATTTGCAAGTGTTAAATCATGTCTTGATTTTGCTTAGGGGTGAGCAAGTTGGACCAACCGAATCGGGAACCGCTCGAACCGACTTTGACCGATTGAGTTGGTTTTGTTCTTGAATGTGTTGGTCCAGTCCTCGGTTCCTAAAAGTGGAATTGATGTTCAGGCGATCCGATTCTTAGTTTGTAAGCGAGCCGGATTAGACCAGACCGGACCGATTAAACTTTTCATATTTATTAAAAATAAAGATATAAGAAAGTTTAAAAAATCCAATTTAAATTTCTGAAATTTCAACATTTACCTAACTTCATGGAAATAATTTTTTTAAAGTAAAGAAAGTAAATTTTTTAAAGAATTTTTCCAGTCCCATTGGACTGCTTAGAAATCTACTTGGACTGGTGGATCTAGTCCCCTCCAATTCCTAATTTTGAGGAGAATCGGACCGTTCGAGGAACCGATCACACCAAATTTGGCTATGTTTGTCATTTATTTTGTTAATTCCTTCGTGTATATATGTAATGAATGTATTCTCTTTTTTGTGGGTTATTTTATCAAGTATATTATTACCATCAACAAATAGAGTTTACATATTAAAGATTAATTAATACAAGTGGTCAGATGTCCTATTAATTATGCTAAAAATAATTTAAATTTAAATTTTTTGTCGATATTGATTATGTGTATTATTTATTTTGTTTTTGAGTGTTCAAAAGTTGAAGTAGGCATTTAAAAATGGACAAAGTATGAAGTTCTATAACACATGGCTTATATTACGTGTTTTGAACTTCTTATGATTTAATTGTATTTCAGGTGTTTGTTGTTTATGGTTTATTACTTTTAACAAATATGGATTTTTGATATTATCAATTCTTAGATTCATATTTGATATGTGCGGTGTTCATAATTCGGTTGCTAAATATCGCATTATTGATTGATATGAAATTTGAAAAAGCATGTTTATTTTCTTAAGGAATATAGAAATGAGACAAAAAAAATTTTAGGCTAGAGTTGACCTTGGAACCGAACTAGGCCAATCCTCGGTTCCAGCTCAATGGGTTAGTCCTCGATCCCAAAAATTGAGAATCAACACTATACGGGTTGGTCCTAGAATTGAATATTGGACTGGCCCAACCCAGACCATGCTCACCTCTATATTAGATTTTTAGTTTTACTAGCATGTACTTCCATTCCGATGGTGTCATGCTTCCTTCGTGGATAAAACCTTAAGTGAATATTACTTTTCAAAGTTCGGAGACGAGTAGACAAAGGTGCAAGTGGCAATGTTGGTGGGTACCACTTGTCGTTGCTCTTGGGACACCTGTCCATGGGATTGTGGGTAGTGTTCTGTTAAATATTCAATTTTACTAGCAAATTTGTATTAACTAATGACATCTAATAATGTCAATTCAAGATTACAAGTGTCAGACTAGGCAAGAGACAGAGAGTTGAAATAAAAATACAGGTTGAATCAACATCACAAGCAGCTCGATTTGAAGTTTCAATTCAAGCAATAAGCCCTTTTTAAGAAAGAAGAAAAATAGTGACAAGAAGCAACTCTAACCTTAAAGGAAAAAGTGACAAGAAGTAGTGCTCGTGGTTGTGTTCTTCTTCTTCGATTTTTGGTTGTTGATGGGTTCCATGAAGTAGCGTGTTGCTACCTTTATTTTTGCCATTGATAGGTTAGAATTGTGACTGTCTTTTTGTTTGTTACTAATAGGTTTTATTTTGTGACTCGATGATGACTCATTGACCTGGTTGGGCGATTAGTGAAAAACTGTGCTTGTAATTCTTCAGTTATTGCAATGAAATATGTTTGTGCATTCGGATGAATTGGAATTTGAGTTTATTTGTTGTTACTAATGCTGGTCGTTACATATTCTACAACGAGACAAATGAATGCTTAATGTTCAATTTTATTTATTTCTGCATTTGTCATTGTTAAGCTATTATGATGTTGCCAAATTGAACTAGACAAATGACACGTAGGTCGAGCGAATACCATAGCTCTATTCTTAATTTAGACAACATTTGTTAGTAATAGGACATTGGACTATAAAAAACCCAAACATCATACAAAAATATTGACCCAATCACATGTGCTTTTCAAACACCGAAAAAGCTTCACTTGTTCATCCGACCGGCAGAGTGTCTATGCATGTACAAGACATGTTGACAAATACATAACATGTTCAAAATATACGCTCTATGCCAAACTCATGAAGACCTTCACCTTTAAAATTTAAGATAACATGTGAGCTAAAATTACTATAAACGTCAACAATACAACCAACATTATCTTCAATTTAGAATTTTGTCTCTTCAAGTTTGGTAAACCTTGTTTCACATGTTTACATTGTGACTTGAGAGCCTTGTCTTCGGCATCCACTGAACAGTCATCATCCTCATCATGGGTCAACATTAGTTCTTAGTTAACATTGCTCCCGTGAAAATTTTTGGACCTACTCCTAACCAAATAATTGATTTCCCCATCAACCAAATAAAAATCTGCAACTTTCTCCTTTATTTTGGGGTTGTATCTTGGATAGTCATAATATATTTTTCCATGATTGTCCGTCATCCTTGCTGTTAGTAGAGGAGATTTAAGGCCACGATAGGAAAATATGGACATATCATTGTCGATTGGAGGGATTGACTTCATCCATTGTGACGAATAAGTTGGTTTTTTTTTTATGAATTCACTAATTTCTTCTTGTGATGACACCTCATTGTTAGCTCTAGTGTAACTATTATTTATGATTTCAAAATTAGCACTAGAATTTCCTTTATGGTTTTGCTATCTGCAAGGGAAAAAGTGAGTAGAGCATAAGATTTAAGACAATCCAAAGGGACATTGCCTAAGCAAACTTTCATAGATGCCAATAAGGTGAATGGTTCCAACAGAAACACTTCCAATATGAACGAATGCATGCTACTAATCAAGGAAAATTTTGTACAGAAGAATAGCTAGTACAAAGTAAATTGCACTTGGACAACCAAAAGGAACGATGGCAGCAGAATTAGCTATGTTGATTGTTCTACCTAACTGAAAGAACCACCTCATGATCATTGGTATAATTTTAACTCTCGATTGTGCCATATCTATTTATCTCCTTTCTTTTGGTTATATGAAAAGCTTGTTAATGAGGCCTGCCGTAGATAATTATCAAACCACTTACTTTCCAATCTATTAATGTCATTATCAGGTTCACCTACTGAGAGCCTTACTATTTGAATATGCACTAGCGTCAACTTTTGAACTCACACTATCCAGATCCCTTAGGCTTGGCTAAATAACTACATGGCATGGTTGTGTTAGGAAAGCATGAATTGTATTTTGCATTTGCATCGTTGAAGACGCTAGAGTTGAATTAGCAGCACAATCACTATTTCCTACATTTGCAACCACTAGTAATAGTATATCCAACCTATCTTTGTAGCCTTCATCACCAAATACTTCAGCAGATGTATGAAGAGTCCTATAAAGCCATGTTAATAAGTACTGCAAGAGTCAAACATCTAATTGAAGCATGACAAAGGAAATAGTATATTATCTTCCCAAAGTATATGATGAACGGATATCACTTGCTTAACTATAGGCAAAGTTTAACTTAAACTAAAGACAAATGTTGACCAAGTATTATTTCGCGCATTTCAAAAGCTCTAGCTGAACAACCCACCCGAATGCATTGATGCTACTTCCCATGGCTTTTGATACCAAAAGAAAAATCCACCTCAGGCTAAAATTCAGCGATGAACACATTCTCCCTAGCTAGCAGTTCACAATTTAGAACCCAGAAAACCCATAGCAAGCAATGACAGCATTACTATCACTTGCAGCATACGAAAGAATTCATAAACCAATCCATACAAATTTTGCCACAAACATTATGTATACACTCTTTTGTAGTCAAAATTCAATTGTGTGCATACATGCACATAAATTACGTTTCGTATGGCTCTCGGGGATTTCCAATACAACGCAGATGAAGACAATGAAGGTTTGTGTCGTGCTTAGTAGCATGAAAATGTACCTTTGTTGGGGTTGGACGTGCCCATTCACATTTCACTACAGAACCTCTAGGTCGAATCTAGTCACGACTGGATTATGGGTGAATCAAGTCTACGATTTGGATGAGTGAATATGAGATTGGGGGTGCTGAGTTGATTAAAGAATGAAGCAACTTGAGCGAAATCATTCAATTTGTCTTGATATTAAATCGATTTGAGCTAGGGTTCTTCGAATTGGAGCGAGGATTTGGGCGAGTGTTCAATTTGGAGCAAGAAGGGTGGTTTCCAAGAAAATGTTTTCTAAATGTCTAGGGCTCTTTCTTCCTATTCTTTTTCCAATTGCATTGTTTCAATCTCAGCGACCACGTCAGCCTTGGCGTCTTATGAGTCCGGCCACATAGTACGGTGGCGCTGACCAAACACCCATCTAAAAAATTTTAAGGGAAAATTTTCCCAAAATAACTAAATTGGTAAATTATAAAAAGGCTTATGATTAAACTGGTAAAAGTGCAATAGATTTATGATGTTTTACAATTTTTTGCTATGAGTTTCATGACATTGTAGTATAATTGGGAATAATTGGCCAGAAATGACCATAGCAAAGAAAAAATTATAGGTAAGCATTTTGACCCATTTTAAATATTATCTTAATGGTAATAAAAGGATGGTTGAGTTACTTATGAAATGCTAAGAGATAAGAGATTCTTTGATTATCTGTCGATTATCTTCAATGTCACAAAATTGTGAATTTTGCAGGTACAATTGTATAGTGTTATAGTGTATGTTACTTAATTCGTGGGGCGTTCATGAAATTGTTTTGCGAAAGGTTATGATTGGAATGACCATTGAATTTGCTTAAGTAATCAATAAAAGACAAAAATTTCAAGAATATATATTTTTTCAAATAATTAATTATAGGAAAATGAAAAATAAATTACCTTAGGCGACGAAATTACTGCTTATATATAATTAAAAAAAATGCAACCCATTTCTCACTTCTCTTCTCTCTTACGTACACATCCATCCCCCCCCCCCCCCCCCCCCCGGGCCCCGCCCGGCCCGCGTACACTTTGAAATGAACACGTCCCTCGTCATGCCTAGCCCGGAAATTAAGCATTAAGCGACAAAAAGTTTACTGAAGGCGACATATCTTTCGTGGCTTTAGGTGCCAATTTGGCCTGAAATTGACATAGAAGTTGAACGAATTTGTGTTGCCATAAACTTGACCAATGCAATGAACTTTCTTCTTGGGTCATTTTATGGCAAAAAAAAAAAAAGAGCTTTGCCGTATTCGAGCAAGATGACCATATTTGTCGCGTTTGGTTTGAAAAACGAGTTGCATTGTTGGTCACTAAGGTTGTACTTGTGAACCAACCACCTAAGGCAAAATAGGCACAAGGAAAGAGCAACCTGTCTTTAACTAAGGCGAAAAAGTTTGGACATAAAGTGAACAAAAACTTGTCGCCTTATCTGTATAGTGCTAATCCTAGAGAATGGAGCACTTGTTCTTCATCAGTCTTTGATTTTCTGAAAATTTTCTGTTGCCTCTCCAAATCATCATAAAAGTCCATTGTTGTATCTACATAGATCCACGAGTATAATGAATATTCTGTATGCATTTATATATATATATATATATATATATATATAGAGAGAGAGAGAGAGAGAGAGAGAGAGAGTCTTTTGTTAATCCATCTTAATCACCCACAGATTACATTTAGTCCTCATCTTCCACTCTGAATCAATGGCTGCAAGTGCAAAACCCACCTCGATGAGGGAAAACCAACTTCGCACGAATGAAGCACAGAAAATATATCTGGGACTTAAAATGTTGGGAGAGTCGTTAGACACAATAGAACCCAGTGGCTCCAAAAATTAGGATTAACCATAGAGAGAAGTATTTAAAAAAGAGAAAAGCTTCAATCTCTTGCAAGCTTCGTCTTGAACTTCTTCACGCTAAGCATAGCTCCACCATCCTAACAGACCACCTCCTTAACCTCGGACTCATCTAATCATGGACGTGAGAGACTGAAAAGCAACTTCCTCGCATGGAAGCGTGATGCCCATGTCATGTTCGAACCCGAACTCCTCTTCGGCTTGTTGGAGCAGGCGCTGAAAATCAGGACGAGTGAGGAAAGATAAGGGGATGATGTATCTGCTCCTGCTTTCCCCAACGTAAACAGCGAAATGACCTTTTGGCACGTCAAATGGGAGGCCGTCCTCGACGTCATAGCCGGGCAATTTCTTGCCTAAGCTCGTGCATCTCTTGAGGATTTGCTTGATGACTGCAACTTGTGGTAGTTTGTTCTGCTTCCTAAGGGCCATGTCTTAGATTGTGTCGAGAGTTCACACACAGAGAGAGAGAGAGAGAGAGAGAGAGAGAGAGAGAGAGAGAGATTGGGACTTGAGTAAAGTTGGGTGTTGTGGCGGAGCGTGAAATGATGGGGTACTTATGTTTGTACTGCAAGAGAGATATGTTGGCAAGGACTGTGATCCTAGGACATCTAATGGTTTGGGAGGTGAATTGGTCAAGAAACATGGTGGGAGCCAGGCACGGATGGATGTTATCATCCTGTGTTGGCACTTGTAGGCAACATGGACCGCCCCTTCTCTCTTCATCCTCCTACAATGATGACTTCATTGAGAACAAGAACAACTATAGCATTTGATAAGAAATTCAAGTAATTAGTCAAACCGCCCATTTTGCATGAATCTATTCTCCTGGATTTATTCTCACTAAAATGTTGGGAAAGGGGTGATAATCACCTTAGCATCTTCATCCAGATTTAACTGATCAAACGATCTAATAAAATATCCAAAGCTCTAGGTTGCTTGGGGAAAGCTTTTTGCTCCATAATGAAGGTGGATAATTTTAGCTATAGCAATTCATTAAACTAAATTATTATAATTAGGTGATTGGTTATCATTTGGCCCTGAAGCATATCTAAAGTCGCCTGATTGTTAGGTCCTGAACCAGCTGTAAAGTTACGTGACTTCTGTTCCTACTGAACATTAGGATGTCTCTTATTGATTACATCACCAGACTCTTAAAAGAGTACGTTTCCCTCTATTTAACTCCTGCCGAAATATTCCCTCTCTCAAATTGCATTTCCCTTCTGAGATACTTGAACAAACCATAAAGCAGAAAGATTCCAGTACTGAACAAAAAAGCTCAACGGGGTATCACGGACCAGACAAGAGTACAGTACAGCACAAACTCCTGAAGTCAGTTTTGTTGTTATTTGACTGGTTGAATTGATTCTCTCGCGAATAAGTTGATAAAAAGAAAAAGAAAACAATATCCCCAGACTGTGCTTAAACTGCTTTGGATCGGAATTACTGCACAAGTAAAAGGTCGGCATTTAGTCAGTTTATGAGGTCTGCAAAGTGTTCCATGAGTTTTTAGCTAGCTAGGCCTCTACTCCTATGCCCCCCGCATTGCAAACAATTATGAGAAAAAAGTTCACCAAAGGCGATAAACCGTCACCTTTGGTATCGATTTGGCCTCAAAACTGACTCCTAAGGCAACAAATTATTGTCGTCATAGGCTTGATTAATGCGATGAGGTTTTATTTTGGGTCAATCTACAGAGAAAGGAATGAGCTTTCTCGCATTTGAGCAAGATTACCTTATCTTATGGCATCTGGCTTCAAAGATGACTAATTTTCTTGTTCGTCACCTGTGGCATCAAAGTGACAAGGTAAGAAAAATTATTGGCTTAGGCAAAGGAGACATAGCAAACGAAACAAATGGTTGATGATAAAAGAACTTGTTGTATTTGCCTGAGGCGAAAAAAATCGGACCTAATGTGATAAAAAAAATTTATTGTGTGGTGTCGATCATAGAGAATAGACAGTACGTCTTCATCTGTTTATCATCAGTCTTTGATTTTCCGAAAGGTATTGAGTATGTATGAATATTACTTAATAATAGAGAGAGAGAGAGAAAGAGAGTCATCTTTTAGTAACCCATCTTAATGGCCCACAGCTTACATTTCGTCCTAATCCTCTCCTCTTAATCTTTTTTTCTTTTTTGGCGTAGTGCTGATCCGAGAGATTCGAGCAATTGTTATTCACCTACTCTTTGGTTTTCCCTAAAGGTTTCTGTTCCCTCTTCAAATCATCACAAAAACTCTCTTGTTATACCTACTTGGATCCACAATTATAATGAAAGTTGAGAGTGTATTTGGTAACAGAGAGAGAGAGAGAGAGAGAGAGAGTGATCTTTTATTAATCCATCTTAAACACCCACAGCTGACATTTAGTCCTCATCTTCTCCTCTCAATCAAAGGCTGCAAGGGCAAAGCCCACCTCGACGAGGGAAAACCACCGACTTTACACAGACGAGGCCCAGAAAATATACCTGGGACTCAAAGTTAGAGAGTCGTTAGACAAAACAGAGTCCAATGGCTCCAAAAATTAGGATTAACCAGAGAGAGAAGTATTTAAAAAAAGAGAAGCTTCAATCTCTTGCAAGCTTCATCTTGAACATATTCTCTCTAAGCAAAACCCACCATCCTAACATACCATCTCCTTGACCTCCGACTCATCTAATCATGGACGTGAGAGACTGAAAAACGACTTCCTCGCATGGAAGCGTGATGCCCATCTCATGGTCAAATCCAAACTCCTCTTCTGCACGTTGGAGCAGGCGCTGAAAACCTGGATGAGTCAGGAAAGATAACGGGACAATGTATCTGCTCCTGCCTTCACCAACATAAACGGTGAAATGGCCCTTCGGCACATCGAACGGGAGGCCGTCGTCGAGGTCATAGCGGTGCAATTTCTTGCCTAAGCTGGAGCATCTCTTGAGGATTTGCTTGATGACTGCAGCTTGTGGTAGTTTGTTCTGCTTCCTAAGAGCCATTTTTAGGATTGTATCAGAGCTGAGAGAAAGAGAGAGAGAGAGAGAGAGAGAGGGAGAGAGGGGGCAGTTGATTGAAGTTCGATGTTGTGGTGGAGAGTGAACTGATGGGGTATTTATGTTTGTGGCAGCGAGAGAGGGATGGGAGCGACCATTATGACCCTTCAATTCCACATAAGAGAATATGACATAATGGTTTTCTTACGTGGCTTATTGACTCGATGGTGTGAAACTTGAATTTTACAGAGATAATAATATATTTATGATCTATAAACTTTAATTTAATACTTAATATGTTATTTGATTGTTTAATTTCTTTAATGTGTTGTTTGAATTTTGGCTTAATATGTAATGTGATTTATAAACTTTAAAATTTTTTAACATGACTCTTGAATATTTTCATATGATCGAATGATCAAATTGAATATGTATCAAGAGTTTAAAAATTATATTTTTTTAATAAATTAAAATTTTATAAACGATATTGAACAGTGAATTAAAATTCAAGAATTTTATTGAATAAATTAAATGTTTATAACTTACATTGCATATTAAATTAGAATCTAAAAACTATTTACGTCATTATTTCAATTTTAAGAAAAGTACCTTTCCCTCTATCTTATGCCTTCAGAAACATTCTTTCTGTCTCAATTTGCATTTCCATTCTGATGTACTTGAACCACTCCACTGAACCAGACAGATTCCAAAAAAATAAAATAAAGCTCGACATGGCATCATGGCCCAGCGAAGAGTACCGTACAGGACAAACTCCTGAAGCCAGCTTTGTTTTTTTTTTTTTTTTTTTTGACTGGTGGGCCTCTGATTCTCTCACGAATAATTGACGAAAAGGAGGAAAAAGAAATCTGTATGCTGGGTGCAAACTGCTCCGAGACAAGATCATTTGCATAGGTTAAAGGTCTACCATTTAGTCAGATCGTACAATTTCCATGATGTTTCTTGAGCCTCTATACAGCTACGCCTCCAAGGCCATACTTCCGAGGATCATAAAATTATAAACAGGAGATAGGATGAATAGAGCTAAGTTTCAAAAACTTGTCACGTTAATGTATTTAAAATCTTAAAATTTTGATTCATACATTTAAATCCTAAAGCTTGCAACTTCAATTCACTTGAGTTTTTTCTGTTAACTCTTCAGCTTTAAATTGAAGTAAAATGACACGTCACCTTTTTTCTAATTTTTTAAATACCACACGACGATTAGTAAAAGAATCCCATTAAAGATTATTTGTCCGCTAAATGTAATAAAGCTCACGAAGGGATTAAAGTGGATGAGTGTGATGACAATTAGTACTTTTGTGTCATATTCGTATCAATTTAATATCCTAAAAATCTACAGATTTTAGGTTCAATATCAATTCCATGCTCTCTTTTTTTGTTCTATAAAAAAAACCACCAAATTTAAGTTAATAACCAATTCTACTCTAAACATTTTTCTTGTCTCATAAAAAGTCACCAACTTTTACTTGAGTCTTGATTTAATCTTTGTTAACCCTTTGTCAAAAATTTCTTGTTGACAATCGAGATATTGAAAGCTCTTAAATGCAAGCTATTCAAGCATCTTGAGCTAAGTGTTCCGAGCGCAAGCTCTCTAGCCTTGAGAGATGGAAGACTTGCAAAGCACAAGAGATTGAAGACTAAGCTCAAAATTGAAGATCCTCAAATGAGTGGGAGGATGACTTTTTTAAGAGAGAGAAATCAACGAAAACTGACTCTATTTGCACTAATTTGTTCCCAATTTCAAATACAAGAATTTGGATATGAAATTTGTGATAAAAACTAAAGTAATAACATGGAAATACCACATAGGTTCACTAAGGGCGGTTTTGGATAAAGGGTTAAGAGGCGACAAATATGGGACGCAAGTAGATGTTTGTGAAGTTTTATGAGACAAAAAGAAAGGGACAATTGCCAATTTGGTCCTCAACCTTTTGCTACTTTGCCAAATAAGTCCTAAACCTTTTTTTTGAGCCAAATAAGTCCTAAACCTTTTGCAACTTTGCCGAATAAGTCCTTCCGACGGATTTTGGCCGGAAAATGCTGACGTGGCGGACCGGACCTCGCCGAAGACTCACCGGCGACGATGTGGCGGCCACGTGGCATAAAAAAAATTTAAATTTTTTTAAAAAATTCCAAAAATTCAAAAAAAATAAAAAAACCTACTTGGCCGGCGAGCGCCAGTGGCCGGGCCGGCCCTCGCCGGCCGCGGGTGAGGGCAGGGGTGGCCGCCCCCCCTCGCCCAGATCTGCAATGAGGGAGAGCTCCCTCGCTGCAGATCTGAAGCAGCGAGGGACCTCCCTCGCTGCAGATCTGTTCCTCCCTCGCCGGCCGCGGGCGAGGGGGGGGACCGGAACTCGCCGGCCAAGTAGGTTTTTTTTATTTTTTTTGAATTTTTTTCGAATTTTTGGAATTTTTGAAAAAAAAATTTAATTTTTTTTATGCCATGTTGCCGCCACGTCGTCGCCGGCGAGTCTTCGGCGAGGTCCGGTCCGCCACGTCGTCGCCACATCAGCATTTTCCGGCCAAAATCAGCCGGAATGACTTATTCGGCAAAGTTGCAAAAGGTTTATGACTTATTTGGCAAAAAAAAAAAAGGTTTAGGACTTATTTGGCAAAATAACAAAAGGTTGAGGACCAAATTGGCAATTGTCCCCAAAAAGAAAAGGTTTAAGTTATAATTGGGAATATATGGTTGGAGACTTTTATGAGACGGAAAAAAAAAAGGAATTAGGTTAAACTCTAGAGGATCTTCATGGCAGTGATTCTGATGAAGGCTAGTACGATCCCTTAGAAGGGTGTGATGCATTTTTGGAAGGCATGGATTTCACTTGTGCTTACTAGCCATTGACGAAGTAATTTTGAAGCGACACATGTAAAGAGGAGTCCAGTGATAGGGAGATTGCATAACCCTTTTATCTCTCTATTCCCTACCTCATCGCCATGTCAACATCCTTATGATATAAATAAAGTAGTCTTGAATGCAGATGATGTAATGTGTTTAGTGCTTCATCTCCACTGCTAAATATTTTTTTATCTCTTTTGTAAATGTTTTAGTTAGTTGAGCTTGATTAAAGGTCATGGTAGAAAGAGATTAATATGATCAGTTAAAAATGGAATTAGATGTCGCGGGAGTGATAAGGTATTGATTGGGTAACTATATATCTCACGCAAAGGAAGAACGTTCTGAAAACGTCGGATAAGAGGTGGGAAGTAAGATCTCCGGCTGTGCGGAGTGGCATTGAGAACAATTGTTCACATTTGGAGAAATGGGCTTCACATCTAGAATTATCAATAATTAAGGGGGCCTTACAGCACAAACTGAGTTGAACTAGCCCAATTTTCCACTATTTTTGGATTTTTTAATTATTAATTTTTAGTTTTTAATAATACATTTTAATTTTTAATTAAAATACTCGAATTTTAGCTAATGATAACTTTCTTAGAGATAACTTAAAAAATAAGTTACTAGACTGGCAAAATTAGGTGTCAACAAACTTGTAGAAAGATGCATAATGTATGTAAATTCAACCATAAACATGTTTAAATATATCTAAACATAGTATGTTAAGATTATTATTTCTTATTTTTTGGTCAAAGATATATAACATGTTAATAGGTATACATTAACATTTCTAAAACATGTCATAAGCAAGTTAAGAGGGTCAAATACACACCATGTACTTATTTTGTGTGATCAAGTTCGTTTAAACTTGATACTAACACGCTTAACTTCATGTACCTATAAATTGGTTTTGTTAGAAATTGTCAACCTTTAGATCAAGCTTATATATATGGGACCTAAACCCTTCCACGTTGCCAGATTGCAATTATCAAGCCACCACTTCAATTCTTTTCTTTCGAAGAGGTGGAATAGAGTAGACCATCGTGGCTACCTCTACAGTCGCGGCCGCCACCAATTTGATGCTGATGAAAAACTTGAGAAATTTTCTGAGATATGCAGCAGATTAGAAAATGTTCGTGACCAGACTACGAGGCTGTGCAATCCGTAGGTAGCCACCTCATCATTACGACATGCTCTCTCTCTCTCTCTGGGAGAGGCAATATTTGCCATCCTCAAGCTTGGGCAACGATTAACTGGTGGTCGCTCCACCATGGCGTGGTCGCATTGCCCCGTCTAATAATCGCTCTCTCTCTCTCTCTCTCTCTCTCTCTCTCTCTCTCTCTCCTCATTTTTTTTCCCTTTAATCTTTACTCTTTTTCTCTCCTGCTTTAATTTTGTCGACTAAAATGAGCATATTTGGGTGGTCGAAAGGTATAGTAGATTAGCTTTTTTTTTCCTTCTAGACCCTGGTTTATTGAAACTTGCTAACCCATATACAAATTATCCTAATATAATTGAATTAGAAGAATGGATCATGGACCCATTTTGCCGGTGAAATTTACTTAAACTCGTTTAGGAGAACCTAATCAAGTATGAAGAAAATGTGGGATTCCAAATATGATCATAATTATAAAACAAAAATTACTTTACGTCTTTCACGTGCAATGTGTTCGATTCAGTTCAGCATCTATCAGGGTACATGTGTAAGGGTGTTAGGTTAAAAAAGTCCTATACCGGTGATGCGATATAATGTGGAGCAATTAATATATATATTAATTAAGTCGTAACTCATTTGTTTAAATTTTTGAATGAATGTGAGTCCAATTAAATATACCAATGAGTTCATGCTTAGCTTCATCTTGGTGATCTCTCCTTGTGACTATTGGGCTTCTGTCGAGCCAAACTGACAAGCAATATTAAAGTCAATGTTTAATTGATGCGCACTCTTAGTGTGTATTAATGCGCACTCTTAGTGTGTGTCAAAGGAAGGAGAATATCTAATGTGACTCCCTAATTGAGGAGGCATTTCTTGCCAAGCTTGGAATAGGCCAAGATGATTGACGTGGATTTTAAAGGGTAAGATTTCTCGAACTTGGTTAGACCAAGGTGAAGATTCTTGACTTCAGAAGTCAGTGCAAAAGAATATTCTAATAAGAGATAGAGCAAGCCTAACCAGGGTGGCGCGTAGATAAAGGGGAGATTTGTTAAGAACATGTCAGTGAGTCAGAAAAAAGATGACCCATGTCAAGGATGTGGTGTAACACGAAATGATTAATATATCATAATTGACTAGTAACTTATTGGCTTAAACTGAGATAAGAACACTTTAAGTGCCAAAATTTATGTATGACGCTCACTTTAGTGTCAAAAGTTTCATTCAAATCACTTAAGTACTAATTTTATTGAAATGATCACTTCGATGCCAACTCGGTTTTTTTGGCAGAAAATCTGACGTGACACTTTTTAATTAATATTTTGAGCGCATGTGGCTTGCCGGAAGTTTCATGTCAGCATTTAAATTGATAATAAATAGATAAATAACATATAATTAATTAGATTAAAAAAATTTAAAAAGTGGTTGAAGGGGGAAGGCTGCAAGCCCTAGCTACCGCCCTACCCTCGTCGGCGAGGGTGGTGACGTTCAATGGGGGTCGCCGATCTACAGCCACGTCGGCCATGGTTCAATGGGTGAGGGCTCTTATAGGCCTTCGCCTAGATCTAGGTGAGGGTTGCGGCCCTCCCCTACTTAGGCGAGGGTCACCCCTGGCCAGGGGCCGACGTCGCCGCCCGCCTAAACTCTCTCTCTCTCTCTCTCTCTCTCTCTCTCTCTCTCTCTCTCTCCCTCTCTCCCTGCCAAGGCTTTTGGAAGCTCTCAACTCACCCATTGCCCCATCTCCGTCCTTCCACTTCATGAAGGAATCTTCCGCTTACGACCTTCACTTCGCCAAGTGCAAGCACTCCAAACATCCTCACAACCCCCCCTTGAGGATGAGTACCTCGCTCTCTACCTCATCATGCTAGCTCGCGGTAGCGCCGATAGGAATCTCTCCTCCTCCTCCTCAACTGCAGCCTCTAACGGCGATCCTCACTCAATCTAGGGGATGGTCGCGACCCTTTCCTAGTTGGGTAGGGGCCCTCGCAAGCCATCGGCGAGGGTCACCAACCCATGGCCGATGAGGATAAGGCAGCAGCGAGGGCTTGCCGCCTTCCCCTTTGACCCTTATAAAAAATAACTAATTTTTAATTTAATTTGGATAAATAAAAAAACCCCTATCATATAAAAATTTAAAAAGCCACATGGAACTACCCATGTTTTAAAAAATATACAATATTCTAATAAATATTTAATGATAAATATCACGTCATTTTTTGGTTGGAATATCTAGTTGTTGACACTTAAGTGATTGTTTTTTCATCGATTTGTCACTTAAGTGATCCACTGGATACTTTTGGCACTAAAATGAGCACGGTACACAAGTTTTGGCACTTGTATTGCTCTTCTCCCGGCTTAAACCTTTTAATGAAAGTGAGTTTAATACATTTGTTGATGGGTATAGATTTGAGGGAGAGCGAGCCTATAGAAGATGGCTTGCAAATAATAGGTGAAGGATCTAGTGCGATCACCTAGAGATTGCACCTAGAGGGGGGTGAATAGGTGATTTTAAAAATTTTGCTGAAGTATAAAATACACAACGTATGAAGCGTAATATACGAGTGAAATACTAAGAGCTACAAGCATAATTTACCATTTTTCGCCAAACTACCATTTCCGCACCTCCCCCCCCCCCCCCACAAAAAAAAAAAAGAAACCCACAAGCCCTTACACACATTTCTCTCTCCTCCACCATTTCTCTCTTTCTCTTTCACAGCCAGCCCCTAACCCCCTACTATCCTCGACCATTGCCGACCTCAGACTTGAGGCGACGATCACTACCTTAGAGTTTAGATCAAAGTCGAGCGATCCAATTTGGACCAAATTAGTGCCTACTCTCCAATGGCCGCCGCGAGCTCTTTAGAGGAGCTTGGCTAGCTCACATGAGTCCATAATGGTCAAGCTCCTGGATCGCATGAATTCTTGGCAAGGGGCATTGTGTTAGCATGGAGCGGCAGTGGCAATGGCCGCAAGGGGTGGAGAAGGAGAGTGTGTGCTCCGTGTGCGTGTGTTTATGAGAGAAGGAGGTGGAGGAAGAGAAAGGGAGGGGAAAGAGATGGGTATATGGTTTAAAGCTAAATATATATTAGTTATTTATTTATTTATTTTGAGGAGATGTAAATTGAAAGGTTTTGAAAATATTATGATAGATGCGGAACTTAAAATGAAATTAATATTGAGAAGAATAAAAGAACATAGAGATTTATGTGAAAAACCCTTCCGGAAAAATCACAAGAAATGAGAAGTAAAATCCACTATAGAAATTTAAAGATTGCGAAAGATAGTTCAAAAAGTTAAGACTCTTTTTATCTCAATTTTTTAACTTAATAACTCAAGGAAAAACAATATTTTTCTTGCTCCCAAACCCTAACCTTGGCCTAAGCCCATAAAATACTCAAGACATACTCAACGAATCTGTACCTTGGCTTGAATTCTACACAATCAACAAAAAAAAAATTCATATGTTATTAGAGTAAAACTCAGTTGCAGCAAACATTAACCATGGTTAAATTTAGTAATAGCTAAAGGGCTTCATCAACGTATTAGTTGGATTGTTTTCTACACCAATCTTCAAGATCTTGATATAGCCATTATCTAGATTGTCTTGAATAAATTGATCCAACACATCAATGTACTTCGTCCTTTCATGATACATCAAATATTTTGCAAGATGTATAGCACTCTGTCACAATGGACTATAGTCACAACTTAATATACATTGAGCTCTCCAAATAAGCCACTTAACCATAAAAGCCTCTTTAATTGCTTACGTAATAGCAACAATACTTTGCCTTTATAGTAGATAAAGCAATTGGTATGCTATAAAGTGACATTCCAACTAATTGCACAACCTCCAATGAGAAAGATGTACCCAATCAAAGATCTCCTCTTGTCACAATCACAAGCATAATTAGAATCAATATATCCTTAAAGGGTATCACTAATTTTTCGAAACTCTAAATCAAAATGAAGAGTATTCTTCAACTATTTCAAAATCCACTTTACTACTTGCCAATGAACTTTGCCTAGATATAATAAGAATCTACTTATTGTTATGAGATCATGTGAAATATTCGAGCAAGAACAAACCGTGGCATACATAAGACTACCAACTACACTAGAGTATAAACATGTGACATATACTTTATATTCTCATCTATTTATTGACATAAATTATATGATAATCTAAAATGAGCAGTAAGAGGAGTATATATTGGGTTGGCATCTTCCATGCCAAAACGACTGACACTTTCTCGATATAGCTTTTCTGAGAAAGATGGAACTTTCCCTTTTGGATCTCGCCTAATTTTCATGCCTATAATTTTCTTTGCTCTACCTAAATCCTTCATATTAAATTTAGCACTCAATTGCAATCAACATATAATAATAGATGTGCGCGCGCCCCCGCACACGCACACGTGTGTGTGTATAAACAACTATCATATTTGCTCTTATAATAGCCAAGTTGCACCATAAACACATCAAATCTTTTATGCCACTGTCTGGTTATTGCTTCAAGCCATATATAGACTTTTTCAAGAAGATACACATAATCTTTCTTACCTTCAAATTGAAAATCCTTTGGTTGAGCATATAGATTTTTTCTTCAAAATCACTATGCAACAAAGCTATTTTCACATTGAGTTGTTCCAACTCTAAATCATGCATAGTAATTAAAGCAAGAAATATTCGAATGGAGTTATGTGTAACAGGTGAAAACACATCATTAAAATCAACTCCCTTAATATGACTACAGCTTTTAGCAACTAGATGAGTTTTGAACATGATGTTTTCAACTTCAGGAATATTTTTCTTTCTTTTGAAAACCCATTTACAGCCCACAACTTTCTTTCCTTTTGATGGCTTGTTCCAAGTTTGATTCTTTTCAAGAGATTCAATCTCTTCATTCATAGCAACTGACCACTTTACCGAATCTTTTATAGAGATAGTTTCTTTATAGGTTTTAGGCTCATTATGCTCTACTGAATTTGCAACTAAAAGAGCATAGGTAATATAATCTGTGAATCCACATCTTTTAGGGAGCTTTCACTATCCTTATTGGTCTATCTCCGGCAATATAATACTATTTATCTTCAAGTTCTTCCATCTCAATATCATCAATAGATGACGAAACTAGTTGTGAAGAAGTTACTTCAAACTCCTCATTATCCACAACATTTTCCAGATTTTTATGACAAGAAACATAAAATTCCTGGCCAGGATCAATCATAGTGGATTCATCAAAACTAACATCTCCACTAATTATATGATTGAGCTCATGAAAGTTTATAACTCTTCATACTAGAAGCATAATCGAGATTTTTTTTTCGCTTTGGGCCCTAGTTTGCCTTCACTAACATGTGCATATGTTAAACATTCATATGCTTAAAGAGAACAATAATTAGTACATTTACTTTGACCATACCTCCTTAGGTGTCCTACAGTAAATAAACATGCAAGGAGAACAATTTATCAAACATCAAGCTTATTAACTGCCTTTGCCCAAAATTTCTTACCCAAATGAGTGTTAGACAACATGCACCTAGTGATTTATGATAAGATTCTATTCATGTGTTATACGACACGATCTGTTGTGGTGTATTCATTGTACTATAATGCCTCCTAACGACTTCTTTATACAGAACTTATCATACTAGCCGAAAGCATATGAAAGACTAGAAGAACGCAAGACAAAGGGAAATAATGTGCAGTTTTATTATTTCTCAATAATGAAATGTACAAGTGTAGCTCCTACTCTTATATTACAAAATGTATGTAATAAAGGAAAATATAGAATAAAGGAAAGAATCGATATTGTACATTTATGATCAAATCAAATCCTAGCTTGCTTATTAAAGGAGAAATGTATATCTTCTGTCAACACTCCCCCTCAAGCTAATGGCTTGTCTATGTCCAAGACATTTAGCTTGCTTAGAAGATATGTGTGTTGTCTTGAACATAAGGCTTTTGTGAAAATGTATGCTAGCTACTCCAAGGTGCTTATTCCATTTGTTTTGATAATTCCTTCATGAACATTCTTGCGAGTGAAATGACAATCTAGTTTAATGTGTTTCGTTCTCTCATGAAGAATAGGGTTTGCTACGAGTTTGAGAGCTGCTTCATTGTCACAAAACAAGTAGTTGGTCCCTTGATTTGTACACCAAGATCTTATAAAAGCCCACATAACCAAATTATCTCACATGTGCTCTTAGCCATTGCCCTATATTCTGCCTCAGCTGAAGATTAAGAAACGGTTGCTTGTTTCTTGGTCTTCCAGGACAAAAGTGAATCTTCCAATTTAATGCAAAATCCAGTCATAGATCTTCGATTCATTGTACATGTAGCCCAACCGGAATCACAATAAGCTTTCATCTCCATATTGCGTTCCTTATAAAGAAGAATTCCCAATCCTAGGCATTGCTTTAAATATTTAACTACTTTCAAGGCAGTAGTCATGTGAGAATGATTAGGCTAATGCATGAACTGGCTAAGTGTCTGCACAACAAAACAAATATCTAGTCTGGTCATGGTAAGATAAATCAATTTACTACTAACCTCCGATAACTAGGAGGATCCTCAAGTAGTGGGTCTTCTGAAGATGGTCCTCCATCACGTTCTACTGTAGTGAGACTGAGATTCTGCTTTATGGGGATGACTACAGGTTTGCAGCTCGATAATCTTACCTCTAAAATAATTTCCAGAGTGAATTTCCGCTAACTGAGGGAAATCCCCAAGTTAAAACATGCTATCTCTATTCCAAGAAAATATTTAGGTGCGCCCAAATCTTTAATATGGAATGTAGAATGGAGATAAGACTTCAGATTGTCGATGACATTTTTATCATTCCCTGTGATAAGTATGTCATCCACATAAATCATCAAACAAATATGCGATGCACCTCTGGCCCATGTGAATAAGATATAATCATGTTTGGATTGCTTGAAACCAGTAGCTATAAGGGCATTGGTGAACTTTGCGTTCCACTGTAGTGATGCTTGTTTGAGACCATAGAGGGATTTGCGAGACAACACATGCCCATCTCCCCCTCTCGCCGTAAGCCTAGTGGAAGCTCCATATAGATCTCTTAATAAAGATCACCATGGAAGAAAGCATTGTGGATAGCCATTTGATGGAGATCCCAATCACGACAAGCAGCAACTACTAAGAATGATCGAACAATCACATCTTTGGCCATAGGAGAGAAAGTTTGGTGATAATCGAAACCTTCTTGTTGAGTAAATCATTTAACCACAAGTCGTGCCTTAAATCGTTCCATAGATCCATCTGCCTTGTGTCTAATTTTGTGCACCCACTTGCATCCTACCGCCTGGCGATGGGGTGGTAGTGGCACAATATCCCAAGTGTAATCAGTGATTAAGGCGTGGAGTTCATCTGCCATTGCCTTTTGCCACCATGGATCGCAGACCGCCTAATGATAATTAGAAGGCTCTTACTCCTCAGAGATACAACTAAAACAACATATGTGCTCCGGGGAAAGGCGATAGAAAGAAACATAGGAAGCAATCGGATGAGAAATACCTGAGAAACCACGAGAAGAGCATATATAGTTCTTGGTCCAAGTCGGGGGTCAAGTAGGATGGCCAAAGCGTCGTGGTGCAATTTGAGGAGGTCAATCCATAATGGAGTGCTCAGAAGAAGGCGAGGCCACAAGAGCATCCTTAGAAGAAGCTACAGCAGAATCCATTGCTGAATTGGTGATGTCGCCACAGTTGTCATAACAGGAGTAGATGAATCATAATCCATTGTAGATGGCATCATAACTTGTAGTAGCTACATTATATTTACTGGTAATAGAGAAACTGAAGGATCTTCATCCAAAAAGTTGGGTGGATGAGATAAATGTGACTCTGGTGCTTCAGAAGAGGAATCCACATATTTGAAGGGAAATTGATCTTCATGGAAGATAACGTCCCTGTTGATAATAAATTCTCCAGTGACAAAGTCATAAACCCTATATCCCTTCTGTAAGGCGGGATATCCCATGAAGATACACTTGCGAGCACATGCATCCATTTTGTTCTTTGGTCCTAGAGTAGTTATATAACAAAGACAACCAAAAACGCGGAGATCATCAAAAGAATGTTTCTTATTGAAAAGCAGTTCTAAAGGACTATTACCATCAAGAACTGTACTTGGCATGCAATTAATTAGATACGTGGTTGTGATCACACAATCACCCCAGCAATTTTCAGGAATTGAAGCCTAGAATTTAAGAGCACGAGCAACTTCAAGAATGTGGTGATGTTTTCTCTTGATAATCCCATTCTGTTGGGACTATAGATGCAAGTACTTTCATGTACTATTCCAAGAGAAGAAAACAAATTTTGGCAATTGTGATTGAAAAATTCCTTCCCATTGTCTGTTCGAATTTTTTGACCAGTTTTCCCAAACTGATTTTTAATCAGGGAAATGAACTCTTGCAAATGCATAAAACACTTGACTTTTAGACTGCATGAGGAGAATCCATGTGGCTCGTAAATAATCATCCACAATGGTGAGGAAAAAACGATATCCATCACGATGTGAGGTATGATAAGGACCCCAAACATCCATGTGGATAAGTTTGAAACAACTATCAGCACAAGTTGTACCAGATGGAAAAAGGAAGTCTGGTTAACTAATTTTAATCAGGGAAATGAACTCTTGCAAGTGCATAAAACACTTGACTTTTAGACTGCATGAGGAGAATCCATGTGGCTCGTGAATAATCATCCACAATGGTGAGGAAAAAACGATATCTATCATGATGTGAGGTATGATAAGGACCCCAAACATCCATGTGGATAAGTTTGAAACAACTATCAACACAAGTTGTACCAGCTGGAAAAGGAAGTTTGGTTTGTTTCTGTCGCGACCTCTCCGAAGGTGCACCACCTAGGGGTTAGGGCTAATGGATTGCTAAACCTAATTTAGCTCAAGCTCTCCCAAGCTCATACCAATTCACGACTTAAATTTCAATTCTTAAACATGCAAAATTAATTCAATTGGAGTCGCCACTAATCTATTTATGGTGGGTTGATTAGAAACCCATGTAAAATACTGGGAGTAGTATTTTACCCCTACGAACCAGAGATTTTGAATTCGGGGACTCGAGAACCTATTTTCTTTTATTTCAAAAAAAATTGGCAGGCAGCTTGAATTGATTTTGAGTTAATTCCCTAACATGCAAGGTGATCATGCGAGTGCGCAGACATTAATGGAAGTGCTAAATGAAATAAAACAATAAACAAAAATGACCTATCAAAGTAAATCAACAAGAAAACTACTCTTTTTGGGATTTTCATTAATTCTACATGCAAAAATCCTAATGCAAGTCTAAATGCAGAATTATGAATTATCTAATGAAACTAATTATTCAATAGCTAAATAACATTTAATTTAGACTAGGAAATAAATTAATCCCTAATTTAAACTAAACATTATTTAAACTATGAATAATGCGAGACTAAACTAATATGTGAATGCATGAAATCTAATCCTGATGACATGACTTATCCTAGACTACATGGCATGCGAATCTTAAATTAATCTAAACTACGTGACATGCAATTTGACTAAATGAATTAAAAAGGAATTTTTTTTGATATTTTCTTATTTATTTTGAAAATTAACTAAATGCAAAAATTAAGCATGTGACTATTCTAATGCAAATATGCAAATTAATCATACCATGCAATATTATCTAAATGCAATGCAATTTAATGAAAATGTGATTCTATCTAATATGTAATCTAATTAAATGCAATTCTATCTAATATGCAATCTAACATGGGATGCAAATTTTTGTATATTTTTGAATTAATTAAAGAGATGCAATTAAATCGACGGATCGTATCTCGGGCATGAGATCGGATCGGCCAACTAATGCACATGCAAATGGAATTAATAATGCCTAACTAATGAAACCTATTATCTAAAAAAAATGCATGAACTAATTAAACATGATGCAAGAACAAACCTAAAAAAAATGTTTTTTTTATTGTATTTTTTATTATAAACGAAATAAAATAAAATAAAACAGAAATAAAATAAAAGAAAAAACAGAAATAGGAATCGGGTTAGGCGGCCGAACCGGGTCGGTTCGGCCCGCCCGACCCATGTAAGCCTCCTAACAGGGGGGCTGCCTGCAAAGGATAGGGGTTGGACTGGGCTTGCCGGCCCAGTCCACCCCTTTTATATTTTTTTTTCTGCGCGTGGGTCTCCACGCTCGGCCCGAATCTGACTCCTTTTCTGCAGGAGACCGAGCCCAGTTCCTGCAAAACCAAAACCCATGAGACTCCTTTCCCCTACGAACGAACGGGCCCAGCCCGTCCTCTCTTCCTTCGCGTGGACCCTCTTCTTCGCGCATGGGCTGTCCTTCCTCTGTCTCAGCCCGAGCCTGCGAAGCCCTCCTGTTCATCTTCTTCCTCACGGGCGAGATTCCATGGACAACCTGCAACCTGAAATAGAGAGGAACGTCGCCGGTGTCGCGCCTCTCCACGACCAACGAGCACGAATTGGCGACACGACTCCCTTGCCGACGAATTCTCGGCCTCGACAAAGCAGCAAGACACATAGAAAACAAAACCACACAAGCAGTAAAGAGCAACACAGGGAGGGGAGTGTTCAATCGCGGGTTAAAAGCAAGGGGGATCTAACCCTAAGGTGCGAATAATCGGTCAAAAAGATGCAAGACACAATCAATCGACGGCCTTGACGTTGATCAAAATGACAAGCCGTCGATTCAACCGAGAACAAATTCAAGTAAAAACACAAAGAGAAAGATGAAAACAGCCGAGACCCACCGACAATATAAGAGGAATCACCAAGGAAAAAGCTTTACCTCTCTCCCTCTCCCGATCTATCTCTCTGGCTGCTCCTTGGTCTCTCACGCCCTGCTCTTTCCTTCGGCGAAGAAGAAGACTGGAAGCTTCCTCTGTCTTTCCGTCTCCTCGTGCGTGCGTGTGTCAGGAAAGCTTTTGCTTTTTTTTGCTTTTTTTCTATCAAAGTCCCCTGCTCAGTAAAGTGCTTTTCTCGGTCCTAGCTTGAATTTCCCCCCTGTGTGTGTGCGTGTTCCCCCTTGCTTGCGTGCGTGTGTTGCTATTTTTCTCAGAGAAAGTGACCCCTAAAGTCTTCTCAGTCAATGAATGCTTCGTGTCCTTTCTTGCAGACGTGCCCCTCCATTATATAATGGGTAGAAAAGATATCTCGGTCAAATCTTGAAAGATTTGACCGAGATTTTCTTTCCTTAAATTCTTTTATTCTCCACTTGCATTCTTTCCTTTTTTATAAAATATATTCCGCTCAAAAAACTCTTTCCCTGAAACCTTCTTGCCACCGATAACGTTTCCTAAAATGCTAGATGCAATGATATTATTATTATTATTTTCAGGAATATAAATTCCTATATATATTTTTTTTAAAAAAAATGCAATTTATATACTAAAATCTCAAAATTAGGTGTTAACAGCTGCCCCTCTTTTAAGGTGAGCTCGCAGAGGTTGCATTCAAAGACCAATTGATACCTAATTTTGACTATGCAGATGCTATGCATGGTATTTTTGTTGAGATTAACTCTCATTTTCCAATGTGATTATGACATGATAAATGCAAATGAAGGAATGAAGATAGAAACATACCTGAAATTACTTATCTAATTGGAATGGCAGATCAAGGTATGTATAAGCTTTGAGATTGTCTTCTTAAGCCCGATCACCTGCTTCGGTCACAAAAGAAAGACAGTGAAAGAACCTGACTCGTTTGCTTGAGGCCCGAACCCTTACTTCGGTCACAACAGAGGCAAACGATGAGAAAGACCTGAATTGCTTGAAGGCAAAAAGGTGAAAGACCTGGATTGCTTGGAGGCAAAACGGTGAAAGACCTGGATCGCTTGAGGCCCGAAACCCTGATTCGGTCACCACAGAGGTGAAACGGTGAACAAGACCTGGATTGCATAGAGGCAAAACGGTGAAAGACCTGGATCGCCACCACATAGGCAAAACGGTGAAGGACCTGGATCGCCAACACAAAAGGCGAAACGGTGAAAAAGACCTGGATCGCTTGAGGCCCGAAACCTTAATTCGGTCACCATAGAGGCGAAACGGTGAAAGACCTAGATCGCCACCACAGAGGCGAAACGGTGAAGGACCTGGATCGCCACCACATAAGCGAAACGGTGAAAGATGCCTGATTAAACTTGAGTCATTCAAAATTAAGCTGAGAGACCTGTACATCGTCACAGGCTCTCGAGATGAGACATCGATACATCACCATCGGCACCTGCACATAGTCACAGGCACTTAGATTGAAGTATATGCATTTAGAATTCTTGATCCCTAAAGGGATAACCACATCATCAAATCATGCAATTCATTTTTGAGAGGTTCTTTGAGACAAGAAACATTCAGTCAGAAAGGACTTATCACTCACTCTCGTTCAGAAGGGTTTTCGTCCCAATGAGGGAATAGCTGAAACACTCAGTCTCACTACCATCATGTTAACAAAGGTCCAAGTACTCTCGCAAGTGGTACAATCTTACCAATCCGGGAGGTCTTTTAATAGGACCGTAATTCGGGCTTGGTCAATGGTTAAGCAAAGGGGACTCTTTGAGTCAAGGCTTAGAAAGAAAGTCTTCAACAAATGTCGCCAGGTTTACAAGTCAAGAACCCTGCAAATGCAATAGAAACAGTCCTGTTCGCACTTCTTCGAGCTAAGCTTAACACAATAGGAATCTCTCATTAATTCAAGTGCCCTATCAGAAGAGATTTTGTAGGCTTGGCTTTAAAGTGTGTATGGAATGAAAAACTGGGAATTTTTCCTCAGACTCAACTTTCGAGCCTCGGACTTTGATTCATTGGGGATGATATATGACGTCAAACTCACTGGGGATTATTGACAAGATTGCCTTATTCAGCATTTTTTAGAATCTGAATACATTGAAGGTCAACTTTTTGCAGACTTGAGCCTTTGGCTCTGACTTCTATGGGCATCGGCCTTGCTTTTACCAGGCACACTGCTTTTTCTTGCCCCTAAATTCTTTCACTTTTCTTCTGAATTTGGGCATAGGCCTTGGCTTTTACCAGGCTCATTGCTTTTTCATGCCCCATTTTGCATTTTTTTTCTTTTTTAATGGACTCGACTGACGCACCTAACCTTAGTGTGAGGATGCTCGTATTCTGCTACAATGCCCCAGTGTAAGAGATATTCACCAATCGTGGATTTAATTTCAAAGTGGCTAAAAGTGTCTAGGATATAGAAACGAATGCTCTTCATCATTCCTAAGGCACTTGATTTAATATTCGATTTCACATGTAAAAGCAACACTCAAAGATTGATGCAAGTGAAAGCAAGGAAGTTTCTATTCATTTTCTCCTTTTTACATCAACGATGCAAGTGTTCCTCCAGTTTGCCCCGATGTGGGGTGGTTCTTGACAGGGGTAATATGAAACGACACTCCTCAAGTGTTTAGGCTCAAAGTGGGCAACCAATGGATTATTTTAGTGTTTGGGATAGAGAAATGAACTGCCCCTCATCACTTTGGTTAATGTACTTCTCGCGAGAGAACTCTTTACTCTGCAAACATGGCACTTTGTATGCTCATCTCACAATTGCATAAATAAAGGAATGTGTATGGATAAGGCTTGCCTTTCATCATCCTGATACATCTCATTGAAAAACTCAATCAATCATGGAATGTTAAAATCAGGAAATTGCATCATTCAGCATTTTATTAATTGAATCAAGGCATTGACAAGATAGAGGAAACATCACGGATAGTATTTCTTGAGAGCATCTGCATTGACAGGATTTGAGAATTCTCGACCATCCATCTCAGCTAGGATCAGTGCGCCTCCAGGGAGCACCTTCTTCACAACATACGGTCCACTGTAATTTGGAGTGAATTTACCTCTAGGATCAGGAATAATGGGAAGTATTTTCCGCAGAACAAGGTCATTTGCTTCAAAGTGCCTTGGTCGGACCTTGCGGTTGAATGACTTAGCTACCCGCCGTTGGTAACACTGACCGTGACAAATGGCTTCAAGTCTCTTCTCATCAATTAGGTTCAACTGGTCAAACCTTTGTTGTATCCACTCAGCTTCAGACAATTCCATTTGGGACAGCACGCGTAATGATGGAATTTCCACTTCAATAGGCAGCACTGCTTCCATGCCATACACAAGAGAGAAAGGTGTCGCCCCCACAGAGGTTCGAATTGAAGTTCGGTACGCCATTAGTGCAAAAGGCAACCTTTCATGCCAATCACGGTAATTTTCAGCAGTCTTCGCCAAAATCTTCTTGATGTTTTTGTTGGCCGCTTCTACTGCACCGTTCATTTGAGGACGGTAAGGAGACGAGTTCAGATGCCGAATCTTGAATTCACTAAACAAGCCATCAACGAGCTTGTTGTTTAGATTAGTTCCATTATCAGTGATGATGGCTTCAGGAACGCCGTAACGAGCAATGATGTCACGTCGGATGAACCTCACTACATTTCGAGCAGTGACATTTGCATAAGAGGTCGCCTCGATCCATTTAGAAAAGTAGTCAATCGCAACTAAGATGAATCGATGACCATTTGATGCCTTCGGATTGATTGGGCCAATAACATCTATCCCCCACATTGAGAAAGGCCAGGGCTCAGACAGTTGATGTAGTTCATTTGGGGGAACATTTATTTTATCCCCATAGATTTGGCATTGATGACAACTCCGCACATGCTTGATGCAATCACCCTCCAAAGTCAGCCAATAGTAACCCAATCTCATGATCTTTTTGGCCAGCATATGGCCATTCATGTGTGGGCCACACATCCCTTCATGCATCTCCTGCATGATCTGCGTTGCTTCAGCTGCATCTACACACCTTAACAGCACTGAATCATGAGATCTCTTGTATAGATTTTCACCACTAATGAAGAATTTTGAAGCCATCTTCATTATGTATTTCCTATCGGCAGGACCGCTCTCATCAGGAAATTCTCGACTTCTGATGTAGTTCATGATATCATGATACCATGGCTTCCCATCAAGCTCTTCAGTTATGATCATGCAGTGGGCTGGTTTTGCCAAAACATCAATTTTTAAAGGCTCTACCTCCATTCCATCATTGACTCGTAGCATGGACGATAACGTAGCCAAAGCATCAGCGAACTGATTATGAGTCCGGGATAAGTATTCAAATGTGATCTCATCAAACTCCTCCATTAATTCCTCAAGATACTTGTGATACGGAAGCAATTTCGCATCCCGTGTTTTCCATTCACCAACTGTTTGAAGGATGATCAACGCAGAATCACCAAATACTTTGAGTTTATTAATCTTCATTTCAATCGCTGCCTGAAGACCAAGAATGCATGCTTCGTACTCGGCGATGTTATTGGTGCATGGGAACACCAACTTTGCTGCGACTGGATAGTGTTGCCCAGTTGGAGAGATCAATACTGCCCCAGTCCCTGAGCCAGACAAATTTACCGCCCCGTCGAAAAACATGGTCCACCTATCTTCGTCAATGGACAAGATACGATCATCCGGAGAACACTCATCCTCTTCAGTATGCTTGGGATTTTCAGCAAGTATGTCTGCAATAACAAGACCTTTAACAGACTTTTGTGGCATGGTCTGCACATCGAACTCAGAAACCAATATTTGCCATTTAGCCAATTTTCCAACCAAAGCTGGTCGGTCCAGTAAGTACTTGATGGGATCACTTTCAGTCACCAGGAATATCTGATAATGCAATGTGTACTGTCGGAGTCGATGCAGGACCCAAACCAAAGCAGCACATGTTTTCTCCACCTCGGAATAATTCTGCTCTGATATAGTGAACTTTTTACTCAAGTAGTAAACAGCTCGCTCCTTCCCATCCTCAGGTCTTTTCTGGGCTAACATCGCACCCAAAGACTCACTATTAATAGTGAGATAGAGAATCAAAGGGTGGCCCATTATTGGTGGAACTAGGACTGGAGGACATGACAAGTATGATTTTAGCTTGTCAAATGCCTTCTGACAATCATCATCCCAGCGAATCAAGGCATCCTTCTTGAGAAGCTTAAAAAATGGCTTAGCAGTTTCTGACATATGAGAAATAAATCGAGCTATGTAATTTAATCTCCCCATGAGACTTCGAACCTCCTTGGCGGTCTTCGAGTGCGGTAATTCACAAATGGCCTTCACTTTTGAAGGGTCAATTTCAATTCCCTTATTACTCACCATGAACCCGAGTAATTTACCCGAAGTTACCCCGAATGTGCATTTTGCGGGGTTAAGTCGGAGTTTAAACTCCCGAAGTCGATCGAATAACTTCTTCAAGGTATCAATATGACTTTCTCCCTGCCGAGTCTTGGCGATCATGTCATCAACATAGACTTCGATTTCTTTATGCATCATGTCATGGAAAAGCGTGACCATGGCCCTTTGGTACGTTGCCCCTGCATTCTTGAGACCGAATGGCATTACTTTGTAGTGAAAGGTCCCCCATGGGGTGATGAATGCAGTTTTCTCCTTATCCTCCTCTTTCATCCTGATCTGATTATATCCCGAAAAACCATCCATGAAAGAGAAAAGTTCAAAGCCCGCAGTGCTATCCACCAGAACGTCGATGTGCGGCAAAGGAAATTCATCCTTAGGGCTAGCCTTATTCAAGTCGCGATAGTCGACGCAAACTCGAACTCGACCATCTTTCTTCATTACCGGCACAATGTTGGCTACCCAATCAGGGTAATGTGAGACTTCTATGAATCCGACCTTTAAGAGTTTCATCACCTCATCCTCAATTTTCTTTGATAATTCTGGCTTTGTCCTCCGCAACCTTTGCTTTTTAGGAGGCATGTGTGGATTCGTCGGCAGACTGTGTTCCACGATTGTTGGGTCAAGACCCGGCATGTCCGCATAAGACCAAGCAAAGACATCTTGGTATTCCTTCAAAAGGGCGACGAGGCGCGTGGCTTCTCTTTCGGGGAGTTTTGCCCCAATTTTTACTTCTTTAATGTCCTCCGTGTCGCTCAAATTGATTGTGACAGCGTGTTCGGCTGTCAGGGACTTTGGCCTTTCATGTTGTTCAAGACTTCGTTGGATTCCGGCGGGATCTCCATCCGAATCATCTGGACCTTCATCGTGTTCCACCAGCTCCTTCCTGAAATATAAAGTAAGCCAATCAGTAAAACAAAAAGGGTTAAATATCCTTTTTTTGAAAAATGATTTTTTTTTTGAAAGATTTGGACAAAGAGAGCATGAGGAAGTCCAGGCCTCAGGATTCTCCTCGGGTCGTGTATTTTTTCACTGTTGGATATCATCACCGGACTGGTTTGGTGTACCTCGTCATGCCCTCGAAAATGGTGATTTTATTGAATAACTCTGAATGAATTACACTTATTGAAAAGGAATTGCAGAATGAAAGATTGAAAAATCCTAAGAAAGCAATAAATGAAAGGAATTCCCACGCAAGGGAGTAAAGCAGTAATAAATTACTCATGTGGGCTTGCACCCATTTCCTTTTCGGACTCATTTTCAATGGCGCCAATGAAGAGATCTTCAAATAGATTTGCTATCCCCTCGAGTTTCTCATCCCAATCAGCCTGGCTTTCAGGAATCGCATCATCCATGCCTCCCCATCCACCCGAAACAATGTCTCGGGGGTTGATATAGAAGCTCGGGGGAAAGGAGAACCTTACATGGTAGTCACAATTCATGTTTGGTCCCTCTAGAACACACATCTCCTCTTCATGCATCATTCTGGACGGACCCGGGAATGTTTCTTTGATACGGGGAGGCAATGTGCTACTCTCCACACGCTTTTGTGATTCATTGTTAGGCTGATCCCTTCCATGGTATCCTAATCCGGCCACACGACGCTTTCGGGAAGGCTGAATTGGATATCGAATCCCCTGACCCTTTCTTCCAAGTCCTTCTCCAGGAACAAAACAACTTTGGGCCATAATCTTCTCCACCATGATAGCAGCATTTGACAATTCTGGAATTGGTGCAGGCGATCCCCGCGACCTATGTATCATTGACACGAGCTCGAATGATTGATAACTGGATTCAAATACACCGTCGGGCTCCACATACGGAATAGCGATCTCATGATAAATCCGGTGGTCTTCCTCAGCATGGACGGTGACTAACCTCCCTTCAACCACGAACTTCAAACATTGATGTAGACTTGAAGGCACAGCTCCGGCACTATGGATCCAGGGACGACCCAACAAAAAGTTAAAGGCAGTAGAGATGTTCATTACTTGGAACAAAATGTTGAACGTTATTGGCCCAATTTGCACATCCAGGTGAATCTCGCCCATCACCTCCTTCTTTGTTCCGTCAAAAGCACGAACGGAAGTTTTAGCAAGGTTTAACCTTGAAGAGTCTACCCCGAGGCGATGCAAAGTAGCCAATGGGCAAATATTCAGAGCGGACCCATTATCAATAAGAACCCGAGCAACATGCGATTCCTTGCACCTGACGGAGATGTAGAGTGCCTTTGTATGTCCATTCCCATCACCTGGTAATTCTTCATCAGAAAAGGAAACGAGATCCTTGAGGAGTACTGCGCCTATGAATCCCTCTAGCTCGCCCTGATCAATCGTCTCAGGCACATGAATCTCACTCAATATTTTCATGAGTGATTTTTGATGTTTGTCCGATGTTTGCAAAAGCTCCAGTAAAGAAATCTGCGCCGGCATCCTCCGCAGCTGCTCAACCACGTCGTACTCGCTAGCTTTGATTATAGCTAGAAATTCCTTGGCCTCTTCATCGGTGACATGTTTTGACGGCATAGAATTGCTTTGTCCATAGGTGCGTCCGGACCTTGTCACCAAGTCTACATCAAAATCGTACGACCAAGGAACTGCCTTGTTACTACGGTACTCGTAGGGTTGATGTAGTTCAATTACTATCTCAGGCACATCTTCCTCATTGTCAACTGCATCCTCCAGGGGTGGCATGTCCTCAAGTGAGGGGTCTGATTCAGCTTTCACGGCAGTAGCTTCTTTCTCCCAATCGATGATAATTTGAGAAACCGTCGACATTCCTCCCGCATGGTTGCTTTGCACGATTACACCAGCTTCAATGCTCTCTTGGATCCTCTCCTCATGACAAGAGGTGCAAGGCTCTCTCCAGCTGGGTAGTAGCTAGCTGCTACCAACCCTTGATAGATGTTATTAATGTCTAGCTTCCATTTCATTTTCTTCCCAGTCTCAATCTCAGAAATTGCATTGACACCCCCCTCGTGCTCCGGAAGAGGATTTTTCTCAACATTTGGTTGAGCAACGCTGAAGCTGAACACTTTCGTATCCAGAAGATCTTGAATCTTATGCTTAAGGGTGAAACATTCATCAGTCGAATGCCCCACTTCACCCATGTGGTAATCACACCTCTTTGAAGCATTAAAGTTGTTGAATTTCTCAGGATTCGGGCGCTTCGGCTCCTGAGAGAGCAAACCCCTCTTTTGCAAAACAGGTAAAACTTTAGACAAAGGCCCCGGAAGGGGAGTGAATTGCCTTCTGTTAAACTGGCGAGGCGCAAATGATCGCCCCCCGACTTGCCGATTTGTAGAGGCATGAACATTTGAAGGTCCGCCAGAGCTTGGTTGTGAGTATGCCAAATTTATCTCCGCAGCTTGCTCTTTATCCTTCCTTGGAGTAAACTTCTTTGTTGGCTCATTGAACCACCCATCTCTTATTCCAATCTCAATCTGCTCCCCAACTGGAATAAGCTGATTGAAAGTGTCAGCAGTGGTGGCTATCATTCGAGTGCGGTATTCATGAGGAAGAGTTTTGATGAACATCTTCCTCATCTCCATGTCAGAAGGCTCAGGATCAACTTGAGCAGCCAGATTCCTCCATCGGATTGCGTATTGCTTGAACGACTCGCTCCTCTTTTTCTCGGCCCGTTCAAGATCGTCTCGGGAGGGAGTGATGTCGGATATGAATTGGTAGTGCTTCAGAAAAGCTTGGCAAACTTCCTCCCAAGTTTGGCAGAGGTTTATCCCCTTCGAGATGTACCATTTCAAAGCAGGGCCTGTCAGACTTGCCTGGAATGACTGGATCAGCAGGGGAGCATTATCAGCATTCTGGGTCATTCTCACCAAGTACATCTGCAGGTGGGCCCTTGGGCAGGTCATGCCGTCATATTTTTCAAACTCCGGCATCTTGAACTTTTTCGGCATTTTCACCTTTGAATACACAGAAAGATCCGTCGGGGACGGGTCTTGAAGGCCTTGCAGTTGTTTCAACTTTTCCTCGAGCTTCTCGAGGCGCTTTCTCTTGCTCAGTTTTGTACGAGTCATCAGCATCGGTCTTTTTCCCATAATCAGCGATGGGATCCTCTTCCAAAGGAGGCATTTCCTCCTCTAAGTTCACAACAATGTCATCCTTCAACTTCGGCAAAGGTGCAGGGGTCGGGTTTAGTCGAGCAGCTCTAAATTCGGCGGTCATTTCTTGCATGGCAGTGAGAAACTGCCTCATCTGATCCTCCATATTGGAAACACGCTCGCGAAGCTCGTTTTGGTCCGCCATTTTAGTTTGAGATCGCGTGCGGATTGGAGAACGTGGATTACCCGTGATCACCTGCAAACAAGAAAGGATAGATAAGAATAATTGGCGAAAAGGAAAGACACGGTCCATGACAAAGACCTAAAGACCCACTTTTTATTCATTTATGAACTAATGAAATTATTCTTACATGCAAACCAATTGAAGACTCAAAAACCCCTAAACAATAATGCTAGAAATGAAAACAAAAGACTCAAGCTATTTCATCTAGCTTGATCTATATAAACATGGGAAATGACTTTCTTTCGCAACTGCTCATTTGCTCGAGCAAGCTTTGTGGCACGATCCTGATATCGTTCCGCCTTCCTCTTGAGTCGTTCGATCTCTGCGCGATTAGTGACCTTCACGGGTACATTGGGTATCTCTGGAAACAGCTCCGTAGGAATCTTGTGTTGCTTGATGTATGTGATCGAAGCATAATACTTTCTTTCCTCTCCTTTCAGCTCCTCCTCGGGCCATATCAATTTGGATGGGGAACACATATCCCACATAGATTTGGTGAAGTTTACCATGTCTTCTTCATCTGGATCTTTATAGGTCAAGTCAGCACGAACCGGATTTTCCTCCAATGCCGGGGGCAGCTCCTGCACGACTTGATACTGACGAACAACTCTGGATGGATGATACTCGGTTGCACCAGTAAATCCCAATAAAGGGACTGGTCCTATGCCTGCACAAGTAAGCCTTGCTTCTCGAACTTGGAACCATTTAGCATGCCACAAGAAATCCTTGGGATCGGGATTTTTCATAAAGGCTAACCATTCGGAATAGTGATAGTTTGGGGCATGATTCTTTCTTTCCTCAAATTTCAAAATTGGATGGTCCGAATCACTAATATCACGGATAGCCATTAAAAATCCAAAACCTTTTATATGAGAAAGGAACCAAATTTGGAGCAACTCAGGAGAAGCATGCAAGACCCTATCCCCGTTTTCTTGATATCGGGTGAGAGAAAGAAAGGTTTCAGCCAAAATGGTATTAACAAAATTCACGCCTGCACACACTTGTTTGACTACCCAAGTAACTGAAGGAGACATGGTATTTTTGGAATGAGGAAAAACTACAAACCCAAAGAAAGCTAAGAGAAAGATTCTGGCCATTTGACAAGATGTGGCATTCTTAAAACACTCATGCAAAAAGGAATAGGGGCAAGAATTGCGATTAGCTCTCAAAATCTTTCTTACTTCAGATTCTTTGACTCTAAGAAAATCAGATAAGGTTGATGCAAGCTCTACTCCGATAGGCGGACTAATCAACTCCGATCCCAAGGGTTTTCCGATGACAATGCTATATTCTTCCAAAGTAGGAGTAAGTTCGTGCTCACCAAATATGAATGTGGATGTCTTCGGGCACCAGAAATGAGACAATGCTTGGACCAGACCCCCGTGGACCTCAATTCTCATCAGCGGAAGAAGGCGGCCAATCTTGGATTCAACGAAGTCGCGACCAGTGTGGTCCAACTTATCCCACCACGTGCTTAGCTCGGCTTTAGGAGCAGAAACGAGTCGAATGTCATGCTTTCCCATGATATCTAAATCAAGCCTGACGAGCAACCTAATGTCATGGACCAACAAAAAATGTAAATAAATAGCAAGGTAAGAGTTTAGAAAACTTACTGCACGAGTATATGGGAAGCAATCACAAACACATGCGCATGAAAAGTGAAGCTCGATTTCTACTCTAAAAGGCTTAGCAAGGTGAAGCCACAAGGATGATCGGACTAGACGCAGGCACGCGTACTAAATTGGGTCCTTATGACTCCGGCACGGTCGAAGAGTCGACCCGGGTCGCAAGCTCGCGGACCGGGGTGGATACTCTTGACACCAAGAAAGAAATTTCGGGGTTGAGATAGGCGACTCATACCGCGGGCATGCGGTCGGAGTGGTATCTATCTCAACACCATCCTAGGTGATCCTATGCGGCCCAGGTCCGGCGGTGGGTTTTGTGTGCCAAGTGCAGTGCTAAAACAATGAGAACATGCACAACAATTGATATTAAGCAACACTTCTATCAAAGCATGTAAACATTCATTCCAAACCATCCTGCAAAACATTCAACTCACGTTAGGGACATACCTGGAATCCTCGCTGCCAAACAAAAACATTTCTTGAAAAAAGAAAAACAGCCTAAGTCCACTAAAGTTCTTTGAACCACGTCCCCAGCGGAGTCGCCAAGCTGTCGCGACCTCCCTGAAGGTGCACCACCTAGGGGTTAGGGCTAATGGATTGCTAAACCTAATTTAGCTTGAGCTCTCCCAAGCTCATACCAATTCACGACTTAAATTTCAATTCTTAAACATGCAAAATTAATTCAATTGGAGTCGCCACTAATCTATTTATGGTGGGTCGATTAGAAACCCATGTAAAATACTGGGAGTAGTATTTTACCCCTACGAACCAGAGATTTCGAATTCGGGGACTCGAGAACCTATTTTCTTTTATTTCAAAAAAAATTGGCAGGCAGCTTGAATTGATTTTGAGTTAATTCCCTAACATGCAAAGTGATCATGCGAGTGCCCAGACATTAATGGAAGTGCTAAATGAAATAAAACAATAAACAAAAATGACCTATCAAAGTAAATCAACAAGAAAACTACTCTTTTTGGGATTTTCATTAATTCTACATGCAAAAATCCTAATGCAAGTCTAAATGCAGAATTATGAATTATCTAATGAAACTAATTATTCAATAGCTAAATAACATTTAATTTAGACTAGGAAATAAATTAATCCCTAATTTAAACTAAACATTATTTAAACTATGAATAATGCGAAACTAAACTAATATGTGAATGCATGAAATCTAATCCTAATGACATGACTTATCCTAGACTACATGGCATGCGAATCTTAAATTAATCTAAACTACGTGACATGCAATTTGACTAAATGAATTAAAAATGAATTTTTTTTTATATTTTCTTATTTATTTTGAAAATTAACTAAATGCAAAAATTAAGCATGTGACTATTCTAATGCAAATATGCAAATTAATCATACCATGCAATATTATCTAAATGCAATGCAATTTAATGAAAATGTGATTCTATCTAATATGTAATCTAATTAAATGCAATTCTATCTAATATGCAATCTAACATGGGATGCAAATTTTTGTATATTTTTGAATTAATTAAAGAGATGTAATTAAATCGACGGATCGTATCTCGGGCATGAGATCGGATCGGCCAACTAATGCACATGCAAATGGAATTAATAATGCCTAACTAATGAAACCTATTATCTAAAAAAAATGCATGAACTAATTAAACATGATGCAAGAACAAACCTAAAAAAAATGTTTTTTTATTGTATTTTTTATTATAAACGAAATAAAATAAAAGAAAACAGAAATAAAATAAAAGAAAAAACAGAAATAGGAATCGGGTTAGGCGGCCGAACCGGGTCGGTTCGGCCCGCCCGACCCATGTAAGCCTCCTAACAGGGGGGCTGCCTGCAAAGGATAGGGGTTGGACTGGGCTTGCGGGCCCAGTCCACCCCTTTTATATTTTTTTTTCTGCGCGTGGGTCTCCACGCTCGGCCCGAATCTGACTCCTTTTCTGCAGGAGACCGAGCCCAGTTCCTGCAAAACCAAAACCCATGAGACTCCTTTCCCCTACGAACGAACGGGCCCAGCCCGTCCTCTCTTCCTTCGCGTGGACCCTCTTCTTCGCGCATGGGCTGTCCTTCCTCTGTCTCAGCCCGAGCCTGCGAAGCCCTCCTGTTCATCTTTTTCCTCACGGGCGAGATTCCATGGACAACCTGCAACCTGAAACAGAGAGGAACGTCGCCGGTGTCGCGCCTCTCCACGACCAACGAGCACGAATTGGCGGCACGACTCCCTTGCCGACGAATTCTCGGCCTCGACAAAGCAGCAAGACACATAGAAAACAAAACCACACAAGCAGCAAAGAGCAACACAGGGAGGGGAGTGTTCAATCGCGGGTTGAAAGCAAGGGGGATCTAACCCTAAGGTGCGAATAATCGGTCAAAAAGATGCAAGACACAATCAATCGACGGCCTTGACGTTGATCAAAATGACAAGCCGTCGATTCAACCGAGAACAAATTCAAGTAAAAACACAAAGAGAAAGATGAAAACAGCCGAGACCCACCGACAATATAAGAGGAATCACCAAGGAAAAAGCTTTACCTCTCTCCCTCTCCCGATCTATCTCTCTGGCTGCTCCTTGGTCTCTCACGCCCTGCTCTTTCCTTCGGCGAAGAAGAAGACTGGAAGCTTCCTCTGTCTTTCCGTCTCCTCGTGCGTGCGTGTGTCAGGAAAGCTTTTGCTTTTTTTTGCTTTTTTTCTATCAAAGTCCCCTACTCAGTAAAGTGCTTTTCTCGGTCCTAGCTTGAATTTCCCCCCTGTGTGTATGCGTGTTCCCCCCTGCTTGCGTGCGTGTGTTGCTATTTTTCTCAGAGAAAGTGCCCCCTAAAGTCTTCTCAGTCAATGAATGCTTCGTGTCCTTTCTTGCAGATGTGCCCCTCCATTATATAATGGGTAGAAAAGACATCTCGGTCAAATCTTGAAAGATTTGACTGAGATTTTCTTTCCTTAAATTCTTTTATTCTCCACTTGCATTCTTTCCTTTTTTATAAAATATATTCCGCTCAAAAAAACTCTTTCCCTGAAACCTTCTTGCCGCCGATAACGTTTCCTAAAATGCTAGATGCAATGATATTATTATTATTTTTTTCAGGAATATAAATTCCTATATATTTATTTTTTTTTAAAAAAATGCAATTTATATACTAAAATCTCAAAATTAGGTGTTAATAGTTTCGCAAGAGGACAAATTTGACATTGTGACAAGGAATAGATCAGTTGTGACGAAGTCTCTAATGAAATATGGAATTTTTATTGCTAGTACTGGCATTACATGAATGAAAGAAAGATGATTCTAGACTATTTGGAGATCCGTTCCAAATATAGAGACCTTGATATTCATTACCCACTCCCATCAACTTCCCAATCGAAATGTCCTAAAAGAGACATGTATTATCATGAAATGTGACATGACAGGAATTGTCTGTACATGCCTTAGAAATGGAAATGAGAGTCAATTTAAATTGGGGAACAAACAGGACATTCTTTAATATAATATCTAAACTGAGATTTATAGTGCCCACCTTGGTCACAAAAGTCATATTTCCATTTGGAAGTTGCACAGATTTTGGTGAATTTGATTTCTCTAGGGTGCTAGAATAAAATCTATCATCACAAATTATGTGATCATCAATTCATAAATCTATAATCCATGCACTATTGGAAATTGAGTTCGAAAGATAGTAAGAAGTACCTGAGAAACTAGCTCCATTTTCATTAATGTCCATTTTCTACAAGGCCTTGATAAACTGTTAGTATTTTTCATAGGATATGGGCTGATTCATACTGGTCACTTGGTGCACCTGAGCCTTTTGCCTTTTTCATTGGGCTTCCCATGTAATTTCTAGCACGTATCCCTGGTATGATGCAGGCG
The DNA here is from genome assembly GCA_019926035.1 of Melaleuca alternifolia. Taxonomy (NCBI): domain Eukaryota; kingdom Viridiplantae; phylum Streptophyta; class Magnoliopsida; order Myrtales; family Myrtaceae; genus Melaleuca; species Melaleuca alternifolia. The sequence continues at coordinate 546,982 of JAGKPW010002221.1, read as the reverse complement.
CCTGCAAAAATCACAATATAACTTACCCTTAGATTTGGGCCCCCCATTACCTGTCCACGTGGCAGCTACTCATTCTCCGGATCCATCCATGATCGAAATATAATGTGGGTTGTCCAAAGTTTGTCCACCTGTAGTAGACCTTAGGCTGTCTGCCTTGTCCAAAATGTGAAGCCCACTGAATGGGCTATCTCTAGCGAGCCCATGAATTGGGCTACCTCCAGCAAAAGACAGCCCACGGTCAAGGCTGTTGATATGAAGCCCGCGACCTTGCTCAAAATTTCTAGGGTTTCCTTGTCTCTCCTCCACGTCTAGAGAGTTTTTCCTCTCTCTCGATTCCTTTTGTCACCCTGCTCTATGCGCTACGAGGATGAGACCATCTTTCCTATGGTCCTAAGCTCCGAGTCGTTGACTCTCCTCTTGGACAGCAAGATAGTAGATCCTCCCGAGCGGTGGTAGTGGGTCCATCACCAGAATCTACGTTCGGAAGGCGAGTTAATTGTTGTTGAGGATGAGTAAAAACTTAGTCGCCTTTTGCCTTTCTCGAATCACTTGGTATTGATTCAATACAAAGTCTAGTGCATCCAATTTTTTCTCTACCATCTCAAGCTCATTCCAAAGAACCGAGAGTCAATTATAGCAAACCCTAACGAATGAGTTGCCTTGTTTGAGTTCGAATAACTGCTATTCAAATGCGAAAATTCTGGCATGGTCAAGTTCTCCGTACATTTCTCTAATGTTATTCCACATCTTGTTGGGATCCTCTGTGGGAGGTAGTCCGGCAGCAATTTTTGGGTAGATGGTGTTGCCGATCCATGTCCTTACAAGTCGATGGCACTAGTGTCATAATCGCTGTAGTTTCTCGTCGATTGGCATCGGTACGCTACCATCTAGAAAACCCTCTGTCTTTGGTTGCTAAGGCTTGCCGGAGCTTGGTTGCCCAGGCCGAGTAGTTCTTTTGACCATTGAGCATATGGCTAGTCAACCAGAGCTCTGGTCCATCGCTGGCCATGGTGAATAATGGGTCGACGGGCTCCGATCTCCCTGTGAGAACTAGTAATTGATACGGCAGTAAGTCAAGTCGAGGAACCGGGTAGGGATTCATTCCCTGACCCGGACTCCTCGGACCTACCATTTGACCCATATAACCCGTGATGAATGGAAAATGAGCCGACGGCAGGCCGAGTCAAGGAACTGGCTAGGAATACGGTCCCTGACTCGGGCTCCCTGTTCCTATGGTATGCCTAGAGTCTGAGGCCAACCCAACCACTAAAGGGTTAGTGGGATAAAACCATGGGGAGCCCTCATACATCTAAAACGGTGGCTGTGTTGGTCCGAATGAACTTGGTGCTCCGAATGGAATTTGTGCTGGTTGGGATTGACTCACATGAGTTAATGTTGAGTCCCTGCTTCGTTCTTCTCTTCCAGAGGGCAGATCATCCAATGATGACTCTTGAATCTCGACTGAGGGTGGATCTCTCTCGGAAGTCGACTTGTCTTTTATCATAGCAAAAGAATTGAAGGTTTCTTCTTGCAAGATGAATTTGTTTTGTAGGCAATCATCCCAATAGAGCAAAATCTCAGTTTCACTACAGTAGAACATGATGGAGGACCATCTTTAGAAGACCCACTACTTGAGGATCCTTCTAGTTATCAGAGGTCAGTAGGTAAATTGATTTATCTTATCATGACTAGATCAGATATTTGTTTTGTAAGCAGCAATCAAGTATGGAGGACAACCAAGGAAGAGGCAGAAGCGGATTCAAGGATCAAAGATTTGCTTCAATACCATGAAAGCAGATGAAGGACTAGAAGAATGCAAGACAAACGGAAATAATGTGTAGCTGTATTACTTCTCAATAGTGAAATGTACAAGTGTAGCTCCTATTCTTATATTACAGAATGTACAATGCATATCTTTTGTCAACACTAGCATCTAGAAAATTCTAGACCATTCAGTTTTTCTCAACCTTCTAATCTTTTATCGGTTTGCTTCTCAATCAATGTTTTCTATTACTCAAATCTAACAAGAAAAATCACTCCTTTGCTTTAGAAAATAGACCCAAAAGCTTTCTTGAAAAATCATCAATGAATGTGCATATATACCTCGAACCAAGGCCTTTTGAGGAAACTTTTGCAGGCCTCCAAAGATCAAAATAATTATAATCCAAAGTACCTTTTTTTTGTGCATTTCGAAATTGACTCTTTTTCTGTTTCTCCAAAACACAGTGCTCACAAGAATCAAAATTTTCAATTGCTGCTCATCCAGAAGACCTCTCTTACTAAACTCCTCCATCCCTCTAATACTCCTATTGCCTAATTTCATATGCCATAATATAGTGTTATCTGATGATGTCATAGCAAATGAAATTGGTATGGAAGAAGTAGCTATAATGCTTTGCAACTAATACAAAGTGTCACTTTTCAGCCCTTTCATCAATCGAAGTAGACCTCTCTTAATTTTGACAAGTCCACCTTTAGCCATAAATCTACAACCATTAACATCAAGTGCATCCAAAGAGGAAAACTCTTTGGATATTAATAATGAAATTAAAATTAAAAACAATAAAAGAACATACAAATTTACGTGGAAAACTCTTGTAGGAAAAAATCCACTATATAACTTTAAGGATTACAAAGGGTGTCTAGAACAACTAAGACTTTTTCTATCTCAACTTATTAACCTAAAAACTTGAGAAAAAACGATATTTACCTTGGCTTGAGCACATAAAGAATTTAATACATACTCAACAGAAAATAATGGTGGTTTTTAATATGTAAGTAGAAACTTTTAAATAATTTCGATAATTATCTTCCAAATAAAATAAACCGGATGAAACTTTAAAGCTTTAGGATTATACCTTTTATAATTATATCTTTCAAGGAGCGCTTGCTGCGTTGTCAATGAAAGAAGGGTCTCTCTATTCTCTCGTATAGTAGATTTTCATGTGGTACACTAATGTAGGGCCACATTTGTATGTTGTCGGTCTCTCTATATTAAGTTATGACGAAACATCATTCGGCTGTCCGGCACGAAGCTCTTGCCTAAAAAAAGTCTCATGGCCTTTCAATACGTGGACGTAAAGCGCCTGCAGCTTTGCCACTGTCAATAGCAAAATTTGAACTAGAACAACATCTTGTCAAATTTGAACCACATATCATCCCATTTCTTCGTCATACACTTCACTGCTTCTCCATGTTCTGGGGCTCAGGAAGCAACGGCAAAAAGCACAAATTAATGCCTGTCGTGGCATCTACCCGGCAATGTTTCTGTCTTCTCTTATCTAGTTTTTTCTCGCCAACCATGATTACCTCCTCCACATCACATGCCTGTCTCCACGAGAAAAAGGGACAAAAAGCTAAAAACGAAGAAGAACAATCTGAAGGTTCCATGTAAAGTGGTTTTTTACAGGTATTACACAATAAACATTCTTGATCTGGTGAAACGTGCTTAACAGACTTATGAACAATCTTGACTTGGTGAAACGAACTAAGGGGTGACTAATCAATCTAACCGACGCAATGAGGTCACAGTGGAGTTATCACCGAACCGGCTGTGCTTTCTCTTTGTTTAATCTGAAAATCGGCGTTTGAATAATTGAGTATCTCCCTGCAATTTTTCTACTGTAATCATTGATAAAAAGATTCAGTTTTTCCGATTATTACTGTGGAGAGCTCACCTTAAACCATTTAACATTTTGGAGCTTTTAAATAATTAAAATTGATAAATAATGGAAAATACATTGTCGGTTGACTACATCGATTTCTTTGTGGTAACATAGGAATGAGATCCTAGTAGAGAATAGAGAGAACGGTCGCAGGAATGTCAACATCTGTGCAAGAAGCACTGCATGTTCTGTGGATTAGATTCATTTGGGAGATTCAAGCAACAGCAATAAGAAGACAACGGAGGAGACCAAAGGGGCCCACCACCCGGACAATAAGGTCTAACGTTCATAGATTAATTAAGTGATTGAGCATTTAATTTAAACATGATAAATCTCATGTTTGGATTGCAATTTCTCCTATTCAGTGACCCTAAGTTAGAGAGCATATGTGTGGCTGTTAACTATAGAGGATTTGGTATGAAAAAGGGCTAAAAGCTGAATACAGAAATTAACATCAAGAATATAATATTCAGATCTTATCATTTGATAAAAGGAAAATGCCACCAAAAATCCTAAAATCTACCCTCCGTGTCACATTTAGGCTCCGTTCGTTTTACGAAAAATAAATTTCAGGAAAATAATTTTTGGATTTTCTGTCGTTTGTTTCATGGAATATAAAAAGTTAAGAAAATTAATCTCCATCAATGGAAAAACACCTTCAAAAGTGAGGAATTTTTTTTTCGATTTTTAGAGAGCGGAAAATAATTTTTATTTTCTTTGTTTATCTTTAAATATCATGGTCTCTAATAGTGTGCCCTGACCTCACTAGAGGCTGGCGAGCCGACGGCCTCTTGCAATGAGCTAGCGGCCCTTGGCAACAAGCTCGCAACCTCTGACAACAAGCTCGTAGTCTCTAGAGGCGAACTTGAGGCTTGCCTTAGATTGACGAGTTCGTGGCTTGTGATGGCAAGTTGGAAGCTCGTCGAGACTTAGTGAGGCTTGTGGCCAACGACTAGCTAATGTAAAATAATAAATAATTTTTTTATAATTTTCTCTAAGCTTTAAATGAATACTCGAAAATATTGTTATTTTTCAAGAAAATAACTTTCTAGAAAATATTTTTTTAAATGTGAAAAAAACGGAGTATTTCTGTAAATTTTTGTAATAACAAAAATCCTAAACTTATACTCATGTGACATATTTATCCATAAAAAAATTGTAACACTAAAAATCTTGAATTTGTATCAGTGTAATACATTTACTTTAGAATTTGTTTCATCTTCTTTACTCTTTTTTTTCACCCATTTTGGCCAGAGAGCTGTGGCTAATGTGGGCAAAGGATCACTGGAGCTTATTGGCCACTAGGCGAGGGCCGTGACACCCTCAATGATAGCCAATGAGGCTTGAACTCACTAGAGGCCAATGAGCCTCAAGCTCCCTAGATTTTGACTCGAGCCTTCCTACATGTTTGGTTTGTGCGAAAGAAAGAGGGAGCAAAAAGGGAATCTTTTTCCCCACTTTTAGATGTTTTTTTTATTGATTGAAAATATTTTTATTTACTAGTTTATTTTTTATAATTTAAATGCCAAAAAATTCAGAAAACTTTTTCCTAGAATTTGTTTTACTTAAAAAAAAACCAAGTCTAATTTTTTTTTTTTAGTATCATGTAGCACCCAAGATACTCACCCGGGGGCTTGTCTTCTAATTTTGGAGGTAGAAGAGACATTTAAGTTTGCAGAAAAGTACGCATACTTCAAAATTAGAATACGTAATCATTGTTGGGTTTGAGTTGGGTCGAGCCTAGGATCAAACTTTGCTCAGCCCATCAAGTCAAGTGGGCCTAGCTCACACCCAATCAAGTTTGGCTTTATGTATAATTGCCGTTATCCAAAACCAGACTCACCAATTTTTGCTCGGGCTCATTGGGGGTGGATGAGCCCGAGATCGCCAACCGCATGATCTAAGTGTCGTAGAAATTGAAGTTTAAATGTCATTTTTATGGAAGAACTTTCTACCAAAGAGGGTATCCACCCACACAGTCCAGGGTGTTCTCACTTCAAAACTAGAAGTCGTCCTCTTTTGAATCACTTTAACATTTTTGTCCCATTGATGTTTGTTATGTATTTAACATGAAAAGCTACTTCTGCCATTAAATTTAAATAATAGAGTCAAAAAAACGTTTCAAGCCCCTAAAATTTTTGGAAATATAGTTTCTCTCTCACATCAAAGAAGGAAAGGATCTGATGACATTTTCTCAAGTTAATGATTCTAAACATCCTTTTTCAAAAATTTAAGAATGAGCAAGATAGTGCACTGGATTATCACTATTCCGAATAGCTAGTTTTCATGAAAAATTCGAGTTCTAAAGATTTTCGACGGCAAGCTAGCTGGCTCCAAGTCAAAGAAGCTTGAATGCCAATCATTACACTAGTTCCATTGCTTGACTTCCTAGGAGCAACTGAATATTGGCCATCCATGGTGGCTTGACAATATGGTGTCCCACAAAAGCCTCCACCTTAGTCGCAAGATGAACCATTCAGGCACAACTTCATTAATTAAGATAGTGATCATCTAAGAGACATAGACATGATCAAGACACCACGTACGAAAGATACCTCCCACAAAAGCTGACTTTCTCCGTGAACAAGCTCAAAGGCGACAAAAATACTTATCATGCATCCACCCTTTATATTCGAATCATAGCATTCCCTAGGAGATATGCCCAAAGATAATAACAGTGCCCGTGAGGATGACTAGCCGTGCTAAAGAATAAGGATGACCAAAGTTGAGAAACACGCCTCGAAATATGCTCAGAAGCCCTCCAGTTGTGAGAGGATTTTGTTTTTAATTTCTATAAAGATCAAGCCAAGTAGTTTGTCCAAATTTTTAGCTCTCATGTTTATGAATTTCAATTTGAGATTCAGGTTTTGAGAACTTGTTTTTATTAAGAATAATGAATAAAATATTATATTAGAATTTTGTCACCTGCCAATTGCTGTTATCATTGCTATATCGTTTACCCATTTCTGTGATATCTTGAATTAGTTGACAAAGTTTGTGAGATGCCAGGACTAGAGAGATCCCAAGAACCTCTTGATTATGAAGATATTCATCGAACTCATGATATCCCTTAACACTTACCGAAAGAAGTCGACTAATCCATACGTTTTTTTGGAGTCAATTCACACCAATAATTCGGCAACATATGCCGCTCCCTAAGCCAATTTTTGTGATTTTCCCAGTTTTTTTTAGAAAAGAGAATGATCACTACCAAACCAAGGCGCCCCAATCGAAAGTACTCCACTCTCATCGCCCCCATGAAGTCTTGTGGCTACCACTTGGGTGAATTCGGGTACACTGTAGATGATTACCCTACTTTGAAAGAAAGATCCGAGACTTGTTGGATGCTATGGCATTTAAGTTTCAAGCCGCTTGGCTCTGTCAAGGCATGATGATCTTCTCATCATTGTACCCTATTCCCAGTTGAGAGAAAGTGAATCTTTGAAGGAGTCAAAGAAGTGGACACCCTGGGATAACCAACATCATCGATTTTCGATCATAACTGACCTAACAAGTTTAGTTGACAAATCGTTAAAAGATCTAAAACTAATTATCAAATTAGTTGAAAAAATCAGGATTAAAATGACGTAATTAAAAGGTCAATAACTAAACTAGTATAATTACAAAGTTTAAGACTAAATTAATCGTTGCATAATATATTTAAGATTTTTTGAACAATTTCTCCTAAAAGGTCTAAGGCAACCTCTCACCCTATGTAACGATAACTCAAAAAAGCGATATTCGATTTCGACAGCTCAGCTAGTCCTTCTAATTGCCATCTTTATACCGAAAAATTTGGGGAAAAGGAAACAGTTTCATATCAATTTTACAACCTAGCTACCCGTTGTTGGACAATCTATCGATTTTTTTTTCTCATGCCTCAAGTTCGGAAATTTTTACAGCCTCCGGTTTGCAAAAGCTTCTTTAACAAGAATCGTAGGACCCAATGCACCCTCCTAAAGTTCAAGAACTTCACGAGGAACACGTTTTGTCTCTTCTTTTAGACCTTTTCATTATGATGTCTCTATCGAGTGCCACTCTACCAAAACCATGCTCATGGGAGCGATCCTCAACCATTCAACTGCAATAGAAGAAAACACTATTTCTAAGAATTAGGGAATAAAAAAGCTAATGATTGAGTCAGCGTTCATGATAATATTTTTCGATATTTGATGAAAACTTGAAATAGACTAAGAAAACATTTTTTGCCATTTGATATTTGATTTGATTTTCTGGATAAAAAATACTATAAGGCCAGAATTTTTAATTATTTGCTTTTGTTCTTTCTTTTCCTTTTCTTTTCAGCTTCTTCTGCTGGTCGCCAGCCACAGGCGAACTCGAGCCTCGCTGACCACTGGTGAGGTCGGGGTGCTCAGCCTCGTCGAGATCTAGCTATAGCCGGCACGTGGATCTCACGCATAGGGAGAGGAGGTGGCACGTGAGGAGTGCGTGAAGAATCCGTAGGCGACGTGGTTGAGTTGGGTCGACTTGCTGAACCTTCAGCAGGCTAATGGTGCTGTCGTTGGTTGACGGATATGAGCAGCAGCGATGAAGGACGAATCAACTCTCAGAGGCTCAGGCTCGGTGGCTCACATGGGTGGTGGCGTGTTCAACGCATGCAATGGCATTGGTCCGATCTCTGTTCCTGACGGGATTTTTGGGTCTGATTTGCCGGCGGATGCATGGCGGTTCCTGCGTCTGCCTTGGATTTCCAAAGTTTGCCGGCGGGAGGGGCCAAATCCGCACAGAACAGTGGCGGCTCTCCAACTCCGAGAGGTGGCTGCGCATGAAGAATTAAGTGCAGAGGAGAATTCCAGTGTCATTTGGACATCGAATTATCAGGACCCGTCTTTTCTATTCTCCGAATTAACAGTGAAAGTATCTTAGTCGATACGACTTGCATTGTCCTTAGAAAAGAATGATAAAAAAAAATGTCATATTCCTTGCATACACAAAATGAAGAGTGTATTGACCTATCTATAAATTTTATAAAGCATCAATCACAATCGGTCATAATCAATTAAGAGAAATATACGAATTCTCTCACATATATATATATATATATATATATATATATTTATATTTCTAACCGAATGTCTCGGTTCTCTCTACCTATCTTTCTCACGTCTCCCCCGAATGTCTTCTCTGTCTGTCTTCCACCCCGTCTTTTCACGGTTGCACCGGAAGTTCACCTCTGAATGTCGGCCATTCCCTTCCAATCCCCGAAATCAGTCCTTTTCTTTCTCTGTCAAACCAACCAGCCTCTCTCAATTCTCAATCCCTCGCCCACATCCCTCTTTCTTTCCCGATGCCTTTGACCATTTGCCTCCAAACTCCGTCAAATCTGGCAATCTCTCCCTGATTTCCCTCTTTCTTTCCCAATCGCTTTGACCGCTTGCCTTCATCGAAGTGATCTAGGATGGCAAGCAGCCATGTCAACTGCACACCATTTCGGTCGAAGAAAGGTCGAAGCCGCAGAAAGAGGGAAAGGGGCCAAACTTTGGGCTTCATACTAACATTTCAGCCATTTTCAAACACTACAAAAAAAACGGAATTTAGCTACGGTAAAATAGCGACGACAAAAATTTCGTCGCCAATAGCGACGACATTAGCAACGAACAAACACATTCGTAGCTAAATTGCAACGAGAAAAAACTTGTCGCTATTTAGCGACGGAAATAGCTACAACAAAACAGTGTCGTCGCTAAATAGCGACTAAACAACCAATCGTCGCCACTTGCGTGGCAAATTAGCGACGAAAGGCATTTACGTCGCTAATTAGCTACAAAATTAGCTACGACTTTTCAGTTCGTCACCAAATAGCTACGACTTTTGCAACGGCATACATATTCGTGGCTAATTTGCAAGAATTTTTTTTTGTTGTCGGCACTTAGCCACAGAAATATGTGTCAGTCGCAAAAGTTGTCGCTAATTAGCGATAGCGTTTGTTCTCCGTCGCTAATTAGTGTCGGAGATAAGTCTTCCGTGGCAAATTTTTTGTGACGGACAAATATGTCGTCGCCAATGTCGTGACTAATCAGCTACGGTTCGCGTTCGTGACAAATGTCGTAGCAAATTTGAACATGTGTCGTCACTTTTTCCGTCGGCACATTTGCGACTACTTTTGCGACGAAATATTATTTCGTCACTAATGTCATAATATAAAAGCTCAAGCTGCGGCGCAAAAGAATGATGACAGATTAACAAGATGAAAAACAGGTCAAATTGTATTGCAAATCCAGTAGGTGTGTACATTATGTTGAAGCAGCAACGATGAGAGTTAGCTAAGCTCATTCTACTTAAAACTAACTTCTCGATCTTTTGGTGCTTGAATCAGTTTCGAAATTCTGATATGGATATGATACGACCAACTTCAGATATAGATTAAGCCAATAACCATCTATCAATCATGTTAAGTAGAAAAGTCACCTCACATCAATACCTCGCTGTTATGCTAACCTTGATCTCGCATAAAATAGGCCATGACTTCAACTTATTCTAATTTAACATAATTGTTTTTTGGGCAATAATTTTTTACATAAAAAAAATATGTATGAGGTAGCGGTGGCGGTGGGGTCATGAAGTGGCCGCCCTTGTCTTGCTGGCCTCCCATCTCCCTGGACTGGCCTTGTCTCTGTCTCCTTATCCACCTCTTGCCATTCTCTCTGTGCTGCACGAGTCTGGAGTTTAAAGACGGACTGCTACTTTGATGAGATTTGAGTATCTGCATGGTGAACCCACTGAAATGCAAATTGGAAAAGAGAAACGGCCGTAGCTTTCAGTCCTCCGACATTATCCCCTTCCCAGAAACCAACTTCAATTAAAACTCCTGCAGATAGCAAACAGAGAGCATCATAAAGACAATACCATCTAGCATTCACTAGCCCTCAAGAAATAAAATATAATCCCACTAAGGATTTTTTTTTTCATCAATCGATTGCTCCCAGCCCCATCATCTGCTTGCTGTTTGCCAGCAAAAACTGATTCCAAAACTGATTTCCAGCCAAAACACAAGCAGAACAATTTGGCAACCAACCTACGCTTGAACAAAGAGAGAGACAGAGGGAGAGGGAGAGAGAGAGTCAATGCCAAAGGAGACATATGGCCTCTATCTTTTTAAATATAACAAAGGGCAGACACCCATTCCTTCATAGCATACATTTCTCATCCAACCATCAATGAGAATTGACAAACAAACATTCTTTCCTAATGCCTCCATCGTGTAGTCTTCTTGTGTTTTTGTTTTTCACCTTTGTGAAAAACAAAACAAGAAAAAAAAAAGCAATACTACCAAGCCCTCTTTCCCTTCAACGCTCTCATTCAGTCTTTACCTAACAGTAAACACAGGTTCTTCTCTTCATGTTTCACCTGTGAATGCCATTTGACTCCCTCCATTCCGTGACTTCTCCACCACTCATCTCAAAGAAAAAAAATCTATCTTCCAGTCTCTTCTCTCCTTGAAATGAAGACCTATAAAACAAAGAGTTGGCCTCAAAAATTTTCTTTTGCCTCTTTCTTCAACCCTAGATCACTGCCGTTAAAAATCTGTAGAAAGACAGAGAGAACCCACAGTTCGTGACAATCTCACAATCAAAGAAAAGCCACTGAAAAATATATAGAGAGAGCGAGAGAGGAGACGATTTATGTTAGCTTTTGTTAAACATACCATCATGTTTCTTCAGAGAATTCCTGGCAAACAGCAAGCAAATGATAGAGCAGCCCCTTGGCATTCAGACAGTACACACCTGCTCATGCACATCATCACTGGGAGAACGAAGAAATTTCACAAATATATGGAAACACAGTATATGACATAAAAAGGCATATATATAAACATAATAACAAGGTTCCCAATTACACCTAGCGATTATATCATAGGAAGACAACATTTACAGGTGCCTAATCAAAAAATAACGCCAGCTATCGGTTGTTGGACTGGTGAAATAAGACAAAAAATCAGATGTTAGACAGCGATTGCTTTCCAAAATTCCTTGCTATCGGCTGCTGGACAGGTCCCTAATAAAAAAGTAACGCCAACTATCGGTTGTTGGACAGGTGAAATAAGAAAGAAAAATCAGATGTTAGACAACGACTGCTTTCCACAATTCCTTGCTATCGGCTGCTGGACAGGTAGGCTCAATTAGATTGATTTGAACCTCAGGTGATGCAAGCTCTGAGATAAAGAAAAATACATATAAAGAACGTTAGCTATGGCATAAATGAAAAAGTAGAGAAACCCATTAGATTAGTGTAGGACTTAGGTTGAACCTCATCGTGATGGAGGAGGTGTCGCAGTGTCGTCATTAGCAGCATCAATATCAACATCATTATGGTCATCACCTATGGGATTAGTGGGAGGTACAAGAGGAGCTCCTACATCCTGAATGTTGAGGTGTCGTATGATGAGTTGTATTTGTCTTTCCATATCATTCATTTTGTCTTTCAATTGGGTCACTTCTTGGACCAATTGCTCTTCAAGTCGTATTGTCCTTGAACCACCCAGATTAGAGGATGATTGTCCAGCTGCCCTTCTTGCATATTCCCTTGACAAAGATCCCATCCCAAAAATTTTCCCTCTTTTTATACCACCCGATGCCTCCACCCATAATGACATACTATCAACAGATTGAGAAGAAGCGGCAACACCATCATCACCACTAGCATTACTCATGAAAAGTTCATCAAATTTTTCCTACATTAACAATATAAATGAAAATAAAATAACTATATATATATATCAAAACTATTATAAATAATAAAGCATTGTAGTTTCCATAATACGAAAAGTTTATACGAACAAACCTTAGTAGCTCGTGCTCGATCGCTAGTCCATGTCTTGTCTTTCTTTTGAAATGCGCGAGTAAATGTATCTGTATATATCGGTTCCCTCCCCAATTCATCCGCCTACAAAATATAAACCTAAATGAGTAATTGAATTAAATTAACGTACATGTTTCATAAACTTACCATTCTTTTTCTGTGCTCCCCGATGTTAATAGAGCCCCCAGCATATGTGGCGGACCTTTCAGCAGAGGTAGAACATCGATTTTGTTTATTCCGTTGACTCATTTGCAGATGCTCTTCAGTTTCCCAAGTTCTCTGAATTTCTGTCCAATCATCAGCAGTAATAAAGTCTGGCTTGACATGGCTGCCCTTTGCTTTATTCATCACATTTCGCATGTGATCACCGACCTTTTTCTTGAAAATTCTTCTCACTTCAGCATCTTCCTTATCATCCCACCTAAACTTCCCCTGAAATTGATAGAAAAACAACTCACGTTATTTACCTAAACTAAGTTTGTGACAAAATAAAAGGACAGCACTTACGCTGAACTCATTCCACCACAAATCCTTTAATTCTTGTGGAGTGCTGCTATATGTATTATAAGGCCCCCTCCAAAAGTTATCAACTATTGAGTTAAGTTGCCTCACAACTCTTGTAGCTTCCGCAAATCTGCAAAAATTTCACCTGCATTTAGTTGACGTCCATATAATAATCGCCTAAATATTACATATACTTAAAAAAATCTAGTACTTACGAATCTCCATATGGGCGTATCATGCATCGTCTATCTTCTTCACTTATGTTTCCCTCGTCATTTGAGTGTTGCACTGAAGAAGGTGTAACTAAAGGAGATTGAGGTCGCCCCTGACAACCTTGCCCCCGAATCTGATGTACAGGGTCGAAGGAAGGGCCGGTGTGAAGGGGCTGTTGACGGTTGGAAGAGGTGCCAATGTGTCCATCAGCATGTAGTGGTTGAGGGATAGTTGAATATGCAGGGGAAGAGGAGAGGGACGGGGATGAGGAAGGGGAAGGGGAAGGGGTTGGTAAAGGGGAAGGGGAAGGGGAAGGGGAAGGGGCTGGTAAAGGGGAAGGGGAAGGTGAAGGGGAAGGGGCTGGTCTAGCCTGTGAAACTCTACGATGACCTCCACGTTTATACTGACAAATACACAGGTAAGACAAATATGGTAAAAAAATATGAACATGTACTAGGGACACATAATGAAATTTATCATGAAGCTTACCATTTTGTTGCATAGAGTACCGTGGCTGATCATGAGATTACCAACCGTTCTGGCAAATGAAGCCTGTGTTCCAAGTTTACATATTCTTAAATTTTCACCGTGAACATGGAAGGTTTTCTCTTTTGAGTAGACTGAAAATTCAAATAGAGGTCCCAACGGAATCTACAAGCTTTTTCGGGGCAATCAAGAAGCTGTGGCAAGGGAGAAAGATCATTTGCTGAATGCAGACCCAATTAACTAATCCAACGAACTAGAAGTTCACGAAAAGAATATTCATCAAGCTAATTGCAATTGCAAAAAAGGATAGGTGATCCCGAGCAGGCAATTTCAACATCTGAATGCGCATGCATGGTTCAGCAAGCAACAAATTTATAATGTTGGAGGATCCTCAAAACAGATCAATTCCAGAAGACGAGAAAACCATTGCCAAAACCCAGATCTAACACCTGCTTTCGGGTGCTCGGAATATCTTCTTTTCTTTTTATTAATTTTGTCTTATCCCCGTTTTTGCTCAGACCAGCAGCTTCCCCAGCAAAACCGGCAGTACACATCCCCCGTAATGCACATCAACTAGCAAAGAAACAAATCTAGATCAGCTCATCCTAAAAGTACCCACAACCTTACAACGACAGAACTCAAAAGAGGCGTGGCAGCATCATTCGTAAACCGCAGACTTCAGACGAATACGGCGCACGCGAACTAAAGAGCAGAAGCAAGAGTGAAGAGATCAAAGAACAAAACCTGAAGAAACAAGAAGGGGCAGGTCTCGAGAAAGAAAAACAAGAAAATGTCGTGTCGGCGACGCCAATGCTCTCCGCAGTGGAAAGGTTAACAGTGAAGGACCTGAAGTGAGAGTAGCTGCTTGGGAACACGGAGTGGAGTGAAGTAAACAAAGACGGATCTTTCTTTATTATCGAACAGTGAGAAGGAAGATACGTGAGGTGGGTAATAGCTAGTGAAACTCTAACTGGCTTTTTTGGCCTTTGTACAACTGGTGAAGAAAGAGCAGCACAGAAAGAGAGAGAAAGAGACAGCGCAAGCACATAAAAAAGAAAACTTCATTTAGTAAATGTATATAGATTCCGTAGTTGCATCGCATTCTTCTGAAGTTCTCTTGAAGTTTACAGGAGGTTTTGCATCCGGCGATTGACCACGAGACGTATCAAGAACTGATACCCAAAAATCCGAGAGAGATAGAGACGTACAGGAGGTTTGACCCAATTTCACAAAGGAAGCAACGCCGAGAGAGAGAGAGAGAGAGTACCTGAACAGACGATTAAGTGCAAAGTGAAGACCCATGGTGAAGCAGGAGAATCGCCGAGACGACAAGGACTGAGGTTGTGGAGGCAAAGGGGGAAGCGGAAGAGACGATTAAGTGGGAAGACCGATGGTGAAGCAGGAGAATCGCCGAGATGACCAGGACTGAGGCGGTGGAGGCAAAGGGGGAAGCGAAGGCTGAGGTGGAAGCGGAGGTAGAGGTGTGCAAAAGAGGTGGAGGAGAGAGAGTTGGGAGAAGATGAGAGGGTTCTTCAGTCAAGGAAAGTAGAACTAGCTAGGGCAAACGTAAAGAAGAAGATGAGAAGATGAAAGGGTTCTTCAGTCGAGGAAAGCACGAAACCAATCACTTCCTGAAAGGATCGTTACTTCTATTTCTTTTTATTTTTTTATTTTCGTTTCATTCAAAAATTCTTATTTTTTTTCTTATACGGCCTTAATTAAAGGAGACACCACACAAAAGATACAGCTCTTTTTCTCACATGTTTTAGGCCTCATTCACACGCAAGCGAACCACTTCCTGATACAAGGCCCGATTGAGAACAAAGGGATTGTGCAAAGATAGGTTCACATTGCCCTTTTTCATTTTTATCTTTCTTTGTCAAATATATAATGCCAGATTCTACACTTGATCTCCACCAAAAGACCGAGAACGCTACTCTTCTCGCTTTCATTACTCTCAACCATACACGCAAGTATGGATGGATATCACTGAAAAATCAGGATAGCTACACAAGCTGTAAGATAAGCTTTCAAAAAGGTTAAAACTTATCATTCCCGATAGAGAACACGAGACGTCGTTCCCATTCACTACTGATGTTGAAGAGTGTTCAATGCTTTGGACTTCCATGGCAGCATCATCGGAAATCGGGAGATTGCGGAGCTATAGATGATGATCCATGACAAGTAGACGCTATTAGTACTGCAACAGAGCATAAAGTTATTTTGTGCTAAGTCAATAAACAATTGAGATGTACCTGGAAAATATTTTAACCATGCCAGGAACCATTTAAAGAAGATTGATGGGATATAGAAATAGGGAACGCTATAGGAGCAACACTCCACATGGAGATAGGCATAAAACCATTATTAAGAACTACCCTTGGCATTTTCATTGCAACAGTAGTTTTTAAGTTTTATACGTCCCGTGTTGTGAATTCCTGATAGGCTATCCTTTAATGAGCAGTACCTAGTTTCACCAAATTGCCAGTTTGACAATATCCTTCCTTCCATCAGACTCCCCAACAGTCCATATCTAGGCGACGTTCCAAAAGAATTGTGGGATGATCTCTAATTGATGTAATATTTAGAAATCTATCAAATGGATTTCCTGACCAGGAAAGTTAAGATTTACTAGTGGCTCCATATCGATAAGTACATCATTTATTGGCATAAAAAAGCTACGAATGAGTATCACAGAATTGTTCAAATACTAGACAGATCCATTAAGCTTGGCATGAATGGCTATTCCAAGTTCTCATGTCACGTCATCTTCTCTATGAGCTCAAGTGCAGCAGCAACAATTAACTCTTCACTGTGTGTCAATTCTTCACCTTTTCCCAAACCATTGAAGTTGAGCATAAGCTATGAAGATAACAGTGAATAAATAACTTGACCCTGAATAAACTAGGGCAAGAGTCTGTAAAGGCATACTAACAACTTTATACAGCATTAGACACAAGCTATCTACTCACTAACAAGTTCCAACTCCATGTCTAATATATAATGGGTGCAAAAGTATAAAAAAATCCTAATGGCAGGGAAAATTTACTCTTAAACAGCCATAACATGACATCTCAACTGTAATGAACAAATACCTGCATCAAGTTCTCACATTCATACAAAAGCATATAAACAGCAGTACGATAAGAAATTATGTCAACTCCAATAGAAATTTATCAGTTTTTCTTGGAAAAGGTTGGATTTATAAAATAAGCAAAGAAAGAAAATTCACAAAACCTTGAAAAACTGAAGCAAGCGATTACCATCATTTTGTTGCATAAAAAGTAAAAGTCCATCAGACATTAATAAGTTTCTCTTTGCAAAAGTTAAAATTAAGTGAAGAAAGAAAAGTCAGGCAATCAGGATCAACTGGGAGGTTAAATCCTTCACATATTTATAGAATGAGGATTCGAATGAATGATTTAGGAATATAAATTAGTCGTTTTATCCCTCCAAATTAGAATAGCGATGGAAATACGTATTTTGTCACTAAATTTAGCGACGGTAAAATAAGTTTTTGTCGCTAAATTAGCCATGGGAAAAACTTTTCCGTCGCTAATTAGCAATGGCTAAAATTATTCCATCGCTATTTAGCTACGGAAAAAATTATCCATTGCTAATAGACACGGCTTTTGTGACAGATTTTGAGATGAAAAAATTTTCAACAGCGAAATGTATGTCAAGTGATACATGGAAGATTAAACGTATCTACCTTACACTAATTCTAATTCTTTAAACTTATAAAATTAGATTGGGGATATGAAAATGAAGTTAGTACATACTCCAGATCCGGATCTTCATTAGTCCTATTTCATTTCAGGTGCAAGGCCTCTTCAATAAAGACCTCCTTTTCTCTTTCTTTTCTTTCTCCCCCATTTCTCATTTTGTTGATTAAAAGAGGATAAGCGCTATCCAGTGAGTAAAAGGAGGGTTTGGTCGTTGGCTTTCCTTTTCATCAACCAATTCGGATGGGAAAATGAATGTGTTCAGCTCTGTTAATATTTCATATGTTATGTAAGGCTAATTTAAAAGATGGATTATGTTTTATACACGAGACTAAAATTTGGACTCTTATGTGTCACGTTGCATAATTGATGAAGGATATCATGTATATTGTTGTTTGAGTTTGAGAACATTGATGAGTTCATATAATCATTACATGTATTCAATCCATCCATTTAAATTGGTGGTCTTGTTTCACCTTGACATACCGGTGAATGAGTGGTCTTAAATAATGTAAACCAAACATTTATTAAAACGTAGAAGATTGGAGTTATGAATTATTTAGGTTTGTTATAGTTTGAGATAATTATAAGTATATATGGGACATTTAAGCAAAACAACGAGATAAGAGCCACGCCGCTTTTGCTGCTTGTTTGTTTATGGATCGAGATTATGTACATCTCTAATGTTCAAATGCTATGATATAGTTTATTCAAAATTTTATTTGCTTTAGAGTGATATAATGTTGAATTGAGATAATCAATATGTTAAAAATCAGCTGGCATAGTTATAAATTACTTATTAGTAACATATATTTCATATATTATATATAATATCTAGTGTAATCATGATATAATTCTAATAATCTATCATGCCTACATCCATCACTTGGAAAAAAGTTGAAATAAACTAATGTGATCAGTTTTAATTAGTGCTAGTTTCCCACCAATAGATTACCACTCACGCCCCCTCTCTTTTTGCACAGATATACGTCAAAGAGGACTCAAAATTCCAATTCCTCTCTCTCTCCACTTGCGAAATCCCTAAAAAATCTCCCGCCCCACCCAGCCCAGTCCCTCCAAAATCTCCCGCCCCACCCACTGTAATTTGTGCTCGATTCTTTTTGCGAAATCTCTAAAACTCTCGGAGTGATGTAAAGATTGCGTATTGTCCTCCTCCAGGAGCTCTCTCTCTCTCTCTCTCTCTCTCTCTCTCTCTCTCTCTCCGGCTTCTCAAACTTTGAATTGAGCTCGCGAGGAAGACGAGGTCGAGGGAGCTTGAACGAGCAGGATCATGGAGGATCTCTATGGTTGGCTGGTCTCCTTCTTCTCCATCGTAGCCCTCGTAGTCGTCGTCATCTACCAGGTCAGCGCCCCCCTTCCCCCAACCCATCAACCAAAACCCTAGGTCCCAAGCTCTTATTCCTCGAAAGTTTTGGCCTTGCCTGCATCTACTTTATATTATTTTCTCGTTCTCCTCCTTTTAGGGTATTGAGATCGGGGTACTTCTTTTTCAGGATTTTGTAGCGATGGTTGCTCAGCAATTGCTGACTCCGGAACATCCTTGTTGGCAGGGCCTACAGTATGTACTTTTAATGGCAGAACTTTGTATTCCCTTTCTCTTATAAAACCCTTAATTAAATGTTAAGCAGCTGAACAGCTGGTAATCATGGTGAATGAATCTGTATTTCGTGTAAAATTTCTGCAATATTTTCATTATGTCGGTTGTTTTTGTTTGTTTGAGAAAATAAATGATTATAGCCTAAGACACTCCTACAAAATCTTGCCTCTCCTGTGTTTGTGTGGCAATCACCCCTGCGAAGCACTTTTGTTTTGGATATAATCCAATATACAAGTTTCATATAGCATAGAACCTCTCTTTCTAGAATTAATACCTCTCAATGAGTTTTTTCAGTAGTAATTGTGCTTAGCACAGAGTGTTAGTACTCACAGTTACTAGTTTTTTCATTCAATCTTCGTTAGTATTACATGGGAGTTATTTAGTTTCTTGCTTTTTAGGCCTTTTGTTATCTTGTTCTAACAAAAAGTATTGCTACAAGGCTAAAAACGCAACCAACAGGATTCACTGAATTTCTTGCTTAACAAGTTGTACTGGCAAGGGGTTGAACTTGTCAATAACATCATACTTTGACAATTTAAAAATATTTGGCAATATTGTGATATTCGGGGCTTGTTTCATCTAGCTAAACTTTACTCATTCCTTTCCATCCACGAAACAAATTATATAATCAAGAATAAAGTGTAGAATTTTCTTTTTATCTGTGAATGGTGGAGACTCTCCATCTTGTGCAATTCTTTTTTTCTTGTTGTAGCATGTCTTCAACCAACTATGCCTATTTTTTAGCATGGCTTTACCTTTTTTGCATGTTATTTTGTATTAAAATGGTATACTTCTAGAATTACTTCTCTGTTCTGACATTAAGTGGGATTTTCAGACTGTGATAACCCAAATCAACCATGCCATAGGAGCATCTGGTGTGGTAAGCCAAGAATGCAAGATGGTGGTTGGGCAGTATGGTAAAACCATCCTAGAGATGTTGTTAGCCGAGGTAAATCCTTTTGAAGTTCTTTTTAGTTAAGCTTTTTTCTGTTTCTGGTTGCTGTCACTCACAAGGTATATCATATGCTGTTCTCACTTCAATTTTGTAGACACAACCGCAGAAAATCTGTTCTCAAATGGGCTTCTGTACATTTGATGGGACTCGTGGTATTAGGTCAGTTTGCCTTTTCTCCCTCCCCTCCTAGTGGGAAACAACAGGATGAGAAAATAGTGATGTTCCTTTTTTGATGATTTAGAAAATGGTATCTTCATTGATTCTTTGAGCCACTGTGATCACCATGTTTATGCAGGATGGGGATTGAGAGCGTGGTGGATGAGAATGAGCACAAGTCATCAGGTGGTCTGCGTGATGGAATGTGTACTGCTTGTGAAATGGCAGTTGTTTGGATGCAGAACCAGCTGAGGAAAAATCAAACGGAAGAACAGATCTTGGATTACGTCAACCAGGTAATTAACTTCAATCATGACTATTCCTAGAGAAAGCTGGGCCTCACATGAAACTCATCCTCTCAATGGCAACTGCACTTTGCAGCTATGTGATTGTTTGCCAAGTCCAATGGGAGAATCGGTGGTTGACTGTAGTGAGCTATCTTCTCTGCCCAACGTTTCTTTCACAATTGGTGGAAAAGTGTTTGATCTTGCCCCAGAAGAGGTACTGTATCGAAACCGACTGGTTAGTGATTGGCTTTATTTTGTGACAGGTTTATCCTCGTCAAAGTTGAAGGTTTAGTTGGCAGATGTTGATGAAGATGAACATGCATACTGGTATAGGGAGTTTTCCATTCTTTTGTATTTCAATTAGCTAAGCATACATCATAATTGAATTTATGCTGATGGATGCATACCTTGCCCCCCAAAAACTATGGATGGTTGTAGAAATGGCTTGCTTGAATTGAGGTGCATATTTCTTGACCGTCCGCTCTCATATTTGGTTGAATTTGGCCATGAATAACCAGCGGCAAAGTTTTCCATAAATATAGGTTTGCCGTGAATTATTGTTTTAAAAAATTATGTGGCAAATTAGCAATAAAATTTGCCACGAATTCAAATTAGCGACCAATTTCGCCATAAATATAGGTTTGCCGCATATTATTTACTAAAAAAAATACGTGGAAAATTAGCCACAAATTAAAATTAGTGACGATTTTTTCCATGAATATAGGTTTGCCACAAACTATCGGAAAAAAATCATTTTTCGTCGCCAAATTTTGAGATGCTAATTTAGTACACAAAAAAATACGTTGCAAAAATTATTAGCGACAACTTTTTGCCAAATTATTCGTTGCAAAATACGTGACTAAATTTTTTATTAATCAATCATGAAGGATTGGCGACGACTTAAATAGCGACGGATATAGCAACGGAGAAAAGTCATCGCAAAGTGGTTACGAGTTTTGCAACGGATTTTGTGATGACTATTCCACCAACGAATCTTGCGACGAAATTTTGGCTACGTATTTTTTGCGACAAATTTATGTTGTTCCCAATTAGCGACGCAGTTGGCAACAAATTTAACGACAACTTTTTTGCGACGACATTTGCCACGACCTTATTTTCGTAGCAACTTAGGGATATTCATTGACGACTTTTTTTGCGACGACGTTACTTTAGCGACGACTTTTGTTACGGTCTTATTTCCGTAGCCAATTAGCGACGACTTTTGTTACGGTATTGTTTCCGTAGCAAATTAGCGACGACTTTTGTTACGGTCTTATTTCCGTAGCCAATTAGCGACGACTTTTGTTACGGTCTTGTTTCCGTAGCTAATTAGCGACGATCAGTCTAATTTAGTGACAGTACATTTTGGCGACGCCGTTTTGGTGACGATTTCCTTTTTTGTCGGAAAATTCGTGGCAACAAGGTTAGCGACGAATTTTGCCGTCGCTAATTAACCGTAGCTAGATCCTTTTTTAGTGACGAATTCAGCTACGTTTTTTTTGTCGTTTCTAATTTAGCGACGATTTTTGTGATGGTAACTTTTCCGTAGCAAATAGCGACGACAAACTCATAATTAGCGACGGTAGAATTTAGCGACGCCGTATTAGCGACGACTGTGTTTTTCGTTGGGAAATCCGTGGCAAAACCTTTTAGCGACGACTTTTACCAAATTTTTTGTAGCTAATTTCCGTAGCTAAATGCCTGTTTTTTTGTAGTGAAAATAATGTGTTTATCCGGAACTCAGATCACGAAAAGAAATCTTATTTAAATTTGAAGAAAATTTTCAAATAAAGATGTGAGTATCTATACTTAAAATAAAGGTACAAAGTGAAAATTATTTTAAATAAGAAAGTAAAGTGATTACATCAGTCTCATTGAATGGCCTTACCTCAGCGGCGGCGAGTCAAAAGCATTTCCATCATTTTGTATTTTTTAAAATCTTCTTTCCTGATTTCCTTCTTTCTGTTTTTTTTTCTTTCTAAAAAGAGACAAACTCAAAAAAGAAAAAAAAGGTTTAAAACTTATCAAAACAAGAAAAATAAATAAAAGAAAAAGAAAAACCAGGTGGGAGGGTAGAGAGCTGCCTATCCCTCCCGCTTGTGGCCATCGCCGCATTGTCGATGGGGTGTCGGCCATGTCTAGCAGGATCACTAGCGACCCCTGGCCGACTAGAGGCGAGCATATCCGGCCAGCTCATACAAGATTCGCAACCTCACCTAAGTTACTTTTTGATGAGGGCATGCTATCCTTGAACTGGCCGATAGTATGATTGCTACCGATCTCTAAAACCCGAATATGATTGCTCCCGACCATGCCAGTGTTGAGCCCGAGCATGGCCGCTCAAAGTTCTGTATATTTTGTGGGTTTAAGCTACTCACCACGACCAGCATGATGACTGGAGAGAGAGAGAGAGAGAGAGAGAGAGAGAGAGAGAGAGTATAGAACATGGAAAGGAAAAATTCAACTCAACAAGTTTTCAATTGCGTTAAAATCACGACCGCTGATTTGCCGACCACATTAATACCACGACGCAAAACTTTTTTAATGACATTGGTCGGTCGGTGACACCTTTTCTAAAAAGAACTAAGACGGGGTTTCGAAAAAGAAAATCACATTATAGTTTTTCTTACAATAACGAGGGATGACATTAGCCCAGAAAAATTAAAACCTAACACGATGGATCGATAGTACCCTCTCTCTCTCTCTCTCTCTCTCTCTCTCTCTCTCCTCTCTGTAATTTCAATCTCCCGACAGAAAACAGACCAATCCTGTTCTGTTCCGCGCACTCCCTGGCACGTTCCCTTGTTTCTTCTTCTTCTTCTTCTTCTTCTTCCTCGGACACCCGACAGAGAGGAGCGCCCCCTGAATAGCGACGTGGAGAGGCGGAATCCCCCCCATGGCTCCTCACGGCGACGGATCGGACGCTGCCGAGGAAGCCTCGGTCGTCGAAGCTGAGAGGCGTCCTGTTTCGACCATCGTCATCGTAATCGGTACTTGTTCTTCTCTCTTTTTTTTTTCTTTTTGTTTCTGCCTGTGGAATCCTTTCTTTTGTTTCGTTGGGTAATTGATGGCGTGTTTTTCTTGGGTGGTCTTTTCGCGGTTGATTCTGGGGGGTGCCTAGCTATGCAAACTGAAGCACTTCCGGTGGTCAACAGGTTTCAGCTCGTCGAGGATCGGGACTCCGTGTGAGTTTCTTCGTTAGCTGCTGATTTCTCGCGCTTATTTAGTATGCTTTTTTCGATCAATAGTAGGAGTTCAGGAGCTGTGATGTTACTGTCAAATGCTGTTCAAGGGTTTGGAAAATATTGGGATTTTGTTTTTGTCGCTTCTGTGTTCGACTATTTACCTCTCTGAGGTTGAGGTTGTTTAGCGTATGGATTCGGGCTTGATTTATGGTCATGACTGAAAAGCAAAACCTTTTGCCGTCATTGGGATGATAAGAAACTAACCTGCAAGTGTATGTTCCTTTAATTCTCTGCTTGGAGTAAAATGGGGTATAGACAATTCTTCAGTCATTCAAGAGATTGATTTTGGATCTTTTAAGTTTCTAAGTTTTCAAATTCTCTCTGTTTGGGGCATTACTTTCTTGCTTAATATTTTGCATTAAGTTTGATCTGTGAATCTGACATGCTACAGGTTCCCTAAGGGTGTCCCTTGGGTTCGTTACTATGGTACTTACAAAGACTTGAACATCAATTTGATTTGGCCAGGAAAAGATCCTTCATTGGGTATGTAGCTTCTTTGTGTTTGTCGAAACGAAAATATTTTACTTGCAAAAAGAAATTTGACATGAGGGACTTTTGCTTGGTAATACTTGCTTTTCATGTATATCCTTTTGTGTTTGATACATTGTAATGCTTACAGGGGTCGACAGTGTTGGCACAATTTCTGCATCCCTGGTGACTTTTGCTTCTATACAGGCATTCCAGCCTGACCTAATCATAAATGCTGGTACCG
The DNA here is from genome assembly GCA_019926035.1 of Melaleuca alternifolia. Lineage (NCBI taxonomy): Eukaryota > Viridiplantae > Streptophyta > Magnoliopsida > Myrtales > Myrtaceae > Melaleuca > Melaleuca alternifolia. The sequence continues at coordinate 522,596 of JAGKPW010002221.1, read as the reverse complement.
CTGGTGGCTTCAAGGTTTTTTTTTTTTTTTGGGGTGTGTGTGTGTGTGTGTGTGTGTGGAAGGAGTTGTAATTATAATTTCTTATGAGTGTAGCATCCTATTCATATTAGTCCAAAATGACCATGCTTGCAATTCATTGGTATTGATACAGTCCAGCCAAAATATGGCTTCATTTATTTGGCTTTCCCCTCTCTACCTATTTAGACATCTTGGTGTTGGATGAACGCCACTAAGAATTTAATTGTACAGCATGTACTAATTCCAGTTTAGACCTAAGTTTTTTTTTTTTTTTTTCTAAACTTTTCCTCAGCTCAGAGTTTACATTTTCAATAGCATGCAGCATACTAATTCATGTTTATTCCCATCTGCCACAGGCTAAAGGTGCAAGCATCAGCGATGTGTTTCTGGCATCTGAGGTTGCTTTCCACGATAGAAGAATACCTATCCCTGTAAGTCATTTGTCATTATACTGGCATGATGTTTCTTATGTTTGATTGATAAAATGCTTAACTGGGTTCTTTGTTTCTCTTTTAGCATTTGACATAAACTTCATAAGATCTTTTTCAAAGTTCTGATGGTCAGCACTAAATGGTGTCATCTGTGTGATACTTAAAGTATTAGGTTGTTTATCAGTGTTTTTTGCTCTGATGTGCATATGTGTTTGAGTAGGTATTAGGTCCTAATTTCAAAAAGACAAGTATGAGCTGTTTATTCAGTTGTTCATCTGCCCTACGTGCCTTATCTCTTGTTTGCAGATCTTTTTGCTCAGTAAATGCAAAATGTCTTTGCTCGTATGCATATATTCCCTTTCTGTCTTGGTGCTAGGTCCAAGAACATTTATGCTGACACTGCTACTAGGTTTTTTCTTGGTCAAACAACATTTAGTTCAATCTGCTTTTCTGCCTCCAATGTCTTCTGCAGGTTTTCGATCTGTATGGAGTTGGGTTGCGACAGGCATTCTCAACACCAAATCTTGTAAAAGAGCTCAACTTGAAGGTATTTCCGAAATGCCTTGATTGACAGACTTGTCTTGCTTAAAACCGTAGAACCTTTTGCTTGGCAAATACTTTTTTTTATCGTACTTGAGTTTGTCTGGACTTTTGAAATCATAAATGGAAATAGCCCAGCTGACTGGGAGGCCAAGCCAAAGAAAGTTCATGCTGTGAATTCTATTTTCAAGATAACCGGTGGTTAGGTTTTTTTTTTTTTTTCCTCTTAAAGCCTTTGACCAAGTAAGCCTTGCCGATGTTACATTTTTGTTTTCTTTCAATGAAAAAAACTTATTAAACTTCTAGCATGTTATAAGACAGCTTATTATCTGACAAAGGCAATTCAGAAGCTCTGATAAGTGGTCTAACTGAACTGTAGTTCGCTGTTGATGTTGGATAGAGGTTGACGGATGAAGAGGAAATTGCAAGTTAATCTAGTTACTGGAATTATCTTGAGGACTATGTTTTGTGGCAGTCTTCCCAGGGTCCTACTGCTTAATTTTCGCAGAAGTATCTTCTTTCTATTTATTGGAATACTGTCTACTGTCTATACACAGCATCACCTAGTTGATGCTCCCTAAGCCTGTGGTTATATGATTAGTAGCTTCGCTAATAAGACGTTCTTCACCCTATATCCTTGCTTTCTGCTGGGCCTGGAGGCCGTTTTTCATACTAGGAAATATCTATTTCTTCTTGGATGCTTAATGAGGCATTTTCTTGTTAGAGTATATGTGTGAATGTAACTTTTGGATTCTTCTATCTTCAAATGTTATATGGCTAATATTGAGCTGTTTGTAAACTTTTTCCTTTTTCAAAAGTAGGGTTATAATAATTGCATTCCTCATGGTCAAGGGTTATCTGCATTCATTTGCACAAATGGTTTATCGTGGTTCTCTTTCCTTTGACAAGCAGTATGCAACTGATAAGATCATTTAGTTTCTGTGCTCAATAATGCATGAGTTTTGAACTGAAACTTGCACCAGGAAGACTTGCACACATATGGTCTTATATATCTCTGTTTCTAGTGGTGATAGTAGAGTCAGCTTCATTAATTTTACGCATCTTTCAGGTTGGCAAGCTGTCGACTGGAGACTCTCTTGACATGTCCCAACAAGATGAAGCATCAATTTTTGCAAATGATGCAACAATCAAAGATATGGAGGTATTCTTTTCTTTCCTTCCTTTCCAGTTACATGTGAATGGATGACCTTGCTAACTAAGTTTAGTTGCCAACTCAGATTGTAGGTTTTAATGAACTAAAACTAACATAAGCACATGCTATTAATTCTGACATGTAGCATGGTGATTGTCTTATAGTTGACCATTTTGATTATAGTTTATGATTATATGATATCATTCTACAAAGTTCTTTTTGCTGTTGTGTATCCGTAACCAACATCACATCATAATTGTTTTTTATTTCCTCATCTGTTACTTTCTTATATGGCTGGTATCTTGCTAACAGTTTTTACCAACATTTGAAATGTAGGGTGCAGCTATTGCGTATGTAGCCGATATCTTGAAAGTTCCTGCAATATTTGTAAAAGCAGTGACTGACATTGTGGATGGTGACAAACCGACTGCGGAGGAATTCTTGCAAAATTTGGCTGCTGTTACTGCTGCCCTCGATCAGACAGTCTCTCAAGTTGTCGAATTCGTCAGCGGGAAGTGCCTTTCTGAACTCTGAGGCATCATTCAACAGAGAAAGTTATCATTATGTAGATGACATTAACGCTTGCCTATTGAAATCTAGTTTCACACAGCCATTCAAGTTGAGGAACTGAGGATGGCGTGTGCAGTAATGTACTACTAAGATGCTTCATCTTTCACGTGTAAGGAAGTCGATTTTTGAACAAGACCCGTTGTGTCATTTGTATGTCAGAAATCTTTCTGGTCTTTCTGGTCGATTGTATCATTTGCTATACGCTGGGCAGACTTATTCTCTTGAATCATCTGCGCATATTGCATTTGGACAGCCGTGGTTTCGGCTGCACTGATGTTTATAATGGCGACGGTCAGTCGATGGGGTTATGACAGTAATTACTTCTTCAGTTTAAGCAATGGAATCACCCCGCGACTGTGAAGTTCCCTTTTCCTGTTTGATCCCTTTCCGACCTTTTCTGTATCTTCTATATTGCTTGAAACGCAGACGTTTAGACGAGATGAGCTCTCCTTGCGCTTTGTTACATTGCTTCTAATTTTCACCAGTGCCCCAGCCGCCGCCAGCCCTATATACCCGAGATTAGTCAAAACTCTGAGACATTCTTGTGAACACCGCTTGATTTAGTCAAACTTATCTCGATCTTTATGTCATCTGGATCTCACTAGGGATTCACTACTATCAAGGTTTTGAATGCATCATCTTATATGCACTTGAGATATCAAGTATTTTCCAAACGCCTCTAGCCATATTCCCATAACATGTGTAAACCCGTGTCTTCAACAAATGAGAAAATGAAATGTATGTTATAATATTAAAAGTTCCATCATGGATCATTTCTTCTTCTATAAAGATCTGACGAGGAGAAACTACTAGATGTGCTTCTGTGGATATTCATAGACCGTATTTTCTTTCACATTAATTTTGCAATTTGAAGTTTTTTAAGCACAATTAATGATGTTTAAAAGAAATCGAGAGCCCTCTTATCTAAAATGACAATTCCAGATTGGATGCAATAAGCTAATAATCTAATATTTATGAAGAAATCTCACTAACCTTTTTATGATAAGTTTGAAAGTACATGAATCACATTGATAGATACAAAATTCAAAATATAACTACTAAGTACATTGTCGAATTATTAGGACAAAATGTTTGAAAATAGGTGCACCGTTGGGTAAATTTTAAAAGGATTTTAATTAGTTCCGGGCGCTATACTTTTACTGTTGGATATTATATGATTAATTCTAAATACACATGTCGCTTATTCAATGGCCAATATGCAAAAGGTTTTCTGTACCGATGATAACAGTGCACTAAAATAATTTACGTTTCATAAAGAAAAGGCAATACAAGAGCATGAGCACGTTTCTCTCGCCATTGTTGACTTTTCTTCTGGAGGAGGAGGAGGAGGAGGAGGAGGAGAGAGAGAGAGAGAGAGAGAGAGAGAGCAACGAACGAGCTTGAACTCGGGCTAAAGCTTCTGCCCTCTGGCTCTTGACTGCGCATGTGGTGGCTTCTGTCTGTCTTCTTGGGTCGGTCACCGTCCTTCCTTCTCAATGTCGCTCCTTCACGTTACGTCAAGCGTCGACTCGAAAGATGACTGCGAAAGACCCATCTCCACCATCGTCTTCATCATCGGTACTCTCTCTCTCTCTCTCTCTCTCTCTCAGAGTGGCATTTCGTCCCAATATGTTGTGTTTGCTCTGTGAATTGGATGAGTTGGAGAGGTTGTTGTTGCTTTGTGTCTTCATAGAACCGCGAGTTCTGTTTTATGCAACTTGTGCGGCGGATCATGAGTTTGCAGATTCTTGAAAGTAATTACGTTTGATCTCGTAATTGCCTTCATTCTTGTTTTCTCCTTTTTCACACTGGGTTCTCATTTGGATTGTAGCTATGGATGCCGAGGCACTCCCTATTCTGAAAAGGTTCAATCTTGCTGAGGATAGCACATTGTAAGCTTCTTTTCTTTCATGGGATGATCATGATGTTATCACACTTGCTTTGCTCTCATTGCAGTGGTTTTCTTTGGGATTTTCAATTCAGGATCTATCTTTCTATAATGATGGACTCTATAGTCAATGTCCTTAATGATTACCTTAACTATTCAGTTGCGCTTTGCTTTGACTTGTGATCAGTTCACTAACTTCCATAATTATCTGGCTCAAGACGAGCCCTAAACTGTTTTGTCCTTTTGTCTTCAATGTCCTAAGGGAAACCTTGAACCTAATAGATACGTCTGCGATCCTGTAAGACCTTTGGATTTTTTCCTGACCCGCCAAATCAGGATTGGTGGAGACAACTTGTTTAGTATTACGTTACTGGCTTTTGCATGCTTTCATTTCACCTTTTGTTTGCTTCATGCTTTCTTACTTTATCATTGCACCATCTTAAGGCATTTGACCGCACGTGCAATTTCCGGATGTAAGTTCCCTCCCATAATGCTTGATGCCATGATGTCATGGATTGCTTGAAAGTTTGCCAAGAGTATTCTGCAAGATGTCTTGTCTACGCATATGATATGAAGTAAACATGTATGCAGTTTTCCTGGTCTCCCTTGGATTCGGTACCACGGCTTTTACAAAGATTTGCAACTGAACGTGATTTGGCCAGGGAAAGATTTAAATCTTGGTGGGTACCTGACAATTTCTATTATTTCCCTGATCCACTCTTTCCCCGCTCTTAGGCCTTACTACACACAAGTAACTGACAATATGGGAAAGCCTTTTAACTATTATCCTCAGCCACTAGAATGAAACTTTTTCTTCCTCAAGTTTTGTGTGATATGGCTGTAATGATATGCGGTACACCCTTTTCAGGGTCTATCAAAAGAGTGGCTACAGTTTTGGAAAAACAAACTTCTATGCAGATTTTCAGACCTATAAGCACTGTGGTGACACCATTGAGTCTAGTTTGCTAGATTTCAGTATTGTAGATATGCTAGGAACATCAAACTTCTCTCTTCTTGACTTTTGAGTCAGCTAATTTACCTTGTGACCAACATTGGACTAAGTTTTCCTCTTTTGGCAAGTGTTTCCTAGCTGCAGATTGCCAACATCAGAGAACAATTTGATTATGGCGGCATAGAACAAGTTTTTCCTTCCTAACAACATTCACTAAGTTTGAAACTTCATGTGCATTAAGATGACACATGCTTAGTGATGAGCTTCTCTGTATGTGTGTCTTCCACTCCTTGTTCATGCTGTAGCCACACATGTAACATCAGATGAAGTCTGTAGTGTCCTTTTAACGTGAAATAGCATATCTAAATCCTCTGTGGGCCTTTTCTAGTAGAAACATTTAATTTTCACTACCTAATCTTTCCTGGAACTTCAATCTGAAGTTACCTGTTCTCGACAGCACATAAGCCGTTGACCAGGAGAAATATACAAGGATCAATATGCTTTATTTAAGACCGACAGATAGAATTCAGTCCTATCAGATGCCCCCTGCAATCAATTCATGAGCTGTGAATTTAATGCTTCTACCCACAAGGGACTTACCAACTCTCAGTTTGTCTCTTCGATAGGTGTTAATAATATCGGGACTGTTCCAGCAGCACTCGTGACCTATGCATCTATCCAGGCATTGAAGCCAGACCTCATCATAAATGCAGGCACAGCTGGTGGCTATATGGTAAAGCGGCTTGTTATGAGAATTTTGAAAATGTATATTTGTAGCGGCTTCAGAAATAGTCTTGTAGTGTCTATTCCAAGTTTGTAAAGTGTATTTGTTTCTGCTCAATATTGAGGCCATCAGTTCCCTTACTTTGTAAATAATTCCCTTCTCCTTTATGCATTGATTTCAGCGTTGTCAGTACTACATGCTTTCCACTACTCTTACTTGTTCTTTAGTAGGTAGAATACAAGAGGATAGCTTACTCTTAAAGGAAGAGAAGATAGGGATGTAAGATTTACATAGCCCCGCAGTATGAATGTCTAGAAGATATAATCACCATAGATCACTGTACTGACTTTTGGCCATTTCAGTCAAAAGGAGCAAACGTCAAGGATGTATTTCTTGTATCAAGTGTTGCTTTCCACCATAGAAGGAATCCTCTTCCAGTAAGTGATCTGAACCTTTTGATCTTGATCAACACAAAATATGTGCAGAGATGTGCATCTTCCTTAATTCCAAATGTCTGTTTATATTAGTTCTATCATAGCGGTGGTCAGATCCTTGGCAGTATAAAGAGGTGCCTGCCAAAGTAGAGCAATTTCATTTTGTTGAAATTTGACAACTTCTGCAGTTTAAGATAATTAGTCATGCTTTTTTCTCTTCAGGTTCGTGATCTCTATGGAGTTTGTCAGCGACAGTCCTTCTCAACACCTGTTCTTTCAGCAGAGCTTCAACTGAAGGTCATCATGCGTAGATCACCGGCTTGCTCAAAATCCATTCATACTTAGGATGTTTTATCATGTTGCCTGGCGTAGAGCAGTTTGTGACAGCTCTTGTGAATGACAATGTGTTTTTCCTGTTATATATCAGTAATGCTTGCAACATAATGAAAAAAGTAAAGTAGGATTTTTGTACTTTGCTCACCTCCCTATGTTACACCATTTTGACTTGATATATATTGTATTGAAGAACTACATGCTTGCATTACTATCTCATCAAGGTAATCTTTACATAACAATTGTCATCTGCTGCGTCAATTATGATATGGAGATGCTTTATCATGGTCATCAGATTTTGGGCTTACTTATATTGACTGAGGTGAAGCATTCTCTAGTATTTGATGGATATATGCGAGAGCATGTATCCAAATGACTTAAAGAGATTGGTATCAAAATCATTGCAACTCAGTTACTTAGGTTGTACTTATTAATTAGTTCCCCCTACCTTTCTTTACCTATAATGATCTCATACAGAATTTTTTTTTGGAGTCATTCAATATTTCAGGCTGGAATACTATCTACTGGAGACTCCTTTGATATTTATCCACCTGATGATGCATTTATTGCCGCTAATAATGCTAACCTTGTAGACATGGAGGTAACCCTTTTGAGCACTGCATGTCTTGACACCAATTTCCAACACACATTTCGTGTTTCTTAAATTATCTTGATGCAGTTAAATTTCCTGCTTGATGGCTCTATTATGACTGATAGAAGTGAAGTAACATACCAAAGGATTGTTTTGGTGATTTAGCCACACAAGTATGAAGGTGACATTGTGCTGCAGAGGCCAGACTTTAGGTCCTCAAGTAGTTTTGGAGATGTGGTCACTCAGATTTTTTTCTTGACTTGCTCTGATTAGACCAGCCAATTAACATGTCCAGACTCTTATTTTCATGAAAGCTAAAGTATTAGCTTCTCTTTTTAGGAGAATGATGTATCAACAGACCTGCTATGAGCTACTTCAGAAAATGATCATCACAGTATTATTACTGTTCTTTTAGTTCAAACAATCAAAGATGGATGCGGTTTTGCAGGGAGCAGCTGTTGCCTACGTTGCAGGTCTACTAAACGTCCCCACTATATTCTTGAAAGTTGTGAGCAACGCCGTTGATGATGGAAAGCCATCTGTAGAGGAATTTCACCAGAGTTTGGCAGTGGCAACGTCTACACTCGATCGGACAGTTGCAGAAGTTGTGGACTTCATCAGTGGGAAGTGCCTATCTGAACTGTCCGTCTCTGAAACGTCTTCTCTGGGCTCTACAAGATCTTCCTGACTAAAACTATAGTTGTTTCAGTTGCACACTTGCTTCTCTTAATTTGAATGTTATTGCGGTTTGCTTATTCATGATTCAACTGTTGAATCACTGGGAGTCCAGAGCTTTCATGATGGATTCAACTGGTGAAGCACTCGGGCTGTAGACTAGTCACAAGCCATCTGATGCAATGAGCCAAATGCGGCCTATGGCACCTCCAACTTTCCTCTTAAATGAATGTCTTATGTTTCACTGAGAATTCTACTGAATACTGTTGATCATTCCCTGAAATGCACCATTAATATGCAATTTCTCAATGTAATGAGACTTTAATGTGGACCAAAGGCCAGAATAGCATTATTCAAGTATCATGTTGCTCTTTATCTCTAGCTCTTTAGATGGACGTGATGGCTTTTCCTCATAAGGACGAGTTGATTGAGACTCCTGTCTCATGGGGAAATTCTTAGCTGGATCCGAATACGCGGCGCCAATGCATCAGCTGCTGTTTATTTTGTTAGATCCAGGTTGAGCTGATATGATTAATGGCCATGATGAATTGGAGCATACAAATTGGGTACTGACAAGATATGTCCCAGCAGAAAATTCTTCTTCAAACCCGGGTCATCACTTAGAATAGGGACGAATGACACATCGCTTCCTAGGTTTAGGCACTCGTTGCAAATTGCCTCCTTAAATTTTGTAATTCTCTTCATGAAATCTTCAAATCGGTAACAATATTCTTCTTGATTTGATTTTGACTAGCTTTTTAGTCGAGACTCGGGCCGCATGATTGTCACATGATTAAGAGTGTGTTTGGTTTAACTTTCTCAATGGGATTTGAGTCTCTAAAACCTTTTGGGGTAAATATGACAGTTACTTTCAAAGGATTTTGAGGTAGAAAACTAGCCTTGAAGTAAAAAACTAGCTTTGAAATGTTAAAACCTAAAAGTAAGTTTCACTAGTTTTCAACTTTTTTGAATGCTAGTGTAATTCGTTTTGAAGGCAAATCGGTCAAACATACTATTGCATACTCATTTCGCTAAGGAGATGCAAGTCTGAGGTTAGTTTAGAAGATGACCAGCTGCTCCCTCATGCTTGTTGTTGCCATGAACATTTGCTCTAGAAGTGCATTTCGAAAACGGGTTTCATGACTCAAGTAACGATTTAAGATGAGTTCTTTAAATAAATAACTTTCAACAGCAGTTTTCTTTTTTTTTTCTTCCACCTTTTTTCGGCTTTATATTTCTATATAAGAGTTATTTTCTAATGTCGCATTTGCATCAAGATTTAAAAAATATATATAATTTGATCGTACTTTTTAAAATATTGAGAAATTAAATTCACATTAATTAAATATTTAAGACTTGCGGTGTAATTTTTTTTTTCTGAATGCTAGTGTCACAGAAAAGACACGACAACGACAACAATTGACGATGCATTGGATCCCAGACGGCAAAAGAATCATTGTATGCCCTCGAAGAAAGATTACTACGAGCCATTCTTGACATTCAGTCCACCGAAGCGGCAAGAAGAAGAAGAGACCGAACTCCATCACCGTCGCAGCTCCGATGGCGTCGCATTACCGCCGCGCCTTCCCCGTCATTACCTCTTTAATCCATAGTCCATGTCTCCTAACCCCCTGTCAACGGCTGCAGGGCGAGGGCTCAGCGGTCGTGACTGAAGCTCCATAGCCACCCGGAATCGGGCGACAATATATCCATGTCATTGCTGGAGCTGGTGTCACGAGCATTAACCCGGCGATGGCGCTACAGAGGAAGGCAGAGTGAGCAAGAGAGAGACAGAAGGTGACAGCAGCTGGGCAGCTCCAGACTAATCGGCGGCAAGCGTGGCAAGGTTTGCACCGGCGACGGCAAGGGGTGAGTCTAATGGCATCGTGTCGAGGGCGTCGGACATAGGGAGGTCGCGCCGTGGATGGTCGCCTCGCGGACTTAAAGAATGACTTATTACTAGTGAAGAAATGATATGGTCAGGCAGCAAAAAGAAAGAAAAAGAAAAAGAAAAAAACCTAGAATTCTTTAGTGAACATTACATAAGCAAAAAATAATTAATGTTAACTATTGCTTAGTAAGAAATTCTTTGGAAACTTTTGTCTTGCAGTTTAAATTTATCATCATCATCATATAATTTTCAATAGATATATGTGAAATTAAATTCAAATTTAAAGTCTTCTCGATTTATTCTCATCATATTTAGTTAATTGTTGCCTATTATAATGTTTTGTCTATTTTGATATAATAGGAGTTGCTTTTTTTTATTTTACCAAAAATAAATAATTTAATAATTATTATTTTAAGAAATAATCATTCATATCGTCTGAAATTATTAATCATTGAATTTTTTTTTCATAATTGACAACGATCTATATCTAAATACTTTTGCGCAACCAATATATTTTTTATTCATTCATTTGTGTAAGTGATGCGAGCAATAATTTTTGCAAGGGTATCACTAGTCTAAACTCTGATATATAATTATTTTGCAAATTCTTCATTTTTTAAAAAAGAACCATTTATATAAATGATACCAACAATCATTATTACACTCACTAATCTGATATATAATTATCTTGCGAATTCTTCATTTTCCAAAAAAAAAAAACGGAAGCAAACATGCATGTGGGAATGAGTATGATAGTGCAAGTAATAGTTGGATTGATTAGGCCCACTATTTACAAATTTTTGCAAGGGTATCACTCGTTTGTTGCAATATAGAATATCTCTTTGACAATGCAATTAAACAACATATCGCATAGTAGACTCAAAATAAGTAAAATTCCAAATACAAGTTTTTTAACTCTCTTTTGTTAACTTGGAACATGATTAAAGCAGTTCCTTTTTTGTAAGATCATGTTCTTTAATAAATACTAAAAACATTATATATATATATATAGAAAATCAAATAAAAAATTTCAATTGGTGGCTATCTTTTCAAATCACATCCACCAAATCAATAAGTATTGCAAATTGATTTCTACATATTATCCAAGTAACATTAGTACTAGATTAAGTAAAAGGTTACTTTTTTTACATTGACCATCAAGTAAAAAAATTGCATGTAACATTTATCCTCCCAATTCTCAAGCAATTGGTAATATTTCTCCCGAATATTATTAGTATTAAAAAAATCAAATGCAATCAAATCCGAAAAGGAAAAAAGAATTAGAAATTAGACGATACAAAAGGTAGACATACAGGAAGAAATCTACATAGAGCACTGCTTAGACAAAAAGAAAGAGGAGTTAGTCCCGAGTAGCAAATTTTAAAAGACAGTTAGTGAAAACTCAAAGCAAGTCAACGGTTGATAAATTGCAGAAAATGAGAAAGAAGCATGAATCTACTAGAAAGTCCATGAATTGGATCTCCTCATAACCGGCTTCATCTGTCTGTCTTCCTCAAGCGATACCATACCTATATGTGAAGGGTCTTCCAACATCATCTTCGCCACCAGGTAACCGGCGATTGACCAGGTTTGGAATTTGCGAGCCTGCTTCCCGACGTAACAGCCAATCTTCCCGTCGTAGTACTCCGGCCAGTTGTCCTTGAGTAGCCTCGCTTCTGCAAGCTCAATGGCTCTTCTTGCAATCAGGGGTCGCCCGGTCTTGATACATGCGGCAGTCAGAAGCCACAGAAGCACTGCACACATCATGACAGTAAAAGAATTTTGAGAATAAGAGGTTGATTTGAAAGAGTCGTTCAGAGCAAACACTAACAACGTGTATAATGGAGGAAATTTGTAGTAACTAGCAACCTGCACTTTGTCCACGTAAAATTGTAGACATGTTAGTTTATCAATCAAATACAATCGAGGTTTTACAACTCCCACAAAGTTTGAGGAGCATACCTGGCCAAGATCCTCCATTGTGGTAGCTCCATCTAGTGTTTTTCGGATCGCACCCTGTCACGATTCTCCATTCATGGTTTTCTATAGCTGGATAACAAACTTTCAGAGGCATTTCTCCAACTAACTCCTCCCAGCGTGATTCTATTAAGTCCATTATGGCAGTGGACTGTTCTGGCGTTGCCAGTGATGACAAAATTGCAATACAGTTTCCCAAGCAGAACCAACGGAAGTCCATTCTAGCAGGGCTAACATTGCCGACAAAATATCCACCACGAGTTGGCATAAAATCGAAAACCCATTCTGGAAGGGAATCAGGTATCACATTGAATTTGTTGACTGCTGTATGAGAGTACTCCTCCGTTTTATAACGATAAATATCGTTCAACTGCTTTAAGTCTATCCAGAAGTAACCCCTCATGTGATAAGTCAGGGCATGAAGGCGTTTGACAATACGTTCCACAAATTCCTTTCCCTCCACATCTTGCTTTAGCAGAAGCAAAGCACATCTTAGTGCCATAAAAAAGAGTGCTTGTATTTCAATAGGATAGCCATAGACACCCTGCAAAATACAAACAATTTTGAGCCAAGTCAAAGTATATTAACAATGAGAACAAGTAGATACATGACAGTTTTATCATTTCTAGAAGTTGCCAAATGTGCTAGCTCCTCGCAGGCATAGATTAGGAGGAAAACAGAGATATTCAACTACATCAAACCTAATTCATTCTTTCTGTCGGAATATTAATCGGATGTTTTGAAAAAGTTAGATGATAATGATACTCTATTTAGATCATTTATCAAGTGGCACGAAAAGACAAAAGTGTAGCATTTGAAATCAAATTATAAATCTCATCTATCACTCATTTTAATGAACCTACAAGGTTGCATTACTTACTATTTGTTCAGTACTGGCATGATGATGCACTACATATAAATGTCTACTTGGGAACCAGTCTATTCATCTGGATTATTTTCAGTAGGATCAAATCTAAAGAACCCTTAAACAACAATCTTGTGAATTCCTTCACATTGTGAGAAGAGAAGTAAGAAGTTGCAATCTAATATCACTTTGTTATTAAAAGAGACGTGGCTCCTCTATGATTTAAATAAGAAATTGATGTTAAACTACTAGATTGATATTAAACTACTTTGTTCCTAAAAAGAGCCAAAAGATAGTGATGCTATGGGAAACTCACCATTCTACGGTCAATCATACAACATCCATCAGCACAGAGAAGAGTTGGAAAAGTGTCAAAGCCCTCTGACAGGCACAAACTCAGAATTAGACGCATGCCTTTCTGGCATTCAGGTAGTTCGGCCAAGGATGTATCTCCTGTGGCTTTTGTATAAGCTCGGAGCAGAATAATCCACCAAAACCCAGAATCAACAGGAGCAACCCTTCCTATTGCACTCTCTCCGAAATCAGCTATCAGAGTTTCATTATTCCTGATCGGATCATGGAGCACTTTGAAACTAGCTGGCATTACTCCTTCTCCTAGCTGGAACCTATCAATTTTCTTCTCCCATGATTGAAGGCGAAGAGTCTTCAATATGAAGTTTTTGACTATTTCAGATTCTCCATTCATCAGAAAAGCCAATGCACTCGGAAAGAAATCTCTCACAAAGACCTAGAGAGCCAATGAAAAAGTTAGCATTCACAACTTGAAGCTGTCAAAGATCTGAATCATAACTAGAAAAACACTTAACTTACTAGAAACCTAAAAAAGATATATATTCCCCTGTGCACCAAGTCTACGGACATGCAAACATATAGCACATATGCCCAGTGTAATCATAACTACAAGTGGATCACAAGAGCTATAAAGTAAAGATGCCATGATGCCCAGTGTAAATAAGGATTTCTGGAACAGAGTATTGACAGTAATATCCCTGACTATGCTAAAGTACATGAGAGTTTGTAAAATGAGAACAATGAGGATCGATCTAGATGCTTGTTGAGTTGTAACCAAAAAGACGACTCACTGAGGGGAGCAAATGATCTAAAATATTCAGTACATGATTATATAGTAACAAAAGGGCAAAGAAAATCATCTGCACAACCAACAATTAACTTCATTCAATACAATTGATATGTGCTTTGCCCAACGATTCATGTTTTGGTGGAAAAATAAAACGGACAGACACAAGCAGTGGTGATGATCACTAAATAGGACGAAGTTGAAGGTACTCTGTCATGCAATCCGGAAGTGGTATTCTTTACCTGATCATAATTAAGGTTCTCTCCAGAACTATCCAATGCAGCAATAGTCCCCACTGGTTGACCACGAAAATATACTAATGATCTCCTAAGTGCTTCCCAAGCTTCAGCAACCATAGGATGCGTCTCAAATCCATTCTCTGCCCTTGGGGTATTATAGCCTGACCTTCTATCAGGTGAGAAAAAGTAACCGAAGGGGTCGGTCAAACGGGAAGAATTCTCAGCATTTCTCGAGGAAAGATGAGGAGACAGTGCAATCGACAATTCATTAAGGGATCTTTCATCAAGTGACCTCTTCCTTTCAATGTTCAAAGGCCTTGGCCTCTCGATCAATTTCGAGAAATTAAATTCTTCGGTCTCAGCTAAAGTGCACAGCATGTCAGATCCTCTTACGTTCCCATTTTGAGTAACATTGCCCTTCCGCTGCACGTCCATATTCTCAGGGTTCCTGAGTGAAGTTAAATGATCCCCAGTGATGAATGATACAATCCACCCTCTGTACAAAACAACATAACTAAGCTACGAAAAACCAGCAACACACACAAGTTCTCATGTACTTCCTGCGCTAAGATTGGTAGCCGTCCATCTCACCATCTGTGAAATAAGTCTACGAAATACTTCTTCAGCGAAACTCCAATTCAGATCTCAAATGCATACAATTCTTATTGAATCGCTCGATGGTTGACACTAGGAACAACCATGCAAGCCCAAATAGACACTACCCGGAAACCTGTCACTCCCATGTACAGTATATCCAATCCCCTCCAGATCAACGAAAACACTCGGAAACAGGATCGAGAAGGGCATGTACACTTACACTTCCTCCCATTAAACCGAAAAAGAAAAAGAAAAAAGTATGTAAGAGCACATCTTAAACCAAAACTTCGTAGACGAAGGAAACCACTCTTCGTGTCACGATCCTGATCCCCCATTAGAATAGTATATGGTTAACAAACATATGAAACATGCGTTAAATTGTTGAAACATTAGCACATGCAGTAGCGTCAGAATTCACTGTTTCAAAGGACAAAAGGAAAGACCAGATTCGCATTTGCCTCCAGCACGAAATCCAAACAGCCGCGTATGAAACCGAGACGTCCTAACAAGAATCCTCAACCCTCTGCATGTTCTTTTGAAAACACCACACCCAGCATATACCCCCAGATCCCTCACCAGATTCACGGATTGTTCAATGGGTCTGCTCCGAATTTAAAGCTCTGGGATCAGAGGAAACTGACCTCAACACATCAATCGTCGTTGCGCTTTTAGACCCACTTCAAGATCGACTGGAACGACAGAAACAATCTTTGCATGAACAGTGACGGGCAGATGGTGGGGCAAAGCATCTCGTTTGCGAGATTCCCAGTGGCAGGTGTTTTTCCTATTTTTTGCTACTTGGCGTTGCAATTATTTTCCTTGCTTTCCTTTTTCTTCCCCTTTAAATAAATGTTGTACGTGGATCGTTCACGTGATCACGCCTCAATTGTGATACATTTACTTGTCTTGCTTGTCCTTTTCCTGTAAAGAATAAGGACGTGTACGGGGCACGTGATCAAAGTTCACTTGGATTAGACGTTGGGTGCATTTGGTTCAGCATTTAAGAAAAATTATTGAAAAAATACAAACGCCTTTAACTTAAAGTAATTTTGTGAAATTCAAATATTGTTTGGTAAATTATAACTGAAAAGTGTTTTGGGATGCAATTTTGAGAAAATGTTGTTTGGTAAACATATATTTGGAAAGTTCTTTTGTGTAATCATTTTCATTTTTTTTCTTTTATTTGTTTGAAATTGAAAAAAAAATAATGACGTTAATATTTTTTATTTTCATGTAATTCGTGCGTAATCTTTTACCATAGAGAATTACACCAAAGAGATATTTTATCTATTTTACGAATTTCTATTTAATATCGAACTTTTCAATTTAATCAATTTAATCCTCTTATTAATATAATCATTCAAGTCAATTTTAGCCGAAAAATTCGTATTAGAAATGCTATTAATCCTGAAACGATCGATGTAAAGATGATTTTTTTTAAGAAAAATGGTCCATTGTCAACGTTTGTTAGCTGTTCATACCGCGTAATGGCCAGGATCACGTTAATAATTTCTAACCAAAACCGATTGAAACGACTAGATTGGCAAATTAACAAAAATTTACAGCTAAAGTGATTAAATTGAAAAGATAAGCACTAAATTGTTATTCATAAAATAAGTTTAAAAATCTTTTGATAACTCTCTGTATCATGATACTATTATCCGCAATTTTCTGTCAAATTATGCAAAAATGTATTTGTGTTTCAATTTGATTAAATGATTTATTTTATTATTTTGTCAAATTAAGATGCTATAGATAGAGTGAAAATTTCAATCAATACCTATGTCTCCATCTATCTTTAATTATTCTAGAAGAGAGATTTTTGGTCGCCATTAATGTTGAATTTGTTTTATAGTCCATAAGTGAGCTTTTGGGCATTAATGGTGCCTACGGCCTATGGCACTAATGATACTTCCATGCCAATGCTTGTTGTTCATGTTCGTTTAACTTTTTCCAATTTGGACCCATGGGGAATATAAGGGTCCACAACTAGCAGCATCATTATAATTTTTTATCTTGCCATCAAATTACATGTAATTAGAACAAGTATTTATTCATTATTAAAATGCAAAAAAAAATCTACTTATAACCAGTAAAACTCAAAATGAGAACATAGCTTCTCTTTTCATTTGGAGCTAAGATTAGCGAAAATGGTGTAAACAATCATAAACTTATTGCACGCTTGACAATTCAGTCCTAAACCTTTAAATTAGTCAAATTCAGTTCTAAACTTTTTTTTAAAATTTTGCCAATTCAGTCATTCCAACAAATTTATCTCGAAAAATACTTACGTGGATGTTCGAAAAATGAATTTGTTGAAATGACTGGATTTTGTAAAGTTTTAAAAAATTTAGAATTAAATTGATAAAATTTAAAAATTTAGGAAGATTTAGGACTTTTGGGACAATTTTTTTGCTAAATTTAGCATGACCAATTACATTTAAGATGGGGCAAGAAAAATCCAAAGAGCGCTGAATCATACATTCGTACAATCTCTACTTATGGCAGTCATGATTGGACAAGAAAGAGAAAAGAAAGAGAAAATGGGTTCCACCATCTTTGCAGAAACATCATTGATTTTCAGACTAATGAAGTCCTTATAATGGCCAAAAAGACGAGTAGATATTCCATAACCTTGACGACTTTAACGTGAACAGTCGTAGAAGATCTTATCATCGTGGGCTCAACCCACCATGCATTTCATTTCATCCTCCAAAATCTGAAACCTAATCTCTAATTTAAGCCCTATTGTCGTGAGATCACCAATTTCACCTAACCCACTAATTTCTAATTTAAGCCCTTAGTCTCCACTACACGACACATCAGAGGAACGACAGTACAAGTGGCTTTTGTCTAACTTTCCCTTGTTTGGAATAGGAGAGGATGCTTTCTTGTATTTTGTTTTCTAACTTTTGTAGGATAATTGTTTAATAGAGATGTCAGAATAGGTTGCAGGTTCATTTTATAACTGTATATGATATATATATATATATATATATATATATATATATCATATATATATATTACGTTGGCTGGCCTATATAGTACTGCTGATGACAACACCTAATTTTCATTCTATAATTTTTTTTCTTTTCTTTGTTTTTGTTGTTCTTCTTCATCTTGCTGGAGACGACCAGCACCCAAAAATGATGGCCGACCACCGGCCATGCCTGGACAAGGGTCGCCGTTGTCTGTTGAGGGTGAGGACTCCTCTTGCTAGGTTTCTGGTGAGGCCACACTAGCCTGGGTGAGGGCCGGCCTCACTAGATTAGGGTAAGACCAACGCTCGCTTGGGCAAGGGCTCCCCTTGTCTAGGCAAAGGCAACCCTTGGTGAGGCCCCTTTGGCCTAGGTGAGGGCTATCCTCACTAG
Organism: Melaleuca alternifolia; assembly: GCA_019926035.1. Classification (NCBI taxonomy): domain Eukaryota; kingdom Viridiplantae; phylum Streptophyta; class Magnoliopsida; order Myrtales; family Myrtaceae; genus Melaleuca; species Melaleuca alternifolia. The sequence goes on along the minus strand of JAGKPW010002221.1, from coordinate 504,247 downwards.
ATTTGGCAAGGGGATTCCTCACAAGGGCTCAACCTCAATTTTTTTTTTTTTTGGCTTGGTCTCGTCCGGGCATAGTTGATGGCTAGTTATCTACAAAAGGAAGAAGAAAGGCAAAAAGAAAAGGAAGAAAAAATAATAACAAAAATCTAAAAAAAATCGAAATTTATCCATGTTAGCAATATCGATCCAAAATTAATCAGAATGATTGAATTGTTTCACTAAGTTAAAATATTCGGGATTAAAATTTGGTACTTTTTAAATGTTTAGAACTAAATTAGCATAAAATGTAATCGATTTAGGAATATTTCGACACTTTTCTTACCGGGTTATATGTGAATTAGCTAATTTGAGGAAGTAGATTATTATGGTTGCTTGAACCGCAAAAATCCCGAGTGAGTTTTTTTTCAAATGGGTCATATATGGGTTGACCCCTCACACAACCCCTCTCTTGAAGCTCAATGGCTAATCATTCTCATTTTCAGTGAGAGTTCATCTTATAGGGGGTTCTTTTTTGTTCTTTGGCACTACTATTTTACTTTGTTATTGCTGAAAATATAGAATGTAATAAGTTACCTTTCTTTGTTTGAAAGTGCCTAACCGGCATGGGCAGAATACGATGTTCCGTAAAAATCATGACACATGACACTATTTTCACTCTAATTTTTCATTCTAATAAGTACCTTTCTTTCTCTTCCAACTTAAAACTTTTCTTTGCCAACTGACATGTTTTCCCAAAATTATTACATTCTATATGTTAGATTGTTCTCAAATCACAAATCCGTATCCGTACCTAAGTCTACCTTCTTTTGAAATGCATGCATGTCGACAGAAATTTTTTTGTTGTTGTTTATGTTAGATTGTTCTCGCAGTGGTCCTGTTGCATGTGTTGATACTTGTTGCTTTCACAGGATATTGGGCAAAAATACTAATATAAGATAGATTTAGGTTTGAGGTATTGGTTTCTTTTTTTTGAGACGGAAATTAATTTTTGACAATTGTATTATCATCAAGTTCCAGTTTGAGATTTTTTATGATATGGAAATTAGTTTCATGTAAAATGCATATCATACAGAAACAATTCGGGAATTTTTATGATATTGGTACTAAAAAAATTAACCAATAATTTTATCTATAATTAGGATAAAGCTCTTTTTGTTTCGTAAAGTTTGCGTAGTTTATCTCCTAAAGTTCATTTGGTGTCTCTTCATAGTATCCTTTCACAATTTCAAGTTCAAAGTTAGGGTCATCAATTAAGGATTCGTCGGAATCAAGTCGACCCAAAAAGGTATAATTTATACAATCTCTTGAATAACCTGATACGATCATCCACAAATGCCTAGCAAGACATACTATGATTTGAGCTTTGATTGAACCACGATCCATAATTCAAATTCAACCCTTGTACAATTGGACGAAAAGAATGGTTGGACATGATAGTCATTCTATATTTTTTTTTACCAAATCTATCTTTTTGATTTCAGAAACTGATTTGGATTATAAATCCGTTTAGTAACTTAAATCTTTTATTGTTTTTGGAATAAATCTTTAGTTTAAAATTATGTTTCTCCATTTTTAGAATAAAAATAAAAGCAAAAATAATTCTCATCGCTCGTCCTCGCCGGACCGCCACCATCCACTGCCGCCCATCACCGGTCATCGGAGACGGCAGGTAGGGCGGCAGTCGCGCTATGTTGATTCCACGGACGAAGTCGAAGGACCAGCGGCACAAGTCGAAGAAGGCCATCCGATGGTGCCAAAGGGTCGTCCCTGGTGGAACTTGCAGTTGATTCTCTCGTTTGCAGAACGAGGACATCCACGTTGGAAAGTAAGTCTTACTCCATCTCTCTGTCCCTCGCGAGAGTGCTGACTTCTGATTGTTGCTGTTTTCGTCGCGCGGAAGTCTGTGTGCGGACCGCGAAGCTCGACCAATGCTTGGATTGCTAATAGTATGATGAGGAAGAGTGAAGGTAGCGTGCTTACTATGAACTAATTCGCGGTGACGCTTGTTATCGATTACATCGAGGATTTCAGAGAGTTTGTTTTGTGCTTCGAACTTAATCTGGAAATTAATCTGCTGTCTTTTCCATTTTGAAGATTTAGGAACAGGCGTTGAGAAGGAACACACTAAGGATGGAATAACTAACTGGCACGAGTCTTGTAAACAAAATTGGAAGTTGTAGAGTTTTCGCAAACTCTAGGAATTATGTAAATTAGTCGAAATAGTAGTCGAGTATTTTAGCTTGATAATTAATATTAACTGTAGGAAGGTGGAGATAGCTCTGGATTATGTCATAACGAGAAAGCAAAGAAGAGGGTAATGGGCATGAACAAAATTGTGAACCAGTGAAACTGTCCCATGTTAGTCTTTCTTAGCGACTGGATCCGATCATCATTGATTTCATCAGGAAAGAAAGTCAAAGTTGATAGAGAACAGCATAATGTAGTTAAGGCATGTTTAGACGTGAGATGCTGGGAAATTTTCAAGTTCTGCCTGGAGAAGTTATCTAGATTGCATATTCCTCTAAACTTTCCCCAAAAGCTTTTGCAACCTATCTAGTTTTTTGCAAGGCATGTGCTATTCAGGTTTAATGATTCACCCGTGCATGCAGAAGAGTCCTTTCTTACAGATGAAGGGTTTGCATTGTTTAATCTTACGGCTGATTGTTTTTCTTTGTCATATGCTTCCCACAATGTCACATCAAATAAAAGCCTGGATCAATGGATTTAAGCTTTTCATATGGTGATTGAGCTTGTAACCATAATTTTTACAGATGATCTGGACAGCATGAAATCAGGTGTTTTGGTTCTCTAGTACTCCTGCTTTGTACTTGGTCCATTGCCAAATTTTTGAGGATTCACCCAACTCAAATATGGTTTCAACGGCTTTCTACATAAACTTCTTGAGCCACTGTCGCAATTGTTCGGTCATCTACGTGGCAACAGAAATAATCCTGGTCTCACTAGCAACCCTTTGAAGTCAGTTGGTGAAGTTTTGTCGAATGGGGTGTTCCATCCAATTCATGTTGAGGGCGTCTTCACATTGCATAGCTCTACAAGTATCTGAATGCCAGCAAAGGAAAGCCTTAAAAATCATCATCATGGGTTAACATAGACATTTATTTGAGGAACTGCCAAAAATTATGGTTGCGAAGTAGGTGTTGGCATTGAAAGGTGTGAGTGAACTGTTCCATTAGCTTTTTAAGGAAGTAAGAGAACTCAGTGGACCTTCCGTGCCAATAGAAGGGAATAGTGCACCATCAGTTGGTGAAGGTTCATGCAACCAGAACATGGTTCATTTGGTCACAGTTCTAAAATGCTATTTATGGCTAGTGATATAAACTCTGAGAGAGATTATAGCTTGTTTGATCTGAGCCCAAAAGCATGCAAATTGCTGTTTGATTTTTATGTGCAGATTATGGAGCCACTACTGATAAAGCGTAATAGCTATCTTCAGGGGAAGATGGAAGTGGAAGACTTGTTGAATGTTCAGCACATACTCCTTGCTGTGAATTGGATATTTCCCAGCATTATTGATGAAAAGGTCCATGTTAAGACCCAGGACATCTCTGTAGGAGTTTTTTGGAATTTCTGAAGGAAGTTTACCATACAATGATCTCCACTATCAGCTGGCTTTCACATACTTTAGCACTCCAATCACCATTCAGATATCAGAATGCATAAGGGACTAGTTTCTTCTGTAGTCAAGGAGCTGGTTGCTGCTGTAGGTTGTCTTCTAGACATAGAATACTAGGTTATTGAGGAAGGACTGGAAAGCTCGTGGCATTTGCTGCTTGTACAAGGGTACATCTGGTGGAAACTCATTAATAGGCGAGATACTCAACCTTAGGATGCCAGCTTGTCAGTCTCCTCAGTGAAATTCACCAGGTTTGTAAATCAAAATAATAAAAAGCTCGAAATATCTGTTTAATTTCTGAGTTGATCTGTTCATATGAACCTGTGCTCAACCATTTGGAGAAGTGCTTTTTTGTGTCTAATTATGGTTTGGATCTTTTCAATCTTTGGCTTGTTGCTTATTTGATCTTCTTTGCATGATGCAGGTGAGCAACGTCATTTTTCCTCTTAGCAAAGCTCTGGGACTCTTAGCAAATTGGGAGCTTAATGGTGAGAGCAATCCTAAAATGTTAGTTGGCATTAATGCCTCATATGAGGCATATGTTAAATTAGTGGCAATATTAGCTTGCAAGAATTTAAGGTGGCTGTTCATAAAGCTGTTGTATCCATACCAGAGGGCAAGCAAATGGATGCATTCAGCAGTCGGCGGAAGATATAACAGAATCTCTGGGATGGATGAAATTTTTGTTGCTCCAAGAATGTTGGAGAAGGATCTGGCTGAGGGAATCTATGGAGATGTGCTAAAATTAGATTGAACCTGTACTGTGAATTTTTGGGAAAATGTTTGTCTGAGATATAAAGTTGTTTACTAAATTCCATCACTGTGACAGCCAGCAACAGTGTGGCAGTTGGATCTTCTATAAACAACTTGTTGGCAGTGATGCGTCCTAGCTTAAATAGTTTGGTTGAATCAGAGTCAGGAAGCTTAAGTGAGTTCCTTTGTCATTAGCAGGAAGTAATTTTGATAAGAAATTGATTAATAAAATCATGTCAATGAAGTTTGGCTTGTCCAACCACTGGGCTTTTGTGTTCTTCTATTGATTGTACTTGTCATATCGAAGCCTATACAGACAAGCAATAAGCCTTATGCCTCCAAATTCATCAATAAAGATGTCAGCTTTTATGGGCAATTCATTCACATCATGTTCCGGAAAAGATTGGACTGAGAGGGATGATTTGCCAGATGATGGCTATTTTCCAAGGGTTGTCAAACCTTCAGCTTCTGTTCTCATTGTTATTCAATCTGTATCCAATATTGATCTTCAAAATAGTGTTGCAGATTGCTGTTGTCAGGTTTAATTATTGTATGCAATGGCACTTCAGAGACTGGCTGACTTGAACAGGCAGATAAATCTGCTGGGTATGTGCTACAGAGCAAGGAAGAAATGCTGTGTAACATTTCCCTTGATGGTGCCAACCATTCAACTCTGCAGGAGATGTCAAAAGTGGGAAGAGAATGTTGTGAACTTGAGACAAGAAGCACAAGGCCTTGCTGATTTCGTAATGAGATACCTGACTTCTCTGGTGAACGATCCATTATCCTCTACATATTCTGTGGCAAGTACTAATAAAAGTGCCCAGTTTCCGTATGTAAGTAATCAGTACGATTTTGGTCTAGGCTCTATAAATGAAAAACACTGTTCACTGCAATTTGGTGGATCATATGCCAGAGCATAGATGTCTGGTGTATTCATGCTTCTATAAAGATCGTTAAGACGTTCCCCTACTTTTTGATCCACTCTTCTCTTCCTGCTATAACTGAAAGTGCTTTCAAGTGCAAGACTCCCAGTGAGATGTTCTAAAAGTTGGTGCACCAAATCTCATATGAAGTTCTACATGACTCTCCTTTTCATGAGCATAGAGTAAGAAAGTGCCCATGGTCTTCCGAGTTATTTGTTCAATTGCTCATAATCTAATTGATGAGTTCCGCTTCATTTCACCTCTATATGACAATTTCCTAAAGCAGAGTAGTTCATTTGAACCATTCGCAATGACCTCGTGGACCTTGGTGCTGGGGAGAGATTTATAATGTTTGTGTCCAGTCTTTATGAATTAGCACTGAAAGAGCTAGTTTCTTGAATATGGGTACCTGACCTAGAAAATGCTGGGAAATTCACAAAGCTATGTGACTTTAGGATCCAAATTTGGTCTAGTGGTATGAGGATGAGAGGTAGTTGATGAATTATGCTTTTCCTAGCAATAAGCTAATAAGCTAGTGCAAGAAGTACATGAGTGCATTCTTCGATTGACCAATATTGGATTGCTTTATCTGACATTTGTCTGTATCCAAGCCTCAAAACAGAAGGTGGGCGTTTAGTGGGCACTGAACAGAAAATATCCAAATCTCAGTTTTAACTCTTTATGTCCTAAAATGATGATTGATAAATGTCTAGGAAATATCAGTGTCCAAACCATGATTTTCATGAATATGGTACCGTCTTCTGATTAGTTATCTTATGTTTTGGTGTTTTCATCCGTTTACAGTTAAGGCAGCAGAAAGATGTATGTGGGCATCATTGTTTTAAATTCTTGTTCAGTTGCATATATACATGTTCGGAATGTGGTCCCCTTAAGGCTGGATTCAGAAGCTGCCTTCCTTCATTGTTTCACTTTATGTTTGATTAAGTGAGCCTGGTACGTGTTTTGCTACTAATAGAATTGTTGTACTTTTTTACTCTGATCACAGAGAAATAGATGAAAGCTTTGATACCCAGGTTGATCACAGGGAACAAACATGGAAGGATCCATTTTTTTCTTGCCTTTCCTTCTACAATTTTGGGTCCGTAGATGCTGCATTAGATGGTGTAGCTGCATAACGAAAACCATTACTAAAATCAGAAGCGGAATGATATTTATCTAGTAAAATAATAATATACAATTCTTTGAAACATGAAGAAACTAGAATAATAATTACTACTCATATTAAGGCTCCGTTCATTTCACGAAAAATATAATATTTCTGGAAATTATTTTTTGGGAAAATGATAATATTTTTCGATGTTCGTTTGTCAAAAGCCTCCGACTCGCTCGCCTCGACTTGAGCAAGGTCGAGACACGGTGTTAGAGGCCACGATATTTAAAGGTAAACTAAGAAGACGAAAAATGTTTTCCACTTTCTTTTGATGGTGTTTTTTCCATTGATGGAAAATATTTTCCTCGACTATTTTATTTTCCGTGAAACGAGCGCTGAAAAATTTGGAAAATGTTTTCCTGGAAGTTATTTTCCATGAAACGAACGGAGTCTAAATGATAAATTATTAGTAACTTTTTTTTTGGTTTACTCCTAATTATTTTATATAATTATGTTTGATCTATTTGCTTATCTATACATTAATTCATCAATTCGTACTATTAATTTTAGTGGCGATTGATTAAATATTAACATATATTCAATCCTTTTTTATTTTTTTAATATTTTTTTCGTCGTCATCTTTGTCTCCTTTTTTATTTTCTGTTAAATATAAATAGATGAAAGCTTCCCTTTGTTGTGTATCACCAGGATACAAAAGAGATACTAAGCGTGAAAGATGACCTTTTCTCATAATTACTTGAAGTTACTAGAAAACTTCTATAGGGAAAGAAAATTGACACCCAGGCATGAACCAGCTTTATCAGGAGATTGGATCATAAGCAAGTAGGTGATTCATGTACATGCGATTCTTATAGAGTAAATGGCCGTACCATGCGATTTTGAGTATTCTCCAATCTTGTGTAAATGGTCTCACTATGATTGTAAAATTTTTAACTTAGTTTCTGTGATATTTTCAATTTTTGCCTGTGCTATATTTTTCGAAATAGAAGTTGTACATGTACAGAAGCCATGATAACGGGTGTGACTCGCTTTGCTTCTTCATATTTTTCATTTATTTTCTAGTCAAGATAATGTCCGATCTCGCTTGGATTAACCATATGCTATTATCACCTCAACACGCAGTTTAAGGAGGATCCTCTTATCATAACAGTTTGCCGGCATCGGAGTGCAAAATGCGACCTCATTTTGACTAAAATCGTACAATGCGAGGAGTGAAAACGGGAGGCTCTACTTATATACCGTCTTGCATCGTATTTTCTACATACTGACTGTATTTTGCAGAGACTTATCAGATGGTTCGGTAGCCGCCACTCATCTTTACATATGGCTGACCCATATTTCGAGCCTCTCGTTTAACGTATCTTCTATGGACTATGGAGACTAGATCAGGTAGAGAAAGGCCTCTTAGTGTCACAGCCCAACATGCTTGTTTATGATCCTATAAAGTCACAAAGAGAGAGAGAGAGAGAGAGAGAGAGAGAGAGAGAGGCGCAGATCGTCTGACGAGATCCGTTACTCGACCTTTTTAATTGCCTACCCTGTTTATTCTCATCAAGAACCAGAAAGATTCTAAATGGTTCACTATCACTACCACAAATGCAGGCCTCAAGGACCTATGCCATACCCAGTTCTCCTTTTCTTGGCCTTGGTCTTTCTCTTCATCGCCTTATCGAAATTGATACCGTCCGAGCTCTTTGAGGCTCCTGAGATCAGGATCAATTGGGCACTCTTGGCTGTTCCAATAGCCATCTTAGCCTTGGTCCACTGGCTTTCTTCCACGGAGAAGCGCCCGGCACCGTGTTGCCGTTGCTGGAAGACCCACAAATGCTATTGCCGTTAATCACCGTTGGCGGTGCCAAGCGGCCTCTCTGCTGGTGACGTTTGTCCCGACTCCTGAAGGCATCTGCATCCCGGTACTTACTCGTGCACGAATTACTTCTTGTTTTTATAGCCGTGTATTTTATGTCTACCGACAATCTTCGAGCTGGAGAATGCGCTGAGGTTCTTGTTTTGTCGTAGTAGTAAACAGCGAAAAGAAATGATCGCAATCAATTCTGATCTACGAGTTGAATTGCTAATGTAACTGGTGTATGCTCTGTCAGCTGAATTCTGGATGTTAGTCCCTTTGGAGCAGATTTCCATCGCGGCGTTTGTTCCGCCTTCAGACGTTTCATTCTGCAGAGTGCCGAGAAACTTAATACGGAAAGATGAGTCGAATACCCAATCCGTTCTCATTTACAGAAAAAACAAGATTACTTTCCCGATCAAGCACGATAAATCACGAGGCTCGTTTGGGGAGCTGGATTATCTCTATCTCAAATTGTCATGAGAATTATCAAGCCATGGTGATCTTCTTCCCCTTTGTTAATGTTCTGCAGATCGTTTTCTACCAAGTTTTCCACATGTTGATATTTTTCCTTCAGCCAAGGTAAAAACTGAATGATAATGCCTGCTAAGTTAAGTTAAATCACAACGTAAAGGAAAGCTCTATCGGGTTGGCCAATTTGAGTGAACTCTAGATCCATCAGTCGCAGCAAGCGATTATACCTGTCAGTATCAAGCCCTAATGGAAGGTATCTTATTGGGTTGGGACCATTCTCATCAAGGGGACCTCCTCCATCACATGTTGACACTCTCCATTTTTCTCATGGAAAAGAGCATTTTCCATTGCTGTTTAAGTCAGTAGCGGATGTGAAGCTAGCATTCACTCAGAGCCACTGTTGTAGTGCCAGACTCTTGAATCCCATGTTATTTCGTTAGGTCTTCACTCGATAGAGACAGATTAATATGCTTCAAATTGACCCTTGACCCTTTCAAAATCGTCTAACAAACAGCGTTTAATCAAACTCCAAAAGCTACTAAATCAAAATCGAGCTCTTATCCATCATTAGATGTGATTATCTTAGGAAAAATTTCATTTTTATGACGCCCCGACATTGGTCACAATGAGAATTCACCCTTCGAAATCAACAAAAGACGAAATGCATATCGATATACCCGCATTTTACTGGATGAAGCGATAGATGATCCAGAACCTTATAAATAAGATAATGTGGTATGGGCATGAGATATGGTTTTGTTGACCGTTGATCTATATGGGGAAGGGTTGGGTGCCTTTGCGTGACTTTGGCCTTTTGCGATTGCAAAGTCTTGGCGGCATCTTGAAGAAAGCGAAGCCACCACAGTGATGTAATGCGATGGCTTACCAAAGAAAAGCGTGCCATCTTGAGGAAGTGAAGTACCACCTAACACTTTTTTATGTAGACAATTCACCATGTGCCCACCGAAAGTGATGTGCTTATCGATCATGTGATCACTGAAAACATTGCACATTATCTTTCTCATTTCCAAGATTAACTGTACATGCCCCACCAACGTGCATGATTGTCGACAAGAGATGAAACCGGATTGATGTCTCACATCATCGTTAAGCTCTCCTTCTGGCTGGTAGATAGTACATTATGTGATTGATGGATTTGGCTTGAGACCAGCCTAAAAATTTAAAGTAATAGATCGAGAGAAACTTCACAAATAATGGATATATTAAACCTCATAGGCAAGCAATATGAAATAATTTTAACACGCCATCTTACACGCAACCAAAGTGGCATAGAGAATGGATGAATAGCAAGCCTCACAAGCAAAATAAATCTGGGGTGAATCGGCTCTAATGCCATGTCATACATGTTATGACTCAAAAATTTAATTTGATAGGTGAATGAAGAGTATGAAACCCTATAATAAATGCTACGGGGATACATAGAAAAGATCTAGATTGCTCGGTTAAGTTTAAAATATCTAAAGCATAGCCTTTGGGCATATTGAAATGAAGGAATTTCCATGCAAGGAATCAACTCCTCCGGACGAAGCAGTTTAAGGACGTACTTAGGTCTGAGATAATCTATATTATCATGGGCTTATCAATTGGGAAAGAAGATAGGAGCATTCACCGGGGGGTCCTACATAACCATAGTTTAACACACCAATAGAAGAACATTATAAGCACAAAATACTGTTGGGAGAAAAACCAACTAAACAAATACGACGTTAAAAAAGAATTGTCTCAGCGACAGTGTTTGACGTCATCGTTGAAGTTATAAAAAAAACCGACGTGGGAGCTAAACATCGTAGAAATTAAGAATTTGGTAATTCCATTTCAGTTTTCTTTTGTTCTTCTTTTAAAGTTCTGATGACTAATGTCACATAGTGATAATGTCAGGATAGTGCTGTTCCGACCCTGTTGCAGCATCATTTTCAACGCTTAGGAGTACTATGCACGGCCTATCCCATTAATATGGCGAGTCATGCCGGTCCGTTCGTGTTGCGTGATACGCTCGTGCTCTTGCTCTTTGGCGTTCCAGGGTCTGTGCCCATGTTGTATTTCTACTGTGCCTTCAACAAGCCTGTTACTGTAATGGCACCTAGCAAGTCCATAGTGAGGCTGAATCCCACTGTTGAAGATAAAGTAGGACCGGCAAAATGGGTCATGAACCCATTTATGGTGCATTTGGTAATCATTCTCATTTTCAATTTCTCGTCTCCGGATGAATTTGGGATGAGAAACTTGTTTGGCAAATTCTCATTCTCATTTTGTTTCCGGGATGAAAAAATGGCTGGGGATGGATTTGGAACGACAAATGAGAACCAAAAATTTTTTTGTTCTCAATTTCTGGGACAAGAATGTACAGCACCAATTAATAAACTAATTTTTTTGTATTTCATTTTTATCTCTTGCCGCCGTTGCTGCCGGTCACCAGCCACCGCCGGTCATCGCCATCGGCCATCGATCGCCGGTCACCGCCGCTGCCGTCGGTCGCCGGCCACCATCGCCGCCGGTCATCGCCATTAGGCGCCGATTGCCGATCATCGACCACCGTTGCTGCCCGCCACCGGTCGTCATTGTTAGCCGCCGACCATCGGCCCCAGCCGTCTATCGCCGGTCGCCCCCTCTGCCACTAGTCACCGTCGCCGTCGGCCGCCGGTCATTGGCCCCCACCGCGGATTGCCACCACCGCCGGTTGCTAGTCACCACCATCGTAGGTCGCCAGTCGCCGGCCACTGCATTTTTTATTTTATTTTTCTAGTATTGGGACGATAAATTTTATGCAATTACCAAACACGTTTCTCTTTCAAAAAACTAATCCGAGAACCATTTCTCAAAAAACCCATTTCTAAAAAAAAAAACACTGTTTCTGGGACGAGAATGGTTATTAAACGCGCCCTTAGTGACCCATTTTTAAGAGGCCAAAAGTTAAATGGGTAACTTGTTTTCTTTAAAAATAGGTAAAAATGGGTTGAGAAAAGTTAAAGTCCAAAAAGGAGTTTGAATATGGGTCACTATTTTAACTGGCTTTTGTACACACGTTGCGTCTCTCTCGTCACTCATGTCTCTCTCACCCTCCACTGTAACAGCCCCTTCTCTCTCTCTTCTCTCTCTATCTTTTTTTTCCTCCATTTTCCTGCTGCTTGCCCCCTTGTTTTGTTGACCTTTGACTTAAGAAGCACCGACACTCTCTAGGACCTTTCGTGTCGTGTCCGACACGTTTCGACACTCTCCGACATGCGGTTAATTGTCTTTGACACGCGAGTCGGAAATTTTGACCGTGACTCCGACACGCATTGGGTTATATTTGCAAATTTCCAATACTTATGGGGTCTAAATATGAATAGATGATGATGATGATGATGATGATAATAAAAGTTAAAACAAATTTTCAATACTTCTGGACTCTTCTCAGTCGCATGCACGTAAGGCACCTCTCGTTCTCTTCTTTCATCGCGAGTCTCTCGTCGGTGTTGCTTCACCTTTTGTTCTAAAGATTTCATCTTTTTACTCATCTTAGGTTAGCAAGTTGTGTTATTCCGTTCTATTTTTCAATTCAGCATCTTGGATTTCTTTATAATGCGATTTAAGATTTTTTTGCAAACCCTAGAGTTAGTTTGGGGAAAGGGGGATTTGAGTGATTTAATTGATGGATGATGATGACGGTGAGATGATGTACATGAATTTTCCTATATGCTCTTTTCTTCAACACCGACCCTGAATTTTCATGTCCTATCTAGTCCTCATCTTCACCACTAAAGAGAAAGAAGATCATGTCCAAAGCTTCTGCATACTGTCATCTAGTCAAATTTCAAATCGTTATTTCTAGGCTCTTTTTGTTATTATTATATAGTTATTTATGCATTTATATATGAAATATTTATTTTATATATAACGTATCGGAACGTGTCGAAATTTTCTACATTTTCAGAAATGACGTGTTAGCGTGTCGTGTCATGTCGCGTGTCCGTGTCGATGCTAAAACTATTAAAATTTATCTGCCTCGGTGATAGCAACACCAAGTAGAATGGTTGGATTTTTACATCAATGATTTTCGGCTAAAACTAACTAGATTGACTCAATTAGGAAAACATTAAAAGAAATTATCACTTAATTGGCATGATTAAAATGTTTAAAATTAAACTGACAAAAGCACAATAGATTCAAAAAATTTGGACAATTTTTTCAATCTTGTAGATATGTGAAATACATGCTCGCCAAATGTGTCATGCACTTATATTTACATATAACATTGTCCGTCTTTTACCTAAAACAAGTCATATAGGGATATTATAAAGGCGCTAGTGCAGATATAAAGGAGTCCTCTTTTCACTCTACAAGGATTAAGACCAATTGAATTTTCGTGACAGTCCTTTGAAGTTTTCCTTAACAGTAGAATTTTCCCTGGAGAACTCAGTGAAATTTTCCTATCATCTTTGTCCAACAAAGTCCAAAGGGAGGAGCTTTTAATTGACAATGCCTTCCATCATCAGTAAGTGATGGCCGACAAGGCCCTTTTCCTTGAATATCTTAAGAAACGAAGAGGACAGGTTTGAATATCTAATCGAAATTCTTCAAAGAGAGGGTTTTGCATCTACACACCTATGAGATGCTCTGCCTAAAGCTAGGCTCGAGAACTTTGTGTCATGATAAGTGTATAAAGATATACCCCAAAAAGGGAGGCTTTGCTTCACTCCCACATCATCTATTGAAAAAGAAAGGGTTCTCTTTTTTTTTTTTCTTGTTAGAAGCTTCTCTGCCAGTACGTTTACTCTCTGTTGTCTCCTGTGTCTATGGTACCGATCGGTTCAACAAGACTCGCACCCAATTCCTTGTTCGACCTCATCGAGGTGGGCCTCAGCCCAGGAGGGGGAAAGTGGCCGAGCGGTCAAAAGTTCTTCGAGCTTTCGTTCCTCAATTCATTTATCGATTCCTTAGTATACCTTCCCACCGATAGATACATATAGAAATAGCTGAATTGCATCTACAAAATGCTACTATCGTATAGTGGCTTCGACTCATGAATTATTAAACAACTTGTTGATAAACCTTATTCCATTTAGAGAAATAATAACAACGCAACTGCTTTTCTTTAAGTTGAAATATTGACAGAGCGTGTTTATTTTCTTAAATTACTCCATCGAATTTAGTTTTCTCAGTGATTATTGTCCACGTTTTGACACGATCAAATGAATAATTTCACTCTTTATAAACAAAATTATTTTTAAAGGGAACGTACAAAAAAACTATGAGAAGATTGTGCCTTATAGTACAAAACGGTATTTACATGTACAAGTCAAGGTCGTTTTGCTAAAATTTTAATTTTTGTAAAGAAATGTTTTAGAAATAAGCATTTCCAATGGAAATAATTCGAGTTGCATGAATTGTCCAAATGTTTGGGTTTCGAGATTGGGCTTTGCCTCGTCCCTAGTCTTGTCAAGGGTTTCGGGGGATGAGGAAGGCCAATGAGGATAGAGATGTAGATGAAATCCTAAAGATTATTTTTCGTCTTTGAGAGGTTAAAAAGTTCTGGAACTTCAAGTACACAACTGTTATCGATTATGAAAACTGACTCTGCCCTTTTTTTTTTAAGCAGGGTTAGACAATGAAAAATGGAATAAGACATAATCAACTAGGCTCTTCCTCCTTTTTCTTTTGGTGAATCAAAGTATCTAAGCCAACGTTTTTATATAAATTCTTCTACCTCCACCATAGTCGTTGGTTCTATGTGAGTCGGTCGCGACTGGGGGTAGGTCCATTGAAATCAAGCCACTGAAGGACACAACTTTAAATACTTACCAACAAAAAAATAAGTTTGATAAAATAGTAAATTGATTACAACATCAGAGTATTTAGAATTCACCATAATTTTATACATTCCAAAACTAGAAACTAACCATGGACTCATCCAACTATTTAAACTCATACACAAAATTCCATTTTCAAAGTTTCACGCCATTAGCGCAATGCTCTTGCCCTATTTGCTAACTGAAAAGCCTAGAATGTATTTGAGATTAATGGTATGAGATCCTAATGAGTAGTACAAATCTTTTTGAGGCAAATTAAATTTCCATTATGCATATTTATAAAAAATAAAAATAATTCATTGATCACAAATCTAGCATATAACATATGTACGACATTAAAAACGACTTATATCACTCAACAATACTTTATACGTATCAGATCAATCAATAATTTTTAATCATATATCAACAGTATATACCATCGATCAATCTCCATCAAATCATTCATCAATGGTCAATCTCATTAACTAATTAGGAGCTCAGTATCCAACTATGGTCGAGCTTAACATCCCGTCAAAAGTCGACCAAGATTCTTATTTGGCTAGCTATCTATATGTATCATTTGGTGGCTTGGCCCAACAAAATCCTGAAAAGAGTGTGCATACTCAATCCGCGAGTGGGTTCCAAACATAATGACATGAGCGTGAGCCCTTAACTCACACTCCAATAACATACAAAACAAATCCAAAATCTATATCATATATCCAATTCCCTAACCAAAAGACAACCTTTCGCAACTCCATTCGGTAACTAGTATACCTTTCATAAAGCATTTATCAATTTATTTCAAAGTTCACTTCATAAATCAGATTTGCAAAGCAATATATGTAATTCGTTAAATATATTTTATAAAATATTTCTCAAACCATTCAGAAATAATCAAAAAGTAGCAAATACCCGATATAACTTTATACAAAAAATAAACTTTTTTTCGTAATATATCAAATCACCGTCACTTTCATGACACGAGTTCATAAATTCTTGTAAGAGATAAACACAATTCACCTGGTTTGCAAAATCTAATAACGTAAGCTACTCAAGTTGACAATTTAAAATCCTATAAATTAGGTGAGAAACGGGTATCAAAGCAGACAATTATCTTAATCAAAGCTCATCTAAGCTCAAATTAATGGCGACAAAATAAGTACTGTGCGCCATTAAAAAGCTTGCCATAGCAAGCATTCAATGACGTTCACTGCACATAGCTTGCACGCTGAATTGGTCATCATAACTCTCTGCACTGAATTCTAATTCGGGTGAAAGTACTTCAAATGAAAACCCTAAATTTCACAAATCCAAAAGTAGTGAAAAGGTTAGTGAGAACCATTGCCAAAAATATAATTCAATGCTCGCTAACAGAGCCGCCAAGCTTTAAAAATTTATAAGGATTAAATTGTAACATCGAATCAATTCCTGCAAAATCTCATGGTTCCATGATACCCTAAATTTTTAGGAGAAACATAAAAAAGCCCTAAATCTATTTTATTGATACCAATTCAGTCTTAAACATTTCAAGTAGATCAATTTAATTATGAATATATTGGTACCAATTAAGTTGATCTAGATAATTTTGATAAAAAAATTATTGACGTGGATATTGATCGTCCTATTTGAAATAATTGACGTTGGTGAGGACAATTTTATTAATTTTATAGAATTTTTATTAAACTTTCATTCTTCCCCTTTTTCTTTTCCTTCTCTTTCCTTGCATGTGGCCATCACTAGGCCATGGCTAGTGACTGCCATAGGTTAAGGCTGGCGAGGGTATTGTGGGGGCCCTTGTTGGCAACAAGTGATGGCTGCCTATGCTTGGGTCGTGAGGGTTGAGCCCTTGCTAAATCTGGTGAGGCTCTCTAGCCTTCATTAGGGCCTTGCCTGTGGTGAGTTGTTAGCCATGATCAAGTACCGATCATAGGCCAACTGGAAAGAGAAGGAAATGGGGAAAATGGGTAATTTTAATTAAAAATCAGAAAATTTTATTGAAATGAAAATCAACGTCAGTTCCAGTTGTGCTACGTAAGATGGTTGGTATTAATATCAATCCTATGGGTCAAGATTAATTGGATGGATTGAATTGATAGTAATGTAAAAATGTTTATGACTAAATTAATTTAATTATAAGATTTATGACTAAATTTGTATCAATACAATAGGTTTAGATATTTTTTTAATACTTTTCTCTAAAATTTCATTGTCCAATAATTTCACAGCTTAATATTTTAAAACAAACTCAACAAACTAAAACTATAATTATCCAAATTTACAACTCAAATGCGAAATTTCCAATGAATGAAGGTTTGAATGTTTACAGGGCGACATAAAACGGATTTAAGTAGCTTGGCAAAGTGCTTGGAGCGGGCGGATGTAGCTTCTTCTCTTTTGTTTCGTGATTGCTCTCTCTCCCCCCCCCCCCCCCCCCCCCCCCCTCTCTCTCTCTCTCTCTCTCTCTCTCTCTCTCTCTCTCTCTCTCTCTCTTTCTAATTCACAATCACTACAAGAGGAAGTATACGGTAACATTTGCAATTATGTTTAAGCCGAGGGCTAGATTAATTGGACTTTGAAGTTTTAGGCCCATATATTACTTTCCGTTATATACTAAAAAGATTGCATTATTCGAATTTAAACTGATCTCAACTTTCAAATGAATGAATATATTTGTACTTTACCTCCCCTTGATTTTTCAAATGCCCTCACCTTCAGTATGATTTTGCCACCGAATATTCACGGAATGAATAGTTCATTGTCCTGATACTTCACCCATCATAACCAAGATGCAACTAAATTGTTCTCTCCCCCATTTAGGAATTTTAAGAAGCGACAACTTTCTTTTTTATTCATTTATTAGTGTAGGTCTCTTGAAATTAGGCCACTAAACTAGAGTCACTATAACTAGCTAGGGGTGAGCAACTTGGACCGTCCGAATCGAGAATTGCCTGGACCGAAAGTGTCGATCAAATCCCCAGTTCCCAAAAGTGGAACCGCTGTGCGGACGGTCCGGTTCCTGGTTCCTAGGAGGGCCGGATCGGGCCGATAATTTTTTTTATATATTTTAGTCTTTACCAAAATAATTTTTTTAAAAAAGAAACTCAATTTTTGTTAGGATTTTCCCGATTCCTAACCGGTCTTATTATATTTCCTAGGAACCGGACCGGACCTGTCGGTCCAGGACTGGCAATCTAGTCCTTGGTCTTAGAGATTGGGTATTGGTCCCATCGGTTCGGTTTCTGGTTCCAAGGAGGAACCAGATCGCCCAAGACCACGTACACCACTATCACTAGCCCTTAGCTACTAAACTCACTCGAGGCGTTAATGCTGCACTTGAGGGAGAAATGGGCCTAGGGACTAGGCATCTTAGCCTAGAATCTTAGGGCCTATTTTATAGTTGGTCTATATATCTATTTTTTCCTTTCGTTTCTCGAAAATAGAAAAAGAAAAAAAATACATTTTTACATGTTAGTAAATTCTTTTATTCCTCTGAATAGATCAGTGACAAAGGAATAAATATGAAATAGAAATAAAAAGGAATAAAAATATTTTTTCCTAAGAAACAAAAATAAAATAAAATAAGACCATTTGAATATTATTGTATTTGTGTCAATTCAATCCATCTAGCCAACATTTACTAGCCTTCCTTTATGGCGCGGCTAGCTACATCTATCAATGATGTAAACGATTTCAGATTTAAATTTATTTACTTATTTATCTTATCTTTTTCTTTTTTCTTCTTCCCTTTCTTCATCTTTCAAGCAACCGGTGGCCCAACAACTAGCTGAAGGTGAGAGTTGGCAAGGCCAAGCCTTGCCCACCACTAGTGAGGTCGAGCTCACCTCTAGCCGGTTGGTATTCCTAAACCTTTTAAATAATTCAAAATTGTCTATGTCATTGCCAATTGCACTACGTAGGATGCACGGCATCCACGTTAGTGCCGGCTAACTAAAACAAGTCGAATCAACTAAATTGGCACAAATGAAAAATGTTTAAGATTTAATTGGCCAAAAAAAGATTTAGGATTAAATTAGTGCAAATGCAATATGTTCGGGACTTTTTAAATAATTTTTCATTGTGTTCACACAACCGACACAAAGTAAGAGAAGACATCTTCTTCACGAGTAGACCATGCGCGTGACTGAGTTGTTTTCTTGCCCATTCTACCGGACAAATTTTGCTCTTCTTATTGCAGCTAAAAAAGCTCAAAAGGTCTATGCACTTGTTTAGTGCCAATGTCCTCATATTGTGAGTTACAAACTAATAGAAGTCTTTGCTGCCATTTTCTGCCATCCATTAACTAGCTATTACGTTAGATTTTCTGGGGCTATATTAAAATATCTTAATTAGTTAAGTCCTTGCAAAAGTCTAGATTTATCCAAAAAATGAATGGTTAAATCTCTATTTTTATAATTAAATGAAAAAATAGGAATAGAAAATTTTAAGGTCATACCAAACTTTTTCTGCTTTTTTTTTTTACTTATAGGAATAGGAATTTTATATAGTTACCAAACATGCTCTTTTACTCGTGTAAATAATATAAATAGAGAAAACTATTTTTGAATAGAAATTGTTCCGAAAATAGAAATGTTACCAAACACACCCTTAGTAAAAGAAACTAGAAATCTAATGGCTCCCTCAAGGATTGAAGTCCTTGATGCTAGAAAAAAATTTCGCTAATTTTTTTTTCATTAACCTTGTCAAGTGCTTGATTTTAACATAGCAAATTCTATTTTCAGACCACTCTATTTGTCATTTAGCACCTTGTGACCACGTCTAGAGCCAATGTTCCGTAAAAAGGAGTCTTACTTGTGCGCGGCTCGGCAATTCTACGGTGGTTAAATTAAAATTCCACTTTGTCCAATTAAAAAACAGCATCTTCCATTCAGCAATCACGGGCGGAGTTCTCACTGCGTTGGACGAAACCTTAGTTCGTTCAAGATTTCAACCATATACTCGGACCATCTATCATCACTCTTTCACGTTACATTGATCTATATATATTATTACATAGCCCCTCTCAGGATCACCTCTAAGTTTACCATCTAGGATCGAAGTTTGGTGAAATTGCTTTCTCCATAAAAAATAGCTGCCTCCTCCTCGAAAAAATAATTATTTGCTTAAGTGCTAAGTTGAACGTTAACTTTACTTTACTTTTTTCAATTAAAACTATAATCTCAGTTGTCAATAGAAATTTAAGTTTCATTAAAATTTGTTGACTCTATTGTAATCTCTATTTTATATTACACAAAACTATAAATCTCGAGAAGAAGCAACCAGGCTGGTTTAACCAAGGAATTAGAATTATCCAATCGGTCCAATCTAGTTCACTGGGGATTAGGTAGAATTGGGTTTTTTTTTTAGCTCCTTTTGGATATTATTACGAACTTGGACAGTTTACGAAATCCATTAATTCCTTAACCACTATGTTATAGATTGTTAACATGATACTTTTCCTTAAATAATACTCATATTACTTAAATTTAGGCCTGGCTTCTAAGCTAGTCTTGGATACAGTCAGTCTAGTTTTAAGTTGGTTTCCAGTTTCAAGAAATGGGAATCGATTCAGATAGTATAAGTTGAGGATTTTATCTGAAATTATGCACTGTAGAACGTATCACACTTAATAATCTATAGACACATGCAAAGGTAATGCATCTAGCCATCTCTCAAACATTTCAGGACAAGCAAAAAAAAAAAATTGTGGAGTGCCACGTAGAATTTTGTTAGGTATATACATATGGTATATGCTTATGACAATTTAAGGATTTATTGCTTTCTTGCCGGCGACCCTCACACAGAAAAGATGAATAGTAACAATGAGGGCAAATCAGAAAATGAAAAAATTGGTGAGAGTAGTTTTACAAAAAAAAAAAAAAAAATTTACTCACACTTAAGAGTAGCATTCTAAAAAATGTTAAAAGTCCAAGACAAGTGGGACCTGCCAGCAAAGGCTCATTTTCATTGCCAATGGCAAGCTTAAAAGCTCATATTCATTGTTGCATTGCTCTATCTTTCATGGTTATACCTATCACATTTGATGCTTTTAATTCTGCTAAATATTTGTTATGTCCATTAAATTACCTATTCACCTCCCCTCTAGATGATTCAGATAGTCACTTCAGGAATGTCCCTACGAGGAAGATATCTTATACCATCATGGGCTTATTAAACTTGAGAAATAGCCTATAGCAAAGTCAGGATAAAGGACTATCCCTGCTTATACATAGAGGATGTATATGCCATTCTGTGCTTATTAATTGGGATAGAAAGTATAATGAAAGAACATAAAAAGCGCAAAGTATTAAAGGTAGAAAAAACAATCAAACAAGTATGACATTAAAAAAAAATGTCTCAGTGACAAAGAGTTTGACATATTCATTATTGAAACAAGAATCAAATGCGTGATCTAATATCATGAAATTTAAATGGTTAATAATTCATTTCAGCCTTTTTAAAAGGCTTTTGATGACTATACCAAATCTCATAGTGATGGCAATAGGATAGTGCCGCGCGTATCATGTAAGCACTCAAGTGCATTATGCACGGCCCATCCCATTACATGGTGGGTCATATGGGTCCATTCATGTTACCTAGGACATTGATGCTCATGCTTTTGTTGTACCAAAACCCATGCCCATATTGTATTTTGGTTATACCTTTATAAAGGCACCTTGTGAGTCTATAGTAAAATTAAATCCCCCCTTTTTTAAGGTTATTAGATATGATATTATTTGTATCTTCTAAGTTATAAGAGTACACAAGACAACAAAGATTTATCGTGTAGAGAACACAAGAGTAACTAGGGACTAATCAAGAGGAAGAAAATTATTGGGGGCCAAAGTAGATGAAATTCTTCGACAATTAATATTATGATTTGAACATACCACTACCAATATTTCATGTTTATTGGATGATAAATAACTCACTTCTTGTTCTTCAACCCCTCAATCACTATGAACATCCCGATAATAAACTTAGCAATACATCATTAGAAGTTGATCAAGTTTGTAGACTTTTAGATATAAACCAAGAAAAAGATCCCGGATTTTTTTTATGGGGTAATATAAGTGATTGTATAAATTTTTACCAAATTTATACATAGTGGGGCATCTTGGTTCCACAGAAGTTTTCACTTACAATATGTGGATAATAATAAGTGAATAGGTGCCAAGGTCTCGGATATAAAATATGAAAGAAAGCCAAAATTGGCCTACAAAAGGAGCATACAACGATGGTCCTCTAAAGTAGAAAAATATTAAGATCAAGGCTCCAACCTTGCTTTATCCTTCTCTTCCAAGGAGAGTCAGGCACAAAAGATGCTGGCTTTTGTCTTCTCTTTCGGAAAGAAAAAGTTGTATTTGTTAGGAAATAAATAGACTAGCTATGGAAACACTTTGTTGATTTCCTCTATTCCACATATATATAAAATATAAGAATCAACTGAGTTGGTCGAAAGATTAACGACTTAGCTGGCTTTCCCTAGGTTTTGTGATTCCAAGATGGTATCAAGTACAGTAGATAGTGTGCGGCCACGTTTTTTTTTTCTTTCTCAATTTTCTCTTTTTAGTTTAAGTTCTCTTGGAAATTATTATTCACGTTTTGAGTTAATCAGATGGCTAATTCAAATTTTCAGAAAAAAAATATTATTGTAATGGAATATTGTAGAAAAAAATAAACATTATTTATAAATTGAAGTAATCACGATGTACATTAAAACATAACTGCATTTACATGTATAAAAAAAGGTCCTCTTATTTTGCTGAAATGTTGATTTTGTGAGTAATGTTTCGAAGCAAAGCTGTTTTAAAAAAAGATTCATTTTTCATTTGTTGGTTGCAATTTTAAAAATGAGTTAGAAATCAATTTTTTATATTTTTCATAAAAAAGCTCAAGTTATTTACTTTTTTGACTATCAAAATGGATGCATTAGACCAACGAGGGACTTTGGTTCGAGAGTCAGGGTTTCGACATCTAACAAAGCCACAAACCCTTAGTCTTGTCAAGTGGTATAAACTCCAAACCCGCAGGCTTTTTTTTAGGGTTTCAGCCATGAGGCCAAAGATGGAGATCCATACTAATCTTGAAGACGATTTCTGGTGATGAAAAGTCAAATCATTCTCAATCTTCAAGTACACGATTATTGTTGATTACGAGAATTGCGTCGTTTTCATAAGTAGTGTTGCACAATAATGACTGAACAAAAATATACTTTACACTAACATTTCCTCTCTTTTTTTGTGAATGAATGTACCTAAGTCATTTGAAAAAATTCACTTCTACTTCACTCTATGTGCATCCTCACAATTGGACGTAGGTCCCTTCCAATCAGGCCATTGAATATTGTTCTGTAAACGGAGTCTTACTAAATGCATAGGAATGATGATTTGTGTGTATCCATGTATATTTGAGGAAATGAAACTTTTAGGGATTGGAACTTATGAAATTAGAGTAATGGTGCCAAGAATAATAGCAATTGAGTTTTGATAGATATCTGCGTATTTTTTTGTATGTACTGCAAAAGTGGAATTTCTTCTCTCTCTCTCTCTCTCTCTCTCTCTCTCTCCTTATTTCAAAAGCTCCGTCAAATTAAATTCTACTTTGTCCAAATAAAAAGCAGCATTTTCCATTCAACAGTCACGGGCAGAGTTGTAATTGAGTTGAACAACACATCAGTCTGCTCAAGATTTCAACCGTATACTTGGACCACAGCGTCACTCTTCCACGTGATATGAAATTATTAAAATTTTATGTATTTCATAAAAAACGAATTATTTGAAAAATATATTTAGAAAATAATTATTTGTATCTCTTATAAAAATAAATAAATAAAACACCTCTTTTGTCCACGAAATGATTTATACATATTATTGACAATAATGAAAATATGTTTTATTAGTTAATTATTTTTTAAAGTGATAGTGCGTACACCTAGAAGGGGGGTTGAATAGGTGATCTTGCAATCGTGCACGGAAATTTAATTTGCAAGATAAACTTAGTAGAAAATAAGAACAGAGAGTTAAAGAAAAGAATCAAATATAATGATTATAGTGGTTCGGCTTTGATTAAGCCTACGTCCACTCTCTCCGTCTGACAGCCTATAGGCTGGAGTTCACTATGATTCAAAAGAGTTACAAGATCAAGATCGATGCTTCTCTAGGAAGAGTTCACTACTCTCACGAAGCTAGAGTGATTCTCTCTTTTGATTACAGTATGAGCACAGAGACAAGTATAATGATTAGCTTCAAACTATGGAAATTCCTCTTGTTTTCTCGACACCTTTCACAACTGGAGATGGCTCCCTTTAATACTCCTTATAGTCTTTTTGACAGTTGGCACTTGCCAAAGAAGTTCTTCCAATTATTCCATTGGACAGCATCAATTAGGCAATCTCGAGCTGTTTTTAGAAACCAAGATAAGAGTTTGTCAATCATAATCGCCCATACAATTAGGATTTTCAAATTCCAAGAATGAATACTTGCTTACAATACTTGTCTTCTAGTTGATCAATTACTCCCATAAATAAACAGATATACAACCGGAGAATCAAGCCAATAAACTATCCAAGTATATCTCTCTTACGAGGGTGATTCTTCAAGCGAATATACTCCTTAAATTTGACTGAGAATGTTGCAAAGATAACTGATGTAAAATATCCAATAGATATTATAGAAGGTTATAGACACAACTTAGTTTGACATCTTCCAAACGATGTAGGTACAGACGGTGCACGTTCTGATATCTTCCAGACGATGCAAATAACTTATCTAGATGATACGATACTTGAACATACTATGAACAGTCTGTCTCCTTCAGCATATAACAATTGCAAACTAAGGTGCGTTTTGTCAACTTCAAAACAATACCAAGAGATTCTTTAACAATTTTCAGTGAAACAAATGATTATTTTTAGCTTTATTTTTCAAATCATTTTTTGAGCAAAATAAATGGAGCCTAATGTAAAGTATTGCCTCTAAATTAGGGCTAAGCATAATATACCGCCCAACTCAGGAACCGCCTGAACTGGCTAAGTTAGTCTGATTCTTCAAGATTTTGGTTTGGTCCACGATTGTTAAAAATGGAACCGGTTCCAGGCAGTTCACTTCCTAGTTCTTGGTAAGGCGGGACCGGATTGGACCACCTGGACCAACTACTTCTTTTCTCTCTCTCTCTCCTCTCTCATCCTTTTCACTCTTTCTTCTACCGAATGACTCCTTCTCTCTTTTCCCTTCCCTTTTCTTTCTCCCTCTCTTTCTCTCTTTCCCCCCCTTTTTTTTGCCGACTTGTCCCTGCACCATTTTGTTGACTTTTATCCTTTTCTCTCTCTATGTTATTTATCTCTTTTGCCTAGTTGCCACTGCTTATATTGTTGAAGGGGTCTTCTCGTCAAACAAGCAGATTTTGGCATATCCTGCTCGACATTGTCTACATCAAGACCTTCTACAGTAGCTTCTACGCTATGTTTTGGCCCTAGAAGCTCATAGTTATGTCCAAATTGATCTTGCTGGATGGGCTCAACTCACAGCAACTGGCTACGGCGAGGGTCGTGATCTAGCTTAGATCTATGGCAAGATCACTCTCTCTATGTTTGCACGTGAAAGGGGCTCACAACATAGCCCCATTACGTTTAGTCACCTCGGTCTCTCTCTCTCTCTCTCTCTCTCTCTCTCTCTCTCTCTCTCTCTCGCCCAAAGGCGTTCCTTCCTCCTTCGTTTTTCTTCGTCTTCTTCGTTCCGTCGCCTGTATGGTCGTTGCTTGAGGGTTGATGCTTTTGGTTTTGTTCCGTTTTAAAAAAAAAAAATTGTGGCCCCATTGGATTACCTAGGAACCGGACTAGACCAGTTGGTCCAGTCCCGTCTGGTCTCAAGATTAGTCGGTCTGGTCTATGGTCCTAAAAGTCGACAACTGGATCGCCCTAGACCATGCACACCCCTACTTTAAATATACCATATGGACTGCAGTTTAATAGAATTCCCTTCCCTCCATTGCAAGAAAGAATTTGTTACTTTCTCCATTAAAGTAACTGCTTCCTTGGCAAAAATAAATTATCTACTTAATTGCTAAATTAAATATTGACTTTAATTTTCTTTCTCCATCTAAATTGTCAATTAAGAGTTAAGTGGCATTCATATTTGTTTTTTTTTTCTAATCTTTATATTATTTTAAGAAAAAATTGCAGAATCTTTGGAGTAAGCAAATGAGCTACAATAAATGAGGAATCAAACCACACCAGTCTTACTAGTTCATATAGAGATCGAGTAGAACTCATTTTTATAGTTTTTTTAGGATGGATTTGAACCTGAAAAATCTAGAAAACCTATCAATCCTTCAACCATTAGATTGCAACTTGTTAACATAGTATGTTTTCTAACGATAGACAAAGCAGTTCATACAGAGCAAACACTGACCATCCCCGTCCGAGTTTTCTCTTATTTGGAAAGCTCTTCTTTGCCAAATGACAATTGCCCAAATCCAAAAATTTTCATAAACCCTAACACTTTCTTCATTGACGAATTTTTAGTGTCTCTTTACAACATTGCATCATTGTCTCGACATTAACCTTTATTAGTTTACCCATCAAAAACCCCTTTCCCAGAGAAATCTACTCAATCTTTTTACCCTAGCAACTCCATTACAGCTTTTCTCAAACTCAATCAATTTTCGAAATATATGACCGAACATCGCTCATGGTGTATCAGCCTCTACGACAACTTGCTTCTTCGACAGCTTGGTAAGTATCTTCATGGATGAGCTTGAAGAAGCAGCTCTCCACCTTGCAGCTCTGTGCAAATAGCTAGGAGGGTTATGATAAAAAAGACATATGGTAACATTGGATGAGGACATATTTGTAGAAAAAAATAAAAAAATGTAAGTTATCTCTAATCGGCCAACTCTATCTATCACACCCTAAGTCTTAAAGGATGGGGAAATGACACGGCCGTCCTTCTTAATGAAGAACGCAGCCTAAAAAACAAACCACAACCTGATATCAACATATAATTCTTCCCAAAAATATATGAGATAAACAAAGAGGTTGGTTTCCACATCAGAGTTTATTTAATCCATCAAAAAAGAACATGTACGACTTATGTTCAGCCAACCCCAAAATATATGCTCCCAAAAATCCTCCTCGGAAGCGCTCTCTCCTATTTTCGGCCGCCGGCTGAGGAACCTGAAAAGATTGAAGATGAATGGAATGAGCAACCACAGCTCAGTGAGTAGCACATATCTTCTAAGCAGATCGAGCAGCCACTATGCATACATATAAAACAAAACCAGGACTTATAGTTTAACTTCAACATATAATATCCATAGATAACCAAATATGGGTCCTTTCATATAAACAGTCTTTAAACAATTTAGAAAAAACATCCACAATAAGGTATTGCATCAATGGTCAAGTCCATTGATTAATCTCAGTCAAAACCACATCAATGGTCCATTCCATTTATCAATATATTGCTCAACACATTACCATGGTCACGACACAACGCCTGGTGACAAGGCGACCAAGATTCCCCCCTTGGTAAGGTCTCCACCTACAAAGCCGGTGGCTCGGCCCAGAAGGATATCCTAACTCGTATGCGTACTTACATGCCCTTCGATGGGCTCACATCAATGTTGAGCATCAACAAAATAAATAATAGCATCTTTCACAATCCACAATATCAATTCTGAATCATTATCACAAAGTGACTTCATAAGACCAAATATATCTTTCTCAAAGCCAACTCATAACATTTCAGCTCATTCGCTAAACAAAAATACATTTCGTAAAGCATTTTTCATATCTTTCACAATCCCTTCCACAAACTAGTTTACAAATGATTGCACATGAAATACATTTCGTAAAGCATTTTTCATATCTTTCACAATCCCTTCCACAAACTAGTTTACAAATGATTGCACATGAAATACATTCATAAGCCACATTTCAAAACATTTGTAAACAATCAAGGGGTAGTAAGTGCCCGATCCGGCTTTTATGCAATAATCAATGCCTCTTTGTAACTCAAACCGTACATACTTCATATTGTGTTTGAAATATGAATTTGTAAACTCAAAAAAGATATAGAACCACTCACCTGAGATCGCCTACGACCAAATAACACTTTTGACTCACGCCTTTAAGTTTGAGATCCTATCAAATAAGTAGGAAATAACATCAAAATCGGACTAAACCTCTAAGTCTACTATGAATAGCTCAATCACTAGCTACAAGACTACCACGCTTCAACTAAACCCTTCATCGCATCGAATATCCAAAATTATCCGCAACGCGAAGCTTGATTTCGCCATAACTCCTTCTAACAAACTTCGTTTCAAGCAAACTTACAGTCCAATTAAAGGTTATTCAGCGCACTTGAAGACCCACAAGTTGGCCAACCAAAAATCAACTCAAAAACGACAAAATTTTGCTTGAAGGTACTGTGCGTGTACTGTTCACAAAGCATGTCCAACATCAAAAATTCATTTCGAGCAAACCACAAGATCAAATCGAGTTCCGTAAAATCCTACGGCTTCACAACACCCTAAATCATCAAAGCCCCCAAAAATATCAGCTTTATAACTCAAAAATTGGACTTCGCCGCTCAGTTTTCATAAAACTTCGAATTTGTGCCCTAACTCGGTTACTATTCCAATCGGACGAACGAAGGGTGCAAACACTTACCGGATGCTACAATACGTGTTGTGTTCGGCTTGGTGAGTTCCCCACGGCATGTGCACAAAACCCCTATTTCCTTTTCTCCTTCCTTTCTCTCTTCCTTTCTCTTCTTCTTCTTCCTCTTTCTTTTCCTTTCTTGCGCGTCTCTGCCCGAGCGTCCCCTCCTTCTCCTTTTTATTATTTGACTTTGACTTCCTTTCTTTTATTTTTACTTATCTTGTTGTGGGGCCCACTTATTCTTCTTTTGACCTAGTCAAAAGATGTGGTATTACAATCTACCCTTCTTAAAAGAAATTTCGTCCTCGAAATTTTGAGTAAATATAAACTTACCTCAACTTTCAAACAAATGAGGATATTTGCTCCTTGCCTTTTCCTCAAGTTCCCAAGTGGCCTCTCTCTCTGAATGATTTTGCCATTGAATCTTCACATAAGAAATGGTTCGATGTCGCAATACTTGATCCTTCTTATCGACAATGCGAATGGGTAGTTCCTCATAAGTTAGGTTCTCCCTTAACCGCAATGGTGTAAAATCCAACACATGTTCAAGATTTGGCACATATTTCCGTAACAAAGAGACATGGAACACATTGTGTACGCTAGCTAGAGCCGATGGCAAGGCCAGTTTATAAGTGACTTCACCAATCTTCTCTAAGATCAAGAATGGTCCCACGTATCTTGGGCTCAACTTGCCACTTGTGCCAAATCTCATAACACCTTTTGTAGGAGAGACTTTCAAAAACACATAATCTCTTACAGTAAATTCCACCTTGCGCCTTTTAAGGTCTGCATAACTTTTCTGACGATTTTGTGCTGTCTTGATACGTTCCCGAATTAATTTGACTTTTTTCTTCCAATTGTTGAATGAATTCGAGTCCGGTCAGTCTTTTCTCACCAACATCATCCCAACATATTGGAGTCCTGCATTTGCGACCATATAGAGCTTCAAAAGGTGCCATCTTAATGCTGGAATGATAGCTATTGTTATAAGAGAATTCTGCTAAATGTAAATGCTCATCCCAAGAACCGCCAAAGTCAAGAACACAGGATCTTAACATGTCTTCTAATGTTTGAATCGTTCTCTCTGACTGTCCATCTGTCTGTGAGTGGAATGCTATGCTAAGGTTGAGTTTAGTACCCAACGCTCCTTGTAGACTCATCCAGAAGTTAGACACAAATTTGGGATCCCTGTCGGAAACAATGCTCACCGGAACTCCATGGAGTTTCACTATCTCATTGACATATCGCTTTACCATGTCTTCCGATGAAAGGCTGAATCTATAAGATAAAAAGTGTGCGGACTTAGTCAATCGATCAATAATCACCCATATAGCATTCTTACCACTTGGCGTTCTTGGTAGACCAACTATGAAGTCCATAGTGATATGCTCCCACTTCCATTTAGGTACCTCTAGAGGCTGCAATTGTCCACCTGGTCTTTGATGTTCAATTTTCACTTGTTGACAAATGAGGCATTGGTCAACAAATTTTCCAACATCTTTCTTCATATTGATCCACTATAAATTTTCTCTCAAGTCTCTATACATTTTTATGCTTCCCGGATGAATGGAAAATCTGGTGCTATGAGCCTCTTGTAATATTTCCTTCTTCAACACTGAGTCATCAGGAACACATAAACGACCACGAAACCTCAAAGATCCATCTACATGTATACTGAAATCCGCTTGTCCTCCAGCTTCCACTCCTTCTTTAATTTTCTGCAATTGAGGATCTTCAGCTTGTGTAGACTTAATTCTATCAATCAACGTTGGTTGTACTCGAAGATTAGCTAATCGAGCACCAAGTTGATGCACCATTACCTCCAAGTCCAATTTTCTCATATCCTCAAGAATAGGCTTCTGAGAAGTGAGCAAGGTTGCCATGTTTCCAAAGGACTTACAACTCAAAGCATCCGCCACCACATTCGCCTTACCTAGATGGCAGCTAATGGAAAGGTCATAATCTTTTAAAAGTTCCAGCCATCTTCTTTGTCACATGTTCAATTCTTTTTGAGTAAAAATATACTTCGGACTTTTATGATCAGTGAAAACTTCACATTTTTCTCCATACAAATAATGCCGCCATATTTTCAAAGCAAATACAACTGTTGCCAACTCCAAATCATGAGTGGGATAGTTCTTTTCATGAATTACAGAGAAGGTGATTCATAAGGTGGTGCAAGCAATTGGTAGGGTTTCTACTATCAAAATAGAAGCCAGATCATACACAACCTATAAAGTAGGCAAAGCCAGAATGAAGCTGGATATTATAGCTTCCTTGTTACCAGGCTCAATTTACAGTAATAAGTTGAAAAACCTTTAGCTGGATTTCAAGTATGAACGACTCCTGCACTACTGTTATGCATGTGGGAGGATGGGATACTATGCTTAATACTGTAGAGAGTTTCCTTGCACTAATGATAAATTTGAGAATATGAAAAATCTTACCTATGGCTCGTGGTTAAAGGCGAAGCAAATTAATTTAGCTCCTACTGGGATTTGTTTTATGGGAAAAAGATATAAGAGCTTACAGAGGAAGAGGTAACACTCGAAACTCCTAGAAATTCTAGGCAATTGGTGGTGTTTGATGGTCTTCCTTAAAAACAAAAAGCTACCAAGGAAAGGCAATTGTGATAGATGATGTTGTTGAAGGGGCCTCGGAATTATGATGCTGGATTCTCACATAGAATACCAAATGGCACAAGATTTTATGGGGTTAATGATAAAAAGAAAATGTATTAATACCATTGAAAATACAAATTGGGGTAAGAGTCCTAAAACTATGGCAAATAAGAGGAAAATAAAAGGTACTCACCTTATGAGTCGCAGATATTCAATAGAGATGAGTTATATTAGACGCAGTTATTAGAGACACAAATACAAATCATTGAAGAAGTAAATGGACGAGTTTTGGTGGCTAGCTCTAATAAGCCATCGAGTTATAAATGGAGTTTATATGCTAGATTGTCAAGGGTTGACAATTCAAGCCCTCCGAGCCCTTATGGCTTAAGAAAAGCCCATTATCACATGCTTAATGGAAATAAAAGCAAAGAAGAAGTTGTTATAAAATTGCAACAAAGACTGAATTTTGATGAATGTTTTATCGTAAATCTAAATAGCCCAGCTGGGGGAATGGCAATCCTTTGGAATGAATAGGTCAGTATTAATATTGCATTTAGTTCTCTGGCTGCAGTTGATGTATTGTGTGAGTTGGGGGAGACTAAATAAAAAATGCACATAACTTTTATGCATGCACTTACTAATTTCCAACAAAGGCCGAGATTGTGGGAGAGAATTTAGCATATTGGCTAGTTAAATCGAGATCCTTGGTTATGTATAAGGGGATATTAATGAAGTCTTGTACCATTGGGAGAAAGTGGGGAGGCGAATGGTGGAAAACTATAGAATTATAGCTTTCTAGGATTTTCTAGATGCATGTGAACTCATGGACATTGAAAGCAATGGGCAAATAATTGAGATGGTGATGAATTGGTCAAAGAGTGATTGGATAGAGCAGTATGTACCTTAAACTAGAGGATTTCCTTTCTTATTGATGTTGTCTTAGCATTACCTGCCATTGGATCAAACCACAGCCCATTATTATTAAATCTCTTTCCATAAAACAAAAAACGAAGAACTGAGTTTAAATTTGAGGCTTTCTGGTTAGTGGATGAGGTGTATGCAAAGATTGTTAATGAGTCATAGCATTCCCTTCAAGGTCAGCCCCTGGACCTAGTTGCAAGATTGAATAAGGTAGTTGAGAATCTATTTGTTTGGACTAAGAGGAGATATTCAAATGGAGAAACACAAATTATCAAACTTAGAAGGGAGATACATGATCTTACAAATAGAAAAAATTTAAATGAAGAAAAGGGCAAAATAAGATGGTTGAAAAGGGAGGTGGAAAGACTGTGGAAACAAGATGAAATGTATCGAGGAATGAGATCAAAAGTCCAATGGCTTAAATGGAAGGTTAAAAATACTAAGTTTTTTTTCATGCAACAACGCTCCAAAGAAAACAACGAAACATAATTATCATGTTGAAAAATGATAGAAATGAATGGTGAAGAGAAACTAACCAGCTAAAGCAGATGGTAAATCAATTCTTCTAAGGAGCTATACACAACTTCAGGGAATAGGGACTTTACACCAGTCATTGAGCAAATCCCTAGTGTTATCGGCGAAGAGATAAACATTGCTTTAACTCAGGAGGTGACAATGGAAGAAGTTAAGTAAGCTACCTTTCAACTTTGAGCTTTAAAAGTCCTTGGCCAAGATGGTCTAAATGGGAAAATTTTCTAGCATTATTGGCAGGATATTCAAGTAGAAGTGCTCCATCAAGTATAACAATTGCTTAACTCAGGTTCTCTAAATCCCGAGCTGAACAAAACATATATTACCATGGTTGTAAAAGTGCCACAATTGGAGAAAGTGGATCAGTTTCTACCTATCATCTTATACAACTTCATGTACAAAATTATATCAAAGGTCATGGCCAATAGAATCAAGGAGTTTCTCCCAAGAATAATAGATGAAGAATAAAGTGCTTTTGTTAGGGAATGCTAGATTCAAGACAACATATTTATTGTTAAAAAAGTTCTCCACTAACTAAGAACTAGAAAAAGAAGACGAAAGTTCCATACGGTACTTAAAATAGACTTG
Organism: Melaleuca alternifolia; assembly: GCA_019926035.1. NCBI lineage: Eukaryota > Viridiplantae > Streptophyta > Magnoliopsida > Myrtales > Myrtaceae > Melaleuca > Melaleuca alternifolia. Next base: position 471,363 of record JAGKPW010002221.1, on the reverse strand, counting down.
AAAAATGCTTATGACCGAGTAAAATTGATTTTCTTAAAGCAAGTATGCTAAAAATGGGCTTCAGTGCACTTTGGGTCTATTGAAACATGAAATGCATTTCCATAGTCTCCTATAATGTCAAAATGAATGATGAAATCTTACCTTTCTTCCAGCTAACTCGAGAATAAGATAAGGTGATCCATTTTCCCCATACTTGTTTATCATGCTAATGCTCTATCAAGATTATTGAAAAAGAGGTGGAGATTGGTAATATTGAAGGGATAAGACTTAACTCTCGATGCTTGGTTCTATCTCATCTATTATTTGTAAATGATTTAATACTTTGAAGAGAAGCAGTAGCGTAGTAGAACGTAGCTACTGTGCTAAACTAATACTGTTTTGTATTTGACCAAACAGTAAATCTAAATAAGTCAGGCATGTTTTTTTAGTATGAATTGCCCTGTTGATTTGCAAAGGAACATCGTATATGAAATTAGGGTGCCGTAAATCCACAAAATAGAGAAGTATCTAGGAATTCCCTTTGATTGGAGAGAGTCAAGGGAACAAATGGTTTCTTGGATTCTAGACAGGGTAAATAAGAAGATTGAGGGCTAGAGAAAAACACCTATTTTCTAAGGCAAGGACAAAAATCCTTCTAAAAATAGTGTTACAAGGCCTACCCCAATATGCTATGTCTATATTTAAAATTAATATATCCATTTGTCGAGCTATTGAGAGGAAGATTGCAGATTTCTTGTGAAAAACAAAATGAAGCTCATAGGGGATGCATTGGAAAAAATGGAAAGTTTTGAAACAGAGGAAAGATGGAGGAGGGCTGGGTTTTCGTGATCTAATTACTTTCAACCGAGCTATGTTAGGAAGCAGGCATGGAGACTTATTCAAAACCCTAACTCCTTGTGGGATAAAACATTTTAGATGTTATATTTTCCTCATAATGACCTAATACTTGCATCAAAGGATTCCAGACCCTCTTGGGGTTAGCAAAACATACTAGTTGGTCAAAACGTCATCCAAGAATCTACAAGATGGTTGGTTGGCAATGGACAGAAGATAAACATTCGCACAAATAAGTGGTTATCTAAAGGAGTAATTGGAGGCCCTGCAAATAAAGAAGACCCAACTAGGGTATCCGATCTTATAATAAGGGGAGACCTTAAATTGAATGAAGCAAAAGTGGGAGAAATGTTTGATGAAAGGAGTGCAAATGACATTTTAGCTATCCATCTTAATTCACAAGGCCCATAGGTACATTGAAATGGAGTACACCAAAACATGGCAATTCATAGTGAAAATCGCCTATAATAATCTCAGAATACGATAGGAGGCAAATTACTCAAAGCAAGCATCTACCTTTTATCACACCCTATGGAAGCTATAGTTACAAATCTGGAAAGCTAATATCTCATCCAAGACCCGATTATTCCTATGGAAAATTAGTCAGAATTCACTTGCCAAGTAAGATAACTTATTTCGACGAAGAATCGCATTTGAAATGACCTACCCAGTATGACAAAGGAATCCAAAAACGATTGAACATCTACTCTTGTGTCCCTAGATGCAACAGGTATGGCGAGATCCATCCATTAATATTACTGTTAATATAAATACATTTACCCGTATTGAAGAGTGGCTGGTAAATTTCCAACATACCTCTATCTCTTTTGAGTTCCTTGCTTTGCTTTTATGGTGGATATGGAAGGCCAAGAACAATGTGGTGTTTTGAGCTCAAACGATGAACCCCCCCATAGGTCATCATCTCAGCTAAGGCAAAAGAGGAAAATTTTAAGTGATGGACAAAGCAACTAAAACACAACTTACTTGCACAGAATGCTTTTCCTTTGGCCTAGACTCCTCCTTCCTATGAATTGCTCAAGATCAACGAGGATAGATCTTTCGACCCAGAAACAGGGGAAGGGGCCATGGCTGGGGGCTTCTTCTCGATGGATGCGCTCGATTGCTGCATGTCTTCTCCCTGATCCAAGCAGAAGCTACGGCAATTCTAGAAACCGTAAAGTACTTCGAAGGCCAATACGAGCAAATGATAATCATAGAGATAGATCAAAATAATATGGCGGAAATGATTTGTGCAGGTGTAGGTCAGGCGAGCTGGAAGCCCACGCACTTATCACGGAGGCCCAAGCCTGTGCAAAGCTGTTCACAAATCTACAAATAGCCCATTGTCCCAGAGAATATAATCAAATTGCGGATTGAGCCACTAAAGCCAATGCATGAAGAGCTTGCCGAGTACTTGGATAACATATCCCCCTCTTTGCCTCTTGGAAATGCTTTGTATCGAAATTAGCAATTTGTTCTATCAAACTTTTACTAATATGAATATATAATGAATAGATTTTTGAGAAAAAAAAAACATAGTACGTTTTCTAGCAGAGGCAATAGATGGCACAACCCTCTTGTTTTTGCTTGATTTTAATCATAGTGCCTCGTTAAAAGTAAAAGGAAATTTCAATATATTTCATGATTAAAATCAAATTCCAATAACTTAATTGTAAATACCACCTAAATTCAGTGACTTCTATTGCAATTTACCAGACGGAGAGAGAGAGAGAGAGAGAGAGAGAGAGAGAGAGAGAGAGAGAGAGAGAGAGAGAGAGAAGGATATCTTCTTTGTTTTCTTGTCCTCCTATGTTACTTGAAGTTTCTTAAGTCTGAGAGAGCATGGCTCTAAAATAGAATCTGGAATTAAAAAAACCGAACTGGTGGAAACAAGTCCACTTCCAAATTCTAAGGAGCCTTAATTCGATTTTCAGTTTGGTTTATTCCCCTTTTTTAGGCACCTATAATTTGCTATTTGATTTGTGATTCTAGGAGGGACCGAACTGGGATTAACATTTAGATTTTTTGGATGCAAGAGTTGATCAATCGACATTAGTATCTATTAATATAATTTCTTTTCTATCTGAGGAAATTTTTTCTCAAGTGGCAAGGAGCTAACACCGTTCTATAATGTATCGACAAGATAAAACATCTAAAAATCATTAATGCCTTGGTCATTGCAAGATGTTGTCCTCTTTGTTGAAAATTTGGTGTTTATATGCTACCCTCTTCAACAATTTATAGTAGCAAAATATTACCAAGTCAATTATAATCAATCATAAAATATTCAATAATATTATATATATATATCTAGAATATTGTCAATATACTTAGAATATCATATATATCTAGAATATCATTAAGGATATCTTGAATATTTTAAATATATATCTAACATTCTCTCTCAAACTCAAGGCGAAAGTGAATGAGTCAATTGGAGTTTGAAGAGTATGAAGAAAAAAATCCTGGAAATGCTTGGGTGGATGTACGTTTGTAAAGATACCAACAGTCTAATCAGTTGATGACGGCCCATGGTCATGGCATCCACGGATGAGCTTGGAAATATCGGTGATTTTCCGAAAAAAAAAAACAGCAAAAGACACTTGGCAAAGAAACAAGTCGCGGTGGCCTATATGGCTGGTATTGTGAGAACTATGTGTAGCGAACACGGCCTATTCACCTAGCATCATGACAACTTAATGCAGCTTATTCAGCTGGCATTGTGAAATCTTCCTACGAAAAAGTTTCTCAAAAATGTGGCTCTGATATCAAGTTACATATAAAGCAAAAGAGATGAATTTTTATATATTCGATCTATCAAAAAGTTGAAAAAGAACATGGGCTTATTTACAGACTTTACAAGTTGACTATTGTAGTAACAAAATATTACAAAATCAATTATAATTAATCATAAAAATATTTAAGAATCTTATATATCTAGAATATCGTCAAGATACTTAGAATATCATATATATATATATATATATATATATGTATGTATATTGTATCGTTAAGAATATCCATACAATTCTAAATGGAAATCTAACACAAAACTTATTTACCCGTTCTTTTTTTTTTTACCTAAGAAAGCCTTCATTAAACAGAGACATATATAATGCAAATATATTTATACTCTATTTTGGGCTTTGGCTTCTTTGCTTTAGGACTTGATCTGCATCCACTAAGGAAGTTGTGATTGTCTAGGTACCCTAGGTAAATATTCAGCAAGTACCGAAACGTAATCCTAAATGATTGAGATAATAATTTTAATTTACTAAAACATAATCAATAAATATTTATCATCTCAACGTTTTATTTAATCTTATCTGCTTCTTTTAGATATGCATTATCTTAAAGAGGAGATTATCGTCGATAAATAGAGCTTATGAGTTGAAGTGGGATGAATATGTGGTGAGGCTTTCTAAAATATATTTTAGTTTAATTAATCTTAATTTTAATTTAAAACCATTATTAAGTGATTAACTATGTTTTTGTTTTGATTTCAAGTGGTTAGAATTTAGAGTAATTTTCATGGATGATTGAGGATTGAAACTATATCATTTAGGTTTTATGCTATGTGTTTTGAAATTTTTGATTATTTATTTTAATTTACGTGTTCATCTTTTATGGATTGTTGCTATTGACGAATGAAAAACTTTCATTTTATTGTTGCATTCACTTTAATTTTGCTTAACTTAAACAGGAAAAGGAAAAAGGAAAATTGGCTGATTCTAGAGTAGACCTCACGGCTATCTTGGAACTTGTGATAGGATGCGTTCTAAGTATGTTGGTTAGATTCCAAGTACCAAAAAGTGAGGAACTATCGTGATAGTTAGGCTTCAGATTTTAGTTGAAGTGTGAACGAAACCTCGAACTGCTGAGGGAAATTGAAACCGCTCACCTCTATTCTTGAGGGAATTCTAAGTGCAATTATTTTAACAAAAGTATGCAGCACTTGTCTCTTTATCATCATTATAACTTTTTGTGTGCTTTCTTTTAATTAGTTTCTGAATAACAAAATACAATTGAAAATATTTCCTACATTAAATCATTGGGATTTAATCTAATATCAATCCACATATAGTCATAGGATAATTATCTAAATTAGAGATTCAAAATATCTACGATTTTTATGACCTCAAAAGACAACCAATTGCCGGAAAAAGAATAAGGCAATTGTAGTGTTGGCATACCTATTTGAAATGAGCTAATAATACCAATGCTAACACAGTGCACCAAAAAAGTAACGCGTTTGCAGTTATTATTATAATTAAGCATTTAATGCAATTCAAGAAGAATTTGTATGTCACCTTTCTAAACAATAAAAAGACAACAAATGCCATTTTCCTAGTGAAGCGCCTAATCATCCCGCTTTATTTTGTTCTCCCAAATTTCCATCTTATCTTAATACTATCGTTTTGCAAACGCCATGCAATATAAGGAAACACGTGATGTTGGAGAAGGTTGAGTGGGAGATTTGGGCCGTAAACATAGCGGCTGAGTGGGAATTTCAAACGGATCCGACCTACCACTGAAGAGTTTTGAGGACGAATGGATCGTGAATTTGAGAAAAGACAGATGAGGCACCCGTTTTTGAAAGCAAACGAACACTACAAAAGATAAGAACCGAAAAAGAGAACAGAAGAAGCCCAGTCGGAGTAAGGAAAAGGATTTCGGCCGTCGGTGAATCAGTCGGAGCAGAAAAAAGACAGGAGACCCACTTGAAACCGAGGTGAACTGACGCTCCTTTCTTGACCAAATTCGATCGGTTTGCTCGGCTAGGAGGCTTCTTCAAGGCTTGTGTTTGGCCTGGCTGCTGTCCCTTCGTTCGCAAGGTAAAGTTCACGTCTTTCTTTATCCTAAACCGACACATTATGCGTTTTCAGTCCAGGCGTACGTTTCCTACGTAAGATGCGCAGGTGTTATCTATTAATCGTGAGTCTACATTAGTTGAAGTTTAGAGATTTTTGCGTTCATTCCTAATTACTCGTTCGATTTTTGTACTGTTTAAGTCAATGCTTTGGTTTGAGTATCATCATGTCATGTTTCCTTTACATCAGCCCGTCTAGCTCTACTTATATAAGTGGTTGTGCGGTTGTTTTGCTGAGTGCACGGCCAAGTTTGGCTCGCACATCGCATTCAAATCGTTCGGGGCCGGACAGTGGGTGTCCGGCTTTATTCTCAGCCTTGTGGTGCACCTCAAGCGATCCCGGATCATCCTCTTTGCTTGTTTATTTGTTTGCCATCATTTAGCATGTTTCCATCCTGTCTTGATTCATTGGGTTTAGTATTCAGGTTCTTGGATGTGTTCACCTCTGTTTTGCAGGTATCTACAGTGGAAAATCGGAATATAAATCGTTTTCAACGAAAAAGTCAGGGTCCTTTTAACTAGCTAGGTTTTGGCATAGCTATTATCTCGTTGAGATATTTAATTAGCTCTTATCCCATTCGTAGATATATAGCTAGTTTATATATACCCAAAAAATCTAAAAATGAAAAGAAAAGAGGAGAAAGAAAAACATCTAAAGTGCATTTAGGTGATTATTGCATCATGGGAGCAGTAAACTCATAATTAGTTTTTTTTTAATCTTGTTTTGAATTTACTTTTGTCACCTACTTGGTCTTTCATCATTCCATAATAGATTTGTGGCAGCTCCTATATAAAATCAATTGGCATAATTAACGAGAAAATCAAGTTGTGATCAATAGGGTTTGAAAAAGCATAAGCACAAGCATCAGTCCATTTTCTATCATGTCTTGAATATTCGCGCCCATCTAATAATTCCTTAATCTCCCTCGTCGTTACCCTCGGGAAAGTCACGATATGATGACCGTTATGGATTATTTAATTTTCTTGCGATGTTCGTATGCAGAAATTAGTTTCTTCAATAGAATTCTGGCAATCACGGATCCAAAAGCTTGGTCGACGGAAAGCAACAGAGAACTTGCGATTGAAGTGAGTGAGGCACTAGTTTGTCATACTTTGAATTGGTCTCTCGTATTGCATTGCATCAAGATTACCAAGTTTCTTCGAACTGCATTGCGAATTTATTTGTCCGAGTTTGCTTTTTAGGTAGAGAAGTGCATTCAGCTGTACATGGGCCGTGACGAAACAGCCCGATCCATAGAAACTCGTACCGGGATTGACCGCCAGATCACACTCAAAGGTGAGAGATCATCTTTTTGATCTGATCAATGATCATCGCTAAGAACTAGTCCGGTTGAGTAACCGGCTGAGTACTCTGAATGATTCTAGTCCTGTTTAACCGTGGTCTCTTATATGGGTTATGTCTTTATGTAATGATTCTGAACTTGTCCTTCAAATTCTAGTTTGGGATAGAATGGAAGAACTGAATCAGGAGTTTTTCCAACATTACTACTTAAGGGTGGCATTGAAACGACAGATCCTCAGGTTCAAACAATTGCTCGAGCAACAGCATCGAGCTATGAACTTTCCTCCGTTGCCTGGTAAGCCTCTCAGAAGACTTCATTACCAAAGAACTTTGCCTGCCAATGCATAGCTTCTCCGCTTCATAGCAAGTGGGTTTTTTTGTATACTTTGGTTAATTGCCCGAACAAGAGAAAACGCCCATCAAACTCAGTTCTTGTGCTACATCATTTAAACGCAAGCTGGCTGAGGCTCTCAAGACTACAAAAATTGGGTCTTGTCTAGTGCTCTTCTAAATGGTGCCATCTGTTTATGATTGTTTGCTCCTTGAAGTCATTTGATGTAGCCTTGAAGTTCAGCCTATGAAATTCACCGTCCATTAGACGGGTCTGGTTCTCGTACTTCGAACACTTCGTTATGTGTGGCTTCAGCTGTTCTTGCCCTCCTTTCATGGTGCAGCGGAGCAACAAATGTCAATGGAACTGGCAGAGAGTTCCACAGGATAATCCTCTATTGAGCGTGACGAACTATGAGAATGAGTAAGCAGCTCTGTTCTTGCTATGTTTCCGAATCTCGTCTCTCCAGTACCATTTCTTTTTGCTACACCTTCCAAAATTTCTTTACCTTTTTCTCTATTGCGTCGAATGCTCTGGCAATTATCTTAACTAGTCATCTCAATCTGGAAGCCACCTGGGTACTTTATTGGAATCTTTATTCAAATTACCTGCTTCTGCCCATTATTTAACTTTGCAAATTCTATTATCTGCACTACCTAAATACGGTCGTTCCAGCATGAGGCAGGGCACGACTCTATTTGCCTCGTTAGGTCTAGCTTCAGTCGACATGAATATTCTTTTGATAGGAATTCTATGTTTATTGATCGTAATTGCTACCGCTATTGGCAGAAACAAAATGATAGTCACGGTGTGCATTCTTGTCGAACATCTGGATTTCAACTTCAAGTTCTGATCCTGACTTGTGTTTGCGCTTGTGGTTGAAAAACGATGGTGAGCAGGGCTGAATCTGAAAAGCTACCTGCCATTCCTATTGGCTCTGTCAGATCCGAAGAGGTGGCAGGGTCTGCTCCACATCTAATGCCTGGCTGTAGTCTTGCTCCTTCTTCACTTGAAGCACAAGAAATGAGAATAAATGCTGCGTTAGACTCTGCACAAAGGCCAATTTTGCAAGTTCAGAACCTTATCTCAGGTGCCCACTTTGGGGGATCTTTTCAACCATCCACTTCAATGGCTCAAAGCTTGAGCCACTTGGATTCAAACCTTGAAGGTATTCTTTTCTTCAAAGGTTTGGTTGGGCATATTTCTTTGTCAACATAGTTGCACAGACGAGGTGGTTTTGTTCATTTGCCCATCTATGCATTCAATTGGTGGTGCATCAGATTGATAAAAGCAAGTGATGTGATATTTATCTATGCATGAATAGTACATCTCCTATTACACACAAATGCAGTTTGTTATTGAGACATTCTTAAGTAAGATTTTGATAGTGGTTTGGTTCGATTTTGTGTTTTCCAAACCGATATTCATTTAGATTTATTGAAAGCCTACATGTTTTTGATGTTGTAATAGGAAGGTCCTTTGTCCTTTATCTGTTCATATGTACTTTAAAAACCATCTGAAACAATTGAAGCGTCCACAGGGAAATGTTAGTTGTTTTTGCTACTTCTCTATGTATTCTTAGGCTTGATGGAGAGTTTTTGTTTTTTTTTTCAGATTCTGTTCAGGAGGACTTTGCTAATTTGGCATTAGATCAGCGCTCTCTGTCTGCAGATCTCTAAGGGAAGCGAATATCATGCCTGCCTTATCAATATCAGAATCTGGTGGAATGTTTGCTTGACAGGGAAACTCGTGGAGGAACAATATTGAGGATTACAGTGCTTAAGACGCCATCTCATGTCTCTTCATTGAGTGAACATACAAATTCTCATTACATTTAGGGATTGAGCTTCAATAATTGTACATCATCTTTTATCCTCTCATGTGATGTGCAAATTTGGGATGCATTAAGTAAAGAGGATGATTAATTACTGAAGATGATAATCTTCTATCTTATCCTTAAAAAGAAAGTGAAAGATGTGCAAATTTGAGTTTGTCTATATCGGTCATGCTGGTGGTTGATCTAATATAGCTACATGGTCATAATGTGTATGGACTCGTGGAGATCATGTTACCAGTAAAATAAATCAACTTCAGTTAAGGGAAAACCAGTAACATAAGGATACACAATTATGACATTAGGAATTCTCTGGAATAGAATGGAACATCGATATATAGTATCAGGAAAACTGCATGCTCTAGGAAAATCCCAAAGGCCAGGCTTTACTGTTTTAGATTCTGTGACTCATGTTGCTGAAAGTTTACAAGATTTATTGGAGGTCTTCTGTTTGGCATTATGACAGGAAAACCAAATCCACATGCATTCCAGGACATGATATTTACATCGTCGGGCTTACAAGGAGCATAATGGAATCTTGGTTCAAGTGACACAGAGTATAAGGGGGAAAGTTCTTTAACAGAAATGAATGAAAAAACTTAAGAAGCATCTTCACCAGTAGTCATCATGTTCTGTCCATATAATGCTGTAGCCGGTTTGCATCCCTTACAACTATAGATCTTCGGATTGCCATGGAGATATACTTTATCTCAGAATGACAATCTCCCAAACGCGATGATTCTTAAGTACCCTGATAGACTTCAGACTGGAGGTCCTAAATAAGCGAGAATCAACAGCCACTGTGCATTAGCATATATCATACCTTCGGTGTCTCCTTGTCACCCCCCAAATCCTATAGGAATAAGGGCGGTGACACGGCTGTCCTTCTCTTCTCTTGAAGGACGCAGCCTCAAACCATACCTAAAAAAAATCAAACTCCCAAAAGTCCCAATCTGTAGTGCTCTCGTACTGATATGAAACCTGAAATATTTGAGAAATAGAAGGGGTGAGCAACCACAACTCAGTGAGTAGTGCATCTCTTCTAAGCAGATCGGACACTCACTATGCATATTACAAAACGATATCAAAACTCATTTATCTCAATTGTACTTGAACACATATAAAATAAGCTTTAACATAATCATTTACATATCAATATCATAACAAACATCAATGGTCCAGTCCATTGATCAATCTCATCAAAATCACATGCCAATGGTCCATTCCATCGGCCAATCTCAAATCACATTTCAATGGTCCATCCATTGAATAAACTCAAATCACATGTTAATGGTTCATCCTATTGACCAACCCAAATTTTATTGTCAATGGTCCATCACATCGACCAAACTTGTGCTCAAGTGTCTGACTGTGGTCATGAATAACGCCCCATGACTAGGCAACCAAGATTCCCCCCTTGGCTAGGTCTCCACCTACAATGCTGGTGGCTTGGCCTACAAGGATATCCTAGAATAGTATGCACATACCCACAAAGCCTCACAATAGGCTCACGGCGATATCGAGCACCAACAAAACACACAATAGAATCCTTCATCATTCAAAAGCCAATTTGAAACCCATTCACAAAATAGTTTCACAAATCAAACACATAATTCTTCACAATGTGGCTCATCCGCTAGAAATACATTTTCTCAAATCCTTTTCAAACACATTCCATAATTCGATTGTTAAATTCACACATGTATAAATCCCATCGCAATAATTTTCTCAAATCATTTCCGAAGCCGTTCCATAAATCAAATAAATCATTTCACAACACCTTTCATAAAACAATCATCAATTTATTCACAAATACCAAAAGGTAGTAACTGCCCGATCCAGATTTTTATGCAATAAAAATGCTACTTTATAACTTACAATATATCTAATTCATATCGCTTTTCGAAATATGAGTTTGCAAACACAAGGAACAGATAGCACCACTCATCTGGCAATTCCTACGATTCCACAACAAACGTTACTCGAACAATCGAACTCGCAATCCTATCAAATAAGCGGTAATTGACATTAAAATCGAGTAAAATGATACTCTAATGACTTACTTGACTAATCACGTCTATTATTGACAAAAGCGATGCCTATGAGTTGCTAAAGGGCTCGTCTATAACAAAAATCACTGTTTTCCCCTAAGCACAACTTGCACACAAAATCCATTTATGCGATAACTTTCTCCACCAAACTCCGTTTTTAACGATCTTACAGTCCACGGAAAGCCCTTTCGACGTACTACAACTTTCATGAATTTGACCCCACCCAAAATCTGACCGAAACCGATGAAAACAGGCCACGAAGTTACTGTTTGTGAACTGTTTACTGCGCGCGACAAACTTCAAAATTCTGTTTCGGACAAACCGTAAGATCAAATTGAATTCTGTCAGTTGTTATGGCTTCACGACATCCTAAAGTACCATATCCTCATAATCTTTCAGCTAAACAACTCCAAAATTAGACTTCGCCGCTTCAATTTTCTCATAACTCCGAATTTATGCCATAATCCCAAAAATTATTCCGATTAAGTCGACAAGGGGTGCGAATACTTACCAAGCGCTGCGACTAGGACTTGAATTGGCTAGGAAAAACCCGGGCGCAAGATTTTTCTTCCCTTATCTTCTTCTTCTTCTTCTCTCTCTCTCTCTCTCTCTTCTCTCTTCTCTCTTCTCTCTTCCTCCCTTTTCTCTCTTCTTTCTCTCTTTTTTCTTTCTGTTCGTGCTTTGCCATTTTAAACAGCAGCACCACCGCCTCTCCTTCCCCTTCTTTTTGACTTTTCAACCCTCTTTCTTTCTTTCTTTTCTATTTTCTTGTTTCTCCTTTCTTCTACAAGCTTCTAGACTTCTCTTCTTCTTCTTCTTTTCTTCAGCCGCCCCCTTGCTTTGACTTGTCAAAGATTTTTCTTCCCTTTTTTTTTTAAACTTTTGGGTCTTGGCTGTTACATTCTACCCTCCATAATATAAATTTCGTCCTCGAAATTTAAATATACTACAGTCAATAAATATACAATAGTATATGTACCTTTCCTTCTCCACAAGTTCCTATATAGTCTTTTTCCTTTATATGGATTTTGATATTAAAATTTCACTAATGTCCTCAGTAATCAAGGCAACTCATGACCATTACATATAAGTTGCATGCCAGGCTTCTTTATCCTCAGGGAAAAGTCTTTCTAGCATGATTCGAAGAAAAACTCAACTCTTAAATACTCCATATACATCATTTCTCTTCCTATTCACCTCAAGTCCAAGAAATTGTTTGAGCTTACCAAGCTTCTTCATATGAAGCCTGACCAATAGATTTTCTCTTTCATTGTCTCTCATGATAGTGAAATCATCTAGACACATTCGAACAATAACTATTTTACTTCCTTCACCTTGACAGATATATCTAGATATATAGGTGTTATAGATAGCCACTTTGCATCAGAAGTTCAATAATTCTACCATGAATCATGATGCATTCTACAGTTGCCAATCATCACTGACCACAAAGCTATTATTTTCTTTTTCCTTTTTCCAAAGAGACGAGTCCACACCATAGGAACACAATTCCATGGAAACCCACATGCCATGAGAAAGTTTCTTCGGCTGATTCCACATGTCTACAATGACATTGTAACTAGGGGTACAATGCATTATTGATTATAAAGATTTCCCTTAATAACAAAACCGTTTTGTGCATCAACCGGTGCACTACTTGAGCTTCATGCCATCTCCCACTTACGTATAAATTGAAAAGTAGCAAATTAGTGCAATGAAGGCTTGATATGTATTTCCACGCACGTATTTCCGTAGTAATGACACGTAAAACTCATTATGCACTTCAGATAATAACGATGGCAAGGCTAGCTTATTTGTAGCTTCACTAACCTTCTCTAATATTAGAAATAATCGCACGTATCTTGGCCAATTTCCGCGAGTGTCAAATGTCATAATGTCATTCATTGGAGAAACTATTAAAAATACATGATCTCCCATGCTAGACTCCTTTTGAAACCCGCGTAACTTTTCTGATGATTTTGAGCTACTTTCAAATGTGCTCATACTAGTTTGACTTTCTCTTTTGATTGCTGAATAACTTAGGGCCGGTTAATCTCTTCTCACCAACATCATCCCAACAAAGAGGAGTCTCACACTTTCACCCTTACAATGCTTCAAATGGAACCATTTTAATTAAAGTGATAACTAATTTTCGCCAAATGCAGGTGTTCGTCCCATGAGCTGCTAAAGTTAATGACATAGGCTTGCATCATATCTTATAGTGTCCAGATAATCCTCTCAGATTACCCATCCGTCTGTGGTAAAACGGCATACTGAAGTTGAGTTTTATACACAACGCTTTCTGTAAACTCCTCCAAACTTAAACAAAAATCTTTGGTCTATGCTCGAAACGATACTTACCGGAATTTCATGTAGCTTTACTATTTCATTAACATACTGTTTCACCATAGCTTCTAGTGGTAGGCCGAATCGATATGACAAGAAAATGTGCAAACTTTGTCAATCGATCGACTGTTACCCGTATATCATTCTTATCGCTGATCATCCTTGAATCCCATGATAATATACTTCCACTTTGGTTCTTCAAGTTGGTGTGGTTGGCCACCCATTTTCTAATGCTCAATTTTTTACTTGCTGACAAATCAGGCATTGATTAAGAAACTTCACGATATCCTTCTTCATGTTGATTCATTAGAAGTTCCCTTTCAAATCTTTGTACACTTTGACACTTTCTGGATAGATACAGAATTTAGCGTTGTGGGCCTTCTTTAATATCTCTTTCTTAAGTTCTTCATCATTAGGGACATATAATCGACCATGGAGGCTCAACGATCCATCTACATAAATACTTAAGTTTTCTTGTCTTCCAACTTGTACTCCTTCTCTAATTTTTTTTTAAACGAGGGGTCCTCATTCTGTTTCATCTTAGTTCTTTCAATCAACGTCGTTTGCACTCAAAGGTTATCCAACTAAACACCAAGCTTACGTGCTAACACCTTGAGGTTTAGCTTCCTTGTTTCTTTGATAATAGGTCCTTGAGAAGTAAGCAATGCCACCATATCACCAGATATTTACAACTCAAGGCATCTACCACCACATTAGCTTTACCTGAATGATAATTAATAGTCAAATCATAGTCCTTCATAACCGTCTTCTCTACCTCATGTTTAGTTCTTTCTGGTAGAAAATATTTTCAAAACTTTCATGATCAGTAAAAACTTCACATCTTTCACCGTACAAATAGTGTCGCCAAATCTTCAAAATGAACACGACACCCGCCAACTCCAAGTCATGAGTAAGATAGTTTTTCTCATGTTTTTTTCAACTGCCTAGAGGCATAAGCCACCACTTTACCACCTTGCATAAGAACACAACCCAAACTTTCCTTAGATGCATCACAATAGATTGTGAAAACCACAAATACTTGAAAGTGGGTTGATATAGGAGCTGACATTGATCGCCGCTTTAACTCTTGAAAGCTATGCTTGCGTTGGTCAGTCCACACAAATTTAACTCCAATCTAGGTCAGGCGAGTTAGCGAATCAGCAATCATTGAGAATCCTTCCACAAACGTCTATAATAACCTGCTAACACAAGGAAGCTCTTAACTTTTGTAACATTGGTGGGACAATTCCACCTAGTAACTGCTTCAACCTTCTTCGGGTTAATTGAAATACCCTCATTCGAGATTATATGACCCAAAAATTCTATATGATCAAGCCGAAAATCACACTTACTCAATATAGCATACAACTTCTTATCACGTAGAGTCTGTTGGGCACGTCTCAAATGCTACCCGTACTCCTCTAAACACCTCGAATATACCAAAACTTCATCTTTAAACACCACGATAAATTTATCAAGGTACTATTGAAATACTCAATGGCAATATGTGCATTCGTTAGCCCAAAAGGCATAACAAGAAACTCATAATGTCCATACTTTATTCTGGAAATAACCTTGGGCACATCATCTCCATTTATTTTCAATTGATGATATCCAGAACGAGTGTCAACTTTGGAAAACATTCTCGTTGTTTAAAGTTAATCAAATGAATCATCAATCTAAGGAAAATGATTTTTATACTCCCATCCTTCTTTTTCATGAATAAGACTGGGGCACTTCAAGACGAAACACTGAGCCTGATGAAACTCTTATCGAGAAGCTCTTCCAACTTATTTTCAACTCCTTCGGTTCCGATCGTGCCATTCGATATATAGTCTTTGAAAATTGGTTACTCAATCTCTCTATCAGAAGGCATGCCGGATAAATCTTCAGGAAACACATCTAAAAATTCTTTAACAACTGACACATCTCTAACTTTGTAACTTCTTTACTTACCTCTTACACAAGTCAGATAACCACAACCCTCTCTCAAATTTTTCGCTTGCTTTGCTATGGGAAAAATGGCTAAACTACTTGCCAGATATAAATTTGAGTTGATTTGGAGGTCCGATGAAAATTTTCTTTGAATGGAAATCAACTGTAACATAATATGTTAATAGCCAATGCATTCCTAACATAACATCAAAATCTCGTATATCCAATATCTCCAAATCCACAGGTATTTCGATTATGCCAATTTGAAGTGTACACTTCTTGAACACGCGATTAACAATCAAGAAATCACTAGTGAGATTATCAACACGTAACTCAAGCTCAAGAGGTTTACGCAGTAATCGGCTCCAAGTTTGAACTCATGAGTTCTTGGATCTAAGGACGAAACTACACATTAATATCTAAAGACTAAACAGCTATAAGCTATCACACAGCCTCACAACATCCCATTTATACCCAAAAAATCAAAACCAAGGCTCTGATACCAATAAATGTCACACCCCAAATCCTATAGGAATAAGGGCGGTGACACGGTTGTCCTTCTCTTCTCTTGAAGGACGCAGCCTCAAACCATACCTACAAAAAATCAAACTCCCAAAAGTCCCAATCTGTAGCGCTCTCATACTGATATGGAACCTGAAATATTTGAGAAATAGAAGGGGTGAGCAACTACAGCTCAGTGAGTAGTGCATCTCTTCTAAGCAGATCGGACACTCACTATGCATATTACAAAACGATATCAAAACTCATTTATCTCAATTGTACTTCAACACATATAAAATAAGCTTTAACATAATCATTTACATATCAAAGAAACACTCATTAAATCAACAATATCATAACAAAAATTAATGATCCAGTCCATTGATCAATCTCATCAAAATCACATGCCAATGGTCAATTCCATCGGCCAATCTCAAATCACATTCTAATAGTCCATCCATTGAACAAACTCAATTCACATGTCAATGGTTCATCCCATTAACCAACCCAAATCTTGTTGTCAATGGTCCATCACATCGACCAAACTCGTGCTCAAGTGTCTGACCATGGTCATGAATAACGCCCCATGACTAGGCGACTAAGATTCACCCCTTGGCTAGATCTCCACCTACAATGTTGGTGGCTCGGCCCACAAGGATATCCTAGAATAGTATGCGCATACCCACAAAGCTTCACAATAGGCTCACGGCGATATCGAGTACCAACAAAACACACAATAGAATCCTTCATCATTCAAAAGCCAATTTGAAACCCATTCACAAAATAGTTTCACAAATCAAACACATAATTCTTCACAATGTGGCTCATCTGCTAGAAATACATTTTCTCAAATCATTTTCAAACACATTCCATAATTCGATTGTTAAATTCACACATGTATAAATCCCATCGCAATAATTTTCTCAAATCATTTCCGAAGCCGTTCCATAAATCAAATAAATCATTTCACAACACCTTTCATAAAACAATCATCAATTTATTCACAAATACCAAAAGGTAGTAACTGCCCGATCTAGATTTTTACGCAATAAAAATACTACTTTATAACTTACAATATATCTAATTCATATCGCTTTTCAAAATATGAGTTTGCAAATACAAAGAAGAGATAGCACCACTCACCTGACAATTCCTACGATTCCACAACAAACGTTACTCGAACGGTCGAACTCCCAATCCTATCAAATAAGTGGTAATTGACATTAAAATCGAGTAAAATGATACTCTAATGACTTACTCGACTAATCACATCTATTATCGACAAAAGCGACGCCTATGAGTCGCTAAAGGGCTCGCCTATAACAAAAATCACCGTTTTCCCTTAAGCACAACTCGCGCACAAAATCCATTTATGCCATAACTTTCCCTACCAAACTCCATTTTTAACGATCTTATAGTCTACGGAAAGCCCTTTCGACGTACTACAACTTTCATGAATTTGACCCCACCCAAAATCTGACCGAAAACCGACGAAAACGGGCCACGAAGTTACTGTTTGCGACTGTTTACTGCACGCGACGAACTTCAAAATTCTGTTTCAGACAAACCGTAAGATCAAATTGAATTCTGTCAGTTGCTATGGCTTCACGACATCCTAAAGTACCATATCCTCATAATCTTTCAGCCAAACAACTCCAAAATCAAACTTCGCCACTTCAATTTTCACATAACTCCGAATTTATGCCATAATCTCAAAAATTATTCCGATTAAGTCGACAAGGGGCGCGAATACTTACCAGGCGCTGCGACTAGAACTTCAATCGGCTAGGAAAAACCCGGGCGCAAGATTTTTCTTCCCTTATCTTCTTCTTCTTCTTCTTCTCTCTCTCTCTTCTCTCCTTCTCTCTTCTTTCGTTTTCTCTCTTCCTCCCTTTTGTATCTTCTTTCTCTCTTTTTTCTTTCTGTTCGTGCTTTGCCATTTTAAACAGCAGCACCACCGCCTCTCCTTCCCCTTCTTTTTGACTTTTCAACCCTCTTTCTTTCTTTCTTTTCTATTTTCTTGTTTCTCCTTTCTTCGACAAGCTTCTAGACTTCTCTTCTTCTTCTTCTTTGCTTCAGCCGCCCCCTTGCTTTGACTTGTCAAAGATTTTTCTTCCCTTTTTTTTTAACTTTTGGGTCTTGGCTGTTACACTCCTCATCAAGTAGAACAAACTCAGTGTTTATGTATCAAGTAGAACAAACTCAGTGTTCATAACATAAACCAATTTCTCTATTCGACTCGCAGATTGGTCCATAACCAGTTTCTCTATCCAACTCGCAAATTGGTCCAATTTGTCATAGATCTCCCATGCTTTGGTTGTGAAGCATAAGATACGTAGAACATGTGAACTATATTTTTCACTTGAATCCAGCTACAAACTGCTTCTTTCGTAAGATTATTGAGCTTCGTCTTCTTTCTGATTGCCACTGCATCTTCCCATAAACCTGCTGAGGCACATATTTATTTGTTAGCAAAATATGACCTGCAGGGTTGGTCGTTTCTGCTAAAAAACTCATTGCTACAACTTGTTTTGTGAGTTCAACATTGCCCGTGAACTCGAGAGATGTACACCAGACCAACATATGAGCCCTGAAAGGCATTGCATTTATGAACTGAAGGGCTTCGACAAGGCAAACTGTTTTGCCCAGTAGGTCCACCATGGGTGCATGGTGTTGGACTCTGGGCACGATTCCATGTGCTGAGTACATTGAACAAAAGTGTTTCCATGCATCAAAATCAAACCCACATGGTTACCAAGGAAAAAAGACAGCAACCTTGGTGAATGTCATTGAGTCTCACACTGGGCTCCAGCATTTTATGGAATGTATCCAGAGCATTCTCTTATTTACCTAGTTTGCGGAACCAATGATAGTTGAAGCTCAAGTTATAATACTTTTCTGTCTTGTTTAACTACTGGCAACTTGAAATACAGCAACCTAGGCGCATTTTGTAACCATTCTCGTCCCAGAAACATTTTTTTTTTAGAATGAGTTTTTTTGAGAAATGGTTCTCGGATGAGTTTTTGGGAAGAGAAACGTGTTTGGTAATTGAACAAAATTTATGTCTTTGGAAAAAGAACAGAAATCCATTTGGTAATCACACAAAATTTCTCGTCCCAAAAATAGAAAAATAAAAGAAATGCGGTGGCAGGCGACTAGCGGCGGCTACGACCGACGATGGCAGTGACTGGCGACTAGCGACCGACAATCGGCAATCAGCGACGCGGGGCCGATGACTGGTGGCCGACGGTGACGACCGGCGGTGGACGACAACAGTGATCGGTGTAGCGGTGGTGACCGGCGACAGGCGGCGACGGTGGCCGATGACCGGCGGCGGCTGCGGTGGCAACTGGCAATCGGCGGCCGATGGCAATGACCGAGGACGGGCGGCGATGGTGGACAGTGACCGGCGACTGTGGCATTGATTGGCGATCGGCGGCCGGGGCCGATGACCGGTGGCTAATAGCGATGCCCGGTGGCCGACGGCGACGACCGGCGAAGGGCCGCGATGGTGGCCGATGATCGACGGTGGCGGCGAACGGCGAACGACGGTGGTGGTAAGAGATGAAAATAAAATATAAAAAATTAACTTATTAATTGGTACTGTTCATTCTCGTCCCAAAAATAGAAAACAACAAAATTTTCGGTTCTCATTTCTCGTCCCAAACCCATCTCTAGCCCTTTTTTCTTCCCGGGAACAGAATGAGAATGAGAATTTGCCAAACAGGTTTCTCGTCTCAAACTCGTTCGGGGACGAGAAACTGAAAATGAGAATGGTTACCAAATGTGTCTTATATTTCCACAACTTTGATATATAGAGATCAATTTATTGGAAATGCACTGACTTGAGTTGAGCCCGGATTTTTTCTCATCCTTGCATAGATTTACTCCACCTTACTACCAGTGCCGACACAGGCAGCTCCACTTAAGCGGCTGGCAAAGCTCATTCCAATTCCTCTCTTCTCAATCTCATGTAGTAGGTCAAAGGCTACATTCGGACTCCAAACTTTTGGCATAGGCATCCAAAAGGATCTTATGAGAAATCAAATTCTCGTTGAATAGTTCATGAAAAGCTCGCCAAGCATCTTCCATGTGGCCCGACCAGGAGGATATTTGTATTCCAAGCAAAGCCCAATTTTATAGCTAGCACGTATATTTGTATCTCCTTCCCTAAATTACAAGTATTCCCACATGCCTTGAGAACATCGGCAAATGTGATATGTTTTGGCCTCACCGGACCTTTAATCATTCACCGAAAGATTTTGATAGCCTCCGCATTATCTTTACATCCTTGCGTTATGGCTGTGGAAGACATCGCATTATGATCTTTCATCCGACTGAATCAAGAAGTGATACACCAGCTACACACTTCACGGAGAAGTTCATCAAGCTGCAACCGATAAAGACATCTGAAGCCACTCCGGACCATATAACCCAGGAATGCAATTGCATTCCAAGCGATAGTAACTTCGACTCAGAACATGCCTACAAAAAAGGTGAGAGTACTGGCACAGGCCCGCTCACCAGCTTATCCAAAATAACACATCAACAGCTCTCTTTGGACAACTTAACTGAGTACATATTGTCATCGTTAAAGTCAAGCGGCCACATTCCTCTCTAGCATTTCTCAAGCACGTTACGAGCTGAATCCGAATCACCACCACCCTTTGCAAACATGTCAATCAATGCACACTCAACACACACATCAGAATCAATATAGCCGCTTTTGATGATCGATCCAGAAAGTGTATTCCCAATTGAAACATTCTCTGGAGTCAAACCAACCCACATAACCACCACGAAACAGTAATCATTAGGGAAAAAACCATCTTCAAGCATATGAACCAAAGGATCGACTGCTTCAAACTCCACATGATTTTAGCCATTGCAAGAGATCATGGAACTCCAACAGACGAAGTCCCTTTTCATCAACCATGTCCCTAAAAATCTCCTCTGCGTCAGCCCAGTAAATGGATTTTGAGTAGGGATTGATGAGTGGGTTGAGAATCACCGAGTCGGGTTCAAGCTGGGATCGAGCAAAGGCACGATTGACGTGCCTTCCGAGCACCTATGCATGTGCTGAGAGATGCATGAGACTATCTTCCCCCCGTATAATGACAGGGCTGACTTTGTTTCCCCCACAGCCGTTTGATTGAGATGTTGCCTATCCGAGAAAATCTGTTTCACGATTTTGCCCTTGCCTTTCTTCAGTGAACCCGGTTGTTTCAATGAAAGTCAGAAATTTTGGATTTCTTGCGACCTACGGAATTGGGTGAAGCGAAGATACGCCCACTTTCTATTTCGAATTAAGGTCGGCGAAAAAAAACAAAAGAAATACAATAGCAAAGTTGAACGTCCAATTCGTTTCCTTATTCTGATTCGGTTACTCTTCTTGGACCAATTCTTGATACGGACTTCTCTAGCGGTGTTTGAACGTATAAATATATTCAAGGGTTTAGAATTTAGTGCCCTCAGCTTTGCATGCGTATTGAAAGTGAGCCGTGATTGTGCAGAGTCATATCTCGTTCCTGTTGTTGGAGTTCTCGTGCAAATTCTTGGAGGATTTTTCAAGAATCGGATCTGGCTGCATTGGTGTTTTAACCAATTATACCTTGTGAGTAAGATTTGTGAATTCCTTTGTGAGATTGAGATTATTTTGTAAAACATTGTGGGGTTAAATAATTAGTGAGTCATGGATTTAAATTGGGAGAGTAGAAGAGTAACCTTGAATATGCTTGTAGTTTCCGTTCTATCGCTTGATCTATAATAAAATTCTTTGCTGCTCTTTCTCTGGACGTAAGTCCATCGGCGGCACCTTTGTCATACACGATTGCAGAAAGTGATTTCCACAATATAATAATGGCGGTCCCAGACCCAAACACTGCTTCAACAGAAGGCAACAGATATCTTGCGAATGAAGTTATTGACAAAGTGAGCCACAAGTTCTATTTATTATATCGAATGAATCTCTCATCCTGCGTTGCATCAAGATTGCTAAGTTTCTTCAAATTAAGAGCGTCTTTAATTGGATCGCCTATTATTGCTTTCTGAGTATACTTGTAGGCCCGCGGTTTGATTCAGGAGTGCATTCAGATGTACATGGACCGCGACGAAACAGCCCGTACCATAGAAATTCATGGCGCGATCGACCGTCAGATCACACACATGGGTGAGAGATAATCTTTTTGGCCTGATCAATGAGTAATGCTAAGAAGTAGTCTGGTTCAGTATTCTGATCGATTCTGGCCCCGTTTACCTGAGGTTTCTTGTATGGGTTATACCTTCGTGCGAAGATTCTGAACTCGTCCATTTATTTCCAGTTTGGGACGGAATGGTAGCATTGAACCAGGAGTTTTTCCGAAACTACTACATAAGGCTAGCGTTGATACGACAAATCGCCAGGTTCAATCAATTGCTCGAGCAACAGCATCGAGCCTTGGACTCTCTTCCGGTGCCTAGTAAGGCTCTTATCAGACTTCACTCCACTGAAACAAAGCTTCACGGTTCCCATGCATGGCTTCTATCTTCGTACTATATGAGTTCATGTGTACTTCCGGAACAGAAAAGCCCATCGAACTCAGTTGTTGCACCAAATCATAAAAAGAAAGCAAGTTAATGCTCTCTCAAGAATGACTATAAGAATTGGGTCTTGGCGTGTGCTCTTCTTAGTGTGGCCATCTGTGAAAGATCGTTTGCTTCTTGAATTGGGTCTTGTCGTGTGCTCTTCTTGAAGTTCAGCCTATGAGGGGTCTGGTTGTCGTACTTTGAGCACTTCGTTATATGAGGTTTTGATTATTTTGCGCGCCTTTCATGGTGCGGCAGATGATCAGATGTCGATGGGACTCCCAGAGGCAGTTCCACAGAATGATACTCCCGAGAGCAAGACGAACTATGAAAACGAGTAAGAAACCCAATTCTTGGGATGTTCCGTACCTCTTCTTTCCGAGACAATTTTTTTGGTACATCTTCTACAAAAAAAAATTTAACCTTATTCTCCATTGCGTTGAACACTCTGATGATTACTTTAACTATTCATCTCAATCTGAATGCTACTTACGTGCTCTACAGGATTCTTAATTCAAATTACCTGCTGGTGCACTTTAATTAACTTTCCAAATTTTGTTATCTGTACTGGTTTAAATACATGCTGCTTTCGAAAGCGCAAGTGGCTTTTTAGGCTTGTGGCATGAGGGGTGGCATAATTTTGTTTGCCTCCTCAAAGTTTGCTTCAGAGGACATGAACATACTTTTGATAGGAATTTTATGTTTAGATAGATGATCACAAATGCTACCAATGATAAAACACATTGACGAAAACAACATGATAGTTGCGTTGCGGTGCACATTCTTCTCAAACACTTGATTTCAGTTTCAAGTTGTGATACCAACTTGTGCTCACGCTTGTGGTTTAATAATTGATGATGAACAGGGCGGAATCTGACAAGCTACCTGCCACTCCTGTCGGCTTCGTCAGATCGGAAGAGGTGGCAGGGTCCGATCCACTTCCTGTGATCGATGGAAGTCTTACTCGTTCTTTGTTGGAGGCACAAGGAACAAGAATAAATGCTGCACCAGATGCCACACATATGCCGATTTCGCAAGTTCCAAGCCTTACGGCAGGTGGCCTCCACTTTGCAAACTCTAGGGGACCTCTTCAACCATCAAATTTAATGGCTCAAAGCTTGAGCCGCTTGGATACAGAGCCTGCAGGTATTCATGATATTTAACTCTGTCAATCTAGATATTGGCAATCGTCACTCTTACTTGGTTTGGAGTCTCAAATGACAAATCTTTCCTGCAAGCGTTTGGCTCGGCAAATTACTAGTCAGCTTACTTGCATAGACCTGGTGGTTTTTTTCGTTTGACCATCAGTGCATTCAACTAGTGGTGCATCAAATCTGATGAAAGCTAGTACAGAAATGTACGATTTGTCATCTACAGAATTCAGACATTCCCAAGTTAGCTTTCGACAGCGATTCATTCCATTTAGTGTCCCTCAAATATTGACTTTGTACTAGGAAGGTCCTTTCTTATTTATCTGTTTCTTCCTACTTTATTTGTCGTAAATGAAACAAACTGTGCACATATGTTAATTGTTTCTGTAATTGGTGAGACTTTCCAAGTTACAGGAGCAGCATGTGCTTTAGCTACCTCTCTATGTATTTTAGTCTTGATTATAGAGGTTTTGGCAGCTTCTGTCCAGGAGAACTGCTCTAATTTGGCATCAGGTCAGGACTCTCCATCTGCGGATCTCTGAGTGAAGTGGATTTTGAACATTCCTTTTCAACGTTGGTGTCTGGTGGAAGGTTTGCTTAATAGGTAAATTCATCCAGGGGGGACAACAGTGTAGAATCGTATTCTTGTTTGCAAGAATGTAAGATGCCATCTCGTTAAACATCATTGAGTGAACACTGAACACACAAATTCTCATTACATTTAGGGATTGAGCATTTGTAAGTAGAGAGGATTTGTGTTACAGAAGACGATCACCTTTCATCTTGCCCTTAAGATCCAAGTGAAAGATGTCAAATTTCGTTTTGTCTATGTCGGTTGTTATGATGTTTAAACTAATTATGATGTTTTAAAGCTCCCCTGTTAACAATCTAATTCAACGGTAGACCTAAACTAAGATAGTCAGGTGCTGCTCCATGGGATACAAAGTGTATGGACTGGAATAGAACAGAACATTGACATCTAGTATCCCGAAAACTGCGTGCTCCAGGAAATTCCAAAAAGGCACAAGCATAATAATTTGCGAGATTCATTTGAGGTTTTCTGCTTGGGAGTACCAAATCCACAAACATTTCAGGAAATGATATCTACATTGTTGAGCTTGCACAAAGCATAACACAATCTCAGTTCAAGTAACATAGGTATAAGGGGAAAGATTCTGAAACAGAGATTTGATGCACACAAATGAATCAGTTCAAGAAGCATCATTACCACTAGCCATTGCATGAGCATGTTCAGTCTGTAAGTGGTGGAACCGGTTTGCACCCCTTATGAAGATGTACTTGATGGCATAAAGACAATGTTCACAAATGTGAAGTTTCTTAAATACCCACATAGATTTCGGACTGGAGGAGGCGCTTATAAGGCCAAAAACAAGGGCAATTTATTCACTGTACTGAAGCAACTATTGTTTCTTTTGTGCCATCTCTACATCATTAAGATTAAATCAACTGGGGCATAACCCAGTTTCTTTATTCGACTAGCCCATAAGTCCATTTCATCACAGGTCTTCTGTGCTCAGGGTGTACATAAAATTTTTAAACTATAGTTTCAATTGAATCCGGCTACAACCAGTTTCTTTGGTAAGACTTTTAAGTTTTCATCTTCTATCTGATTGCTGCTCCATCTTCCCATAGACCTGCTGAGGCATTCACGTTTCTAGCAAAATGTAACCAGCAGAGAGGGTCATCCAGTTCCTGCTAAGAATTCATTGCTGCAGCTTCTTTTCAAGTTCAACATTTCTATGAATTTGGAAAGCTCCAAGAAATGTACGCTAGACCAGGATATCAGCCCGGAGAGCATTGAATTTATAAGCTGAAGATATAGGACAACGGATTCTGATCTGCCCAATTAAGTCCACCATGCATGCATGTTGGTCAATTCTGGGCACGAATCCATACATTTCTCTGCACATTTAAGTGTTATGATCCATCAGAAATATCCCCTGGCTACAAGAGAATAAAATAGCAACAAGGAAAAAGAATCAAATTCTTTTCAAATAGTGCATCGAAAGCTTGTTGAGCGTCTTCCATGTGACTCGACTAGGAATACAAGCTAATAAAAGAATTCCTCACGCAAGTATCACAGGCAAAGCCCAATTTCATTGATAGAGTGCATATTTGTATCCTCGTGCTTCACAAATACTTCAACATGCCTTGAAGAAACAAAAAAAAAAAAAAACCTGACAGAGTTTGGCCTAACTGTACCTTTTTCCATTTCCCAGATGAGTTTGATAGCCTCCTCATTCTCCAGTTTCCACATATCCTGGGATCATCTCTGTCCAAGATCTCATATGAAATACCTTTCTCGAATTATGAAGCAACCTCCTAGCTAAGTTGACGTACATGTCCCCTAAGCTGCATCAAGCACAGACATTCGAAGCAAATCTAGACCTTATAAAACCCTTCAACCGCCCCCAGCACGGCAACTTGGATGTCAGCACCACACTCAAGCATCAGCACAGACATTCGAAGCCAATCTAGACCTTATAATACTCCTTCCACCGCCCCCAGCACAGCAACTTGGATGCTGGCACCAGACTCAAGCACCAGCCCCTTGGCCCCCAAACAAAACCAGCTGCTGCCTTCATCACCATCACCATTGCCATCGCCTCTCTCACTCTCTCTCAGACAATTTCCAGTGGAGTTCACGCGACTCCAATCCAAGTTTGTACTAACCCACTAAAGTTCAGTTAGAGAGAACAAGCACGAGTTTGCAAAACTCAAACCACCTGGGGCTGGGCTGCGCATGGAGGGTCCACACTGACGACGACAGTGGTGCTCATGGCAGGACGACTCCAGTGATAATACTGGTGGTGATGGCCAGCAACAATGGAGCGATCAGCACGAAGAAAGGAAGGAAGGAAGAACGAAAGGAGCAGGGAAAAAGAAACAGTCCCTACTTTTTCAGATACCGTTTTTAATTGGGCAGGACTCCGCAATATTAATGACGTATAATTCTCTACTCAGTTAAGCAAAATGTCAATGATTTGAACGGAAGACCACATTAAGCAGAACTTAAATGGTACAAGAGTTAGATTGGATAAAAAGATAATTTAGAGACAACATTGAGCGAAGAAATTTTTTTTGGAAGTTACCCAATCGTTATCTTTTTTCTTTGGTTGGGGTGGGGGAGTGGAGTTATTCCTCTAGTGATAACTAGTGATTGGTATTCTTCGTTAAAGGTCGTGATAATAGTTTAAAGGGGATGGGCAACCATAATTCTTTCTCTTTGGAAGATGGAATATACATGATTGATAATAATTACTCCTCTAGAGATCACTGCTGGGTATTCTCAAGACAACATCCAGATAATAGCATCAAAGTTTCTTATGACTGAAATAAATAAAAATATGCAAATCTTTCTCATCCTACATCAAATGACTTTCCAAATATGATATAAGGTATTGTTTGTCTAGGATTAAGCAAATTCACGAAAAATTTCAAACTATTATCTCAATTTTAAAATCCTTAGAAAAAAAAACTATATTTGAATTTACATGTCAATGGTTATATATAATGAAAGTTTTGGATACTTTAAAGTATTCAATGCGCATTTGTTGTTTGGTTTATATTAATTGAAAAGTAAAAGGAAAATGACACAAACGGTCCCTTGACTTTGGCTTAATGTGTGGTCCTTGAACATTTAATTTATTCAATATGGATCTTCAATTGTAATCTAATGTGTAAAGTGGTCATCAAACTTTTAATTTGTGCAATGTAATCCATGAACAGGAACTACATTGAACATGTATTAAAATTTCATGGATCACAACATATAGTCCAAAGACTGCATGGAACATGCACCAAGAGTCTATGGACTACAAAATCTAATTAAAAATTCATAAATTGCATTGCATGTTGAGCTAAATTTTAAAAATCATATTGAACAAAAAGTTTAGATATCATATTGTACTTTGAGCCAAAGTACATGAATTATATATATATATATATATATATATATATATATATATATATTTCTTATAGACACGCCCTTTATTTGGGCAACCTTTTTCTTTCTTTATCACTTATTTTAAAAAATGAGCCTGTACTCTCTTGCTAGGAACTATTGAAGTGATTCAACAAAGTACAATGGCAATGATTCGGCTGCTATAGAGATTGGGTGTCACCATACGGCAAGGGTGACATCATTCCTCTTCCAGCCATCCGATTTGAATCGGACGACTGGGGAAAAACAGTTTTTTCATCGAACGGCCCCCCTATATTAGGGGCGCACCCCCTGCCTTTAAGGCAACGGATCTGGATCCATTTTTTTTTTTTGACAAATGATGGAGGGCGCCAAAAAGAATTTTGGAAATCCTCATTTCAAAAAGCATACTATCTACCCTAAAATCAATGCCCTTTTGAAAGCCATCATTCTGAAAAGGCTTACACTTGGCGCCGAGAGACATTATACTTAGGATTGTTTGAAAAGGCACACATTCGACCCTAAATATCGTTGTTACGAGAGTTTGAAAGGCTCGAGTTTGGCGTTGACATCGCTTTTCAACACTCATCATTGGGAGAGTGTTTTCCGAATGCTAAAGATCATCGTTCTAAAAGATAATCGAATCAAATACTTCAAAATCCGGGGTTGAACTGAAATACTTCAAAGTTCGGGGACCAATGGGCAAAACCGGTTGGCGCCGTTAAAAAGAGGCGGGTGACAGTTGAGCAAAACGCAAGTCCATCTCCAAACTCCGCAACGAAAATCAAACTTTCGGTTACTCTTTTAGTCACTTCGTCTTCTCCAGGTCTTTCCCCGTTCTCTCACATATCCTTGCTGCAAGTTCTTGGTTCGAAGTTCTATCATATGAAACCATCGTGCATTATTCGATTCTTTTGTGATATTCGTTGCAGAAAGTGGTTTTCACGATAGAATCATGGCGGCCCCGGATCCAAACGCTCGGCCAAGGGAAGGCTACAGACATACTGAGAATGAGATTGACAATGTGAGGCACAAGTTTTATTGTACTTCGAACTAATCTCTCCCCCTGCATTCCATCAAGATGGCCAAGTTTCTTCGAATTAGAAGGGGGTGTTTGTTTGATCGCATCACATGTTCTTTTTCCGTAGGCCCACCAGATGATAGAGAAGTGCCTTCAGCTGTACATGGACCGCAACGAAACAGCTAGTACGTTAGAGCTTTATTTCAGGATCGACCGCCATCTCACACGTATCGGTGAGAGATCATCTTTTTGGTCTGATCAATGATTAATGCTAGGAACTAGTCCGGTTGAGCATTCTGAATGATTCGTTCCCGTTTTCCCGCCATTTCTTGTGTGGGTTATATCTTGATGCGAAGCTTCTGAACTTGTCCTCGAATTACAGTTTGGGACAGATTGGAAGAATGTAACCAGGAATTTTTCCAGGATTACTACACAAGGCTAGAGTTGAAACGACAGATCAGCAGGTTCAATGAATTGCTCGTGCAACAATTTCAAGCCATGAATTTTCCCCTGGAGCCTGGTAAGGCTCTCGTAAGACTGCACTCCGTCAATATAGAACTTTACGGTTCCAATGGACGCATATGGTATCATGTACACTCTGGTCAACTTCCTGAACAAGAGAAAAGCCCATCTTACTCAGTTGGTCGCTATATCATAAAAGAGAAAACTAGTTGCGCTCTCAAGATGACACTGAAAACCTGGGTCTTGTGGAGTGCTCTTCTAAGCATGCTGATCTGTTTGTGATTGTTTGCTTCTTGAAGACTTTTTATTTAGACCTTGAAGTTTACCTTAGTAATTTCGTCTCCCATTAGGCGGGTCTTTGTCCCACTTTTAACACTTTTATGTGAGGTTTTAACTGTTCTTGCCCTCCTTTCATGATGCAGTAGAGCAACAAATGTCAATGGAATTGGCAGAGACAGCTCCACAGGCTGATTCTCCAGTGAGCATAACAAACGATGAGAACGAGTAAGAAACTCAATTCTTGTGATGTTTCTGTTCTCGTCTCTCCAAGACAATTTTTTTGGCACATTGTCTACAATTTCTTTTACCTTTTTCTCTACTGCATCAAACAATCTGGTGATTAGCTTAACCATTCATCTTGATCTGAAAGCTTTTATTATACCTACTTAATAGGATTCTTAACTTGAATCACCCGCTCATGCAAATTCTGTTAATGGCACTGATTTAAATACATGCGTCATTCGGGCTGCAAGTGACTTTGTCAGCTTTTGGCATGAGGCATGGCATAATTTCATTTGCTTCGTCAAGTCTTGGTTCACAGGACATGAATATCCTTCTGATACGATCGGTATGGTTAGATGATCGTAAATGCTTTTTCTGTTAAAACACGTTGGTAGAAACAAAATGATAGTCACGGTGCACATTCTTGTCAACACTTTGATCTTCAAGTTATGATGCTGACTAGTGCTCATGCTTGTGGTTGATAAATGAGTAGAGCTGAATCTCACAAGCTACCTGCAAATCCTGTCGGCTCTGTTAAATCAGAAGAGGTGGCAGGGTCTGATCCAAATCTCGTGCCCTGCGGTAGTGTTGTTCAGTCTCCATTTGAAGGACAAGGAGCGAGAGTAAATGCTGATGCTGCAGATGTGCCAATTTCACAAGTCCCAAACCTTATCGCAGGTGGCCACAACTCTGCAAACTTCAGGGGACATTTTCGACCATCTTCTTCAAGGGCTCGAAGCTTGAGCCCCTCGAATCCAAACCCTGAAGGTATTCATGATATATAATTCTGTTGAGCTAGACATTGCACACCATCGCTCTTACTCGGTTTGGAGTTTAGACCGGTGAACCTTTCCTGCAAAGGTTTGATTGGGCATATTACTGGTCAGCATACTTGCATAATGGTGGTTTTGTTTGTTTGCAACAAGGGCATTCAACTAATGGTGCATCGGATCTGATAAAAAGCTAGTAATTTGATATTAATCCATGTATCAATCAGGACATCTCCCAGTACATACAGACAGTGTTCATTTTACAGAATTGAGAGATCGGCAGCAATTCCATTCCATTTTGTGTTTTGCAAACAGACTTGCGGAGTCACTGAAAGCCTTCAAATTTTTTACTCTGTAGTTTGTATTAGGAAGGTCTTTTATGCTTAATCTGCTCCTACGTACTTGAAAAACCATTTAAAGCGATCGAAAAGACCGAGCAAAAATGCTAAGTGCTTTTGTAATTGGGGAGATGACCCTAGTTTCGAGAGCGGCATGTGCTTTTGCTACTTTTCTATGTATTCTTAGTCATAATGAACGAGTTTTTTGGCAGCTTCCGATCAAAAGGACCGCGCTAAATCCCCGTCAGATCAGGGCTCTCCGTCTGTAGATCTCTGAGCGGAGTAGTATCGTGCGTCCCTCATCAATATCAATGTCTGGTGGAACGTTTGCTTTGTAAGGAAACTCATGCAGAGGGGACAATAGTAAGGACTATGATGCTTGTTTGGAAGAATGTAAGACACCTGTCTCATCATTGGGTGAGCAAACAAATTCTCGTTACATTTAAGGATTGTGCTTTCGTAATTGTACATCATATTTCATGCTCTTATATGATGTGCGAATTTGGCACCTGTTAAGTAGAGAGGGACAATTGAATTTCTGAAGACGATGACTTCTGTCTTGTCCTTATGATCAAAGTGAGATTTTTCAAATTTGATTTTATCTATGCCCGTCAATGTAGTAAGTAAACTAATTTAGGATATTTAGGCTTTCCTGCTGACTATGGAATTAAATAGTAAGCCAAAACTAGTTTAGCGATGTATTAACTAATATATATTCATGGGAACAGTGTGTATGGACTCGCCAAGATCAAGAAATACGTAAAATAAATGAACTTTGATTAAGGGTAAAACCAGTAACCAATATCTAGTATCCTGAAAACTGCATGCTCCAGGACAATCCCAGGCAAAACGTTTTAAGATTCCATGACTCATATAGCTGAATTTTTGGGAGATCCGTCTGAGGTATTTAACTTGGTATTTTGACAGTACGAGTAGCAAATCCGTATACATTTCAGGAAAAGATATTTACATTGTTGGGCTTGCAAGGAGAATAACAGAATCCCTGTTCAAGGTAACAAAGGTATAAAGGGGAAAATTTTAAAAGAGAGATCTGATGCACACAACTGAACCAGAACACATAAGAAGCATCATTTCCAGTAGTCATTGCATGAGCATGATCTGTCCATAAAAATTGCAAGATAAACTTGATCACAGGTTGACAATCACTACAAATGTGAGATTCCTAAATGCCCTAGTAGATTTCAGACTGAAGGTGCTTATAAGGCCAAAACAACAGCAATTGTTTTACTATGCTGGAGCAAGTATTGTTCCTTTTCTGCCTCCTTCACATCGTTAAGAACAAATTCAGCAGTCAGAACATGACCCAGTTTCCTCAGTTACTAGCCAACTAGTCCAGTTTGTGATAGATCTCCTGAGCCTTTGGATGTGAAGTGCCGCCCACATCCACCTTAGGAACTATAATTTTCACGTGAATCCAGCTACAACCGGCTTCCTTTGTAAGATTTCAGCTTCATTTTCTTTCTGATTGCTGCTGGATCTTCCTATAGACCTGCTAAGGCATACAAATCTGATAGCAAAATAAAAGCAGCAGAAACGTCCAGTTCCTGCCAATAAATCACTGCTCCAGCTTGTTTTTGCAAGAGCACCATTGCCTTGAGCTTCGCAAGCTTCAAGAAATGTACGGCAAATCAATGTATTAGCCATGAAACACATTGTTTATATAAACTGAAGGCCTTTGATGAGGGATCAAGATTTGCCCAATAAGTCCATCATGCATGCTTGGTGTTCAATTTTGGGCATGATTGCATGTTCTATGTACATTGACTACAGCTACAAAAGGATAATACAGCAACAGAGGTGATCCTTTTTGGCCTCACACTGGCCTCTAGCATATTACAGAATGTGTCCAGAGCCCTTGCTGCAAATTCATGTTTTGCGAAACCAGTGATCATGGAAGTTTAAGTTAAAAAAACTTCCTTTCTTTTCTCACTAAAAGCTTGGAAAGCAGCTTAATAGTTATTTTCTCTTGTTGCACTGAAAACTGGAAAGGCAGCTTCTACGTTTCCACACCTTGAATACACTGAGATCAGAGCATTGGGAATGCACTGATCTGCGTTGGGCCCTGATTTTACCATTCTCGCGTGGATTTGCTCTCTCTACCAATAGCGCCAATATAGGCGGCTCTCCTCAAAAGGCTGGCAAATGTAAACGCACTCATTCCAGTTCCTCTCTCCTCAATATTATGTTGTAGTTCAAAGGCCTCATCAGACTCCAAAATTTTGGCAAAGGCATCCACAAGGGTATCATAGCAATTCATATTATTTTTTAATAGTACATGACCTCTAAGTTTTGTCTTCCATGTGGCCCGACCAGGAATTCATGCTAATAAGAGGCGAGGCCCAATTGTATAGCTAGCGAGCATATTTGTATCCCCATATATACATTACAAATACTTGCACATGCCTTGAGAATACTAGCAAATCTGAAATGGTTTGGCCTAACTGGACCATTTTCATTTCGCTGAAGAGTTTGCTAGCCTCCTTACTCTCTAGTGTGCGCATATCACGTTATGATCTTGCATCAGATCAAACACCTTCTTGAATCATGAGGCGATCCTCTAGCTGCACACTTCACATACACGTCCACCAAGCTGCATCAAACAGACTTCCAAAGCCAACCTAGACCGTATAACCCAGGAATGCAATTGTGCCCAAGCTATAGTAACCACCTCCAAACACGCCCCCAAAAAAAGCTTCGGGTATAAATCTATCCGGCACAGGCACACTAGCCAGCATATCCAAAAACAAATCAACAGCTTTTTTTAGACAACCTAACTGAGCACATCTTGTGATCATCAACATCCACCACATTCCTCACTTGCATTTTCTCAAACATCTTACCGGCTGAAACCAAATCAACACCACCCTTTGCAAACATGTCAATCAATGCACGCCCAAAACACACATGAGAATCAGACAGCCCAGATAACTGCTGCGACAAAATAATGGCCAGGTTAAAAAAACTATCTTCAAGCATATGAACGAAAGTATCAAACGCGGCAAACTCCATGTAACCATTGGCATAGCAAGAGTTTATTGAACTCCAATAAACCAGGTCCCTTTTCTTGACCCATGTCCCTAAAAATCCTCTCGGCCTCAGCTCATTCATTGCATTTTGAGTAGACTGGTGAGCGAGTTGAGAATGACCGAGTCGGGCTTCTTTTAATGTCGTTTGTGAATTTTTTGTCATCTGGCTTCGTACATGTACTTCTCAAATTTGTTATATCGTCACTTCCGCTTAAAATAGACAAACGATCATCTTGACCCCCGTAATCCACTACCCTGACATGGCGATCTTCGTGGCCTAATGGGTCTCTCTCCATTTTTCTTCAACGTCGCACATTCACTCTGCAACTGTGAATAGATTCATTTTCACAAAAATACTCCTTCAACGACCCTTGGACAGTACCTTGGCCTCCGATGCCGCACTCGAGCACCTCCGTCAAAAAGTGTCAAAACCGAACAATGTGCGCAATCCATATTGAACACTGTAATACTTTCCCGACCCAATCGGATCAAGTCAAGTGTAAGTTTCTACCTTGGCCACCAATGCTAGCAGCTGCCTTTGCCACCATCAACATCACCTCTGTGTGAACTTCCAATGGAGGTCGTGTGACTCCTAAGTTTGCCCAAGTCCACTCAGGTCAGTTGGAGAGAGCGAGCTCCAGTTTGCAAAACCCCATCACTTGAGGTTTTGAAAATTACTAAAGAAATTTGAAACATATTGTACGTGTGCCGATTCAATCATATATCTCTCAACCGTGTCAATTTAGTTTTATATTATTTCATATTTCGCTAATTGAGCCTATCGGATCGATTTTGACAAAAAAAAATTGATGATATGACTATCGGCAGTCTTACGTGATAATATATAGCACTGATGTTGATAGTAGTTGATAATTTTTTTTATATTTTCTTTTCTTTTCTTTTCTTTACTTATCTTTTGGGTCTGGTAGCTGGCTACCTTGCCTATCACAAGTGAGGCCAACGACACCTTTGCCGGTATCAACAAAGGGTATCATCCATTTTTGGCCAGTAGATGAGGGCTTGTAGGCCCTCGCCGTGACCATTGAGCACATCGCATCCCTCATTTGATGCCCTTGCCGACCATTGTGAGAGCATTGCGGCCCTCGCTTGTGGCTAGGGAGGGCCTAGGCTAGGTTACGACCCTCATCCATTGCTTGTGAGAGCGTCCCAGCCCTCACCTATGTCCAACAACCTTTATAGGTCCTCGGGCCAAAATTGTCACGCCCCGAACCTCGAGCACGCGCACATCCCACAACGGTCAAATGAAATGCGATGTTCCCAAGTGGCGTCACCGACCTAAACCTCTATGCACATGCGGAAGCGTAATTAACAATCCCCGGAGAACAACAAACTTGGGATAAGAAAGCAGGACAATCAAATTATACAAGACACATCTCATAAAACAATCTCGGGTTCATATACAAAAAACTAAACCAAAGAAAGGTTTATCTACTCCGGAATTTACAACCACTAGCTTCATGCTCCAACAAACTACCGTCTATGGGACCTCACGACGCACGTGTCGTATCTCCATCTAGGTACCTGAAAAACAGTTCACCGAGTCAACTCTCCAAACGCTGATTAGGAAGAAATCCACCCAATGATAACATAATCACAACAAACAATCAAGGTCTTGAAACGGTCAGATTATCAAGATCTGAGACGATATAAGATCTGAATGATGTAAGATCTGAACTATGTAAGATCCGAACGATCTAACATCCGGGCTATCTAATATCTGGACGATCTACCTCTACAGTTCATATACATAAATATGCAGCAAATATCTTTAACCACTGGTATACTTCACATTGGTCATCATCAACATATCAACAGTCAATTCATACTTAATGAACAAACTCATGGTTGTATCAATATCTCACACAGAAATCATCTCATATTATCCAAATACAATGGTACAAGGATCTAGAGGTGGCCCCACTTAGGCCTTGACCCGAACATAATGGTATAAGGATCTAGAAGTAGCCCCCATGTGGCACTTAGGCCTTTACCAAAACACAATGGTACAAGGATCTAGAGGTGGCCCTCGTGTGGCACTTAGGCCTTTACCAAAACACAATGGTATAAGGATCTAAAGGTGGCCCCCACGAATGTTTACGTTATCGTGTGGCACTTAGGCCTTACCCATACAAAGCAATAGTACAAGGATCTAGAGGTGGCCCCCCATAAATATTTACGCCATCGTGTGGCACTTAGGCATTTACTTGCTTATCGCACATTCAGCTTGCACCACACCAGTCATCACACAATCACACTCCATCCAGCCAATATTAAGGAGTTCAATCATTCAGTCTTGCTGCACACGTCTCATACCGCGCCAATTAAGCTAAATGTAAAACCACCCTAACTGGCAAAACTAAGTCACTTGCGTGTCTCCACTTCTAAATCCAGAAATATAATCCAACGAGTTCATAAAATTATCAAATCTGAATATATCATAAAGGACACATAAATCAACATTTTTCATGAAGACACCTTGCTCCAAATCCTTCTGTACAAAGAGCAGTAAATCATTCGATTTGTTACAAAAACTGATGCAGTTTTCAGAAATCACGTTCTCCAAAATCAATTTGGTTCGAAATCCAAGACTCATCCGTTTTGTCTGAAATTCGACTATGTTATAGTACAAGATGTGATAAACAACTTTTGGGAAGTAAATCTTTTGAAACTCGAACTCCAAGAGTGGATAAAAACCCATAGATCATAAAAATGTCACAAGTTCCAGCAAAAACAAATGTTATGTTTTGTTCAAAACGAAGTTCACATAATTTCCTTTTGAATCCATAAAATCTTGAGTAAAATATATGTCATAGCTAAAGATGTATAAAACACTTTTCATGAAGGCACCAACCCTATAATCTCATCACATCTCATTCCACAAAATCAGCAAACAGCAACAGTTCAGTAAACACATACCAGAGAAATCCTATGTTCTGAACTAAACTACTGTCGCTTGTGCTAATCCAACCTAACACTCAACTTATCAAGCTAATCAACACTCCTCTAGTCCTCTAAGTGTAATCGCAACCTAAGAAGGGTTTGGATAGTTGACTCACATGATCAGTAAACCAACAAGTCCACGATAACGACAGCAAGAAGGCAACCAAAACTCGAGTTTACTTCAACTTCGAAAGAGGTTCAAATGATGATGGAAAAGTCTTGAAAATCACTTCCTGAGTTGCTGGTTTGAGAGTAACGTACCTCAGCTAGATGATAGAATGTGATAAGAAGTGAAAATATCCAGAATAGGCTGAAGTAGAACTAGCTGTATAAAGGGGACAAACAGCCTTGAAAAGTCAAACCAAAATATCTAAACACTTGAGTACTTGCCCCAAAAGTCTTCAATCTTATTGATTAGCAATTTTCCCCTCTCAAACTTCTCCAACAAGCCAAGTATGAAAGCTATAATGTAACAGCCCCTCATACCTACGAATTTGCACCCATTAACCTCAAGTCACATTCAACTCCTCATTGATTCAACTTATATCTATTCTGCAAACTATTATCTTTGAGAGGTGTTAAAATTCAAGCTGTCACAAAAATGATAAGTATAAACAAAGGCCAAAAAAATTATTTAAACAATATTCATGTTTGCATCAATATGTCACGTAAGATTACTGGCATGCACATTGAATCGGTGGTGTCTACATTATCAATTCCGACTTAAATTTGTCAAATATATTCAATTGACAAAATGGGTAAATGAATAAGATCAAATTGGTACAATTAAAAAATTTAAAACTGAATTAATATAAATATAATAAATTTTTGATCTTTTGAATAGTTTCTCAGTGAGGCTGGTCATTGCATGGAGGATCAACACTAGTGATGATGGTGGTAGGCACGGCAAGACAACTCTAGTGACGTTGCTGGTTGTGATGGCCAGCAAAAAAGCAAATAGAAAAATAGTTTTCTTCTTTTAGACACCATTTTGAATTGAGTTGGGCCTGCATGATAGCCACTGATTCCTATTCTAGAATGAGTTTTTCTATTCCAGAAAATTATTCTGGAATATAAATATGTTTGGTAGGATAATTTATTTTTTCTATTAATAGAGTAGATTTCCACTCCGAAAATAAATTTGGCCAAGAAATCAAAAATATATAATTTGTGGTTTTTTTCCAGAATGAGAAATCAAGAAATTATTTCTCCCTCGCCCAACACCCCCAAAGTCTGCCACCGTTGGTCACCACTGCCGATTACCGCCACCGTCGGTTGTTGCCACCATCAGTTTTTCTGAAATAGAAAAAAAAATGGTAAAGAATGAGTTGACACGGGCCCCCCATGCCCGGATGGAAGCAAAAGGCTGGGCCCCTATATATCGGGAGAGATTAGCACATGACCTCAACACCATGACCCCCTACTTAAGTGGATAGCAATTGCGAGTTTCAAACCCTTAACCTTGGTAATGAGAGAGAAGTTATTAACCAACACAGCTACCCAGCGTTTGATTGAAATAAAAATTGTTTGTCCTTATCAAACGTATTTTTTTCCTCAAAAATCAATTTATGGCTAGAAATTGAATGATGCATGCCCTTATTTGTAAAATTTGCACTTGTTATTCACACGTTTGTTCTCCTCTGTCATGACTAAAAAGTCTAATCACAATGATACAGTCCTGTTATTAAGATTAATAAAAAAAAATTGGCAACTTATTATCAAATGAAGGCCCACCTTTCCTCGCAGCACTTGTTTGGATTTTATCATTTCCATGGTTCTAAGTGGGCTCTCTTAGGAAATTAACTAGTAAGAGGGTTTTCATATATATGAAATATGCAGGAATTGAATCAAAGAATTGTATATAATATTGTTAATTTTATTAAATTATATCTCTAGTTTGACTACGTTGCAAAATCCGATCTAATTTGTTGATATAAATCAATTTGTTAAACCAAATCTGTTAATAAAAGAAATCTCAACGCTGGACTCTCTTATTTGGATTAAAATTCTGTGTCTGAAGAAGTTTCCTACATTATATCAAGGGCACATACATATAATATGCTGTGGGGATTAGTATTGGGAAGTCAAGCATAAAAATCACTCGTGCTTTTAAGAGTTTTTTCTTGTTGGTCTGTGTCCAAGGTTGACCGAGCAAGTGGAGGACTCCTGAGGCCGTAAAGGACGCATGAGTTGATTGGCCTTATCTTTTTCTTTTGTTTTGTTTTCTTGTCCTTATTACCGGACAACGCATGGGAGTAGAATTCCGATGGTCTGATATATGCCGGCACTCGCCAGCATTTTCTGATAAATGTATGAATATACTTTCTTAAGCATAGATCCGAGGTGTTACATCAATTCGAGAATTTAATGCACTGATTGCGAAACAGTCATATAAATAGGTTAAGTTCCTTGGAACGGATAACGATATAGAGATCTATGGTAATAGTTTTTCCAATATTGCCAGAAAAATAAATTGCGAGATATAACACAGTGTTGAAAACACTATAGCAGAACGGCATCGCCGAACATAAACAATTAGACTCTGCTTGAGTGAGTTCTATACACGCTATCACACATGCAAGACTAGGTACGGAAGTTTTGGCCGAAGCAATGAACATGGCTTTTTATCTGATTAATTGAAGTCCATTACCTATTATCCATTGGCAGACTAATATGGTCAAAGAAAAATGTGGATTACTCCACATTATGAGTGTTCCGTTGCCTGTTATGGTAATCTGACTAATGGTAAGCTTGAATCAAGGGTTAAGAAGTACATACTTCTTGTTTATGCATATGGAGTGAAATGCTGCTGGTTGTGTTTTAATAATCCCAAATCACCCAAGCAAAGACATGATATTGGATAAAATCCTATGCTTTGAATGATGAGTCTTGAGACACTACCAGTAGAGCAAACGAATCATGGTATCATAGCAAAGTGGAGCTTCAAGTGCGTACTCTAGAGTCCTCGGAGGTAATATAGGTTGAGACTATAAATGAGACCACAATTCCCGAAATCAATGCTACAAAACAATTAGCAGAGTTGCATCCCACTATAGTGAGCAGACATAGAAGACAAATTAAACCATCGATATGTTATGGTTATGTAGATATTGGTTATGCATTGACTGTAACTGATGAAGTGAAAAGAGATGGACCTTTGTCTTACTATAAGCCATTGGCTAGTGTTGAGTCGTCATAGCGACTGATGATATGAGCAAAGAGATAAAGTAACTCCATTGGAATTAAGCATGAGAGTTGATCAAAGTACCCAAGAGTCATAAAATTGTTGGGTGCAAATGGGCTCACAAACGGAAGGAAAGTATTTTTAATATCGAGGCAACATATACAAGGTGAGACTTATTACGAAGAGGTGCACACATGGAGAGGGCACTAAGTACAACGAGGTATTCTTTCATGTGATAAGACTTACTTCTATTCAAGTATTACTAGAAGATGACAAGTTGGTGCAACTGGATGTGCAAATGACTTTTTTACACGATGAGTTGGAGAAGTTGATTAACATAAGACTAGCAAAGGGACATGCTATTACAAGTAAGGAAGATCGTGTTTATTTATTTAGGGAATCTTTATTTGGGCTAAAATAGTCTCATAATATCTCCCAGTAGAAGTATTTTAGTACTTTCACGGCTAGTTATGTACTATTGACAGCAAAGCACCCAACAACCCGACAAACATTGATGACTAAGCCGATGTCTCGAGCTTGAATCCGTTACAAAACTCGATCGAATCAAAGGATATAATCGGTTTATTAAATCAAACATGTTAAAAGATAAGTCCCAACACCTGACTCTTTTATTTGGATTAGAATTCTACTATGAAGAAGTTTCCTAAGATATGTCAAGGAAGGGGCGCACGCTCACATTTATATATAATATGTTTTGTCGGGATTCGTATTTTGTAGTCAAGAGCAGAAATATCACTCGTGCCCTTAAGAGTTCTTTCTTTTCTTGGTCATTATCCGAGGTTGACCGAGCAAGTGGATGACTCCTCTGAAGGCCGTAATGGACGCATCTATTGATTGGTATTATCTATTTTTATTTCTGCTTTGATAATAAGGACGTCTTAAGGGGCACGCGAAGTTTTCTTCAGTAAACACACAGAGATGTCTTCAAATCGCGTATAGAGCTCTGGATACAGTAGATTTGTGCTGTGCTATGAATTCTATACCCAAACTTATAAATTTTCTTCCTAAAATCCATAGATTTTGGTATAATTTACTGCTCGAATGTATGAGCAATTATAATTTTATTAATCTACAATTTGAATTATAAATTATTTGTAATTAACTTTCACGTGACTCTTAAATCAAATCACGTAAATTCAATATAACTCGCTTTTATTTCTAGTGATTTTGATTGATTTAACTGCATTACTTTACAATTATTATGACATCTTTTCGCCCCCAAAAAAAAAAAATACATCCGATTGGGTCTTGAAAAAGGTACTCCAAGCGCGAAGAAAAGATGGCTGATTTGATAACACTGAAAAATGAGTGCTGAAGAATTAAGTAATGAATAATAAATTCTAATTTCTTCAAACAATAGAACTCGAAATAATATTTTTTAACAACAGATGGAAATTAAATAGGAAATCTGATTGGCTTTCATCATATATGAAATAGTAAGTAATACTGAAAGGTTTTGATAATATGACTGATGAGATTTTATCTTCTATTGAATGTTTTATCATCTCCTTATTTATTGCTTTGAGCGACTTTTCAATTTAAAAAATGAGTCAATGAGCTGATGCCCATTCAATAGAACCAATAATTGCTAGGGATCTCTCATATAATAAAGCTTTTGTTTGAAAAAAGGAAGGTTTTGCAATTTCTGGGGCCATCACTCTCAAGAGTGATAACCCTCTCCCTCTTGCTATAAAATCAAAACTACCTACCCCCTCTCCCACAAAATATTTAACAAGAAAGAAAACAAGAAAGAGAAGCCTCTCATCATGGCCTATGGCGGAAGAAGCACAACCTCCTCAATCTCCGATGTCTTCACCCTCAACCCTCTACCGTATCCGGTGCTTGTGATCCTGGCAGTGATCTCCATCTTTTTAGGCATGTCTTGGTACTTCAACTATGAATCGGTGGTCGAAACCGCCGAAGTGCAGATGGGTTGGATCCTTTTGGCGACGCCTATCCTTCTGATACTGCTTGTGAAGCTCCTATCCTCTATGGATGATCCACAAAGCTTCTTCACGGGGTGGGGCCGGCGCAGGGCTATCTACAGCCAGCCGTCCGAGGGCAGCTCCCCATGGGGCGTGGCGGCTCTCATCGTGCTCCTCCTTGTTTTGCTCCATTATCAGTCTAGCTTTCTCGAGAGCTGGTTTGGTTGAAGCTTGTGAAGATGATGATGATCGTGGGAAAGTGATAAACTCGACTTGTTTATTTTGTCGTTTCTTTTCTTTTCTTTTTCTGGATGGGTGATCAAGAAGTAGGGTTTCTGTAAATTGGATGAGACTGAGGTATAGAGTGTTGTATGAGGTCGTGAATGTAAGAGAAAAAGTTCTAAGTGTTGAACATATTGATCAGAGGTTAAGACAGAGGTTGATGAGACGATCAATTCTCTCTCTTTTTTCCAGTGTATCTGCAAAATATGAAGCCTGTAAATTACCAATAGCAGAATTGTATAATGAAGTTGGGGTTGATATATATGTCGATCTATCAGAAGCTAAGAAGCTAAATCAAAAAGATAAATCAAAGAGCACCTATAACTGATGATCTTAGCAAAACAGCACAGAAAACTGAAGAATTGGTTTCGAAGTTCTAAGAAAGATGCAAGAAGATAGAGACGGAAGACTGAATTTCAGCCATAAGTTAGAGAATGGTGAACATCCATATAGAGATTTTCTCCTTGACCCGTGGGTCAGAGCAATCGGTGCCGTTCTTTTCCTTTCTTTCTTTCTTTTTCTTTTTTTCTTTTTCCTGAGCAACTTAGTCATTTCTTATAGAAAGTATAGATGGATCTCCACTAATTAAGACCTTTTTCTTCTAAGTAATAATTTGCAACCACCTTTTGCTATTTGACGTGAGACGTTTGGTGTTACATTAATTGGGGAAAATCCTATGGTCCAATCCACTAATTTCAGGTCCGGTATGTTGTCCGGATCATTGGATCAACAGAAAAAAAATTCCAACAATTAGAAGATAATGACTTACATATTGGTAAGGAAAGTCACTAAGTATTAGGTTGCCAATGTTATTATTGATTGAGAAAAATTACTACATATAGGGAAACTTATTCACTGGTAGAGCCTTTATGTTTATAGACCGGGAAGAGATATTACGACCTAAAGTAAGTTAATGAGAAAAACTACTCAATCAACTCTAAACATGTTGCACAGATGTTAATTTAGTTCTCAACTTTTTAATTTTGATGATTTAGTCATAAACGTCTGCATGAAATTTCAATGTGATGATTTCGGTCAATTTTTGCTTGAAATGGTTGACATGGCAATCCAATCATTATCGATCATTCTACTTGGTATATTGTTATGTTAGTGATTTTCGAAGAGAATTGGCTGGAATGGCTATATTAAAATTTTGGACAAAAGTTTATGGCTAATTAGCAAAATTGAAAAGATTATGACTGAATGGACATGCGTATAATAAGTTTAGCATTAATTGGATAATTTTTCCTAATACGACAAAAGCATACTACATATTATGAAGTCTTGTCTAAAGAAAGTATCTATTTGAAACTTTCATACAGTATCGTGATACTTAGAGTCTTCCACTTAAAACCCAAAAAGAGTAAACAAAATGAACTGCAAAAAAACAAAGAGGTTCCATTCGTTTCACGAAAAATATAGCATTTCTGGAAAATATTTTTCGAGAAATCATTTTCTTAAAAAATGACAATATTTTTTTGTGTTCGTTTGTCAAGAAAATCATTTTCTTAACTATTTTATTTTCCGTGAAACGAACATCGAAAAGTTCGAAAAACATTTTTTTGAAAGTTTCTTCCATGAAACAAACGAAGCATAAATCAAACCATATAGTGATTTCACCAACACAATGAAATTTCTATATCACCGCCGTCAGACTCCAATTTCCATCTTCTAAATAAATTTTTCCCACATTTCTTGCATATATCTGGCTGTGGAGAAGTTATATGACGAGTTACTCTCGAGATTGTAATTACGTCATCACATAACCAAACGACTTAATCAACTCGATGAATTTCACATGGGCTTCACTTCATACATGTGTCAGGTGATGCAATTTATAGTTACACGTGGGACACAAATGATTCGTGGAGTAGCTGGTTTGATTATGGATCTTCTATAGCAGCATACGTGTACCACAATAAGAATGTGTTTTGTCTCAGGAAAAATTTCATTATAAAAGACTATACTTTCCAGAGAAATCATTTTTCCCAAAAAATAATTCCTTTTTTGTCGGGTCAGGAAATTCATCTTAAAATCTTTAAGTATTTATATTTTTTAACCGTAAATAATTTTTCATTAACTGAGTAGACTACTGATTGGAAAAACGCTAATTCTCAAAAAATTATTTTACTCAAACAAACAAATCGTAGAGTTTAAAATTCAAGATTACACAAAATTACTCCCTAAGTCTAATCCATCAAATCGATGGGACGCGTTTCCTCGGTGTCCATCTCATATGTAGACACTTTTCTTCCGTTCCCTCCTTCCTCTCCTTTTCCTTGGTAATAAGGATCATGCTTTTGTCTGGTCCCTCAAGAGCAAAGGTCGGCAGGACTTCATCACGCGATAAGCCGACCTCTGTGGATCGTGGTCCCAGCCACAAGTTAATTGGCCATCATGAAGTGGCCACGTTCCTGCTGGTGCTTTGTGGCTCATCCCATTGTCAAAACATGCGGCTGTGTACTCCATGGATCGACTGTGTTAGGTCCGGTCAATCACGTCTCGACGTGTTGTAAAATTCCGAAAAATCACCCTAAAGAATATAGATTTTTCAAATAAGATTGATTCCGTCTATCGTATCATCGATATATTATATCTATGTATAAAATTTTATATTTCTCTTGATTCGTTGTATATTTTGGAATCGTGCATGTTTCTCCGTCAGTCACATATATCCTTGATTATTTAAATTTGAGATGGAGAATCAAGAGGAATGTCCTAATCATGTCT
Organism: Melaleuca alternifolia; assembly: GCA_019926035.1. NCBI lineage: Eukaryota > Viridiplantae > Streptophyta > Magnoliopsida > Myrtales > Myrtaceae > Melaleuca > Melaleuca alternifolia. The sequence continues at coordinate 426,458 of JAGKPW010002221.1, read as the reverse complement.
AACATTCTCCTTTAAAAAAACAGAATTATTATGTTATTCTAATCTTTTGCTTCCTTCCTCTGCTTTGAGCTTGTGTTTAATTTTCTTTTGAGCTACAACAAAGAAGCAAAATAGGCCATTTTTTCAAACTTCGGTGTATGAGTCATAAGACTTCACAGTCACCGTTCACATTAGCTAGGCAATTCAGTATACTATCTTCCTATAATATAAAAGAAAAATGCTGGACTTACATAAACTGGTTCGCGAAATTAATTTAAAGACACTGTAATCGGTTGCATTTTATGTTTATAGAGTGGTTTGTTTATGAATTAGTCTTTGTCATTTTCTCCTTATTCTTTTGTCTTTTCTTTATCTTTTACTGTAAGTAAGAATTTCCTTTTCATGTAAAAAGATTTTTAAGATCTTCTCTTTTCTTGGAAAGTTCATTCGTGCCATGGACTTCTTAAATTATATATCATTTGATCGAAAAGTCGTGTATTAGGATCCATTATGGTACTTTGTTTGCATCGTTTGTATCGTTAAGGCCATACTAGTATAGCTAAGTGTTATAAATACCATTGGTTGTATAAATTTCTCTTCATTTGAGGATTCTTCTCAGGGGACCAAACTTTATTCATTAATTTATTTGTTCATTTACCCCCAAAAAAATTTACTTGTTTAATTTCGTTTTGAGAAAATTTTGTTATAAAATACTCTGCCCAAATTTAGTTTTGACGTGCTTTATTAAAGAGTGTATAATTGAGAGCTTATAATTAAATTGGGATGAGCCTCTAGAGGGGAAAATTACACAGGAAATTCTAAATTTTGTATATTTAATGCAATCAAGTGTTAAACTTTTTAATTGGTTTAACTAAGTCTTAAACTATATTCAAAAGTATGAGCAAGTCCATACAGTGAACAGTATCTAAAATTGCCTATATGCCACTGATATGGTGCTTACCTGACATCCTTAAATTTAGTCTTTACAACATAAGAAATGATTGCATTTTCGACAAAGATTAAGGAATTAATTGAACCAATTACGAGGTTTAGAAATTGCACTTTTGATGAATGTGCAGGATTTGATTAAACCAAATTCAAAAGGTTCACGACTCGATACACAAGATTTAGGACTTTGGTGCATTTTTTTCCCGGTCTTAGAGAGCTTTAATGCCTTGTTGGAAGAGGAAGAGAAGGAAAGGGAAATGAGGGGCAAGTGTGAGAAATGATGGAAATTTAAAAAAATAATTAATAGGAAGTAAGGGTTTGTTTCAAACGAAAAAGTCGAGATTTAGAAAAATGATTCTTTATCTCGTTCAGAAAATTAATCAACCAAAAATATTTTCATTATCATTAACAATTTCAGCCTAACTATATTAATGCATGATGAAAGTATCTTTTCATTCATTCTTTTTTATAAGCGACATAATGTTCCAAATCTTGACTATTCCGCTGAAAAAAACATCCTGAATGAAGAAAAAAAAATTAGAGCTTTTCTTCTATTTTGTTTCACCTCCTTGCATTCCAAACTCAACCTAATTGAAGAAATTTAATAAACAGAACGAGTAGATGAAGATTGAAGGTTTAACGATGAAGATGAAGAGAGGTTGAAGATGAAGAAGAACAAGAGAGAATTTCTCAGCTTCTGTATTTCATTGACGAAGGATATTTTCATCCAAGAGCATTATGCCGAATGAGAACTGCTCTTCTCTCTTTTGTAGTATCCATTCAACTGTATATTGTTACAATTGCTCAACAGAATGAATAACGGCTAACTATCTTGATTAACAGCTAAGCCAAATTATAAACTCGTCGTTTAACCTTTCTCCTCTAGTCTTCTATGGTTACCAGGCTTTGACTCAAGTTCTTGCGTGCGAGCTTTGACTTCATCAGCCACTTGTTCTCTCTTTACAGAAGTTTAAGTTTCTTCAGCATTATCATATACGTGTGCTCTGTTTCCTCTATTTTCAGCTGAGCTTATACTAGAATTATTAACACACCCCCTCCCCCCGCGCAAATTGGGGAAGGGGGCGAGAACCCATGCCCAATTTGATTCTAATATGAAAGTGAGAAAATCGTGATAAAGCCTTCGTAAAGATATCAACAAATTGATTGGCGCTAGAAACATAACGTTGAGTGAGAGAGCTAGAGGACACCTTTTCACGGACAAAGTGGAAGTCAACTTCAATATGTTTGGTTCGAGCATGAAGAACAGGGTTTGCCGTAAGTGAAATAGCAGACTTGTTGTCACAAAATAGAAGTGTTGGTGTCACGCCCCACTCCCGAATGCACGGCAATCCCTGATTTTCTTCTTCCTTTCCTTTGGTTGATGGGTGCGACATCCCAAAACTCATCGTCGACCTTCGAGTCTCAGACGGAAGCCCGGATCTCTTCCTTGTCTACTCCCACAAAACTAACTCCTTTCCCAAACTCAACCTATACTTGAAAAATGATAAACAACGATGGGTTGAGATATAAATATCTCAGTGAATCTGGGCCTATGCCAGAACTAGGAACGCCATCGCAATAGAGTCCATACTACCACTCTCAACGCTTCTATAGCAATTGACCAGTCCTCAATTGGCTCAACTCCATAAGCCTAACTCCTCCATAGATTACATCTTTCCATCACAGAGCCAATTTAGAATTCCTCTCATATGCTAACCAGAACACTAATACTACCATCCTAGGGTCCTCAATCACGTTTCACCTATCAATCGTCACCTCTAGTCAAACTCTCATCGCCTAGCTCATACTTATAACTTTATCAATTCTAGCTCTCTCAAACATCTAACTTCCTCCTTTCTATGAGTCAACCAATTTGTGATCGAGACTTGGCATTAAGTCCAACCAACTTGTCATCTAAGGGTTAGCCATCATAATACCATAACCCATTAATTAAGTAAACGCATAATTAATTAAATAAATTACTGTTAAATAAATAAGAAACTAATTAAATAGATAAATAAATAAATTACCAAATAAATAAATTACTAAATAAATAAATAAATAACGCAATTAACCAAATAAAACCATCCACGACCGGCTGAGACCCTAACTAATTTTCTTGGCTTAAACCGGATTCATCAATATACTAGGGTTGTTGACCACGCTAGTTCATTCCATCTATCATGTTAGCTCGTCATATCAATGTCGATACCCTTACAGGTTCCATCGACTTCCACCATTGATTAGGGCCCACTAACCTCTAAAGCAAACGGGAGTCAACGATCACAATCCAATCATATGTCAACTCGTCTGAGTTGATACCCAATCACAAATTATAAACCATTCACAATCAATTGCACAATTAAATATACTAAATAAATTAACACAATAGTGCAAAAACAATTTTTGGGTAATTTCCCAAAATTTCTAAAAATCAATCGCTTGGGCCTGCCAATTAGTAATTCACCGGGGTTCCTAAATCGAATCTAGAATCCTCCGTTCGATAAACTATGGGCGACATCACCTTAATTGACAGCAATTTGCCCAACAACACAATTTTCACAACTTTTACTAAAATAATCTAAATAACTTAAATTTAATAAATAGCCCCTAATTAAGCGAAATCTGACCCAATCACTTCCAGTTGCGCAAATTATCAATCCAACCTCACCCAGCTCATTATCAAAATCAACTGCCACCAATAACTCTCAATATTTCCCCCAAACTTTTGAATTTACAATTTTGCCCCTAAAACTTTAAGTTAGCCTTAATTGACCAAATTTAGTAATCTATCTCCAAAATCTCAAATTGTCCACCTAATTCTTACTAGCTACTAACCAAGTTAGCTAATATAAATAATTTTCCGATTCACCCTCAAAGGAATCAATTTTGTCAATTTACCTCTAATTGGCCAAAATTGCCAAATCACCACTAATTCTTCCAAAGTTGCCTATTAGCACCTAATCACTCAAATTGACAATCAATTCATATCAATCAAGTCAATAATTATCTACTAAAACGGTGAACGGGCTTAATTGAGGGATAGGAGGTCCATTCACATTAATTTACGTCTTCAAACGACTGGTGGCGGTCCACGATGATGTACGGATTTTTCCTTATTCTTTTTTCTTTTATTTTCCTTTTATCTTTTCTTTTCCTTTTTCGCCTTTTCTTTTCTTTTCTCTTTCTTTTCTTTTTTTTCTTTTCCCATTTTCTTTTCTTCTTGGGTCGAGCTAGGCTAGCCCAATGTTGTTAGAGAGAGGCCCAAGCTTGGGACCTCCACGCTGGTGATGGCGAGGGTGGCCGTGACGGTTCTTGGTAGTGCCGACATGGCCAAATGCTTGGGAGCGGTGGCGGAGGCTGGTGACACGGAGGAGCAATGATGGACGAGCTATTGCTGTGGCTGGGACGCTATCCAACACGCAAAAGGGGGGATGAGCAGAGGCAGAATAATGAAGGTCCAAGCTGAGGGGTCACCGCGTGCCAGAAGAACGAGATTGAAGGGGAGTAGGAGCTACGGAGGAAGCAGCATCGTCATGGGCTGCGGAGCGGCAAAGACGCGAGCCTCGAAACAGTAAGCGGAAGCGGCGTCATGCAAGCAGTGACGGTGGCTGAGCTGGGGCGAAGCTCGAGCAACAGACGACGAGTCATGAAGGAGAGAGATCGAAGCAGCAAAGCAAAGCAGCAATGTCGGTTCGCACGCAAGGAAGAAGATCGAAGGGGGAGAGAGAGATAGAAAGAGTTAATGGTGGTTAGGAGCAGGGGAAAACATACGGGAGAAGTCAAAAGAAGAGATAAGATGGCAGGGAGAATTCGGCAGAATAAGAGGGAAATGGGAGGAGAGAAAAGGGAAATGTTAGAGCATGGGGAAAACAAAAAGAAGAGAGGAGAGAGACAATAAGAACAAATGAATAAAAGCCCACAAAATTAAGCTGTTACAGTCGAAAAAGAAAGGCGAATGCCAATATCTCTAAGAATAAAACCAATCCAGGTTAGCTCAGCAGTGGCAGATGCAAGTCCTCTATACTCTACTTCAGTAGAGGAAGGAGACACAGTGGGCTGCTTCTTGGCTGATTAGGAGATGAGATTAGAGCCGAGATAGGTACAGTAGCCAGTAGTAGATCGTCTAGTGGTGGCACAACCTGCCCAATCAGCATTGGAAAATCCATAAAGAGAGATGGAGCTATGAGAGAGAAGGAATAAGCCAAGCCATATTGTCTATTTAACATAACGAAGGGCTCTTTTCAGCCTGTGAAAGTCACCAATAGTAGGATGTTGCATCTGTTGACACAATAAGTTTGTAGCATAGGCAATATCAAGGCGAGTGAGTGTGAGATATTAGAGACCACCCACAAGACTCTTATACTCCAAAGGATTGGCAAGACGACAAGTATCATTCTTTAGAATAGTTGGCTTCAATGAGAGAGGAATAGAAATAGGTTTGCACTCCAGCATATTAGCTTTAGTAAGAAGATCATGAGCATACTTAGTTTGACAAAGAAACAGATCATGAGAGCTACGTGTAGCTTCAATACCAAGAAAATAATGAAGATCAGCCAGGTCTTTCATTGAAAAATGAGAACTGAGAAACTAAATCAGCTTATTGAGTAAGTCAGTTGAGCTTCCAGTTAGAATTGTATCATTAACATACAGAAGTAAAAGCATGGTATGTGATCCATCACGAAAGATAAAAAGTGATGGATCAGTTGTGCTGCAAAAGAAGCCAGCTTCAAGAAGGCAATTATTGAACTTATCAAACCATGCACGTGGTGCTTGATGAAGACCACAGAGGGACTTTTGCAAATGGCATACATATTCAAGCTTTTGAGAATCAACAAAGCTAGAAGGTTGGCTCATGTAAACTCTCTCATGTAACGTGCCATGTAAAAATGCATTTTTGACATGTAATTGATGTATAGGCCAATGCTTTGTAATAGCCATAGAAAGTATGATTCTAATTGTAGCATGCTTAATGACAAGACTGAATGTTTCGAGGAAATCAATACATTCCTCTTGATGGAATCCCTTAGCCACTAGTCTGGCCTTCGGTCTATCAAGGCTTCCATTAGCAGCTAACTTCGTTTTGAACACCCAATTACAACCTATGACATTCATTTGCTTAGTGCGAGGAACTAATGTCCATGTTTGATTAGTGTATAAGGCTATCATTTCTTCTTTCATGGTTGAGTACCACCCTAGATCTTGTAAGGCTGCCTTAACTAATTTTGACTCAAAAGGTACATTATAGGTGGATAAACATGCATATCTAGTGTTTGGTTTAACAATACCAGATTTAGCTCGAGTTTGCATATGATGATGAGAATGTGTACCTTGTATGATAAGTGAAGGATTGTTGTGATTTGAGTACTATCAACAACAACAGTAGGAGTAGTGGACTCATCAGTTATGCCAGATGAAGTTGCATGTGTTTCATGGTGACATGTTGTAGGAGATGATTGGGACAATACGTGGGGAGGAAGATAATGTGGTATTGTCACAACATCATTATGCTACAAATGACCTTGATGTGTCTGCGTGTTGGTTGACTGTTGATTTATGCTAGAAGAAGCAAAAAATTCAACTTCCTCAGCCCATAGACGATTTAGATTAATATACTGGTGATACTCCTTTATTAGTTCCTTAATAAAAGGAAAGAAATTTTCATCAAAAACCACATGCCTACTAACATATATACGGCTAATAGTGAGAAGAAGATATCTATAGCCTTTTATGTCTTTCATTGTACCCTAAAAAGATGTACAGCAAGGAGCGTGGATCAAACTTGTGTTGAGCATATGGTCTAATACACGGATAACAAGCACACCCGAACACTCTTAGATGATCATAACTTGGAATTTGCCTGTATAGTTTGCTATATGGTGATTGCATTTGTAGTTTGGAAGTTGGAAGTAAATTGACAATATAATTGGCTGTCATGAATGCATCTACCCAGTATTTTAGTGGAACTTGAGCATGATAAAGTATTGCAAGACCTAGCTCAACAATATGGCGATGTTTCCTTTCAGAAATTTCATTATGCTATGGTGTGTAAGGACAAGACACACATTGTTTAATACCATAGCTTTGTAGATAAGTTTGAAATTTGTGACTAACAAACTCTCCTCCACCATCACACTAAAACATCTTGATTCGGCAATCAAAAGAGTTCTCAACTTATTTTTGAAACATGGTGAAGATGTCATAGAATCTGACTTCAATTTCATTGGATAGAGGTTACAGAATCTGATAGAGTAAACGACAATGCACTTGATTTAGCTACTTGACAACTAGTACACATATGATGTGCTTTAGCATTACAATGGATTAACTGCTGAGCCTAGAGATACTTCAATGTGTTCATGTTGGTGTGAGCTAACCTTTGATGCCATATAGCTTCTCCTACAGCCTTGTGTCTTCCAGTGAAGAAAACTTATGTGGTTTGAGGATCAACTCTGTAGAGTCCTTTCACTTTCCTTACTAGCAAAATAGTTGTGCTGGTGCAATTGTCCTTTATATAAACACCATTTTTATTAAAGACAAATGAGCATGGATAATCATTAGTTAGCTTAGACACTGACAGAAGGTTTTTTTATGTCAGGAACAATCAACACATCATTGAGAGGTAGTGCATCAACATTAGTTTGCAACAAGAGACTGCCTACATGAGTGATAGGAAAGCATTCACCATTACCTACCATTACAGTATCGGTTCCTTTGTATTTAGAGTATTTACTAAGAATACTTGAGCTTGAAGTTATATGTGCTATAGCACCAATGTCTAGATACTACTCATTTCCAGTTGAATCTTCAATATGCATAGCTGCTAAGGCTGTTGGAACCTCTTCAGCTTGATAGGAATTGTCAATGCGATACCAGCAATGAAGTGCATCATGTCCAGGCCGCTTGCAAATTTGACACTCCAAATGTAGAGTGCTCTGACTTCTCTTTTCTTGTAAAAGATTTATGATTCGTTGAGTCAAATGTAGGATAGGACTTAGTATCTTGATACCTCTGTGATTCACCAACATATGGTCTAAAGCCTTAACCACGACTATAACTGGAGGTATTATTGAAATGTCTAGGATAATAACCTTCTTGTTCAGAATTCCAGCCATTGGGTTTGTAATTCATATTTCTTCCTGAGTATGTATTGTCAACATTTCTATTGTTATAGAAACGTCATCTTCCATAGCCACGTGCTCCACGATAATTTCCTCTTGATCCTCTAAAGCAAGAACCTTGTTGAACAGGTTCTATATCAAGTTCTTCCTTCTGATGTGAGTCGGTCTTCCTCTGACTGTAGTATGCCAAACTAGGATTGTATTTGTTTGTCGAATAGCTTTGTAATCTTACCTCAAATCTTTCCAACTGTGATATTACTTCATCATACTCTGGCTGAGGCTTCATGCAATACATGGTAGTCTTGAAATTTTCATACTCAGGTCCTAAACCCTCCAATATGCCAAATGTCTTTGTTATTTCGTCTAATGGTTTCCCAATAGCATTGAGTTGATCACAAATTGTTTTATATTCTCTAAGATAGACTGATAAAGCTTGATCTCTCTTTTGACATGCTTGCAACTTTCCTCGCAACTCAAACTCTCTAGCTACCGATTTTTGTATGAAACGATTAAGAAGTGTTTGCCATACCTCATAAGACATTTCAAGGCCAATGATTAGGCTCAAGATGCTTTCAAACACAGCACCATTGATCCAGGATGAAATGAGTTGATCAGTTCTCATCCAATATGTATAATCTAGATTCAATTCTTTAGTCTCGTGCCTTTCAACTTCAACATGTAACATCGGGATTGGTGGATAGATTTCTCCACTGATGAACCCATACAGTTCTTGACTTTGCAAGAATCTATGAAACTGAGCTTGCCACAAAAGAAAATTATCTTCTGCTAACTTGATTGTAACAAAGTTTGAGATGTTTACGTGTAGGAAATGGCTTTTGAATCCTTGATGCCATTCTTGTGCTCTCAGGATCGCTCTCAGGAATGTTGTTAGGAATGCTCTTATACCATGAAGAAATTTAATGAACTAAACGAGTAGATGAAGATTGAAGGTTTAACGATGAAGATGAAGAGAGGTTGAAGATGAAGAAGAACAAGAGAGAATTTCTCAGCTTCTTTATTTCATTGACGAAGGATATTTTCATCCAAGAGCATTATGCCGAATGAGAACTGCTCTTCTCTCTTTTGTAGTATCCATTCAACTGTATGTTGTTACAATTGCTCATCAGAATGAATAACGGCTAACTATCTTGATTAACAGCTAAGCCAAATTATAAACTCGTCGTTTAACCTTTCTCCTCTAGTCTTCTATGGTTACCAGGCTTTGACTCAAGTTCTTGCGTGCGAGCTTTGACTTCGTCAGCCACTTGTTCTCTCTTTACAGAAGCTTCAGTTTCTTCAGCGTTATCATACACGTGTGCTCTGTTTCCTCTGTTTTCAGCTGAGCTTATTCTAGAGTTATTAACACTAACGACTGTGATAACATATTCAAATAATCATGTAAGTATACATGTTTAGCTACTGGTCGGACAAATGGAACTTACCTATTCTTGGCATGCCAAAGTAAGTACTACGATTTCATTGAGTGAAATTGATAAAAGAAAGGAATTCATACGAAATCATGGTTTGATTAGAAAACAGTAAACTAAGCACTGACGTGATTCTACTTGATACTCTTGATTTGAGCAGTATCTCTTCTTATCATTAGTGTCCAAGCACGGTTTCATGAAACTATAGAACCGAAACGATCATTATAATAGTATATTGCACGATTACTAGCTTTAGCCCGCTGATTTCACTTCTCGTTGTAATGGTAACAATCCATTTTTAATCCCTGATTTTGTGGTACTTCTTCCTCCGAGCAAGTGTTTGAAATTTCTCTAATTTGTCTGTAACGTTTCTAATCAAGTCGCACTAGCTATAAATACGAATTCTGATACAAAGTTTTTTGTTTTACGTCGTCAGGCTTTTACCGGCTGCGATGGACACGTCAAGGGAACTTAATTTGAGAAATTTGTCCGAGTCCAGGGATCTAATTGTAAGAAACCTCAAACAACAAGGAGTATAATACAAAAGATCACAAGCTCTATATTGGCATATGTGCCCTGGTTGTCTTATCATAGCACGAGTCGGCTGCCTACAAAATCAACTTCTCCCTCTTTCTCTTTCCCTCGCAATCTGGACTCAGACATCAACACCCGCTCAGTCCGACCTCCGCAGAGGCCCGAACCACATGGACTGAAACGACTGGTGATACGACACCATCACCAGGAGCAGCGCCACAAAGAAGGCAACGCCCCAGGGCACGCCCCCTCCCCCACCGCCATCGTCGCCCCTGCCCACACCGCCCGGGGGGAGGTGGGGCTTCATGGGGTGTCGCGGCTGCCGCCAGGAGAGGAGGTAGTTGAGCCGCGAGGCCCCAGAGTAGAGGGACACGAAGAGGAAGGCGAGGAGGGGGAGGAAGAAGAGGAGGAGCTGGAGGTTGCGCACGGAGTAGCGGAGCTGGGACTCGTACCGGCCACGGGCGGAGAACCAGAGCAGGGAGACGGCGATGAAGAAGATGAAGAGCAGGTGGAGCGAAGGGGCGGACATCGAGGCCAGGGTCTGGTTGGTCCATCCCTGCTTCCACTCTGGGCCTCTCCTTCTCGGTTGAAGCCAATCCATGTGAGTCTGATCTCTCTCTCTCTCTCTCTCTCTCTCTCTCTCTCTCTCTCGCTGGGAGATGAATTGGGTCTGAGAGATGTGGGGGAGATGGGGATTGTTCTTGGAAGTGTTAATGGTTGGGGGAGTGTCTGGGATAAATGGTTGGAGTGTGGTTGGAGCTTTATGATATATGGAGTGAGTTGCACTCAAGATGATGCCAGAGGTACGATGCTTTTCTTCAACCATGCACCAAGCTAAAAGGGTTACGAGCAAGGGAACACACAGCATGAGTAATAAGTAAAGGTGTACATTGTGCAAGGCGGTCCGATTTCTTCCCGAGATCGGGAACTAGACAGTTTTAGTCCTGGATTTGTATCTAGAAAATTTAATGGACCGATTAGGAACCAAAAAAAATAAAAATACATATATTGATAAAATTGAGTAACGATTACAACTTTAGACATTTAAATTGGATTCTTTTTACTTTTTTGTACAGCTTTATTTTCAATAAAATATCAATAATGTAATTGGTTTGATCCCGTCTTTTTAGGAACTGAAAACCGAACCGCCAAGACAGCGGGTCGACTTTTGGAAACTAAGAACTGGATCGACACTTCCTTTCCGGTCCAAGCTGCTCACCTCTAAGCATGAGTGGGTCGAAGCCTCATCCTTAAAACTGCAGAAAAGAATAAACAAAAACAAATGCACCAGCCGGGAATCGAACCCGGGTCTGTACCGTGGCAGGGTACTATTCTACCACTAGACCACTGGTGCTCGGATGCTGAGAAATCATTTTTATTTTAATTTCTTAATACATGGAAGAAAAGTTTGCATCTCCATTACACTCTGCTCTGGCGTAATTTCCTTAACTGAGTCCGTTTCCTTCTGCAAAACCATGCTAATCTGTCCAGTCAAACTTGTTTAACGTGACTAACAAGCAATTATGTGGACTTGTGCTTTGGACGATATATAAGATAGAGCCAATCATTGCATTATCATCTTTGCAATGCCGGACAACCGAAGAGTTTCTCGGTGAGGTACATCGTAGTGTAAAATCCCATGTTTATGTCTATGCGATTGACCACCCAAAAAGACTAAGTCCGAGCCACGGCAAGTCGGTTCAAATTCAAGTCCCTTGCCTCTTATTTTGGCTCGCCTCGGCGCGCAATTACCAATTGATATTGCTAAAATACTTGATCATGTCCAACTTTGATGTTTAAATGTTAATGACAGAAAAGGGGCATAAAAAATGTAAATTCAAGTCGTATTGGTAATGGTAGTAGAAGGTGAAAATGGAATTTGAATCCGAAAGACATCCGTCTTTACAAACCGCAGCACTGTAGCAAGCGGGGGGGCTATGCAATTGCAGAACCAGCCAAGGCACGATTGCACAGACATGAAGTTTGCCATTACCAACAAGGTGCAAGCCTCTTGTTCCCTTTCTCATGTCACCAAGCGATAACTTCCCAATCGGAGCTCAAACTAGGACCTGGCATTTCAGTACTGTCTCGACGTGCAGGTCAGAAGCTTCTTTGCAAAACACGATGCTCGAAGGCCACTGCATCTGGGTACATGCCTCTAAACAGAAAACATCGTGAGTCTTGTTCATGTTTAAAGCCATCTGGAAATGACAACGCCACTGCAACAGATGGGTGAAATCCAGGGGAACTCTGCAAGACGGCTGCATTAGACCATAATAAGATTCCCATCATCACTTCATCCAATTCTGACATGAAGAGATAAAACAGAAAACACCTACACATACTATACAAAGGAGAGCTGGGAAAAAGCACATCCATCGGACTTGACCACTAACCTTGCGTTCTTTTCAAGGGAAAGCCTACAGCTGAACACTTAATCATTTGCCTTCCTTCGAGTTTGAACCACCAATTATGCTACTGGAGGAGCTATCTTGTACACTACGAGGCGATGAACAATGACTAGAAGAACTCCTTTCTGCAGTGTTACCATCCTTCCTAGTAGATTTCATAGATGATCTATGGGGTGACAACGAATCCTGCACAACAATAAATTAGAGTTTTTCACAATCCATAGTGACAGGTTTTACAGGATTGGTTTAACAAGGACAAAAACTAACATTGTCTGTTGCAGACCCAGGTGTCTTAAGCTCCAAGTCCGTCGTGACATCATTTGAACTACCAGACTTTTCATGCTTGCTCTCCCTGTTTTTGTTGTTTTTATTGCTCGAGACAAGCGACTGATTTCCCAGCTGCATAAGCGGAGATGCATAATGGCCTGGCAACTGCTCAACTGGCATGTTAGGTGTTGCAAATGGAAGCAAAGTCGAATGGGAGTTAGGGATGACACTGGGATTTGGAGTTGCATAGAAATGGTAAGGCTGCATAGGTGGATGAACAGGAATGGGACCAGAAGGCACAGCTACGGGCACCGGATATGGGTATGAAGGTGGAGCCATAACCATCGAGTGATCCATAATAGGCCATGGAAACATGGCCCTAGCTCTCTGTTGAGACTGAGCATTAAGGCTCTCAATGTCACATTTTAGAGAGGCCTTTTCCTCTCTGAGATCATTTTTCTCCTGTGTCAACTATTTTAACAAGGAAAAGAACATATTACAAGTTGCCCAACGTTAAATAAAAAGAGACTAAGCATATGATCACCTCACGAGATTCTTCACAGAGTGTACTATATTCAGCTTTGAGTTGGTTCACCTGAGCGGTCAAATCCTTCAGCAGTTGTATAGTATCTGATATAATCGTTGCTTTGTCATTTTTTGGCCTATCAGGATCTGCAAGTGGAAGTAGCTTTCTCTTATGATACTACTATAGTGAGATTTATCTCTTACCACTCCAAAGATGTGCATGCAGTGTAAAACAGCTAGAAAATCAATAGCCAAAGACATTTGCTCATGGGAAATCTCGTTAAGCTACTAGCATTCTGTTCATGATTCAGATTGCCAAAGGGATGGAAAATTTACAACTTCAGTTCCAAGTCAGCAGTAGGAACAGGAATAGTAAAACAAACTTTTACTTCAGGAGTTGACACAGTTTCTTATATATGGCCCGAGTAATTGCTATATGTTAGTCAAGTTAGTGTATTATCATCTTAGACCAAAAGAGAAAACTGTGCTTCTAACTTCTTAGGCTATGAAAGCATACAACTTAGGAAGTTTTCAAATTACATAAATTTCATCCCTTATCCACTTAATATGGGGCAAAACCATTGTGAAAGGTCCTTTGAGCATCCTACAAACATTGATGAAATAGACTTTGCTAAATAGATCGCCAAAGTCTTTGCTTCAACTGTCTAACTTTTGGAAAACAATAAAGATACCAATGACACAGTGTTTTCCTTTTTTTTTATCAAAAGTGAAAGCTTTTTTGCATTAACTAAATGCAACTAGAGTTGAGTGCTTTTTTAGTTCAGTGCCTGAGTTAACTGTCCGTGTTCATTATATAAATGAAAAGAGCAATTTAGATAACAACATTGGCAAAGTAGAAAGCTGAAGTAGGATGTTAAAAGGATACTAAACAAAGCTGTATGTTCTACAATTTTCAGAAAATACTTGTGATAACCAGGAACTTTCTCCAGGGAAGATACAAAGGGAGATAAAGGCTTTATAAAGACCCTTGACAAGTAAATGGTGAAAGTGAGGTAGCATGCACTGATGGGAAAGCTAACAAGAGACTGTGGATGAAAGACAGAAGACAGAACATCCCTTTAAGTCTAGGTTGAGAAACCAGCTAAGAAGAGCTAAATTGCAGTAACACATACACAAAGGGATTGATTAAAAACATCTCAAAAGATTTACACTATCAACATGGGAATTTCAGATAGGAATTCTAAACGTCAACAGCCTAGATCGATCACGATCAATGGCCCTTCAACCTTCAAGAGGTCTCGTAATGAAAAATTTGACAAATCAAGGTTGAAAAAAGAGAAGAAGGAAGTCTTACTTATCGCAAAATGTAATAAGGAATGGTGTATTCATCGAATAAGACTATAAAGTAACTACAGATGCTATACTAAAACACCTAATGCAGTGAGAGCACAAAAGACGAGAACCACATATCAACACTCCTTCACAATTAATAAAGGGTACAAGAATCACCTAGCGTATTCCCCAACTCGATAAACTGCTCATTCAGTCGATCCCGCCTCAATTTCTCACGATCCGCCTTCTGACTTTTCCGCACAGCAACATTCCTGTTGCATCAGGGAAAATACTCAAAGCCTTAAAAACTAATGTCCCCATTTAGTGGGGTTCAAAAGGATGTCCCCATTATGAAGCATCATCCTTTAGCTTACTTCTGGTCCTTCTTTTTTATCTTTTTTTTTTGGCCCCTCTCCTTAGGAAAATGCAGACGGTTCATAGAATAAAGGGTTGTCCCTATAATAATGCTTAAACTTAATCAGCCTCTAAGTCAAGCTCGTTACCGAAACTAAACAACAGAGAAAGTTCCCAAAATTAGTGACTGGAGATCGCATCATCCTGCCTTCGAAGTGAAAGCAATTCAACCACAACCAGAGAGAGAGAGAGAGAGAGAGAGAGAGAGAGAGAGACCGAACAACGAGCTGATATAGAAAAGAACCCAGGATTTTTTTTCCTTAAATTATCCGCGTAATCGACGAAGTTTCGGTTCTAAATTCACCCACGCAAGCAAGTCAAGAACCGAATCGAAAGGTTTGGATGGCGTCGGGGGCAGAACCTGGAAGTGGAGGGAACGCGAGGTTCCGGAAGTGCATTTGGGGTTCGCGTGGACTGAAGCAGAGGGAGGGCATCCGACTTCAGCGGGGGATCCATTTGATGCTGACCGGCATGAGCTTCAGCGGTGAGATCGCGATGAAGTGCGAGTCTTTTTTGAGTTTGCGTTATCCCAAGGGAACGATGATGGAGAACGGTAGCAGAATAGAAGAAAAAGTGGAACTTTATCTTTCTGGATTGATCTCTCTCTCTCCTGGGCCAGGACCAAACCCTTCTTCTCTTCGCTGGTTTGCTCATTGCTGTTCTTACCGGTTCAAATGTGGACAATGCACAATTCGATTTTCCTGTATGTTTTCATTTTGTAATTTATGTCTCAAGTTTAAGTAAAGAAAATTTCATATTTTAAATAAATTTCCTAATTAAATATTTTCCTTATTAATAAATATTTGCTAAAAAGATATTTCATATTTTGGAGGAAGTAAATGTCCAATTCGAATAATATCAAAGATCAGTTTCTGCTCATGAATTATATTTTGAAGCTATAGAAAAAAGTTGAAGCATTGTGTCATGAGTAGGACTTTTCTTCATGGGTTTTATGTAATTGAGTGTTAGAGGTAATTAAATCTTGTGAGTTTAAAATTCATATATTCTTTCGTGAAATTGAGAGACTATTTCATGAGGAATTATGGAGCTAAAGACTAGTGGGTTATTTAACATAATTGGGCAAGGGAAACACTAAAAATATTTGAGTGACTCGAGTGTAGTTGTAATTTATCTGTAGTTAATTCGTCACTACTCTTACGTGAACATAGGTTATCACAACCAAACTACATAAATTTCGTGTCCAATTTATTTTCTTATTATGTCGATTTTATTGTTCAACCGCTTAGGGTGCGCATGACAAGCACCTATTTCTCATCCAAAATGAGTTCTAGAGCAAAAATAACTCATTCTAGAGGAGAAATCTATTTCGTAGGAAATTGTCGAAAAACTAATTCTGGAATAGATTTCTCATCCAGAATTGATTTTGGGGCAAGAATGAGAAATGAAATTTTTCATTTCTTATTCTTAGACACTATTTGAGATCTATTCTCTTTTAGCAATCTTTCTTTATTTTTTGCCCTAATCAAATTGCTCTCGCCCTCCTCTCCTTCGAAAGTGCTCCAACCCAGTCCGAAGTTCTTTTTCGGATTAAAAATAATAAATTAATAAAAAACCTAAAAATTCTAAAAAAGTCCAGATAATTCAGAAATTATAAAAAAATTTAACAAAAATTTTTAAAATTTTTAAAAATTAAAGTTTTATTTGGAAATCCAAAATTTCTTGGAAAATTAAATTTCTAACATTAGAAAAAATACTGGTAAATATCATCAATTTCCCAATTTAACTCTGACCAATATGGACGCGGATTGGCCAGGCAAAACCCACAAGAAAAATGCCTTACCTCAATATTGGGTATCCTCCTCTCTCTTAGTTCTTTGGGAATTATTATATACTATGATTTATGCAACTAAAGTGAATTCGTAATTCAATTACAATGGAAAATGTGAGAAAATTTGTCAATTCTTTGAGCTAAATAATAAGTATTTGATTTTTAATGGAATGAATATCTTGCAATCTAAAAAATTTTAAAAAAAATTAAATGAAACAGAAACAAAATCAGAAACAAAAATAGAAACATAATTTTTTTACCATATCAAACAAATTTCTCATTCTGAAATAGAAATTATTTAACCGTATTAAATGCGTTTCTTTCTTCAGAAACTTATTTTGGAACAGAATAAAAAAAAATATAATTCTATCAAGAATTAGATTTCTTGATAGAATTGTTGTCATGTGCACCCTTAGCTTCCGCGACAATTACCTTATTTTTTCCCCCTCTGATTAGACTGAGGCGAAAACGAGTCGAGCTACTTTTGGTCTCACCTCGACGATTAGTTTAGATCGACTAGCCTAATTTCATATCAAACTTGAGCTTGACCTATTCGAGCATCTAACGAAGCCTAGTTGAAGTTTGTCTATGCTCCGCTTGACAAGTTTGAGTACTTGGGTATTCTATCCAAATCAAGCTTCAGCCAAAATTCGGAAACCCGATGAATCTTGAGTCAAGTTCCAATCCCCGAATATGCAAGTCATGTCAGGCTCGAGCTTGACACTGGTGTAGAAAGAATAGATTGATGAATGATAAAGAAAAAATTGTTTGAAGTAGATAAAGAAAAAAATGATATATACAATTACTTTTGAACTGAGATAAATTGGAGTCTAAGTGGGCAAATGCCTATTTGCCCTTTTCCTTTTGAACCAAATTACGAGCTCAAAGACCACGGTACTATCCGAATTGGAGGGATAGCTATGTAATCTTGCTAGATTAATTGCTCACAAAACAAATGAATTGCAGATGCCGACATCTTCTTCACTTTTATTTTCAACCCAATCGAAACAACACAATCTCTTCTTCTACTTTTACTTTCCTGCTTCGTTTCTTTTATTGGGGTGTGGTTCATACTCTCACGCAACAGGAAAGTACGTGGGTCCTGCGTGAATAGCTATTGCTATTCATTAGTAGTTTAGGTTTAAGCTCATGAATAGCTACTGCTATATACTCTTTTTACTTTTTGTGTGGAGATTTGCTTCTTCCGCTGAATATTACTTCTTGCGTTGAGAGAAGCAAATTGCTTTTTGCGCTGAGAGTTGTGACGAGAGTGTGAGGTGCTGGTATAATGGAATCCTCTACTAGATGTAGCCTTAATTTAAGGGTGAACCAGGATAAAATCTCGTGTCTCAATTTTCTACCCCTTTCACTCGTTTTACTTTATTGCGATTGTGCGTCGATCTTAACATCTATTATCAGAGCCAAGGTTTGAGGTTAGTTTTTTTTTTCTCTTAGTTTAGAGAGATCCGAAAAAAAAAAAAACGAATCTTGGAAAGATGTCAACTAGTCAATCACGAATTGAAGTGGAGAAATACAAAGGAAAGGGTTTCGAGTTATGGAAATTGAAGATGGAGGCTTTGCTTATGAATAGAGATCTGTGGTACGTGATTGAAGAAGAATAACCTGAGGCGATTACCAAGGAGAAGGCGAAGGAAGAAGATATTGTGTCGCATCAAATCAATTGAAGGCATGGATTAGCAGTAATCGAAAGGCGTGAAGCCTGATCTGGCTATGTCTCGCTGATAACGTCTTGGTGAACGTGACCTCTGAAAAGATAGCGAAAGATCTCTAGACTAACTTAGGAAGCCTTTATCAAAGCAAATTGCTTATGAACAGATTATTTCTGTGGAGGCGACTTTACAATCTCCGGATGAGTGAATGTGATTCCTTTTCAGCACACTTAAATGAATTCAATACAATATGTGGGCAGCTTACATCTATTGATGTTAATTTGGATGAGGAAATAAAGCAATCAATGCCGAAGTCATGGGAACGTATAATTGTTTCGATCGGCACTGGTGTTAGTGCATTGTCCTTTGAGAACATTGAATATGCTTTATTGTCTGAGGAGATGAGTAGAGTAGGTTCTGATAATGAAACGAATAAGGCTCTTTTCGTTTGTTGGTAAAAATAAGTTTAAAGCAAGATCTAAAAGTCGAGATCGATATGAAATTAAATGTTGGAAGTGCGGAAATATTGGATACTTGAAGAAGGATTGCAGAAGCAAGATTATGGGTCTAGAGAAGCGAGATGATGCGCTATCATCTAGTATAAATGAGGACGATGACAGTAGTGTAGGAGATATGTATGTCGTTTGTAACTCATCTCATGTTGATCGCAGTGCATGGATAATTGATACTGGAGTATCTTTCTATAACACTCCTAGTCCCACATTGCCTAGGGAGTAAGCTTGGTATGGCTTATATGTGGGAGGTCCACCCTTAACCATCAACAACGCGTTTTCCCGGGTTGCGCGCTCGTGAGTTGCCGCCGAGGGCCACGAGGATGGTGGACCCGAGGAAAAACAAAGCCGTGAGGTCGAGGCCGTAGTTGGGATGGCGGTGCGTCCGCGCTAGTGCGGTAGGGCCAAAGCGGACAATATTATTGATGGTGAGGTTGAGGAGGACGTTACATAATGGTATCAGAGCCGACTCCCAACCGCGTGTGGGGCCACAGCGAGGACGCTGTGCCATTGAGGGGGGGAGTATGTAACACTCCTAGTCCCACATTGCCTAGGGAGTAAGCTTGGGATGGCTTATATGTGGGAGGTCCACCCTTAACCATCAACAACGCGTTTTCCCGGGTTGCGCGCTCGTGAGTTGCTGTCGAGGGCCACGAGGATGGTGGACCCGAGGAAAAACAAAGCCGTGAGGTCGAGGCCGTAGCTGGGATGGCGGTGCGTCCGCGCCAGTGAGGTAGGGCCAAAGCGGACAATATTGTTGATGGTGAGGTTGAGGAGGACGTTACACTTTCCACATGACATCTCATTGAGATTGCGTCTGCTGTTATGAGCCATATCAAGGAGGTATAATATGGTTGGGAGATGATACGACGCTTGATATTGTTGGTCGCGGAAAGGTGAAGCTGAAGATGAAAGATGGGACAATCAAGAATCTTTCAAATGTGATGCATATTCACGGTCTTACTAGAAATATTACTTCTATGGAAACTATGGTATAATGCTAGCATTACTTTCACTAGCGATAAATATTCATGCAAGTTTACTCGTGGATCTATGGAGATTGCTAGAGGCGAACATCAAGGAAAACTGTGAAAATTACTGGGAAGCACAATAATTAGTGGCAAGAGTTATATCACAGAGCATGTGAAAGAAGACCGGGCGATATTGTGGCATCAACGATTGGGTCATATCGGCGAAAAAGACTTGGTGACCCTTACTTCAAAAAAGATGGTAGATGAAATCCCGAGCTGTTATGGGTTTCGGATTCTGGATATTGTTTACATGGAAAATAGAATCAGGTTTATTTTGAATTCACAGGAGGGAGAGCAAAAGGAATTCTGAATTTAATCCATAATGATGTCTTCGGTTCTACACTTGTAGTATCGTTTGGAAAATCAAGGTATTATGTCTCTTTTACTGATGATTTTTCCAAATATGTTTGGATGTATTTCTTATAGAGAAAAGATGACGTGTTTGAAAAAGTTCGTGAGTTCAAAACTTTGTTGGAAAATTAGTTTGATAGAAAAATTAAAGTTTTGTGAACTGACAACGGAGAAGAATTCTGTTCAGTGAAATATGATCAATTATGTGCTACCAGTGGTATTGCAAAGTAGAAAATAACACCCTATTCACCTCAGCGCAATGGTGTGGCAGAAAGGCTTAATCAGTCTCTCATGGAGAAAGCAAGGAGTATGTTGAGCGATGCAGGTTTAGCAGCTAAATTTTGAGTAGAAGCAGTGGCTACTGTTTGTTATCTCAAGAACAAGTCTTCCACGTCATCTTTGAAGGATCAAACACCATTTGAGGCACTGTTCGGGAAAAAGTCAAATATACATTATGTTAGAGTGTTTAGCTACGGAGCGTATGTGCATGTGCCAAAGGAAAAGAGGAATAAACTTGAAAGCAAGTCAAAGAAGTGCATCTTCATTGGGTACAAGGATGGTGTTAAAGGATATAGTAGGGATGTGGTGTTCAAAGAATCTATGGTGAATCAGTTTGTTTCAGAAGCTCCCGGAAAACCACAGACGGTTGAGTTAGATGTTGGTTTACAGGGAGAGACATAGGCTACACCAGTTGAAGCAACAAATTAAGATTCTGAAACTGATGAGCCTGATGTGGAGAATGATATTGTAGATTCTGGTACTGAACTTGAAGTTGAAGCACTACCTGAACCAGTCTTAAGGAGGTCCACACGGCAGACTAGACCACCTCAATATTTATGCCTTATTTGTCAGTAATGAAAATTGCATTATGACTATTACAGGTGATGATCCAAATATTGTTAAAGAAGCAAGAAGCATGGAAGATGCCAAACAATGAGAGAAAGCCATGAAAGATGAGACAGACTCACTAGATAAAAATAAAACTGAATTGGGTCAAAAGAAACATGAAAAGTATTCACCAAGTGAGAGAATATTGGGGTGTGGTTCATACTCCTTTGCAACAAGAAAGTACGCGGGTCCTGTGTGATTGCTATTTATTAGTAGTTTGGGTTTAGGCTCATGAATAACTACTGCTATATATATATATATACTCTTTTTACTTTTTGCGCAGAGATTTGCTTCTTGAGATGAATATTGCTTTTCGCGCTAAGAGTAAACCAAGATAAAATCTTGTGTCTCAATTTTCTCTCCATTTTCACTCGTTTTACTTTATTGCGATTGTGCGTCGATCCTAACATCTTTCGGTTCAACTTTTACACTCTCCTACAAATTTTTCCATACAAGTTATAGAAACTCGTGATAGAAAGCTCGACGTACTTACTCAGGAGTTGGAACTTAGACAACGGTTCGAATAGGAACATGCAAAAAAGAAAAAGAAAAAAAAGGCAAGCACCCAAAAGAGAAAAAAGAAAACATGAAGGAATTTATAAATCTATCCTTTATCGAACCTCGATCAGATCTAAAAAAGAAATGAAAAATCAAAGTGCTTTATCATAATAAAAAGAGGAAATGCCCTTCGTTGCGTAGTCGATGCTTCTTGACTTCCAATGCTTTTTAATGGCCCCAAGGCAAATGAAATTGATGTTTTTTTTTTCTTGGGGTCATTTCACTTTAATTTGTGATAAGCTTTTCTTCGATATTTTGCACTCACAATTGAACACTATTAGGACAAGTATTTTACATATGAAATCTTAGATTATTTTTATAATCCAATAAATTCATAAATAATAGCATAAACTTTACTAATAAATACGTTCCAATATTATTATATTTCATCTTATAAAAGGAGGCCCCAAAATTTAATGAGGAGAAAGGTGGGTGGTCTAAGGAAAAAAAAGGACAACTTTCCGGCTATCAAAGCAAAGAAATTACACTAAAAATCTTAAAACTTGTCATGAATAGATAACAAATTCTTAAAATTGTTGCGAAAGTACAATTGAGCCCTAAAATTTTCAAATGACAATCAAATGAAGTACTGCCAATGTTAGGACTTCTAGTTTTAAGATCTCCGGTATAAGTACTTCCAATGCACTTATGCCTAAAACAAATAAACCAAAGATACTTTGTCTCAAAGAAATTGCCTTTCTCACTTCAAAGATATCAACCGAAATGATCCAAGATGACCTTGAAAATTTTGCTAATTTAAAAATATGATTATGGGCTTAAAACCCAGATTTAGAATAGAGTAAAAATACTTGGAACCGATGGATCTCTTCCAAAAGAAGTATCCTCATCTAAATGTTTCATTCATGCAGACCCTCTGTCTTCTTATCCTCTCTTTATCATCTCCCAATCCGTATATTTACTTGAACAAGATCACGGTACTGATTTATATAGCAGTCTGTATGTCTTATGATCTTCCAATGAGGAAAAACAAGGAGGAAACTCATCCCCAAAGCACATTTTATAAATTAAAATATCGTACACCTTCGGAATTCGCTCATTGTGACCGGAGCAATTCCATAAATATTCAACTTCACTCATGCAACACTTCAAATAAAAATTGAACAGTGATCCACTGAATTCATCGTCTCTACTCCACCACGCCTTCCCACTTTTCCTCTTTACTCCACGTACTTCACTGATCGAAGTCAAAGGCATTATTAAAGCAAGCACAATCTGAAGCAGACCCTTCAGTATTTGGCTAAATCAAGGACATCCCACTTGCATCAGGAAATAATAACTTTTTTTTGCAAGAACCTAGACATGAGGTGGGAATGGAGGTAAAACAGGCCACTTTCCGAGTTTGGGGTGTTTGAAGTACTTTGGAGGGATTGTCGGGAGAGGAGGGAGCTTAGGAAGCGGTGGGCATGGAGGCTTAGTGAAAGGAGGGATCTTTGGGAATGGAGGTAGCGGTTTGATTGGAATAGGTGGCGGAAGTGGCTTCTTGAATGTAGGGATTGGTGGTGGGAGTGGCTTCTTGTAAACGGGAATTGGCGGCGGGAGCGGCTTCTTGAAAACGGGAATTGGTGGCGGGAGCGGCTTCTTATATACAGGGACTGGGGGCGGTAGCGGCTTCTTGAATACGGGGACCGGGGGTGGGAGCGGCTTCTTGAATGGCGGGGGAAGAGGCTTCTTGAATATGGGAACTGGAGGTAGTAGCGGCTTCTTGAACGGCGGGGGACACGGCTTCTTGAATATAGGGACCCGAGGTGGTAGCGGCTTCTTGAATATAGGGACTGGGGGAGGTAGCGGCTTCTGGAATACAGGGACGGGGGGTGGGAGCGGCTTCTTGTACGGTGGGGGAAGCGGCTTCTTGTATACAGGGACCGGGGGTGGTAACGGCTTCTGGAATACAGGGACCGGGGGTGGCAGTGGCTCCTTAAATGGCGGCGGAAGTGGCTTCTTGAACTTTGGAACTGGGGGCGGGCATGGTTTCTTAATCTTGGGGATCGGAGGAAGCGGCTTCATTTTCGGGATCGGTGGTGGGAGTGGCTTCTTGAATTTCGGCACCAAGGGAGGCAACGGCTTCTTATACACCGGCACAGGAGGTGGCAATGGCTCTTTGTACACCGGCACTGGTGGCGGCAACGGCTTCTTGAACACAGGGATCGGCGGAGGGCAAGGCTTCTTGAAGAACGGCACTGGTGGAGGGAGGGGCTTCTTGTAGATTGGAGGGAACGGAGGGAGTACCTTTGGTGGGAACGGAGGGAGGGTCATTGGTGGGAATGGAGGAAATGGGTGGCCAAAATCCTTAATTGGAGGCAACTTTGACAACGGAGGGTACTTGAAGAAGGGCCAAAAGAAGGCTGAGGCACAGGTGGAGGGTGAGATCTTGAGCTTGCCAGGTAGACCAAAAGTGTGCTTGCCATTGGCTTTGGACTTGAGGACTATCTTTGAGGACTCCATGCCATCTTGGGCAGGGCATGGTGTGGCTTGTGCACTGTGAAGCTGTGCATAGCACTCTTCTTTGAGCTTGCCACCTTCCACCATCTCCTGTGGGAGAGAGACTTGGAACTTGCCTTCTCCATCCAACTCCCCCACTGCTCTGCGCTCGAACTTGCCTTGCGCGGTCTTGCAATCGATGCTCACTCGAATCCCTTTGATGATAAAACGGGCACAAACAGATTCAATCTATTAGAATTTAGAATTGTCTAAAGAAATAGCCGTAGGTGTAATGAGATAATTACCCTAGAGATAGAAGCAGAGTGACCGTAACGCATGCAAATTCAAGCAAATGCATGCATTGTACGGACAAGCCAATGAGGTGCTCATGATAGAGAGCAAGAAGAGTAAATAAATGTAGTACCAGAAAATGCCTGACTGGGCTTGACATTACTCTGCACACAGTCGCTACATTCCATGACACCAACGACCTCCACAGTCGTATCCTCTCCATGGCAGATCGTGGCAGTTAACAGCAAAAACAGAGAAAGCACTCCCAATATCCTCATTGGGATCCGTGCTGGTTCCCTCAAGGAGTGATGAGAGAACCCCAAACACCAGAAAAAGAAAAAAGAGAATAAACTTTCACAAGCTTAAGAGAGTCTCTTTTCAGCGCTTGAAGTCAAGCTCTGTGCTTATGATATCATTCTCAGGCTTGTGTTATATAATGATTCTTGAGCTCGGGCGGGTTTAAGCATTAATGGCTTCTTCACCGACGCTGCAGTAAAGGGCCTCACATGGAGTTTAGGGACCGTTTTTAAGATGACTTTTAACAATAGGAGGCTCTGAAAAGGACCCTAAAACATGTGCCATGCCACATTATCAAGACTCTGCATTGAAAGCCCTCAACTGCTCTCTCTATCCATCTAAGAATCCCTGATAGTTGTCTATTTTACTGAGTTGTGTCGACCGTGTGAATACGTAACCATATTTTATCGACATATACATATGACGAAATGGTGATGGCTTACCTAACCTGACCTTGATTGGGCCTGATTTTTCATAACAATTTACTCGATCTGACTAGTTGGCCATCGAATAAGTCTTATGCAAGATCGAGTTTAAGATGAACCTATATAACGAAAAAATCAAATTGCTCTCCTCAGTACCATCTAGTCCAGTCGAATTACATCTGTGAATTGAAGCATCTCACACAAAGCTCCCTCATGCGATGCAAATCAAGTATTATGAGCTCCGACGTGATTCAAACTACACTTGTCCTCCTCGACCCATATTGACCTAAAATCTCGCTGAAGAATGCATGCACTGGGTCGAAAATTAAATAGATTTTGCATAAGCTCAGCTGCTCGAGAGCAGGATTCAAGCCTGCTCACCATCTCTCATGAACACTTTTTGCTAAACTTTTAGGAGGTAAACAAGGATGTCGGGAGGCACCTGTTAGTAACCTTTCTTCATCTAAGTATGTAGCAAGTAACCGAAAGCACCTGTTCATAAGATCTTTTTATTTGTTTCGATCCCGTCAGAGTTGGGACAAAAACTGGCCATTCATATTGCCGAGAACTGCTAGGATGTGTACTTACTTCAGTGTATGTGCATTTATGATGCGGAGTTCCCACAGGAACAGCTTGAAAGCACGACCAAAGTCAATGCTCGTCACCTCTAAATATCAAACCTATCATGTGAATTCACTCTTGCGTGGCCACCTAAAAGCTTCCCCTTAGAAAGGTGTGGACCTTGAAGGATGTAATTTCTGGAAGTATTTTGTTAACGAATGATCCGAAGCAACACGGGAAGAAAGATCATAGTCAGCCAATACAGGATTTTGCTCTCGCTGAGCGTAACCAATGTTTTGGAATTCGGAAATAATCATTATCACGTACGATTAGTAAGTTCCTCCGGAGCATTCTTTAGTAAGATCTTTTTATAGGGCACACGGGTTCTTTGTCTAATGCACATGCAAGTGACCCCTCGAGCTGAAAGCTTGCACCTACTGCATCTACCCGCATGATTGGAATCACGGTTGGAATATAATCGAGAGGGCAATTAATTTGCAATAAGGAGGACAAGAAGGAGAGCTGGAAGTGAAGCATGTGGCTAGATTGTAGCCATTGAACCCACACTGGTTAAAGGTTCTTGCACTCATTCTTGCGAGGTAACATCGTTGATGGTGGATACAGATTTCATGCATTATTAGGTAATATTATGCAAGAACTGGAAGTGATTACACTGACGATGATTCCTTAATCAGGCAGAGCAGACCTGTCTCCATTCAGATTCAGCCGAATTTTACCAATTTTTACCACATGAATGCTAACCGTAGGAAACGTGTGTCCATTTAAGTAATATGAGCATTCCATGTGAAGAGAGTTGGCAATCAGCTCATGTTATAATTATCACTGCTTGAAAGCAAAAACAAAAAATTTCTTTTCAAGTTTGGTTTGATGGCCATATCCGAAAACCTTTAGCTCATAAAAAAATAGCTATTCTTTTCCACTAATAGCAGGAAAAGAACGCAGGAGCTGCATGCAAAGAGACATAGTGAAAAAAAAAAAAAAGAAATTGATATTAATAAAGGATAAAAGAGTATGTCCAAATTTTTTTCTCTTTTTAACTTGTCCTAGATAAACGATAAAAAAAAATTATGGAACACCCGACCACTATTTTCAAATCTAATTTGGAAGGTTTGAGTTTGAACGATTATTTTCCAATCGTCTTGATAATCACCAATTACGATTTTCTCCATATATGATTATGTGTGATCACAAGAGGTTTTGAATATATCACGGGGTTTTCTGTGAAATTGTTTTCGAGAAATTTGAGGCTGAGATGGTCTTCAGGTTTGCTTAATTAATAATAGCACAGATTGTTAAAATCAAAAGAGATTAACCAAATCATGTATTTGAATATGTTTGGAAACATTTTTTTTTTCATGAAGGGCGTAGCTCAAATACATCAAACTCTTCAGATGTGACATACGACATTGAATCGACGTGGAAGATCTTCGGCCCTCTTTTGTAGCTTTCTATAGGTAAGTTTTGTTCTTGATATTTGCCATTTATAAGCTTAATGAAAGGAAACCAAATGGAGAAGCCACAATCAAGAAATTAAGAGCATCCACGCATCACCAAGATCCTTTCAGCAAAAAAGTCACGTTTAAGGTTGACAATATATATTAGAAGACCAAAATCCAACCCCTGAACACTTTCTTTTTCCAAATGCTTTGACATTTCCGATCACCGACAAGGAAAGCAATGGCATGGCTAAAGGCCCATGCCAGCAGAAAGCGACAAATGCCAACTCCATAATTCCAAAGGAAATTTTGGGTTGGGGAATTGGAACAAGTGCTCGCTCTTTTATTAGTCCAACCTGTATAGTAAATGGAGCAACCAAAGTGGTTGAGTTAGATGCTCATCTTTCCTATATTTTTAAATGTGAAATTTGGAGATATATTACTTGGAAAGTTGATGTGATCATATGTGTGGGCATGTTGGAACCCATCTTGACATTGTGTGGGATCAAGATCATTATAATGCGTATAGACAAAACTTCAATCTAGAAAAGGAAAGATGTGACTGTTTTCACCAAGAATTCATTCATATCTTATGGTAAAGAGCATAAGATGAGTAATAGATTCTCTAGAGAGAGAGAGAGAGAGTGTTTCAAGAACGGGCATTTAAAAAGAAAAAAGGCAGGGGATTTATAAGTTATTAAACAGTAGATATGCAGAGTGGAACCATGCGGTACTAGGCACATCTCTTGAGAGACAAGCGAAGCCACCAATCTCCAACTCGCTCTCCTTGCATCAAAAGGAGAGTAAGGCATTGACTGCCCAATGCGACAGAGAGGTGGATATGGTTAGCGGACAAGTCGTAATGGCAGAAGGTGTCGATCGAGAATGAACGCCCTTTAAGCATGTGAGCTATAGACAAATGCAGCTATCACATAATTTTCTTTTCTCGGGGTGGTTCGACTTTTTTTCTTGGCCTCTTTTTCTTTCATTCCCCCATGTTTTTTTTTTTTTATAATGGAATGCGTTCACACGTCAAACTTGTTAATGTTCAGAAATTCAACCGGTTAGTTAGTAGTTTACTTGTTAATGTTCAGAAATTCAACCGGTTAGTTAGTAGTTTGACCAAAACCTTTCAACCGTAGATTGAAATGACCCAAAAAAGAAACTATGTTTTATAAGATGATTGATCTTGGCAATTTTTTCCGTGATCTTTATATCGATACCAATTCGCCCAAATCAGATACTTATATCATTTACAAAAATAAATGGATCGGAATTATTTTTTCATCATCCTTGAAGATTTTAAAAAATAAAATGTTGTCGATAATAATAAAAATTCATTTACTCATTATTTCAAACGATATGAGCTAGCACTTTTTGGGAAAAAAAATAACTTTCAAAATTATTCATTTCGTGCAAAAGAAACGAAGCCTTAACTAGATATTATGGACTTCGGGCTTTTGTTTGGATTTTATAAACGTGAGCTTTTTGCAGAAGAGTGGGTTGGGATCTGTTTTTCTTAAGAAGTCTGGGCTTTTGTTTGGATTTCATAAACATGAGCTCCTTGCAGTAGAATGGGTTGGGATCTGTTTAATGAAAGTCGTCTGGGCTTGGCTTAGCTTAGATGGGCTTGGGTTTTATTAAGCTTCAACAGATTTGGGCCTCACTAGTTGTATGCTTCATCTAGTTTACTTGAAGGGGCTTGAAATAGGAGCCCAAAAGTGTCCTGAGCCTAGAGTTATGAAGCCTTATCATGATCCATATTCGGACTGGCTCATCAGCCCAGTCCGAGGTCCCTATTTTCGGAACAAAAAACGATATAAAATAAATAAATAAATATTATTATCATTTTTACTTATAAATTGGCTTTGATGTAGGTCTTGATTAGGTTTTTTTATTTATTTTAGCACTAGATCTATCCTAATTTCATTTAGTTAACCTAACCTTTAGTTTAGGGGTTTTGGTGTTTACTTTTGATATGAGTTCAGTTTTAGCAGACTAAGCTTTGATTTTAGCTTTCTAGCTTATGGGGACTGCTGACTCAAGGATTAATAATGAGGCCGTTTATATTCTCCGCTTGACTTGTATCGGTTTTGCATTTCCTGTGTGCCTTTACATAAAGCTTTCAAAACTTGATTATGTAGTTAAAAGAACTTTCAATAGATTGTGTGTTATTTTCATTTTTGGAATGGTTAGAGCAAACCTAGGATCATAATAAACTCCCAAAGGCAATTGCGTGAACGCTTAGCAAGTTTCAAACACCTTTAGGTTCATAAATGATAAAAAGAGATTGAATGATCATTTAGACAAACTACCATCTAGGTTAGTGGTATCGAACAGATTCTAATTAGACTTCTAGGGTAATCACAACCCTAATAATAGAATCTCAGATTGCATAGGAAATGAGATGAACCTCCCATTTCTCGGTTGATTTCTAGCCTATCTTGAATGGCTAATGGTGACTCTTAGAATTCCTTAGGTTTAAAAGAATCAAAAAACGAAATACAATCACGCAAGTTATGGATTTGGAAGAGCCCACGCATAATTTATGGGCTTGGAAGAGCCCCCACCTAATCAATAGGCCATTAACGTACCCACCTTCTGGGAAATGCCTCTAAATTTGTTTTCAAACTCGTTTGGGAGTGTCGGGACATAGGGGTAAATCATCTTTCAAACTTCATAAAAATTTGAAAGCAATTTACATCTAGCTCTACGGGTCAATACTTGAATTCTTCCAAAGCTTTTTTTTTTAGGGTTTTTGCGTAATATAGTGTAAGTGCCCTTCATACTTAAAAAACGTCAAAAATCAAAACTAGAAATCACCTCCCAGCAGGCTTTACTACTATCACCTCCATTCTTAACAATGGTCACTATTATCAGTTTTATCACAACTTTTAATTAATGCATGAAAAAATTTGAGTGGCGCAGGCACTTGAACGATTCAGGCAGATGGAACTGAGGAATGTACTAGGGGATCCCAACATTCTTGTTGCTCACGTGCAGCAGACTAGGAGATGAAGAGGACCAGTTAATCTTAAATACAGCTAAAACTACTATTTTATCTGTATCTTGGATTGTGGTCTGAAATACTAAGGATTTAATATCAATAAAAATCTCAAACCGATATCTCAATGATAGAGTTGCTCAAAATTAATTTTCATCTCACGGAATATCTCAAACTGACATTTACACCCAACTAATTTTCATCTCTCAAAAGAACCAGACTTATCTAATTGGTCTCTCGAAATTTTCTATTAGTGTCAGATAATGGTTTTTAACGGATCGATTATTGCTTATGCATCACATGCCATTAAAGAAAGCCTCCAATGGAGCCGCCCGAATATAAAGAGGCTTGGCCTCCGGTGCTATTACATTTGTGGTTGTGCCCATCACAAATAATTTGTTTTCTTTTTCCTTTTGTACACATGTTTTACAATGGACAATGCATATACATCATGGTGGGAAAATCCCTTGTAATGCTTTGTAGATGACAAAACAATTAAATGTTACTAATGTGTTTATTAATTGAGTAGAACAAGGTAAAAAAAAATGCATAAATCATTACGCAGATGATGTCTTAACAAAATGCCTAAAAAATTATGAATTCTATATCAATGGTGAACAAGACATTGGGCTTAAAAGTGCCTACAAGTTGGAGGTACCTGAGTAGAAGGTGAATAAGCCTAGAATGAAGATTTCAAGAAAGTTTGGGAATACCATGAATAAGTGAATATTGAGGTGGGACCACAACTAGCAAAAAACTTAGATATCACCAGACAACTGAACTTGGATATCAACATAGGTCGGTTATAATCTGGATATTAGTAGCTTGCTTCTTGGATATCAGTGGCATACTATTTAAATATCAACAAGTGAATCGTATGAATTACAAAAAACAAAATCAAAAACTTATAAAATATACCAATAATCGTCCACGTCAGTGCAAGTCATACCTTGTGAGATACACATATTCCAGTAAATGACGAATAATGGTTAGTTTTCACAAGTACTGGGATTCATAATGTACTATTGGCTCATCATGTCCAATTGGTAAACATGCAGTATATGTGTCAGTTAAATAAATATGCCATTGTCGTAAAATGCAAGAGTGTTCTCATAATTCCTTTTTACCTTTTTCTTTTTTGGTTGGACACTAGATACCTTAGAGTATTACAAATAATTTCATCAAGTTACAACAGTTTCATCGTGACAACACCATAACCAATAGATTAAAGGTCAAATAGCAATAAAAACCCTTACATATTTCTCATAAATTCAATTTTAACCCCACCTTTTCATATCATCAAGATAAATCCCCATGCCCTTTTGAAATCATATCAAATCTATCCAAAAACTAGACTCCCTCGGAAAATGGCCCTTTATTTATTTATCTTGCCCTCTTCAGCCTTAAGTATTAGTAGCAATACTTTTTTTTGTAAAATGACCTAATTTTTCATTGTTTTCCTTCAGACAAGAAATCTCAAAATATCATTAATAATAAAGTAATGCCAATATGAAGCCAAATAAATAATATCCCTAGGCATCCGTTAAATTATTCTCCCTTTAACATTCTCCCTTGGGTAATAAAACCAAGTAAATCTTCTTTCTTTATATTTAAATGGGTATTCTTCCTTTGACAAAATTTCGGCAACAAAAAATTAAAAAATATATACTTTTCTTAGAACAGTCTTCTTGCCACTCTTTTCTCTCCAAATGGTGTTAAAAGATTTGCGCCAGAGTAGATACAAATTTGAAAGATTGGGAATCTTCATTTGGCCAATAGTAAGTAACCTTTGTGACAAGAGGCTCCACAAGAATATGAGAAATATCTACATCCACTTGATTAATGTTGATGGGGTCAACGACATACTTAGAATATTTGTAGTTTCATGTGGGCTTCATGCAAGCAAAATCTGAGTTCGCTTAGTCCACCATGGACATAATTTTGTTTCCTCATAGTAGCTTTCTTGGTTGGTATGCCTAGACCAGTGCTATGACATTCGATGATATAGAATCTAGCAAGGCAAAGAATGTAATTCGCCTTAAATAGTTATATTATTCGGAACTCTCAACTACATATGATGCTTTATTATCTTAAAATGGATTCATATTATGTAATTACCATGTTGATCTTGCGCCCTACAAAGTAATATTATTAATTTAAGCTTAATTTACAAATTAATTGACAAAATACTATGAAGACTTTAAGCAGATATATAACATTTGATCATACTTTAGGCCCAATAATCTTCTTGAAAAGTTTATCTTACTGTAAGCAGACATTTTTGTAAAATTAATCTTGTTTGCTTACTTTATTATTCTGGGTTTGTTTAGAAGAGAAACCAGTAAATCAGATGAAGAAAACAAAAACAGAAAAAAGAAAGAAGCAAAGATCAGATAAGTTGAAGAGAGGTCCAATAAAGTAAGCCAATTAATCGACTGGGGAAAGCATCGGTAGGACCAGTGATGACTCAACCCTCGCCTTCCAGAGAAGGTTAGCACTTGAGAAAATAAAACAAAATACAAAAAGGAAAATGGAAAGATGTGGAATCCACGAAAAAGCCAGATAACATAGCTTCCCCGGTAAGGTTAAGAAGAGTGCATCGGACAAAGCACAGGGAGGACTCCATATCAAAGCAGAAGCAGTGCTGATTCGTCTCCTCACGCGAGTTGAAAATTAAAGTTACCCTCCAGGATTCGGAGTCGAAGCTCATGACCCGAGGACTCGCCGATCATTACTTGAAACTGCAAAAACGATCTATATGTCGGTACCTCAATCATTCTTTGTTTCTAACCGGAATACATAGCAAGAGTCATGCATGAATATCATCGAAATGATAATCTTCCTTAATTTAGTCAGGAGGCCAAGTACATATATACATTTGTCTCATTCATTTGACATCTATGCTCGGCTTGGCTTTAAAGACTAAGGTATACCTATTGACATGTATATCCAAATATTTATTTTTCCGAGTATATATACATTTACTTTATGCACGCCAGTCGCCATCTATGAATTAAGATATTGTCTGAGATTTTATTCTTGGTCTTTTGAAGGTGTACCAAATGAGAAGGCTCACACTTCAGATGTTTCTAGCATATTATGCTATCTTGTTTGAAGGCAGTTTAAACAAGCCGTAAAGAATGCTATCCACATATTTCTAAAAGTATATAATCAAGGCGACACTTGTGAAGCCGTATTCAACTTAAGATCCTACGTGCCTATTTGTGGAATCACAATAAGCTTTGCGTATTAGAAGTAAAATCTTCTTTCTTATTAAGAAGTCTTTTCATTTTAATGTACCTTTTTATTTCACCTTAATAAGCGAAGATAGATGCTTAAAGATTGTTTAACCCAAATTATGGTACTTCTCCAACTCATAAAATATAGATAGATGGGAGTATGCTTGGCAGATTGTTGATTTGCCTACAATACATCTTATTTCCTACAATGAGCTTATGATTATTAAGAAAAATAATCGGTTGGGAAGAAGAATGGAAATATATTCTAGAGCATGATGAGACATTGTTTTAAAGAATTATTTGACTCATAATTTCACTAACTTTATTAGCAAAAATGCTCCAAAATACAATAAAATCTCAACAAGAATTTTTCTTTTCGATTATTCTTTCTAAAAACTATACAGCCATCTTTTTCAATTGTTTCCCTTTGAGAGTTTTTAGAAAAATGCCAGGACTGTTATTTGATATTCTTGTTGAGATTTTACTGTATCTTGAAGGATTTTAGCTAATAAATATTAGTAAAGTTAGATGTAATAAATGTGTGTGCGCGCGCGCGCATGTGTGGGGGTTAATACCATGAAAAATCCCAAACTTCGCCCACTGTGACACATTTACCCTAAACTTTTTTTGTAACACTAAAAATCTCAAACTTTACCTCATGTGACACATTTACCCTAAACTATTTTTTGTGACATCAAAACCCCAAACTTTACCTCCTCTAACATATTTACCCTAAAATATATCTTTTTCTTTTCTTTTTTTCTTTTCTTTTTTTTCCTTTACTAGAGCTCGCCAGCCACTACCAGAGGGCGGCGAAGCCCTCGCAGGCGACTGACCAGGGCTCGCTGCCCTCTGGCTGGCCTCGCCGGTTGCAGGTGAAGGCGGCAGCGGCCTCCCCAACCCCCGCCGTCGAATGGAACTTATCTTCGGGTCCAAAAAAACTCAAACCACACGCCATTTCCTAGAGCCTTGAGTATAACTTCTCTTCATTTTTCCCAAGTTCGAGGAGAACCTAGATGTTACGACCTAAAAACTGCAAGTATATTCACGGCACAAAAACATGCATAAACAAGGCTATCAATTAGTTTCCATTTATATTTAATATCCATATGTGTACTCGGCTATTTAAAGAGCCATCAAGTTACACTAAAAGCAAGCAATTATCATTATATTCCTTTGTCTCCTCCTTCTTTCACTTCCTTCCTTCTTCTCTATTTATGCTCATCAAACTATTCTCTTAACAATTGGTGCTCTCGTCCAGTACCTATACCTCTACCATGCCTGCAACACGTTCTCAAGAAGAGGAGACCCAATTGCAAGCGGTGCAACAACTCGCCCATGAAACTACTGCAGCCGTTGAACAATTGTGACAAGATCTGTTACCTCTTAAACCAATCAACTGACTGTCGAGAGCCTCATGACTCTTCTGGACAAACGTGACCAGTGTCTTAATTCTATCATCCGGGCAAAACCATCACCACTGTCCACCACATCCAATCCTACGACACTTGGCATTCTTGGTAGTGGCCCATTGAAACATACCCATACGAATGAGAGGCTAACGCAGGGCTCGACTCCACATCTCATGTTTCTGCGTTTCTCGTCCGATGATCCGTTTCTTTGACTTTTCAACGTAAGCCAATTTTTTCAATATTATCATACTCACCCTGATGATCGCCTACTACTAGTGGCAAAGCACCTTGATGCTCCCGCCGCCACTTGGTATCAATGATTGGTGGCTGAAAATCTTCTACCAGATTGGGATGCATTTACCCATGCTATCCATCAGCGGTTTGACCCCTCCAAATACAAAGATGCGACTACCCTCCTTGCCAAGTTATCTCAAATGGATTCCGTCCTTGATTACCAAGCCGCCTTCGATAATCTTGCCAACAAGGTCCGTGGACTCGCTCCGACACATTTATGTAGCTTGTTTATTTCAGGCTTGACACCTCGGGTGCGCATGGCCATCCAAGCTCACTACCCAATGGATATGCATGATGCCTTCGCATTAGCAGCATGTATGAGGCCCAGTTCAACAAGCTAGAAATGCAAGCACGACGTGACAAAGGTATATGCTTCAACTGTGACAAAAAGTTCGTCCGCAAACACCGTTGCAAGGGGCGTCCGAAGCTTTTGTTTTTAAAGGGCTTCAATGACATGGACGACGTCTTGCTGTCAACTGAAAATGAGGCCATCGAAACCACTCCACTTGCCCCCGAAATTAGCCTCAATGCTCTCCTAGGCCAACGTTCAGCCAAATCCATGCGCATGACAGGAACAGTGCGAGGTAGCCAGTTCAAGTGCTGGTTGATGGCGGCAGCACACATAACTTCCTCTCTACGCGCATGTCCAAGTTCCTAGGTATGCCGTTATCGCCGATCCTTCCCTTCCAAGTGTTGGTAGGCAATGGTGATGCTTTACAATGCACAGTCGTATGCCGCAATGTGCCTATACTCCTTTAGACCCATTTATTTACCATGGACCAGTTTGTTCTTGACTTACAAGGCACTGATATTGTTTTGGGCGTCCAGTGGCTAGAAAATTTGGGGCCAATTCTAACAGACCACGGCAACATGACAATGGAATTCCAACACCATGGCCAACCAGTGCATCTGCAAGGTGACCCCTTCCTGCGCACACTCTCAGTCTCCTCTTCAGACCTTTTCAAACTCATGGCAGTTGACGGCGTAAGCGCAGGCCACATGTGCTTGTCCACCTCTTCATCCGACCAACCTCCAACGGACGTGGATGCTGCAATTCCGCTAATAATACAAACTTTTCTTATGGAGTACAACGACCTCTTTGCCCAACCAACCTGCCTTCCTCTAGCGTGAGATATTGACCATCGCATTCCTTTCAAAGCTAGTATCGAGGTGGTCACTATCCGACCTTACCATTATCTGCACTACCAAAAAAAAAAAGAGAGATTGAATGCCTATTCACGGAACTCCTTTGAGACAGAATCAATCACCTTAGTCGCTTGGCTTTCAGTTCATTGGTCCTCCTGGTCAAAAAGAAGGATAGCTCTTGGCGCTTCTACATCAATTACAGGGAACTTAATGCTGTCACTATTCGAGATCGATTTTTAATTCTATTGGTCGATGAGCTATTGGACGAATTGAACAGCGCTCACTTTTTCTCTAAATTAGATTTACACTCCAGATATCATCAGATTTGGATGGAACCCTCAGACATTCACAAAACAGACTTTCAAACACATCACTACCACTTCAAGTTCTTGGTAATGCCTTTCGGCCTTACCAACGCACCATCTACCTTTCAAGCATTAATGAATGTGGTATTCCGACCGTTCCTTCGTCGTTTCGTTGTTATATTCTTCGATGGTATTCTTTTTATAGCAAGGATTTGGCACTTCATCTTGATTATCTCCGCCAAGGTTTTGCCACTTTGTGCCACCACCACCTGGCAGTCAAACACTTGAAGTGTAGCTTTGCCATGCCCACTATCGAATTCCTTGGTCATATTGTTTCAGCGCAGGGTGTCTCTATTGATCCTCTGAAGCTTGAAGCAGTTCGCGACTGGGCAATCCCAACAACGCCCAAGCAAGTTCGTGGCTTCTTGGGGTTGACAGGTTATTATCGTTGTTCATCCGCCACTATGCGACGATAACCGCTTCCCTCACGGACCTCCTTACCAAGGACGGGTTTGCCTAGTGCGCCCAAGCTGAGAATGCCTTCACCTCCCTAAAAAACACCTTAATTCATGCCTCAATATTGGCACTACCTGATTTTGCCGTTCCCTTTGTTGTGGAGACCGATGTCAGCGACATAGGAATTGGTGCGGTATTGATGCAGTCCGGGCACCCGTTGGCCTTCTACAGCCGCAAACTTTCTCTTCTCATGCGCAGCAAGTCAACTTATGTGCGTGAGTTGTTCGCAATACAATCTACTGTCCAGAAGTGGCGTCAATATTTGCTCGGCGCTTACTTCATTATCCGGATAAATTGTAGGCCATTGCACCATCTTCTTACGCAAACCATCCACACACCAGAACAACAGCAGTTCCTCTCGAAATTGGTCGGCTTTGACTACTCTATCAAATATAAGCCAGGCAAGAGAAACGCAGTAGCTGATGCCTTGTCTAGGATTCATGATGACTTCAACCAAGAATGTGCACTTTTCACATTATCTCGTCTCGTGAATACTAACCTCGACACTCTTCGTGCTGAGTTGCTATTCGAACAACGTACAAAGAGCATCATTGATGACCTTTAGCGTGCACCTGACTCCCAGCTCGGGTGGTTTTACTTCAGGTCTGCTTTGCCACCATGGCCACTTGTTTTTACCACCGAACTCCTCCCTTGTGCCCTTCCTTTTGTTAGATTATCACTTCAGCTTACACAGTGGTCATTCTGAGCTACAGCGATCCATACGTCGCATCTTCGCACATTTTCAATGGGATGGAATGCGCAAGGACATCGCCAAGTTCGTCCAAGCATGCGATGTTTGCCAAAAGTGCAAACCAACCAACCATCAGCCCTACGGGTTACTTCAGGCCATTGCTCAACCCGACTCATTATGGACCGATCTCTCTATGGATTTCATCACACATTTACCACCATCTGGGTATACGGCCATATTAGTGGTTGTTGATCGTTTTTCCAAAGGGGCCTATTTCCCATGTTACACTACCACCATGATGGCCCATGTTTTCTGGACTACAATGGGAAAACTACATGGCGTACCTCATTCCATTATTTCCGATCGTGACCCCATTTTTCAGAGTGCTTTTTGGAAGGAGTTGTTTAAACTTCAGGGGATAAAGCTATACTTCTCATCTGTTTACCACCTACAATCGGACGGACAAACGGAACGTGTTAATCGTTGTATTGAACAGTTCCTTCATTCATTTGTTCATGATCAACCCTCCAAGTGGTCCAAGATACTTAGTTGGGTGGAGTACCACTACAATACCACGTTCTAGGCTTCTACGAGTATGACGCCCTTCAAGGTGACATTTGGCAGAAAACCCCCTCCATCTTGGCCTATTATGCTGGCACCAGTGCTGTCGAAGCAGTCGATCATGACTTGCGCACACGTGATATAATCTTATCTCAATTACATGCCAATTTACACAAGACTCAGGTGGTCATGAAATCCCAGGAAAATAAGTATCGCACTGATTTTTTTTAAACCAGGCGACATGGTGCTTCTTCGCCTTCATCCTTATCACCAACTGTCGGTTCGCAAAAACTCAGCCTCCAAAGTAGGGCTTCACTACTATGGTTCGTTTCCTGTGGTGGAACATGTGGAAAAGTGGCTTACCAACTCTCCCTACCAACTGCCAGTCGCATACACCCAGTTTTTTATTGTTCACTACTCAAACCATATACAACTTCCCAATCCAATAAGGTGCACCCACTCTCAAACACAACTATCCATCACTAACCCATTCACAAGCCACTAGCAATTTTGGGTCAACGAGTTATTATGAAGGAGTCCAAGCCGGTCTCACAAGTGTTAGTTTAATGGCATGACCTAGCGCTCGAAGACTCCAGTTGGGAAGATGAGCATCTCTTGGATAATACTCGACTTGAGGACAAGTCATCTCTCTAATGGGGAAAGAATGTTACTACCCAAGAACTGCAAATATATTCACAGCGCAAAAACACCTAAACAAGGCTAAAGAGAATCGCTTTCCATTTATGATAAGGTTAGTAATCAGCATTAACAAAAATATCTCTGAATTAGTTTCCATTTATATTTAATATCCATATGTGTACTCGGCTATTTAAAGAGCCATTAGGTTACACTAAAGGCAAGAAATTATCATTTTATTCCTTTGTCTCCTCCTTCTTTCCCTTCATTCCTTCTCCTCTGTTCCTGCTCATCAAATTATTCTCTTAACACCAGATTTTGACTGGAGGCGTATGTGATCTCATTTTTCAATTCTCTTTCGTTTCACGCAATGGAAACTCCAATGCTCAACCATTACAATAAAACTGGATTTTAGCTACGGTTAATTTGCGACGGCAAATCACCCGTCGCTACTTAGCGACGCATTTAGCGATCTTCGTCGCTAATTTGTGACGAAACTAACAATTTCGTCACTAATAGCGACGACATATTGTTTGTCGCTATTTCCGATGAACATTGCAACAACAAAGACTACAATGTCGCAAGTTAGCGACAAATTAACTAGTTTGTAGCAAAATTCGTCGCCATTTAGCTACGACCACATAAGTTCATCGCTAATGCGCTACGGAATTTGTTGCGACAATGATTTTTGTTCGTGACTATTTCCGTAGCAAATTTACGATGAAAATAATATTTTGTCGCTAATTAGCGACGCGTTTTGCGATAGTTATGAATTCCGTCTCTATTTTCCGATGGAAAAAATATCCGTAGCCAAAATAGTCGCAAATCAGCTACAAATATAGGTTTCATGGCAAAATCCGTCGCTAATTCGCTACGGTTTAATATTTTGTCGCTAAATTCGTCGATAATTTGCTACGATTAAGTAGTCCGTCACTAATTAGTGAATATAACCCTAGCAGCTCGCTCGCAGCAGTAGTTTCGTATCTCCCGACAGCTCCCTTCCTTCTTCCGCCGCTACCCAAAAACCCTAACGAAGAAGATATGTGCATTTCTCTTTTAATTTCTTGTTATTTTTTTTCTACACTAGCTAAGATTATTTCTCATAAATGGGGTCGCTTGTTCTTGGTATTCGATTGTTTGGGTAGAGCTTTTGGGTTGTTCGAATCGTTTGGCCAACGGCAATGTTGAGCTGGGATGTACTCAATTCCGTTCGACCTCCCTCATATGGCCACTCGCGATTTCTATGGGCAGCCAAGGCGAGGCCTCGAGTTCCTCCCCTAGTTAGATTTGCATAATTTAGTTTGGCCTTCATGGCCCTTGATAATTAATTAAGTAATTTGAGTTTTCAATACAACGGTTGAAAATATATAAAAGAACATTAATTTTGTAATGAGTACTAATTAAGAAGATATTATTGTTTTGCTTCATGTTTTCATTTGCTATATCATAAAATATATGTCACGATGAGTTTCATTTTCATTATACTCTTTCATTATATATTAATTTTCATACAGATACAATGCAAAGAGAGATGTCTTGGATGTATACTAAAAACTTACCTAATCGAGCTGGATTGACCGATGAGTTTCGTGCCGGGTTGGAACTGTTTTTGGACTTTGTTAGTAGCAAAGTTGAGTTCATGGACGGGAATAAGTTAAGGTGTCAGTGCAGAAAGTGCAGTAATGGTAAAATTCTACCAATAAAGTTAGTGAGCATCTTTGTAGATTTGATTTTACTCCGAACTACTATAATTGGACTTGTCATGGTGAACCATTTATATCTGATGAACCTGATGGAAGAAGTGACCAATTTCTAGTTATGGAATAATGTACCTATGATCACCAATTGAATCCATACCAGAGGATGGTTATGAATGCAGCTAGTCAGAATTACGGATGGGAATCTAACCATACGAGTTCTAGTTTTACTCCTACACTTGAAGAAGGGGGTTCAGGTCATGTCACACACTTGCATGACCAAGGAGGAACACGATTTGATGAGAATGTCTGTAATCAATTTTCAAGAAGTCTTGAGCACAGCTGATGAACCTTTATGGGCTTGTTGTGAGAACCACACTAAGTTATCAGTGACGGCAAGAATGTTAAATATCAAGATAGAGCATAATGTATCTGAGAATTGTTTCAACTCTTTTCTTGAATTAATGCGGGAAACATTGCCCCGTAATAACATCATGCCTAGTGATTTTTATGATATGAAGAATCTAGTACATAACTTAGGTCTTCCATTTGTGAGGATTGACGTATGTAGCAGCGGTTGTATGTTATATTGGAGAGATGATGAAAATGCAAAGTATTGCAAATTTTGCAACGAACCTAGATACAAGGTTAACAGGAGGTCTGGTCGTAATCAGAAACGAAGACCATGCAAGCAATTGTTTCATTTGCCAATAATCCCTAGGTTTCAAAGGCTTTGTGCGTCTCCAGTCACTGCAAAACACATGACTTGGCATGCAAATCATCAACTAGAAGAAGATATAATGTCTCATCCTTCCGATATAGCTGCATGGAAGCATTTTGATAGAACATACCCTGAGTTTGTGATGGAGCCTTGAAACATCAGGCTGGGTCTATGTGCCGATGGATTTGCCCCATTTGGAAAAATAGGGAAAAGTTATTCATGTTGGCCAATTATATTAACTCCGTACAATCTTCCACCTGGTATGAGCATGAAGACACCTTACATGTTTTTCACATTGATTGTGCCCGGTCCTCAAAACCCAAAAAAGTTGATAGATGTTTATATGCAATCATTGATAGAAGAGTTACAACTACTATGGAATGAAGGTATCCTTACGTATGATGTTTGTACTGATCAAAGATTTGTTATGAAGGCTGCCATTCTTTGGACGATAAATAACTTCCCAGCGTATGGAATGTTATCTGGATGGAGTACAGCTGGGCTTTTAGGATGTCCAATATGTATGGAGAGATCAAAGTCATTCAGATTAAAACATAGTAAGAATGCGAACTATTTTGATTGTCACAGACAATTTTTGCCGATAAATCATACATATAGAAGGAATAAGAAAGAGTTCGTCAAAAATAGAATCGATGTAACACATCCACCATTGAGGTTGACCGGGGGAGCGAGTGCATTACTTTCCAACTATTGTTGAAAACTCTCATGGCACAACTTATGCGTATGGAAGTACGCATAAGTGGACTAAACGCAATACACTTTGGGATCTACCATATTGGAAGGTCCATTTTATTCATCATAATCTTGAAGTTATGCACATAGAGAAGAATGTTTTCGATAATGTCATCAATACGGTGATGGATGTTACTGGAAAAATAAAAGACAACTTGAATACAAGGAAAGACATGGAAGATATTTGTGATCGGCCAACACTGGATGTTAATGCTTGTAGTAGGGGACCAAAACCGAAAACAGTTTATACATTGAACAAGGAGCAGAGACGTGTTGTTTGTCAATGGTGCGCTTCCCTGATGGATATGCTTCAAACCTCGGGAGATGTGTCGATATGAATAAATGTAAGTTGACGGGTTTGAAGAGTCATGATTGTCACATATTGATGGAGCGACTGCTTCCCATATCGACGAAGGAATTTTACCAAACTTTGTATGTGGCGCCATTACAGATTTAAGTATTTTATTCCGTGATATTTGCTCGACAATGTTAAAAGCATCACACATGGAGAAGCTAGAGAGAGATATTCCAATTATCTTTTGTAGCTTAGAAATGATATTTCCTCCTTCATTTTTTGATTCAATGGAGAATTTTTTAGTTCACTTGCCTTATGAGGCCAAAGTTGCTGGACCTGTACAATTTTGATGAATGTACCCACTTGATAGGTAAATAATTTTTTTGTTTATTGGATTTGCAAAATTACTTTAATTATTTATTATGTTCAGACCATCTCCTTTATATTATTACTAGGTTTTTATTTCATTTGAAGAAGAAAGTAAAGAACAAGGCATGCGTTGAAACTTCAATTTGTAATGCATATATTGTGAAAGAAGTAACTACATTTGCATCATATTCTTTTGAGCCACACGTGCAGTGCAAGAGGCGGAGAGCCGAACGAAACGATGAGAGCCCCATTGATCCCAATAGAAAGTCATTTTCTATTCTCAATTATCTTGGTCAACCAAGTGGCGTAAATCGGTATCGTTACTTAATTGGTGAAGAATGGCATGCAGTACATACATACATTTTATTGAATTGTCCAGATGTAAAGCCATACTTCGAGTAAGTAAATATATATTTGAACCATTTAATTTTAGTGG
The DNA here is from genome assembly GCA_019926035.1 of Melaleuca alternifolia. NCBI lineage: Eukaryota > Viridiplantae > Streptophyta > Magnoliopsida > Myrtales > Myrtaceae > Melaleuca > Melaleuca alternifolia. The sequence continues at coordinate 383,195 of JAGKPW010002221.1, read as the reverse complement.
TTCCTATGTTTTTTGCTAACGTGTAGATGGTATTCCACAATAGGATTTTCCAAAATTCAATTGCTGCACTATCTCCAAATGAGATTGATTGTATGATAAATCAATCTTTTGCATCATGGTTTAAATCATATGTAAATTGCCTTATAAGCTAGCATTGCCAAATTTTTCAAATTACAAATATTTGACAAAGCAAAGATATTATGATTAACTTTGCGTTTATCATCATTAGGTTGATAGTAATAATGATCAAGTTACAGAGCATGAAGTTCTATATCATCTGTCCATGGGTCCAAAATCCAGAGCATGATGTTGGCCATCATATTTCATAAACAGGTATAATTTTCATACTCAAGACTACAGGATAGGAAAAGCAACAATGAATAGTGGTCTGTGTGTGCAATCATGCAATGATTCTAGTTTAAGCGCTCATTTTTATGGCTTGTTAGATGAAATCCTAAAAATAGAGTACCCTGGACCATCATTGCGCGTTGTGTTATTTAAATGCACATGGTTCGACCCCGTCAAAAGAATGAGGGTGCATCAGAAGTATAATTTGGTTGAAATAAATCACAAGAAAAAGTATATGAAATATAAACCATTTATCTTAGCACAACAAGCAATTCAAGTATATTATGCATCATATCCTAGTTTGAAACATGACAAAGCTGATTGGTGGGTTGTATGTAAAATTAAAACACGAAGAAAAATCGAAGAACACTAGAAGGACACAGCATATCAGCAAGAGGAAGTTGGTAACACCATTGATACTGAGGAATATAACATTTCAAGTTTACTAGATCCATGTGGAGCAATGATAGATGTGGATGCAACTGAAATTCGCGCATCAAATTTAGAAAGTGATGAATATGAACAATTTGATACAGATGATGAAGATGATTATGAAGACGAAGATGATTTGACAGATGAAGACGAATCTAATTCGATAGATGAAAACGAACTTGATTCAGGAGATGAAAAAGAAAATAAGATTTTTGATACAGTGTCATTAATTTGTCTCACGTGAGACGTGTTGTTTAGACAAAGTTATTCAGTTCAGGCGATTTGTTATTGTTGTTATTATTATTATCAATTTGCAATTGTTGTATTGGTTTTTCGAAGTTCTAACAAGATTTAATTTCACTATTTATCAATTTATAATCTAAACTGCTTAGCATATTAGCAACAGATAATATTAAAGACCGTCACTAATTAACGACGACAAAGAAAAACCATCACTAATTACCGACAGAACGTTTCCAAATTCATCGCTAATTAGCGACTAACAATCAGCTCGTCGCAAATTAGCGACGAGAATCACTGTTCCGTTGTGAATTAGCTACGAACACCCATGTCCGTCGCTAATTTGCGACGGAGCTCGTGCTGTATCGTCATTACAGTTGCGACGGTCGATATGTGTCACTAATTAGCGACAACATAGCATGGGATTGTCACAAATTAGCGACAAACATCCTCTGGTTGTTGCAAATTAGCGACGGCTCAGTGCTGTTCGTCACTACAGTTGCGGCGGTCGATATGTGTCGCTAATTAGCGACATAGCACGCTAATTAGCGACATAGCATGGGGCTGTCGCAAATTAGCAACAAACATCTTCTGGCCGTGGCAAATTAGCGACGGCTTAGTGCTATGTCGTCGCTAAAACCGATGATCCAAATCTACGTATCCAGTTTGCAACGGAGAATAATAATTCGTCGCTATTTCGCAACGGATAACAAATATCCATCGCTACTTAGCGACGGAGTTTTTTCGTCATTAATTTGCGACTAACATCCTTTTTCCATCGCTATTTTGAGACAGTCGCTACTAGTTGTCGTCGCTAATTAGTGACGGACTATGGTTTGTCGTTGCAAATTAGCGACGACAACGACTTGTCCATCGCTAATTTGCGACTTTATATCATCGATTAGTTCTTTCTCCTCTATCTCTCTCCATCTATTGCATTCTATCGGGTTTTCTGTTGTCTAGGGTTTAGGCTCTGATCTAGGGATCCGCTGCTCCTCCTCCGGTCCAGCTACTCCGCCGCTCGACCTCCGTTCCAGTCGGCTCCGCCGAGTAAGTGTCCTACGCTCCGACGCTCCTCCTCCGGTATAGTGGCTTCGCCACTCCTCTCCCTCGTCCAATAAGGTTCGATTGAACTAGGTATAACAGGTTTTCGTTAGCAAAACAATTTTTTTTCTTCAATTTGTTGGCTTTGAATTATATGATGTGGGTATGTGGGTCCATATTGAAAGTCATCAATTAGTGACATTCCAACGACAGTTTTGAAATTCCTTTCTTCATCTCTATCTGCTATACCGATGATTTTTTTTTCAAGTTTTTAACCTTAATACGTGAGATTGAAACACCGGTGACGACATCGCTTTTGAATAAGAAAGGTCCAAAAGTAGATTTGTCAGCGTATAAAATGTTTGTAAAGCTTCCCTGATCTTTTGATTTGCCCCATGAAATCGCGCCCTTGAGAATCCGATTTTATTAAAGGTCCTAAACTTTCAATGGACGAGTCTCGAGGAGGAAAAGATAGTGAAAATGGGATTGGCAATGATGTCTTGACTCTGCTTTGTGGTAGTAGTCCATGTGGTAGTTACAGACATGTTGAGTTATAGCTCCACACTGAAGAATAGATCGAACCCTGATGGTTTCTTTATCTATTAATGGCGGGTCTGTGTGTTGTTCTTATAGATTACACATTATTTAATGTACTTTAATTATTTTTGAGTACCTTGTGTTGGTGTAGCTGAATACTGACGGTTAGCCTCTTTTGGTGTAGTTTGTTTGTATAGGAGAATCATACCTGAGATTGATTACTTGGGTCGCCCAGCCTCCAGTTGCATGACGGTGTCGATATAAAGATGGTAAGTGTCATTTGTCACTTGTCATTATGTATTGCCAAAACATAACCTTAAGTGCCTCAACCGACGCTGTAACACTATCGAAGTATAAGATGATAAATCAATTTGACTTCTTGTTCATAACTTCTAAGCATTTTTTAAAATTAGAATTTCTGAAGTTTATAAGCTTAACTCTCTTTTTTACTTGATGAGGAAAACAGTAGACCGCATTGTCGAATTTAGCATTTTTTTAGTGAATACATATATATATAATAACCTTTCTATTTGATAGTATACCAGAGGAGGTATTCGTCGTGGTCGTGGAATCCGCCGTGGTGGTGGAGTTAGATTAGCAGAATCTCCATCCCCATCCTCTCCCTTGGCCTCGGGTCCGTCCCCGACGCTTTGGACTTCCCCCACATTTACAAATACCCCTGTACGAGATGACCATCAAGTTGGACAGCATGTGCAGAGTAGCGCTTTCTCCTCAGAAACTCAACCACCAGAAATAACTCCCATGGCGTTCGATCCTTTACACAATATGTCTGGGCAAGTATATCACAGGCGAACATAAGGGCCAAATGTAGGAACACCTAGTACAGTGGAACAAAGCAACAATGAGCGAGTGGAGCATGACCCTTCAGATGGGAGGAAATTGATTGGACCATATGAAGATTCGTAAGTAGTTTATAATTTTAGTAATCCGAAATTACTTATGGTTTTTATATAAGGAATGTCAAGTTCACAATTTGAGTTATCTTTTTTTGTAGCTTCACAGATGCTACACAGATTATGAGGGCTCTTAATAAGATAGTCAACGATCATTGAAGGGGGCCATATACTACGTATAGCAGTGCTCCGGAAGACGTAAAAAGTTTGTGGTGGAGGGAGTTCCAGGTAAGTAGTGTTGAGACTTAATTTTTGTGTGCTATCCCAAAATGGTGTTAATATAAGTGGCTATGTTTTTCTATTGGTTACAGCGGCGTTTTTGATAGGCAGACGAAGATGATAATGAAATTAGAAGAATTTTCAACAAAAAAGCAGGTGATCACATGAGAAATGTGATGAATAAAGTGAAGACAAGCCAAGCCAAGCCCGCATATATTTCAAGTGATGTGTGGATGGAGATGATGGGTGTTTGGGGGACTGATTCGCATAGGCAAGCGAGTGAAAGGAATAAGCTAAATCGAGCCTCGAGTTCAAGTTAAGGATCAGCCACCTATGCTGAGGGATCGATTAACATCGAGGAGCACAGTCAAAGAATGGTCAGTATTTTAAATCTTTCAGGGAGTTAATGGTAATTCAATATATGATTGAAGAGTTAAAATTTTGTAGGCCAAAGAATTGGGGTGGGAACCAACATATTCCCAAACATTTGAACGTGCCTTCATGAAAAAAGATAAGACATATGTTAACAGTCGAGCAAGAGCTGCTAAGGTATGTTAACTTACCCAAATTAGACTTTATGTAAAATTGGATGAACTGTCCAATATTGATGGTATATCACAGTTAATTACATTTATTTATTAATCATCTTATATTGTTGTTTTAGGAAAAATTTGATGAGCTTACTGTGGGTATTACTACTAGTGGTGGTGATGGTGATGGTGATGGTGCTGGGACATCTGTTGGATCAGTTGATGAGGCAGCATTATGGGTGGAAGCATCGGGTGGGGTAAGAAGAGTGAAAGTTTTTGGCATGGGATCATTGTCTAGGGAATGCACAAGAAAGGTTGCTGCCTCGTCATCCTCCAGTGTATCTGGTTCAAGGAGGGGTTGCCAAGATTCAGAAAGGGAAAAAAAATGAGACGCATGCAAGATGAGCTTGTACGAAAAGATAAAAAAATAATGACTCTTGAGAGGAAAATGGCGTGTATATCGCGACACCTGGATATGGAGGAAGATGAGGATCTTGATGGAACTGAAGATAATGAGGACAATGATGATGAGATAGCCGGTGCGGAAGATGACTCGGGAGATGGGATTGCGACACTAGAGAGTTGACTACAATGAGGTATAATACTAATTATAGTAGTTGTGATGTATGCAAGTTGCTGATCCTGTGGATTGTGAAGCTAATTTGAGTTACAGTGAGTTGGAAAGAGATGGGATGGCTCTTTTCTGCAATGTTATGAGTTTGTATACCCCTATTTGCTTATGTCTGATTGAAGCTTGTATTCCCCTGCAATGTATTACGTCAATGTTATCTAATGCAATTTTTTTTATTGCATGTTTGGGAATTAAACCATTCCATATTGATGAAGTCATATGAGGGTCACGACCATGCATTCTCTGGTGATTGATGACTTCCCCAGGTATCAACCTATGCATGAATTTGTTATCGTTTCCATGTTTTTACAGCTTGTCCATGATGAGTAACGCAACCATGTAGAGTATTACATTGCAATTATGCCATGGGATATTTATTGAATGTATAGCCTGGTTGGGTATTGTTGGCAAAAATGCTGTAATGTAGTTTTCCTCGTGAGGGGCAGTTGTGGACAGGTTTCTGGAACAGGGTGATGAATTTGGGTGTATAGTTGGCAACTTTAGGGTTTCAATTGGTTCTAACAATATCAGGATGTTGGCAGGGTACATCAATAGGTACTTATATATTGTCGTTACAGATACGCTGGAGAGACATGGGCTGATATTTCGATTGAGGAAATTGGAGCATGGTTGCAGTTATGGTTGATGTTTATTCCTGTTTACGGGAATTTTGTTGTCGCATGGTTGTATGTTTTTCATTTTTTGGTTGAGATTGGTTCAAAGGATATTTTGGATTTTATTTAGTAAAGTAAATTATGAAGACACCTTTACGAACTTCTGATTTTGCATTTTGTAGTACAATTTATTTAGTGCTTGCATTACAAAATGTTCAAGGAAATTACAATGTATTGTCCAGATGTATGATATGTTGATTATATTTTGTGATTCATGTATAAATTTTCAGCTAGTCAACAATTGTTCCGAAACAAATGTTTGAAAAAAAAACAAATTATATATTGGAAAAATGCGACGAATACACATACAAATTGAACTTCCACAACGAAAAAGGCCAATCGGCAAATTACGGATGGCATTTTGCAGGGGACGATTGTTGATTAGCGACGAATTTATAATGTTTGTCGCTAATTAGGGACTGACAAACCCGACCACGTCGCTGATTAGCAACGATACCACTTATGCCGTCGCTAACTAGCGACGATACAACATACACCGTCGCCAATTAGAGACGAACATACCCAATACCATCGCTAATCCGCGACAGACATACTCACTTCCGTCGCAAAATTAGCGATAGACAGACTAAACTCCGTCGCTAACAGATACATTGTGTTGCTAAATTAGCGACGGTTTACGCATAGCCGTAGCTCATTAGCGACGGATATTAGTAAATGATGACGCTAATTAGTGACTTTCAAATTAAGTTTCGTCGTTAGCGACAGAAACACTAATAACCGTCGCTATTCTGTTGCTGATTTAGCAATTGTTGGCGGCCAAGCCGTGCTAATTAGCGACACATCTTACAAATAATAGTTGCTAATTAGCGACGATAATGTAATAGCCGTCGCAAAATAGCGACGGCCATCCTTGCACTATATATACTTAATGGATATCGACGAATTTGGCTACGAATTTTGCGACGACAAATCTTTGTGGCAAATTTACGAAGTTTGTGACGAACGTTTAGTGACGGCTTTAGTGACGGAATAAATCATAGCTAATTAGCTACGACATTGGCAATGACATTAACTGGTCACTAATTGGCGACAAATTTTGTATGTATGTTTAGCGACAACCTCAGCGACGAGCTACTTTGTCGTCGCTATATAGCGACGAAATCACTAATTAGCTGTTGCCAAAAATTAGCGACGAATCGTTAGCGACAAAGTTTACGTCATTAGAAAAGTCGTCGCAAATCATTTTAGCGACGACTTTTCTCAATTTTTTCGTCGCAAAATCTGTAGTTAAAATCCAGTTTTTTTGTAGTGAAAGCCAAATGCCAATGCGCGTGTCGTCTGTCTCTCTCCCACTCCCTTCCATACGTTCAGTCTTCCAAAAGTGACAATGCATGGGCATAGAAGCTTAGATGAGCATTACATGAGAAACTTATGTCCTTCTAGTCAATTCAAGAAATCCCACAAGAAAACTGCTCCATTCCTACATCACTAAAGCCCAGAGCCTATCCCTACGTCCTCTCGAAGTCTCGTTCTTGAGAAGCCATCACCTCAATTTCTCTCCTCACGCGTTGTGTTTCTTCAGTCCTTGCATTTCCAGCCTTCCTAAATTTTCCCAAAATTCACGAGAAAATGATCTCCAAATTCCCACCATCCACCTCGCGTTCCTGGCCGGCCACAGGAGAGGGCTTCGCCGCCCTCTGACAGTGGCCGGCAAGCTCTGGCGATCGGCGGAGATCGCCGACCAAGTGTTTTTTTTAAGGAAAAAAAAAAGAAAAGATAAATAAGAAAAAAAAAGAAATAATTTAAGGTAAATGAGTCACGGGATGTAAAGTTTGGGGTTTTTGGTATCACAAAAAGAAAGTTCAAGGTAAATGTGTCACAGAAAATAAAGTTTGGAGTTTTCCATGATATTAACCATGTGTATGTGTGTGTGTGTGTGTTAGAACTGAACGCAACCTTTTGGGATGTCTGAACATATATTTTCTCTAAAAACAAAACATGATAAATTATTATTATTATTATTGTTGTTGTTGTTGTTGTTGTTGTTGTTGTTGTTGTTGTTGTTGTTATTATTATTATTATTATTATTATTATTATTATTATTATTATTATTATTATTATTTCCGAATTTCATTAATTTATGAAAAATTACAACCTTTCAAGGAGAAGAGCTTATGTTCAAATAGACATAACTCTCCAGATGTTAAGAGATTGTGTCCGAACAGACATAATTTTCCAAAGATTGCAAGAATGCCTAATAACTATTAGGCAAAATAATAACATTTGGAAATAATTAAAAAATTTATATCCTTTTTGGACAGTCATATCATTTCAATAGGACAAAATAGTTATTCTATTATAATATATTTGAATTTTAATATATGAAAATTACATATAAGGATTAGTGCCAATTATGATCGGCAAAGCACTAATAATCGCGCGCACGTGTATATTGTAGGATTAAGCGCAATTAACCCATTAAAAAACTCTCACACTTAAATATTGGCCTACACAGTCCAAACGGGAAAATCATTATAAAAAAAAAAAAAACACCCGTCCCTAGGGCGGAGCAGCGAGTTGCATACAATCTAATGTTCGTATCCCACGAGAGGGCTTATGCTCAAATCTCACTTGATCCTCGAGGTCAGACGACTCTTTTTAGAGTTTCGTGGTTTTTGCATCCAAGGCAAAGCAGCAAGTTATCTTAGAAAATCCTGCTGTTTAGTGCCTTCTCTTGTTTAGTCTAAAATTTTATCTATCAGCATATTTCAACGGTGAAACTGTGCACAAAAAAAGAAGTAAGCATTCGTCATGCTTCGCCGTCGAAGGTAAATGAGCTTCCAGCCTCGCAACACAAGCATTAGAGTTGAGTCCTGGTTATCAATCCACTTAGCAATACGCTATGACTCGTGGCGTCGAACACCAATCATACTTTAGTTTTATCTTGACTTAGAAGAGATAAAGCTAAATTATCATGTAGGTTGGTTATAAAACCTTGAAAGCTTCCTTTTTAACTAAACAAATCGCTAACAAAATCCCAACTGGACATAATTTATCAGCACACTAGCACCTAAAGACACCGTCCAGGGGTGAAACTTGGTTACTGAAATGAAAATGCACTCGTGCATGGACAACCCCTGTGTTAACAGACTACTAGTAGGTTGATTTTAATTGAAAAATCACACTACTTCATTAGAGAAATGAAAAGAAAAACCTCCTATTGTAGCCAGATGTGAGGAGTAGGACATGTTACAGGTTCAAACCCCAGAAATTTTCTCACAGTTGAGTTCATTTGGTTTTGCTTTCCCAAAAGATACATCCACCATCCAATTTGGGATTAGGATTTAATCATATATGATAGAATATCAAATCTATGAATTCTATTATGTTTTATTCATTGTTTGGTGAATCACAGTGATAAAACTAATTATTGTTATATCGTATATTGTCCATTATTTAGTAAGAATGAGATATTAGTGTAAATGATCCTGAAAATGTGCAAACGGAGATTGTAAGAATCTCTCATGATTTGCTACTAAAGGAACTATAAATACATAGGCAGAGATAACCTACATCAATTAATTTATGACTATTGTATGTTCTAAAATCTAAATAGTAAATGAGTTAATTGAAGCATTCCAAACCACAGGTTCAAGGGCTACAGTAACATTAGAGAAAACATGATCTATCATCTTTGCAATTCTGAAAAGTATAGTGTTTTGACTATCTTGCTACTTTACAAATCATCAAGGTGAATCACAAAGAACTATGGAGTAGAAGAATTTCCAACCATCTTGCAGCTTTTGTAATTTTGGTGTGAATTAAAGAGTTACAAGGAAGCGGCTTCAACTCTCTCACGGTATTCGTGGAGATTTGCCATGATAAGAACTATAGAGGAGACGTGAAATTGCAACATGAACCAAAATTATAGATTAGGAGGAAACGTAAAGGGTGGGTTTTTTAGAATTCTTATTGCCTTGCATTTTTTAAATATTAGTAAGATTCTTTTCAAAATAGAATCCGTTCACTTAAAATCTGAATTCTTTCACTTCATATTTTTACTTTTTTTTTATTTTTCCATCTCATTTTATTCCTTCTGTTTGTTTATCTCTTTTTTTTTCCCTTCGATCAATCTAATAAAAATATTATTAGATAATAAACTATATTGATATACCTAATACACCTAACAAATGCACACACCTGTATATACAGAATATAGAGTATAAATAAATTCAAATATACAAATAAAATTAAATAAAAGTAAATATATTATTTTTGTTATTTGAATTTTCTTATACATTAATATTCAAATATTATTTATTTTATTTTCATTAATTTACAAAGCTTGTTATTCGAGAAAAAATAGCTTTTATACAATATATCTAACTTATTCTTGTCTTAATAAGCCTTAGGAAAATACAAATGGTGTTTGGAAAAAAAATTTGAAGAGTTTTAGGGAGATGCAATGTGTCTCCAAACGTCTTTAACCCAAAGTAGATTTAGAGGTGCTTAGGGTGGGTTTGGTTGGGCATTTGCAAGGGGTTTTGAGTAGGAATGCTCAAAGTTCAAAGCCCCTTGGGAGAATGCAAAATGCGTTTGGTAAAAATGCATTTACAATGGGCTTTGAGTTGAATTAGTGTTTGGAAAAACTTGAATTTGGAATGGGCTTTTAATCATTTTTTATTTTTTATTTTAGGAATAAGGCAAACAGAGGAAGCTAGGTCGGCAATGTCTAGCTGGCGACCTCAATCGCCGGACCGTGCGACCTCACTGCGAGGTCGCGCAATCTCAGCCGCTCAATGGCGAACTCCGCTGCGAGATCGCAACCTTAGCCACTGAGGTCAAAGAAGATTAATAGTCTAGGGAAAAATTTTGAGGGCAAAATGGGTAACTAACAAAAATTCATTAAAGTAGGCTGAAAGCATTCGAAAAATGCAGAAAGCTCAAAACACCTTCACACCAGCATTGGGCTTTCAATATTTCAAATGCTTATTCAAATGCTGATATTTGGGCAAATAAGCATTTGAAAGCTGAACAAAACATCCAAAATTTGGCCAAATGGGTTTTGAAGGCTGAATGAGCTTTCAAAATGCCTAACCAAACACACTCATAGTGCTTTGGAACGCTACATTCTTGGGATGCAAATCTTGATTTTAATGATTTCTTATTACCACTATGACTTTGTTCATCTTCTCTACGGTTTGCACAGTGAAGCTAAATGAAAGCCGACAATCGCCGTCCAAAAGTCAAGCAAACCCAAGTGACAAGGCCTAAGGTCCTACTACCTCAAGCGGCGAGAGTCACTTGAGGTCACACAAGCCTAGCGACCGCTCGCTAGTGGCCATGCGATCTCATGCAAGGCTATTGGAAAACAAATTTGGCTCACTAGCAACCCATTGGCATCCTTAACCTCGCCAGAAATGTTTGAGATTTTTTTAAAGAAAAATTAATAAAAAGTCATTTACAAAGTGTAACAAATGGTATTTGAGTCAAAGTTACTTAGTACTTTAATTTTCATTATACCAAATACTATTTACAATTTAGAAGTTTTTTTTTTGATAACCTACAATTTAGAAGTTTTTTTTTATAACGATGTGTCCGGGCCAACTTGCGCGCACCTCAACTATTCCTCGAGAGAGACTAGCACAGCAACCTACCGCCATGACCCCCCACTTAAATCACAGGCACTTCCCTAGAGAATTGAACCCAAGACCTCAACGAAGTACAAGTTCACCCTAACCAGCTAGGCTACCTATGGGTAGGTTACAATTTAAAAGTTTGCTTTCACTAAAAGCTAAAAGGTTTTGTAACGTCCTAAAAATGTCCAAGGATCGAACACATCCTAGGATCCTTTAGCCGACTTTCTTTTTCTTAAGGCGGAAGCAACTGCCTTCAAACAAAACATCAAACATCACATAGGAAAGACACCATTATTCAAGAAGCATAATTCACAAAAGGGAATGATACATATTATTTAATCCCTCTTACAACGTGATACTTAGTATTCATATAACGTCGCCTTGATTACAAAAAAGGTCGTGAAGGGTTATGCCTAGCTCCTTCTTCCTAGAGCTGCTCTAAAAAGTGGTGAAAGCCAAAAGTTGTCATCCTTAAATCTTCGGCTCGAAGTCCGACTCCTCATTGATGTCAGTGTCTAATAGTACGACGAGCCCCTCCAGTTTGGCTTCTTCCACCGGCGGTAGAATGACGTCCCCATGATAAGGCCCGATCACTTTATCCTTGAACTTCACGTACCAAGCGAAGTATTTATGTGAGATGGCATACTCATGGCCTTCGTCTACCCATACGATGGAGGTGTTTGTTCATAGGTTATGATGAGAAACTTGTCCATCACCATTTCAACTTCTACAGTAATGCTAAGGGGTACCCCAAAACGAACGAATCGACTATTCATTATGCAACCCTGAAAATGTTCAACAACCACAAATGAGATTTTGTCTCAATAAATAGAAAGCCCAAACCTCATGTAGGAGGTGGCCTCATTCCAAGTACATAAAGTTTTTCAAATTAAACCAAAGGCATGGGGAAGAAATTGAAAAGCCCTTAACCTTAAAATAGTAGAGTTTATAAAAATGCCAAATAAATATTCATTCGTAGCAATTCACACATACTTGGCATATCAAACTCACGAGGTGACTTTAACAAACATCAATGCATACTTCCATGCAATATCTAATCACATGTGATTCAATTATTTACATCCGGCCCTCCATGGCCATCGAACTCTATTAGTCTTCCGGCGTCACCGGGCATCTTCTTTCCCTTTGAGACTGCATCTAACTCAAAAAGTCGGGCATTCACTTAAGAGCATCTCCCCCGAATTTCATTCATGAGGAGGCATCCAAAATTCATCGGGCAACATCCCCGGAACTCTATCAGTAAGGGGTTCATTAGGGATTACACAAATATTCCTGTGATTATCTTGCTTAATTCTTTTGGGCCACGAAGGCGTGCAAAAACCGTGTTTTTTCTTTGAAAATAATGTACATATAAATATAAGAAAGTACTAATGGCGTGCGTAGGTGACGACTTGAGGCTCGGATCATTCTCCTTGGCATTGACATGCGTCGTGGTCTCATGTACCTTCTAGAGAAATCCCATGCTGGCGAATACATCTCCTAGTGGCATTATCGTGCTCAAACCTTTGTAAATATTTGAAAGCAAGAAGAATTTTTTTCAAAAGAGATATAGGGTATTTCCAAAGAAATTCAAAGAGAATAACTTTCTCAAAACTGAAGGTTTGGCCTCAAACCAAAATCATGTTAAACAATTAATCAAAGAAATCCAAAAGACAAAGGTTTTAGAAAATGCAATATACCCCGAACACGTATAAGGGTTGGGAAATCTACTCACCAGCTAGGAGAACCAAGAGCACAAGAAGAGGAAGAAGAATTAGAAGAAGAAGCTGAAGAAGAAGAAGAAGCAACAAAGTTGCTATTCGATGTTCCAACGAACTTCGGGTGGCTGTAGTAGCAATGTCCAGGCAAAAACGGTAGCAACGGTGGCCTTTGGGGTGGTGGCGGTTTGGCTATGGTGAGGTGGGTCGGTGGTCAAGCTGGTGGTGACAAGAAATGGAGGTGGAGGTGGAGGTGGCAGTGGAGGGTGAAGTGAGCGGTGGGAAGAAGAAGCAGAAACTGAAAAGCTGGAGGAAGAGGAAGCCGAAGGGTGGAGGGAGCACCTATTTATATTCTCAGGATGGAAGAGGTTCTTGCAAAATCAAATCTTGGAGAATCCGTGCCATAAATGCCAAAAAATTTCCCTTAAGATTTTATAGGATATTCCTAAATTTTGTAGGATATGGCTAGATTTGGTGAATCTTCTAGAATCTCTAGCTAGATTTGGTGATTCTATTGGGAGATCATATCTTGGAAGATCAAATCTAAGCATTTATTGCTCTCATTAATGCTTAGATTTTTTCAAAGATATTGTTAGATGTTACAATATTTTGTTAAATTCTCTTGGATTCTCTTTGATTCTCTTTCTTTTTCTCTTTCTCTTCTTAGCCGATCTTCCTTCCCTCCTATTAGCCCATGTGCACTCATTTAATATCAATCATAGGTAAATCTAGCTTATTCCTAACTCAATCTAGCCTAGGTTGATCAATCTAGCTTCCTAGGGTTCTTTAAAGGCTCTTTCTCCTCCTCCTTCTCTCTTGGCCGAATGACCTCACTTCCTCTTGATCGAATGACTCATGTTCTAGCTTCTCTTGTGTACTTGGGCTAAGCATGTGGCCGAACAAGAGGTGGACTTGGGTCGGCTTGGGCCTAGAGAAATGGGCTTTAGAATTGGTTGGGCCAAACTTTTCCAATTGGGATTGATTTTCTCAATTCCACAATTAAGTTTGAGTTCTAATTTTCCTCATCCGATGTCCGTACTTAATTCAAAGTTCTTGGCTTAAGGCCACATAGATTTATTGAGAAGGTGGCCAATTGGGTATGGCTTGCAAGTCTCACAGTCGTTCCTTAAACGGATTCGCTTGGAGCCTCATCAATCCTTAAAGAATTATCGGTTGTCATGTAATCAAACGGAATGATTGTCTTGCTTAGTCACGGGGTCGTTCCAACAAATCCTAGGTCGGTTCAGGATTAATTATTGCCACATGAAATCACCCATGAATTGGCCATAATTATCCGACGAATCCGTCTTCGAATCGTCGCACGTCGACTTGTGTTAGCGCAAGGTCGTGTACTCTCTTTGAGGTTGCATCATAATTATTTGACGATCCTTATGGTTGAGCAATTACTCTAGGGTCAAGTACTCTCTTTGATCACTGCTTGTTGATCCCTAATTGTCTTTCCTAAACGATTTAGCGGCTAATTACCCCACTTCGCCATTGATGACTTGACAATTTAAACATTTCCTTAATAAAATAGGAATTCAAATTGAGGTTATTACATGTTTTTTTTTACGCCGAACCAAACGCATATGTAATGATTTAATTTTTTTTTTCTCAATAGTCACCTTTCTGTATGAACAGAATCTTAAATTACTTTGATGGGATGCATCAGGACAAGGAGAACTTCTCAAAGCGGGGAAGACTTAAAAATTTTCTAATTCCACCACAAAAATTTTGCAGCGTCTCAAACACGGGGCAGACTTCAATAAAACCCTTCCAAATGGTAGTGGTTTTGTGCTCGGTTCTCTGCTTCCTCAAACTGAAGTGAGCTCATCACTTTTGCTTGTGTCTTGAGTGAAGAACAGAACGGGAGGAGATGGCAGCTGTGATGAACCCGCTGGGTTTGCCGGTTGGATACAGATTCCATCCAAGTGACGAGGAATTCGTGAATCATTACTTGAAGAGGCGAGTTTCGGGATACGTAGACGATCCCTGCATAATTCCCGACGTTGACATCTGCACGTGCGATCCTTGGGAATTGCCAGGGAAGTTTCATGGTAAGAACAGATACAGCTCTCACTTTGCTTGCTCCTTTGATGCAATATCTCTGCAGCGTGATTGTCGAAGACTTTTTTGCCTTACGTTTATGGGTTTTTGGATCATGATCTGTGTCATCAATCAGTGAGAAGTCTGAGGGGATGTGCTGACTAGATTTGAATTTGATAGTTTCTGGTGGCGAAGTTTCTCCTTTTAAGTATCAAACGATTGTGAAATGCAAATGCTTCGTTTTGTCAAAGGAAAGAAATTTCGGTTCTGATAATAAGGAACCGATGAGATTTGACAGATGCATCAATCATTGATCTGGATGACCAAGTTCAAGAGTGTTGGTTCTTCAGTCGGCATGCACCCCAACAGGTTACAAGATTGACTCCCTCTGGCAATTGGAAGAAGACCGGTGTCGACCGGAAGATTAAGGCCAGAGATACCGACAGAGTAATCGGTACTAAGAAAACGCTAGTCTTCTACAAAGGTCGAGGCAAGGAGGGCGTCAGGACCAACTGGGTCATCCATGAATATCATCTACTTGCCGATGATGTACTTAATTTATCCCTCCTTTATTCGTTATAATCAATTAGATTCACAATATGAATGAATCTGATAACATATCATATTAGTATAGCTCAATAATCTGCAGAAACACTCGATCAAAAATTTCTACAAGTCCTAGGAAGCAAAGAAATGTTTTCTTGCCTGGTTTCTACTACAGAAGATTGAAATCTTATACATATTTAGAGAATGAGATTATTTTTGCCAAATATGTGAGCAGAATGTTACTTTTGAAGAAAACGTTATCTAATGGTATAAACTGGTACAACGTGGTCTTTTGGCAGTTAAACAGAACTTTTGTTCTGTGTCGCTTAAAGCTTAAACGAGATAAAAAGGCTGATAATTCAGCCATAGAACCAGAGCGTAGAGCCAATAGCCTGGCAGATATCGAATTGGATCTTCATCGACCTGATCATGAGGACTCGTTTCCTGAGGTGCGGAGGAAAAATTGTTCTGTTTATACACTAAATATCTGTTTTAATGCATGCGCAAAATGTGTTGATAGCTAATTTTTCACTTGCTAATACAGGATATTATCCAAGCAAAGATGCAGTCACTGATGGAGTTAAATCAGTCAGGGAACCAACTGGATTTTACTTCAACTGACCTCCTGCCGCTGCTTCAGCATGCGCTAGGATCACAAAATAATAGCTTCCCCTCCAACATACGTCAGCCTACAAGTATTGAGGTTCCATCTTTTATGGACATATCATCAGACAATGGTCTTACCGAGGACTCTATTCAATTACTGTTTGGAACAAGTGAAGAGGATGAAGATCTTGGTGACATGCAAAATCCAGATCTTGCTTATGCCGACTATGGATACATGCAAACAGAGGTCAAAGTTCTTCACTTGAAAGTCATTTGGTTGCCGTGACTAGTTCTCTAGCAAAGTTATGTTTATAAATGGTTTAAAATGAGTTGGAAGGGCACTTCACTTTTCCAGGATATCTGAGAAATAAGGATAATTTCCTTTCCATCATCTTCGCGTATAGATTAGTAAGTTTACTATAGAACCTGTCTATGGAAAAACAAGCACTTCCATGTTTCACTTAAGTTACTCGTGCTTATTGACTTCTAAATGTATAAGAACGATCGACAATTTAAAACTTAATCTTGACATTTTTTTATGAAATTAAGTTTATGCCTCAATTATTTCCTCTGATTCATCTTATCTCATGCAAATCTGTCATTGCAGTATGGCCAAACATCTAACTTGACCAATGAACATGCTGTTCTAAAGGAGAACCGGCGAGCACAAACAACCAACTCAGTCCATGGTTTTGTTTCTCTTGAGGAAGAGAAAGGCATGGTGGAGAATAAGTTCAACAGCTCACCTGTTGCCTCTGAGAAATCTATGCCGCGTTCTGTACATACGGCGCCTCACCGACCTGCAGCACATCCTGCACGACCTGCAAGTGTAAAATGCTACAGCAAAGATGAAGAGCTGAGGTTCAAAAAGGTTAAGCAGGAAACTGGAGCCATAAATGTCAAAACGGAAGGCATACCTTTGGACGAAACAGCAGCTACAGAAAAGGTGAAAGCAGCTCCTAAACTTAAGCCATTGTGTCTTATTGCTGTTCTTACATGTCGAAGCACATTGCTTGGGTTGTTAATTAGACAGTGGGATTCCATTTTTTACTGCAGTGAACTACATATTGGATTCTAGCTTTCTTCTACCAAAAGGAAGTGAAATTTCACTCTAAATTACTCATGCTATATAACTTTGATTCAAATATTAAGAAGAACGGTGAACTACAAAACAGAACATATATATGTATGAAGAAGAAATTGCAGCTGAGATATCGAATAAGGTAATAGGAGATGACTAAAAGGCTGATTACGTAATTAGAGCTTCCAGAGAATTTGAGAAAAAAAAAACATTAATGCTTGTCATGAGATGAAATAAATGCCTCAATTATTCCCATTGATCCCTTCGTTATGATGCAATGCTTTGTTGTACTATGGCTAACTATCTATAATGGACGACCGCCGAAATCAAACAATTGAAAAGACTAGGAAAATTCTGCATTTTGTAGTCTCCTGTTAGTCCTTTCTTTCTTTTTCCCGGTCAGCTAACCATTTGAAACACTTCTCGTTGCAGGAACGGGGATACAAAGAGCGCGGCTCAGCCGGTAATTCAACCAAGAAGACAAGCAGCAAGAAGATTGACTATGCCAGAGAGAAATCAAATTCAGTGGCTGCATCCTCCAGAACGACCAGCGAGAGCACTAAAAGTCCCACAAATCCTCCACTGGCTGATCTTGTGAATGTGCTCGTCGGATTTTTCCTGTTGCTCACTATCATTCGCCAAGTATTTAATTTCTGATTTTCACAGCTATTTTTTCCATGAGTGCCACGCAGCATGATTGACAAGTACAACCGTAAAAGAGGGTTTTGTATGTCTGAGTCCTAATTCACGTTGGTGTAGCTCGTCTTCCTTCTGATGCTACACGCTTTGCACTTCTTTTTGCTTTGGTGGAATCGAAAGATCTACCTAGATGTGCGACTGCTCTGAAATGTACTTTCTTCTTTCTCTTATATATAAATACAACGCGAAGAATAAAAAAGTTTGGCGCAGTGATGTCTCCTTTAGAAGTTAGCTTACTGTCCATCATTCCGCGCGTCTTTCTTTAGTTTAGCAGACTCGTCGAAGGATCGACCAAAAGCGATTGGTTGTTTCCGAAGGTACGGTCACGGACGCAACATGCAAACTCATCAGTCTGCATAGAACAAAGCCCACTTTATAAGAAGCTGAGATCTTTCCGTGTGTTCTAGCAGCCAGCGGTAGCTCTGAGTCTCCCTAGAATCACGTACATGTAGTACTCAGGACACGAGGAACAACAAAATAGGACCGAGAATACATTCGAACCGACGCTGAATGTGAAGAGCGAGGAGCAGGAGATTGCAAGACAATTTGTCCCGTCATCACAGCATTGTGGCGCTGTTACTTGTACTCAGAGCTGTCTGTTAAATGAAGCAAAAGCTGTGAAGTGTTGAGCAATGCCAGTATCTAAGTTTCACCTGGAGGTCTTTCCTTATGTCTTCTTTAGAAATGACAGGAAAATTAAGACGAAAAGGAGAAAATTGGGATTTAGTCTCCTTTCACCGTTATAGTCACTCACTCATTTGGTTAGGTCCAATCGAGTGGATCAAATTGAGTTGTAAGAGTCATTTCTATCAAGTTCAGATGACTGGTGACATAATCATTTTAAAAGAAGATGGAGATTTGATTCACTATTTGATCATCTTTTTTTTTATTAAGCTCTGTTTGTTTTACAAAAATAGATATCACAAATAATACTAGTTGTATATTCGGGTGTTTTGGTTGCTCGGGAAAATGAGTCAGTGGAAAATCTATTTACAATCAATGGAAAATCAATGCATAAACTCATGAAAATCAATGCATCACATGCCATCAAAGAAAGCCTCCAATGGAGTTGCCCGAATATAAGAGGCTTGGCCTCCGTTGCTATTACATTTGTGGTTGTGCTGTTTTCTTTTTCCTTTTGTACACATGTTTTACAATGGACAATGCATATACATCATGGTGGGAAAATCCCTTGTAATGCTTTGTAGATGACAAAATAATTAAATGTTACTAATGTGTTTATTAATTGAGTAGAACAAGGTAAAAAAAAATGCATAAATCATTACGTAGATGATGTCTTAACAAAATCCCTAAAAATTTATGAATTCTATATCAATGGTCAACAAGACATTCGGCTTAAAAGTGCCTACAAGTTGGAGGTACCTGAGTAGAAGGTGAATAAGCCTAGAACGAGGGGTTCAAGAAAGTTTTGGAATACCATTAATAAGTGAATATTGAGGTGGAATCACAACTAGCAAAATACTTAGATATCACCAGACAACTGAACTTGGTTATCAACATAGATCGGTTATAATCTAGATATTAGTAGCATACTATTTAAATATCAACAAGTGAATCGTATGAATTTAAAAAAAAAAATCAAAAACTTATTAAATATTACCAATAATCGTCCACGTCAGTGCAAGCCATATCTTGTAAGATACACATATTCCAGTAAATGACGAATAATGGTTAGTTTTCACAAGTACTGAGATTCGTAATGTACTATTGGCTCATCATGTCCAATTGGTAAACCTGCAATATATGTGTCAGTTAAATAAATATGCCATTGTCGTAAAATGCAAGAGTTTTCTCATAATTCTTTTTTTCCTATTTCTTTTTTGGTTGGACACTAGATACCTTAGAGTATTACAAATAATTTCATCAAGTTACAACAGTTTCATCGTGACAACACCATAACCAATAGATTAAAGGCCAAATAGCAATAAAAACCCTTACGTATTTCTCCTAAATTCAATTTTATCCCCACCTTTTTATATCATCAAGATAAATCCCCATGCCCTTCTGAAATCATATCAAATCTATCCAAAAACTAGACTCCCTCAGAAAATGGCCCTTTATTTATTTGCCTTGCTCTCTTCAGCCTTAAATATTAGCAGAAACTGCTTACCAAAAAAAAAATATTAGCAGAAACTGGAATTAAGACTATTTTTGTAAAATGACCTAATTTTTCAAAAAATTTCCTTCATACAAGAAATCTCAAAATATCATTAATAATAAAGTAATGGCCAATATGAAGCCAAATAAATAATATCTCTAGGCATCCGCTAAATTATTCTCCCTTTAACATTCTCCCTTGGGTGATAAAACCAAGTAAATCTTCTTTCTTTATTTTTAAATATCGTTTGTAGGACCAACAACGATACCGAGCCGCAGAGAAGCTCGGAATGTGTAATCTCCGTCGCCAGAAAGAACCGCCAATTTTAGTGCCAGAGAGCGACGACCAAGAACGTGGTGTGAATGATTACTCTCTCTCTCTCTCTCTCTCTCTCTCTCTCTCTCAAACATGGCGCAAGCGCGACGCCTTTAATGGGTTCTCTCGCTCCGCAAGGAATGCAAACGGCGATCTTTCTTCCCGAAGCAATCCGAGAACGAATACAAGGGGTCAAGAAGAACGAAGTTGGGGGCTAGGGTTCGGTGATTTGGGACCAAGAAGAACGAATTTGGGGCAGCAAATTTAGGGTTCTTCAAAAAGCGAATTTAGGGTTCTTGAACTTGAGGCTTTTTTCCTTGGGTGGTTAGATGGCAAGAGGACACAACGAATTTGTATGCCCAAAACGAAGTCATTTTTGCCCAAAAGGAGTCTAGTTTCGAGGATAACTTTTTTGGAGAAATGTGTTTCTTGCTCTTTTCTTTTTTTGAATGTTGAGAATCTGTTTTAATGGAGGGATTCAATTTGGACAGGAGTCATCCATATTCGCAATTCAAGAGCTTTTTTTTTTCTCTCTCTTTT
This sequence comes from Melaleuca alternifolia, assembly GCA_019926035.1. Taxonomy (NCBI): domain Eukaryota; kingdom Viridiplantae; phylum Streptophyta; class Magnoliopsida; order Myrtales; family Myrtaceae; genus Melaleuca; species Melaleuca alternifolia. The sequence goes on along the minus strand of JAGKPW010002221.1, from coordinate 362,356 downwards.
ATCTCAACTTATCCCATCATGTTCCAAATAATGACGAGCAACTACGTCTGGGTTAGTCGTAATTCACCTATGAGTGGGATGCGACTGCAAAAATCAAGGCACTCTCCTCATTGTCCGATCAAAAGTTTTTGGAAATCCGATATGGAAAAAAGAAGAAGAAGACATAATTCTTCTTGTCCTCTACTGAAATATTTTATTCAGATGCTGCGTGGAGGAGAAAACTTCAAACCCGCACGTCTAAATTCATAAAGTACTCATTTTTCTTGTAAAATTCCGCTTTTCATTTTTCTATCTTTTTTTTTGTTGCTTTTGAGTTTTGGTGAAATCTCTAACGCCATTGCCCTTCAAAGCCATCATCTTTGTTCTCATGCATCGTCTTTCTTCTTCTTTTCTTCTTTCTAATGGTCCACCCTTCACTTATATAGTAATAGTCGCCTATGACAAAAATTGTTTGGTGTCCATGGAATTGTTTAGGTGGTACCAACTGTCGGGTGCCCTAATTAAGAGGAAGATGTCCTTCCTATCAGCAGCACTGTTGCATCCGCAACAGTGAGGAATTCGGCTGCCGGGTGCCCTAATTTTTGAAAGCCTATTTAAGGTGCATTTAGTAATATTATTATTTCTCTATTTTTCTGTTCTTTTATTCTCGGAAACAGAAAAAAAAAAGACATAATCATGTTTATGTCTGTCATTTAATTTTTCTATTCTCAAATAAAAATTGATTAGAGAATAGAAATCGGAAGTAAAAAAATAACTCACTTATTATTATCGAGAATAATATTTTGAAATAAGTTCTTTTTCCCTTCTTTATTTTTTTTTTCCTTTTTCTTTAACCTGTCCCTGAGCCTTGGTATGACGATATATCAGGATGTGTGACATCAAAATCTAGAGGGTCCAGAGATCAATGGGGCTTTATTCAAAACGTGGGTTTAATACTCTCATTATTATCAACATAGAGAATATTTGTTTATGCAGTGCAATTTGGAGGGGAGGGGGAGGAGGAGAAAAAGACGTCGATGGGATTATGCTCCTAACCATTCGACTCTCCTAATTTTCTTTTTTTGCCCCCACATCAAATAATTACTTTGTTTCGTGATATATTATCGTACCATGACAATATGCTCGATTCTTTCGAGTATCTATTGCTTACAAATTTTAAGTGACACACAAACACATATATAAAAAGGCTCGACGAGAAAATTTTTACCGTATTTCTTTTGGAGAAAAAGAAAATATACATCTAGAAAAAAGCTTTCACGATTAGTCCCCGCATTGTCATGCTTTTTTCTAATTAAGTCTATGTAGGTTTTAATTTGAATGATCAAGTCTTTTTACTTTCATCAAATTTTCTAATAAGGTTCAGGTAACGTATTTTTCGCACGATACTAGAATAAGATACGGATAGAATACGTAGATACCCACGTGAAATGTTGACCTCTTCAATGGTTGATGATAACTTGGGCCCAGTGAGGGAGCATATACCAGTAGATAACCTTCACCCCAAGTCACCCCTCCGGGCCATCTCCACCCCCTTAAAAGAAAACTGCTGCTTCATGCGGAGGACGATACAGCGAAATGTGCCCCTCTTTATATGCCACGTGTTTCGTTGTTTTCCTTGGTCGTCTTTTTTCTAATATTTTCCCACCTACATCCCCAAATTTTCATATTAAAAAAAGCAAAAAATCTTGAAAGAAAATTTTCATATCTCGTGTTACAAGGATAAATATTAAAATATATATATATATATATATATATATATATATAAATGGTAAGGACAAGAAAGATCACGACACTCTTATAAAAATGAAAAAATCCGAGAAAAAGGAAATGTTAGAATGATATGTGTTTGTGGTTAACTTACATGTATTTGTCTCATTCATTTGACATCTATGCTCAGCTTGGCTTTAAAGACTAAGGCATAACTATTGATTTCGTTTGTCCAAATATTTATTTTTTCCGAGTATATATAAATTTACTTTATGCACATCAGTTGCCATCTATGAATTAAGATATTGTCTGGGATTTTATTCTTGGCCTTTAGAAGGTGTGCCAAATAAGAAGGCTCATGATATTGTGCTATCTTGTATGAAGGCAGGTTAAACATACCGTAAAAAAAGCTATCCACATATTTCTAAAAGTATTTAATCAAGGTGATACTTGTGATAAAAAAGCCCTTGTGAAGCCCTGTTCAACTTACATTCAAACGTGCCTATTTGTGAAATCACAATAAGCTTTGTGTTTAGAAGTAAAATCTTCTTTCTTATTAAGAAATCTTTTCATTTTATTGTACCTTTTTTATTTCACCTTAATAAGAGAACATTGCTTGCTTAAAGATTGTTTAACCCAGATTATGGTACTTCTCCAGCTCAATAAATATAGATAGATGGGAGTATGCTTGGCAGATTGCTGATTTGCCTACGATACATCTTCTTTCCTACTATGTGCTTATGATTTTTGAGAAAAATAATCGGTTGGGAAGAAGAATGGAAATAAATTCTAGAGCATGATAAGACATGTTTAAAATAATTATTTACCTCTCAACTTTACTAATCTTTATTAGCAAAGATCCTCCAAGATACAATAAAATCTCAACAAGAATTTTACTTTTTGAATATTCTTTCTAAAAAATATACAGCCATCTTTTCAATTGTTTCCCTTTGCAAGTTTTTTAGAAAAATACTATAAGTGTTATTTGATATTCTTGTTGAGATTTTATCGTATCTTTGAGGATTTTTGCCAATAAAGATTAGTAAAGTTAGATGTAATGTGTGCGCACGCGCGTTAGAACCGAATGCAACCTTTTGAGAGAAGTTATGTCCGAACAAATATTTTCTCAAAAATCAAAACATGTTGAAAATTATTTATAAATAATAATAATAATAATAATAATAATAATAATAATAATAACAATAATAATAATAATTCTGATTTGAGCATAACTCTCTAGATGTTAAGAGGTTGTGTCCGAACAGACATCATTTTCCAAAACTTGCAAGAATGCCTAATAACTGTTAGGCATAATAAATAACATCTGAAATTAATTTAAAAATAATAGTAATTCCTTTATGGACACTCGTATCGTTTCAATAGGACAAAACAGTTTTTCTATAATAATATATTCGAATTTTAATAATAAAAAAATTACATCTAAGGATTAGTGCCAATCATGATCGGCAAGCACTAATAATCGTGCACACGTGTATATTGTAGGCTTAAGTGCAGTTAACCCATTAGAAAACACCCACACTTAAATATTGGGAAAATTGCCAAATAAGCCCTAAAAAATTTACTACTTTGTTAATTCAATCATAAACCTTTTTTTTAATGCCAAATAAGTCTTAAACCTTTTGTAACTTTGCCGATAAAGTCTTTTCGGCAGATTTTGGCTGGAAAATACCTACGTGGCGACAACGTAGCGCGCTGGACCTTGCCGATGATGACAAGCGAATATAATAGTATATTCTAATTTTCCTCATTCGATGCCCATACTTAATTCAAGGTTCTTAGTTAAGTGTGCCTCTCGATGGCCTTAAAATAGCTTTCTTGAGGAGGTGGCCAATAGTGTATTGCTTGCGAGTCCCGTGGTCATTCCTTGCATTGAGCTTTGTCGATCCTCAGAGAATTCTCGATTGTCATGTAATCAAGCAGGATGATTGTCCAGCCTAGTCACAGGGTCGTGCAGACAATTCCAAGGCCAATTCGGGATTAATTATTGCCACTTAATATCACTCATGAGTTGGTCATAATTATCCAACAAATTTATTCCTAAATAGTCACGTGTCGACTTGTGCTAGCGTAAGGTCATCTTGCTTTGATCCTTATGATCGAGCAATTACTGTAAGACCAAACACTATCCTAATTGCCTTTCCTAAATGATTTAGCGGGCTAATTAGCTCATTTCACTATTTGATGTCGTGACAACTTAAACCTTTTCTTAATAAAATAGAGCTTCAAATCGAGGATGTTACATAATACATGTAACAAATGCACACACATGTATATACAAAATTATAAAGTATAATAAATTCAAATATATAAATAAAAATATTTACAAGTAAAAGTATCATTTTTTATTTTAAATTTTATTTCTAAATCAGTATTCAAATATTATTTATTTTAATTTTAATGATTTAAAAAGCTTGTTGTTCGAGAAAAATTAACTTTTATACAATATATTCAACTTTGTCTTGTCTTGAGAAGAAATGAAACACGAGATAGGATATAATTTATTATATCACGACTTTTATTTTAACTGTCAAATGTAAGACCTTAAGGCCTTAGGAAAATATGAATGGCCTTGGAAAAGTTTTTGAAGAGCTTTGAGGAGATGCGATGTGTCTCCAAATGTCTTCAACCCAAAGCAGATTCGAAGGTAGGCTACATTCTTGGAATGCAAATCTTCGTTTTAATGATTTTTTATTTCCACTCTGACTTTGTTCATCTTCTTGACGGTTTGCACAGTGGAGCTGGATGAAAGTTGACAACCGCCGTCCAAGGATCATGCAATCCCAAGCGACAATGCCAAAGGTCCTATTACCTCAAGCATGTCACGTAGGTTGCACCAAGGCGAGAGTCACTTGAGGTCACACAAGCCAAGCGACCGCTGGCTAGTGGACACCCAGGGTGCCTCTCTCCCTCTCGATCTTCGGGCTGCGACTTGGTTGACCCAATCAAGGCTCGCTCCATTTGACCTTGCCCATCGCCTCTTTAAGTAATGAACCACGGCCGAATGATGCGAAGAATGAGGAAGAACTGCGAGGAAAGAAAGAAAGGAGGCGGTGTCGCTGAGAGCTTGAGCGAATCTCCGGGCAATAGACGCGGTGGCACGGAGGAGCAAACACGGCGTGGAGGAGGAGCAAGGTCGGGCCGGCGAGGGACGACGACCGGAAAAAAAAAAAACTAATGTCAATGGTGGGGTCAGAGGCGTGCAGGAGAAGTGAAAGAAAAGAAGGGAAGCAGGGGACGCGTGCGGGAGAAGTGAAAGAAAATAGAAGGGAAGAAAGAGAAATGTCGGTACATTCGGAAAGGAAAAGAGAGAGGGAAAGGGAGAGAGAGAGAGACGAGTTTGGCTAAGGAGGGAAAAGAGATGAAAGAGGAGATAGAAAAGAGAGATAAATATGTTATTATAGTTTAAGGAACATATTATGTACTGAAAAAATATTTTTTTTTCGAGAAAGAGATGAAAATATTTTTTTTTATTTTTAGAAGAATAATTTTTATTGATTAAAAAACATTTTTTTAGTAAGTTATTTTTCACTCCGGAACACCGCAAATTTCAGAACACGTGAAAATTACTTTGATGGGATGCATCAGGACAAGGAGAACTTCTCAACCACAAAAAGTTTTTAGAGTCTCAAACACGGGAAGACTTCTATAAAAAGAACCCTTCAAATGGTAGTGGTTTTGTGCTCGGTTCTCTGCTTCCTCAAACTGAAGTGAGCTCATCACTTTTGCTTCTGTCTTGAGTGAAGAACAGAACGGGAGGAGATGGCAGCTGTGATGAACTCGCTGGGTTTGCCGCTTGGATACAGATTCTTTCCAAGTGACGAGGAATTGGTGAATTGTTACTTGAAGAGGCGAGTTTCGGGATACGTAGACGATCCCAGCATAATTCCCGACGTTGACATCTGCACGCACGATCCTTGGCTATTGCCACGGAAGTTTCAAGGTAAGAACAGATACAACTATCACTTTGCTTGCTCCATTAATACAGTTTCTCCGCACCCATGATCGTCGGAGACTTTTTTAGCTTACGTTTATGGGTTTTTGGAGCATGATATGGATCATCAACCCGTGAGAAGTCTGAGGGGATGTGCTGACTAGATTTGAATTTGATAGTTTCTGGTGGCCAAGTTTCTCCTTTTGAGTATCAAACGATTGTGAAATGAAAATGCTTCGTTTTGTCAAAGAAAAGAAATTTCGGTTCTTGACAATAAGGAACCGATGAGATTGACAGATGCATCAATCATTGCCCTGGATGACCAAGTTCAACAGTGGTGGTTCTTCAGTCCGCATTCGCCCCAACAGGTCACAAGATCGACTCCCTCTGGCTATTGGAAGAAGACTGGCATCGACCGGAAGATCAAGGCCAGAGTCACCGACAGAGTAATCGGTATTAAGAAAACACTAGTCTTCTACGAAGGTCGAGGCAAGGAAGGCGTCAGGACCAACTGGGTCGTCCATGAATATCATCTACTCGCCGATAATATACTTAATCTATCCCTCCTCTATTCGTTATCATAATAAGCTAGATTCACAAGATGCATGAATCTGATAACATATCATATTAGTATAGCTGCAATAATCTGCAGAAACACTCGATATAAAAAATTTCGACAAGTCCTAAGGAGCAAAGAAATATCTTCTTGCTCGGTTTCTACTACAGAAGATTGAAATCTTATACATTTTCAGAGAATGACATTATTTTTGCCGAATATGTCAGCAGAATGTTACTTTTGAAGAAATATTATCTGATGGTATAAACTGGTATAACATGGTCTTTTGGCAGTCAAACAGAACTTTTGTTCTGTGTCGCTTAAAGCAGAAACAAGAAAAGAAGGCAGATAATTCAACCATAGAATCAGAGCGTGAAGCCATTAGCCTGACAAATATCGAATTGGATGTTCTTCGACGTGATCATGAGGACTCATTTACTCAGGTGCGGAGGACAAGATGTTCTGTTTATACACTAAATATCTGTTTTAACGAGCGCACAAGATGTGTTGATAGCTAATTTTTCACTCGCTAATACAGGATATTATCCAAGCAAAGATGCAGTCACTGATGGAGTTAATTCAGTCAGAGAACCAACTGGAATTTACTTCGACTGACGTCCGGCGGCTGCTTCAGTATGCGCTAGGATCACAAAATAATAGCTTCCCCTCCGACGTACATCAGCTTACAAGTATTGAGGGTCCATCTTTTATGGACATATCACCGGACAATGGTCTTACCGGAACAAGTGAAGAGGATGAAGATCTTGGTGACATGCAAAATGTTGCTTATGCCGACTATGGATACATGCAAACAGAGGTCAAAGTTCTTCACTTGAAAGTCATTTGGTTGCCGTGACTAGTTCTCTAGCAAAGTTATGTTTATAAATGGTTTAAAATGAGTTGGAAGGGCACTTCACTGGATATCTGAGAAATATGGATAATTTCCTTTCGATCATCTTAGTGTATAGATTAGTAAGTTTACTATAGAACCTGTCTATAGAAAAACAAGTACTTCCCTGTCTTAAGTTACTCGTGCTTATTGACTTTTAAATATATAAGAACGAGGGACAATTCAAAAACTTAATCTTGATGTTCTGTTAAAATTAAGTTTATGCCTCAATTATTTCCTCTGATTCATTTTATCTCATGCAATCTGTCATTGCAGTATGGCAAAACATCTAATTCGCCTAATGAACTAGCTGTTCTAAAGAACCAACGAGCACAAACAACCGACTCAGTCCATGGTTTTGTTCCTCTTGAGGAAGAGAAAGGTATGGTGGAGAATAAGTTCAACAGCTCACCTGTTGCCTCTGAGAAATCTATGCGGCGTTCTGTACGTACTGCGCCTCACCGACCTGTGGCACATCCTGTTCGACCTGCAACTGTAAAATGCTACAGCAAAGAAGAAGAGCTAAGGTTCAAAAAGGTTAAGCAGGAAACTGGAGCCATAAATGTCAAAACAGAAGGCATACCTTTGGACGAAACGAAAGCTACAGCAAAGGTGAAAGCAGCTCCTAAACTTAAGATTATGTGTCTTATTGCTGTTCTTATATGTCGAAGCGCATTGCTTGGGTTGCTAATTAGACAGTGGGATTCCATTTTTTACTGCAGTGAACTATATATTGGATTCTAGCATTCTTCTACCAAAAGGAAGTGAAATTTCACTCTAAATTACTCATGCTATATAACGTTGATTCAGATATTAAGAAGAATGGTGAAGAACTACAAAACAGAACATATATATGTATGAAAAGGAAATTGCAGCTGAGATATCGAATAAGGCAATAGGAGATGACTAAAAGACTGATTACGTAATTAGAGCTTCCAGAGAATTTGAGAAAAAAAAAACATTAATGCTTGTCATGAGATGAAAATAATGCCTCAATTATTCCCATTGATCCATTTGTTATGATGCAACGCTTTGTTGTACTGTGGACAACTTTCTATAATGGACGACCGCTGAAAACAAACGATTTGAAAGACTAGGAAAACTCTGCATTTTGTAGTCTCCTGTTAGTCCTTTCTTTCTTTTTCCCGGTCAGCTAACCATTTGAAACACTTCTCGTTGCAGGAACGGGGATACAGAGGGCGCAGCTCAGCCGGTAATTCAACCAAGAAGACAAGCAGCAAGAAGATTGACTATGCCAGAGAGAAATCAAATTCAGTGGCTGCATCCTCCAGAACGACCAGCGAGAGCACTAAAAGTCCCACAAATCCTCCACTGGCTGATCTTGTGAATGTGCTCGTCGGATTTTTCCTGTTGCTCACTATCATTCGCCAAGTATTTAATTTCTGATTTTCACAGCTATTTTTTCCGTGAGTGCCACGCAGCATGATTGACAAGTACAACCGTAAAAGAGGGTTTTGTATGTCTGTGTCCTAATTCACGTCGGTGTAGCTCGTCTTCCTTCTGATGCTACACGCTTTGCACTTCTTTTTGCTTTGGTGGAATCGAAAGATCTACCTAGATGTGCGACTGCTCTGAAATGTGCTTTCTTCTTTCTCTTATATATAAATACAACGCGAAGAATCAAAAAGTTGCCACAGTGATGTCTCCTTTAGAAGTTAGCTTACTGTCCATCATTCCGCGCGTCTTTCTATAGCTTAGCAGACTCGTTGAAGGATCGACCAAACGAGATTGGTTGTTTCTGAAGGCACGGTCACGGACGCAACTTGCAAACTCATCAGTCTGCATAGAACAAAGCCCACTTTATAAGAAGCTGAGATCTTTCCGTGTGTTCTAGCAGCCAGCGGTAGCTCTGAGTCTCCCTAGAATCACGTACATGTACTCAGGACACGAGGAACAACAAAAGAGGACCGAGAATACATTCGAACCGACGCTGAATGTGAAGAGCGAAAAGCAGGAGATTGCAAGACAATTTGTCCCGTCAGCACAGCATTGTGGCGCTGTTACTTGTACTCGGAGCTGTCTGTTAAATGAAGCAAAAGCTGGGAAGTGTTGAGCAATGCCGGTATCTAAGTTTCACCTGGAGGTCTTTCCTTATGTCTTCTTTAGAAATGACAGGAAAAAATTAAGACGAAAAAGAGAAGATTGGGATTTAGTCTCCATCAGAGATATTATTCTTAAGAAACGTGCCATTTTTCCCTTTCACCATTGAAGTCAATCACTCATTTGGTTAGGTCCAATCGAGTGGATCAAATTGAGTTGTAAGAGTCATTTCTATCAAGTTCAGATGACTGGCGACACAGTCATTTTGAAAGAAGATGGGGATTTGATTGACGATCTAGTCATCATCTATTTTTTTTATTAAGCTCCGTTTGTTTTATAAAAAAAATTCACAAAAAATGCTAGTTGTATATTCAGGTGTTTCGATTGCCTCGGAAAATGAGTAAGCGGAAAATCAATGTACAGTCAATGGAAAATCAATGCCTAAACTCAGGAAAATGATTTGCTCGTTTAAAAGGACCCTGCAATTGTGGTTAGGTCCTTAGTAGTTGAACCTAGCCATAGAGATCAGCTCCATATCTCTCGAGGTCCGGTGTCCATGTCCAAATCCTCAGCAGCCATGCCCAAGTACATGGCTCCTGCACCCAAGTCCCTAGCACCTGAGCTCAGTTCCACAAAAGGCTAGGCCAAGGTCCCTTAAGGCCATGCGGTAGAGGACCCAACCCTTGTTCCAGGTCTCTAGCATTTGAGCTTGGGTCATTGTTGGACATGGTCGGGTAGCTAGCTTTGGTGCCCAACTCACTAGCATCGAGCTCTAGTCCTAGGTCCTTAATGGCCAAGGCAAAGGGCTCGATGTTGGTGTCGAGTTGCCGACAGCCATGCTTAGAGCATTGCCTCACGTGCCCAAGTCACTAGCGCTCGAGCCGATTCCACAGTGATGACACCTAGGTACTCGATTTCTGTGCCCAAGTCATTTGTGTCGAGAGTCGACAGCATCTATCCCTCGTGGTGGGCCTAATACCCTAGTGGGGGTGCCTGAGGTCTCAAAGGTTGTGCGGACGACTCAACTCTCATGCCCAAATTATCAGCTCCCAAGTTCCAGTCCATTAAAACCAAGCTCAAATCCGTCATGCCCATGCTCAATCGAGTTCCCACCACGCAGGGAACAAGTATAACCCAACTCCTATTATGGGGACCCCGTCGGTTGGTCTGTATACGATGGGTAAAGATTTTAAGTACTCGAGCCCTGATTCCATAAGAGTAATAAAAAAAAAATAAAACCATTTACAATTTATAAATTTATATATTCTTTGAAAATTCAATTTTTGGTGACGTGGCATGTGTAATCTTTTACATCACAAGCTTTTCTTTTCCGATGACAAAACATTTTCCTATTTCATTTTCGTTTGGTTTGTTAAATCGTATAATTCAAGGTGAATTTCATCTTGCTTGATTAAGCCCTCTTTTGTTCATGACAATTCATTATATTTCGGCAATGCGTTTTTTTTTTTCGCATTTCATTTCGTTGTGCGGTGGTGCTTAATATAGTTTGGCGAATAGGAACGAGGCGGAATGATCATGGAAATCGAGAATGAATATTATTACATCGCTGCATTTTCATCACCACGGGAAGAGGTGGGAATGAGTGAGAATAAATAGGAACGGATTAATTAAAAAGAAGTAAAATAAACAAGTGAATTGTTAAATAAATCCACGCATGGCAATGCTGTTGAGACGTTATTTTCCCACAACTGGATTCAGGGTTCGAATCCCAGGTATGACTCCATGATTTAAGTGGGGGCACCCTGGCGATAAGTTGCTGAACCAGTATCCTCCGACGTATTGATCCGCGAATACGTAGGTCCGAAAAACTGTCGGAAAATATGAATCCTCGATCATTAAAAAAATCGAAGATTCAGTAACTTTTTTTTTCTTGTAGAAAAAAGATTTGATATAGTAAGTAGACTTACTCAATTTGCCATTCCGTTTAACCATTCGAAACATAGAAAATAAATTAACACATCCTCGAGGCGTCACCGAAACCGATAATTTTTAAGATTAATTTGCGTTTCCGGTTCATTTTTCTCTTATTTTGATTATTTCTTTCCCGTTTATAGAACATGTAATAGATACAACTACGAATATGCTGTAAGAATCAAAAAAGAAATCTAACGGCATTATCACGTGTGAACATTGTCACGTCAGCGGGTGATCCAACGCTATGAAATTGAATTTTTGCGTCTTATCAACTGTTTAGGATTTTCTTGATCTCGATATTAAACGAAGTAGTTCTACATATTAACATTTATTCTTAAAAGCCCTCTTATCTAGGTTCAACCATAAAGCATCCAATTCATCGTGACCGTCCAATTTTCACGCAAGCATCCCCACCAACCTCGTCCACGATCCGCAAGATTAACGATCGCATAATCGCGTTTGATCCATGAATTCAAAGCAGGGACTTTCCTTTCGCGTCGTCGTTTTTCCCCACGTGTCGCTCGTCCATTGCCCAATCGGAGGTCGCGTCGTACGACGTGGGCATGCGACATTTCACGACGTCGTTTCGCGTCGTCCCCGAGCCACGTCTGATTTTCCCTTTCGACCCACGGTTTTAGATAAACCCTGACGAGTGACGCAATAAGGTATATGCCGTGCCGCTTCACCTCGGATCTCAGCAACTAACCGCGGTCGAATCCTAACTCAACCCCGGTTATTCCAGCCCCTGCTCGGAACGCGACACGTGTCGACATCGGACGGTCACCCACAACTTTCCCTAGATATTGAACACCCCCGGCCCCTCTATATAATAAGCATCGACGATCTCCTCCCTTTCCCAAGTAACCCTGTGCTTTCTCGCTACGCCTGCAAATTTACCCGAGAAAATTCAAGAAACAGCCAAATCTCTCCCGGAAAAGTCGATGGCCAACCCCAAGGTGTTCTTCGACATGACGATCGGCGGTCAGCCGGCCGGCCGGATCGTGATGGAGCTCTACGCCGACGTGGTCCCGCGCACGGCGGAGAACTTCCGTGCCCTCTGCACCGGCGAAAAGGGCGTCGGCCGCTCCGGGAAGCCGCTCCACTACAAGGGGTCGTCCTTCCACCGCGTGATCCCGGGGTTCATGTGCCAGGGCGGCGACTTCACCGCCGGCAACGGGACCGGTGGTGAGTCGATCTACGGCGCCAAGTTCGCCGACGAGAACTTCGTCAAGAAGCACACCGGCCCGGGGATCCTGTCCATGGCGAACGCCGGCCCGGGGACCAACGGCTCCCAGTTCTTCGTCTGCACCGCCAAGACCGAGTGGCTCGACGGCAAGCACGTCGTGTTCGGTCAGGTCGTGGACGGGATGGACGTCGTGAAGGCCATCGAGAAGGTGGGATCCAGCTCCGGCAGGACCTCGAAGCCCGTCGCCATCGCCGACTGCGGCCAGCTCTGCTAGATGGGCCGCCTGATCCCCGCCTGTTCTAATGAATATCTGATCCGAGTGCGTGTCGAGCCTTGGTGTCTTAGGGTTTCCTGTTTTTCGGCTTTTAGCTTGTGGGTGTTTGGCCAGTCTGGCTATGGTAGTCTGGCTATGGTCTCTCGACCGATCGTGTTTGTGGGTTATCGTCTCTTTTTACTTGGTGTTGTTGAACTGCCACTACCAATAAGATAAGGAGCTTTTCTTCGATCGACGAATTTATTGTTGCTCTGGTTAATTTTCTCGGTTTCGTCCTGGAAATTTTCTGCAATTATTGTTCTATATTTCTTCAATTTACAATGTGGAAGTGAGGTTGCTTGGCTTGACTCGGCCGTTTTGACTTGTGGATGTATTGTGTTTGTGGTTCGTCGTCTCCCCTTTTTATGTGGTGATGTCGATCTGCCATTGACTACTGGGAAAAAAAAATCAGACAGGAGCTTCTCTTGAATCAACCCTTTTCCTATTTGCTTCTTGATTTGTTGGTTCATGGTTTTGTTCTGGCAATTTCTGCGATTCTATTCCATATCTATTCAATTTGTGAGAGATGGAAATGAGGTGCTTGTCTCGAATCTGGCATTTGACTAGTGGGTGAGTCTTGTTCGTGGGTCGTCATCGACTCCTTTTATGTAGTGATGTTGAACTGCTGTCTTCTGCTGAAGAAAAGTCAGAATCGGAGCTTCTCTTGGAATCGACGACCCTTATCTTGGTTCTTGGCTTTGTTTCTTGCAATTTTCTGCAACTTTCCGTTCTATATCTCTTCATTTCGAAGCATGGAAACGAGGTGCTTGGCATTTTGACTCGTGGGTGCACGGTGTTTTGGATCGGTCCTAACGAAGATGAACTGTCTTGGTCGAGTTCTTGGAAATCTACTGTGGACTGTGAAGGAAGAAGGACAGATGCGGTAAGGAGGGCATAGGGATATGATTTTTAATTATATCGTCATTGGAGTGGGGGATGGGGCCCCCTTCCCCCTCGGGGATTGATTGAACCTAAAGTAGCGGCGACTGAACCACTGAGTGACTGAGTCCCACTCGGCCAATCTCCAAAGAAAAGTGCAGAAGAACACCTCTGCAACAACGGAGGAAAGCGCAAACTGAGATCTGGGTGGATTCGGGAATTTCCACACCGATTTTGTCAATAATTCCAGCCTATTATCCCTTTCTTTTGGGGGCGAAAGTTGTATTATAGAAAAAAAAAATAAGAAGGGCTATTTTAATATGATTAGTTTAAATAGCATCCTATTATATATTTTTTTCGCAAATTTAACTTTGTGGGAATTTAGTTGTTCAATTTGGTCCCTGGGAATGCATCTTGAAACATTCCTTGATAAATTTTTGTAATGAAAATTTTAAATTGATAGGAGGGGTAAATATGGAAAAAAATTAAATTGTTTTTAATTTGGTTCAAGACTTATTTTTTAAATAAGGAAATGTCCAAATTTAAGGTCGGGAAAAATTTTGTGTTAGTAAAATCCGACGAATTTATTAGGACGGGAAGAATATTTGCTTTTTTGGCACGACTTTTGCTTTTTGCAGAGTCGTGAATCACGAGTGGGCCTCGACAATAGGGAAGAAGGAGGAGGGGGGAATGAAGCGGCAACGACCTTGTACCGTGCCCACCAATACGAGCCCTTCGATTGGGATGGGAATGATCTCGGCCGTTGAAATACAATAGGAGCCGGTTTCCATCCAATTATCCACTTTTGCAAAAAGTCTTGGACTTTCATGCACTTGAAACACTAACGACCGTCCAAGAAAAATGAAGTTTGATTTTTCCTTTCTTTAAAATTGCCTGTTTACGATGATTTTTCAGATCTCTGTGGTTGGCAAGCGATGATCCGTCGTGGTAAGATTGATTTTTTCGTAACCTTTAAACGGACATTGTAATATCGAACTTTTTTTACGATGATTTATGAAAGTTTAACAAAATCCGTCGTCATTAAAAGTAAATTTTTTCTTTATCGACAATGGTCTATAGTGGTCAATCCTAATCGATAGTCATACATTTGTAAATTTCAAAAAAAATTCCTCATGACGATTAATAAAGATTTAAGACGGATCGATCTTAATCTTAAATAATATTTATGTTTCTTTCACACTTCTGAAAATTGGATCTTTTTTTTTCCTACGGCTTAGAAAGGCTTGTGATGATTCCTCGTCGTGAAATCGAAAATATATTTCTTACAATGATTTAGAAGGTTAGCAGCTGATTTTTTTTTTCCCCTTACGTCGATTTTAGGAAGGGTTACTATTTTGCGTCTGCAACCAAGAACAAAACATCATGAAATTGGAAGTTGTTTTCTTACAAATATTAACAAAGGTTTGTGTTGCGAAGGTCCGATTCCACTTTCCACCAAGAAGAAAATGTTAGAAAGCTGTTTTTTTTTGGTTGATTTACAAAGGTTTATGACGGATTATCGTTACCATTTTTTTTTCCTGATGACGATTTACAATGATTTACGACATGGATAAAATGTCATAAAACCGAAATTTTCTTCATTATTTTGAACTATATATCATATAATTAGAGATTTTTCTTCTTACAATTATTAATGAAGGTTTAGGATGATTTGTCGTAATCAATAACAATATGTCGTATAGTTGAATTTTTTTTCCCTTATGACATTATACAAATGTTTACGGCAGTGTTTCTTAACCACATGGACCACGACATGAACTAAATCATGAACTTCCGAGAGTATAACAATGACTGTCAATGTTCACTTATGTTATAGCCATTTGTAGTGATTAAGTAGGTCCTTAGGTTGTTAGGTGTATAAAACTTAAGTCAACATAGCACATTTTAATAAAGGGCTTAGACAGGGTCAATTTTAGTTTACCCAAGTTGATGCTTAAGACAACCTATCTATCAAACATGAAGATTTGTTAGCATAGATCTAAACCCACTAATTTCATGCAAACTTCGAGTCGTAGTATCGTAGGTCGTGTAAAAAATTGTCTCCCTTTATTTGAATACGTCACACTTGCTGAGTAATTTAATTCATTCAATAAAAATTCCGTGTTTTCGAGTATGTTTAAATTTTTTTAGAAGATAGATGCAAAGAGTGTAACAGTCAAGTGGGACGCGTTCAATAGCATTCAACATCACACAAGTTAAATTAGTTCTTGAAAAGCCCATTGGACCAATCCGTTCGAAAATACTCGATGGAAATCATGTTTTATTGTAGAATCAGATCTCGGACGCATTTGTTTAGTCAAAAAGTCTTATGTAAAACCAAGTCGTTTTACATGAAGATGGTCGATTATGTCTCGTTCTGGTAATTTTGATGAAGACGGGAGGAAAATGATCTTCCTTTGTTTGGGTTTTTACGTCCCAAAATATTTTCCTGAAGTACAATTTCTCTATCTGACGAACGGAGTCTAATTTGCCTGAACAATTATTAGACTATTTCAATGGTCCCCATGACCGTGATTCTTGCTTAGGGAAGCGCTGCCCGATTATAAAAGATTGAATCACGTGCACTTACCACATAGGCCATTAGCTTGGGGACATCAGTCCCACTCAATCATATATAATAGTAAATAATATAAGATTAAGGGTGCGTTTATTTCATAGAAAAATAATCGATTTGAAGAATATTTTTAAAAAATAATCGGTTATATCGTTTACCAAAATGAATAAATGAAAAATATTTTTATTTCTTATATAAAAAATATTATATATAAATTGTTGTTGATAATGAAAATATTTTTATTCATTAATTTTTTTCAAACATTATAAGTTATCATTTAAAAAAAATTATTTTCTAAATTATTTATTTTCAGCAAAACAAATGTAGATTGAATCACATGTTTTTTTCTTCTTATATTTTCATGTATAGAAAAATGATTTTATTAAAAAATTAATGTCCTATTTTATCTAATGACATTGATGATTGATGCATCATACACCATGGGATAAGTTCAATATGACCTATGTTATCTCTACGATTGAATTTAAGAGCAAACTCATTTTTTACGATGAATTCTTATTATTCATTTAGGTTATGTGGTGAACACAACCCCATTTTGCTGCAAACCATGTAAGTTCAAGCCACGTCTAATGCACTCTATGGATGAAAGACTAACTTTTTAAATTAGTCTGCAAAAATACATTTTAGATTCACCATAGATAAACCTTATCCGACAAAATCGCAACTAGTTCTATGATCTTTTTGATAAATTTCACAAATGAAATCACAAAAGCTAGGTAGAAGATTGGAAACTTATATTTATAGCAGCTTATGAACACATTATTAATTGCCTAAATTTTAATAAAATAATTTGAGCCAAACTATATTTCAAAGATGAAAATTAAATTTCAATCTAATTATCTAATTGATCTTAATCAAAATGGAAAAAAAGATGAAATGATGAAATGATTAATTTGTACTTTTTTCAACCTTTTTTTTTGGCTTTTTTACACTCCAATCACCTTGAATGACCATGTTATCCCTTCTGGGTCATAATTGAAGATTATTGCTTACCTTTTCTTCTTCTTTATCTTCTTCTTCTTCTAACCAATAGCTAATTATTCCGTTTAATTAAAGTAAAGATAATATTCCATATAATAATATTTTAGAGCACTTTCTTTTTAATTTAAAAATAACAATGGGTGTCTAAATTTTTTAATATAATTAACTTTGTCATATTTAAAAATTTTTCAAGGACATCTTTTAGAAAATCATGCAATGGTGACTTGGAAATGAAACGAGAATTGAATATCAAATTCGCTGAATATAATAAAATTTAATCAGTTAAAATATATCAAATTTAAAGTTATAATTTAACCATATATAGTGTTGGAATATTTTTGGAAAAAAATGGGGATGCCAATTTCGTCCCGAATGGTTAAAAGAAAAAGAGAAGATGAATCCAAAAAGGAACGAAAAAATGTACGAATTGATCTTTTAAATCAAGAGTGAGCCCCACATTTGACCTCAATTATTTGAAAGGGGCATAAATATTTTTGTCTCTTAGTAAAATTGAAACAAACCAAACAAAAAAAAAACAGAGAGTAAGAAGTGTCAGAAGCGACAAAAGAAAAAAAAAGGTAGAAAAAGTGTGAGCCACAACATTAAGATCGGCTAAATCATTAGTCCAAATTGAATCTTCAATTTGAAATATAGACTCACTAAAATTATTTCAGTAGAAAAATACACAAGCGGTCATAAGTGAAAATCTATAATCTTATATATAGCCTTTCTTTTGTGTGTGGAAAAATTAATAAGGTAAAGTGTTAACATGATATATGATAGGACGATATCCCTGTCGGGTGCGATTGTGCATTTATAATGTGAATCGATAAGTAGAATAAATTGAAGATAAACAACGTTTCGATTGGTTTTATGAAAAAAAAAAGAGAGAGTTTTAAACCACCAAAAATCCTAAACTATTTTTACTGTAACACATTTATCCCAAATTTTTTGGTGACATATAAAATTCTAAAATTATATATGTATGACACGTTTACTCAAAACTTAAAATACTGTGACATATTTATCTCAATTCTTTTTTGACATAAAAAATGAGGACTTGTCAATGTCGGACTGGGAAGAGGCGTGGAGAGGGATGGTGTCGCTATGGAGAGGAAGCTCTCAACTGTGCGATAGAGGAGGGAGGGAAGCGAGAGAGACGAGGCAAGGAGGGGAAGGAGAGTCGGAGGGCGAATAGACAAAGAGATGTGGGTATACGTTCGTAAAATGAGAGTTAAAATATGGGTCACTCTGGTGATTTCATTTTTTTATCGGTTTTTGAGCTTTAATTTTCATCAACCCATTTTAGCCAATTTTTAAAAAAAACGAGTTATCCACATTGAAACCGAGTTACCAAATGGGTATGTGACCTGTTTTGCCGGCCCTACTAAAAATCCCGAAATTATAACCACGTGGCACTTGGGATAAATAAGTAATACAAAAATAAAGTTGAGATTTTTTGTCAAATAAATCATAATTTAGAATTTTTGGTGAATTTTTCCCTTTTAATAGAATGAGAATGGAAATAGGGGCCGCCTTTCGCAAGATTCACATAATTCGACGGCTCAGATTCGAACTGTGGCGTCCGCGTGGTCTGGGAAGCAAAGCAGCAAGTCGGTCCATCCACCGGAAGCTTCCGACAAGACGACGAACTCCGCCTGCCGTCGAAGATCTCTCTCTCTCTCTCTGTGGCGACTGTGGAGATACCCTCTGCGTCGCGCTGCGATCCTCTCGGCCCTTCACGTCCCTTCCATCTTCGGCGCGAGACGCTTTCATCTCGATAGACTGCGAAGTGATCGAATCCCGGCGAGTGCGCACTCGAAACCGATCGCATGAGCACGCGGCCGCGAGGACGAGCTGGCAGCAGATGGTGATTTCCGACAACGCCAAGGGGCTCATACTGGCCGTGGCCTCCAGTGCGTTCATCGGAGCCAGCTTCATCCTGAAGAAGAAGGGCCTCAAGCGCGCGGGCGCCGCGGGTACTCGCGCAGGTTAATTTTATAGCTCTGAAACCGTGCCTTGTGTCGCGAGTACATGGCGGAGCTAGCTTTGAGTTCGGTATTGTCGCTCGAGCTGTTGCGTTAGATGGGAGTGGTTCAGATTCTCCGTGTTGGTGGTCTCCCTGGTTTTGTATCAATTAAGGTGTTCGGATCGGATTGAATCAAGTTTTAGGTCGATGTTTCTTGCTCTTTAGAGTGGCACTGGAGAGTGCCAAAAGAATTATGCTGTTCTTACAGATAAATGTTAGCTGAATTATGTTAGACACGGAGATGAATACGTCTGTTGTTGCATCATTGCTTGCTTATCCAATGGATGTTTGGTTGTGCGTGTGTGTCTGCATGTCATTGTTGATGATTCCTCAGCAATTACACGGTTCATCTTGTAAATAGAGCTTTAAGTAATTGCTAATTTCTGGACATGTTGCCCTGTGATCCTGGCGTTATCTCGGAACTTGGATGTCTTCATTCAATGAGTACGTATGTTGGGACAGAGATTTGGTTGTCTGTGCAATGGGGCAAGCTTTTAGGGAAAAAGCATTATGTGCAGGGGTCATAATATTATCAATAAAATCGAGCAAGCTATTTAGATGTGGCTTGTGAGATTTACCAATTACTCATGAACAGCAGTGTACAAAGAGAAGTTTGTGCTCACGATTTTTCATTCCAGTGGCAAATGCACTATTATATTCATGATTCCATTGAGCATGTTTTACAAAACCATTAGTCAGCTGGAAAAAACTTCCCGTGGCATACATTCAGTGGTCTCGTCCAATCTTGGTGCGACATGCACAATGTTTTAACGTACTAAGTGCTAGTAGTCTTGCATGAGTGGAAGCTCTTGAAGGGCAAGATTCTTGTTGGCCAAAAATTGGCCTTTTCCTGCTTTGAAATCCTATCTGTACTTTAATTAGCAGGTTTTTGTTTACATAATATTTGCTTTTGCATCAATAATTATATTGCCCTAGTCCCTGTAATTATGCATATGAGTATCAAGTTCATTTCTGATATTCCTTGGTTCTCTCTGATAATATAGGGATCGGAGGATATACATACTTAATAGAGCCGCTTTGGTGGGCAGGAATGGTCACAAGTAACACTCTCCCTCCCTCCCTCCCTCCCTCCCCCTCCCCCTTCCTTCCGTCCTTTTCCCCCTTCTCTCTTGCATGCCTCACATGTGAAGATAGGGAGGTTAAGCGTTAGATGCAGCTGAAGTCTTTTCTAGCTCTGTAGATTTGTGAAATCCAAGCTTTCTACCATCTCATCTGATATATGTACTTGCTTCTTTGAATTTCACAATTGTACAGTATTCTGAAGTTGGATCCGCACCTCTCAATATTAGTCGAAGATTTTAGTTTCTCGATAAGGCTAAAGTGATCATCCATAAAAAAATTTCTTACAGCTAATGGTTGGATCTCAAAATGAGGGACTTGATAAGCTCTGTGGTGGTTATGTTAGGAAGGGTTGAAGCTTTCATTCTTGCTTTCCTTTTCTTTTGGAAATTTAAGTGTTGAAGTCTCTCAAGAAATTGTATGCGCATCATAGGCTTTGCATCCTCAGGGAGGGTTCTCTTTGCCATTGTTTCCTCAATTGTTTCATAGAAAAGATCAGAATGAAAGTAGAGAAGAACTACTTGTTGTAATTGCGCTTTTGGCTTTTAGATTTTTGAATATCAAAGACTATGAACTCCATGTTTACAGTTGACAAGCAGTGATGCTGGATGTTTTTCCTTGCTGCATGTTTAATGGTGAAAGTGATTGTTGGAGAGGTTGCCAATTTTGTGGCTTACGTTTATGCTCCAGCTGTCCTGGTGACGCCTCTTGGTGCATTGAGTATAATAGTCAGGTGCACAGGAAATTCAACCCCACTTCCTGTGCTTATGCTGATTAGAATTAACTCTGCCATCTAACCTGACGGCTTTTCTTGCAAATCTTGACAGTGCTATTTTGGCACACTTCATATTGAAGGAATGGCTGCAAAAGATGGGCATTGTAGGATGTGTCTGTTGCATTGTTGGTTCAGTGGTCATTGTCATCCATGCTCCTCAAGAGCATACTCCAAGTTCAGTCCAAGAAATTTGGGATCTAGCTACGCAAACAGGTCTCCTAGACTTGTCATCTTCAGGTCTTCTGGTTAAAAGTTGACCTCATCCGAGAGAATTACTAATGAACTGTGCTTCCTGCTTCCATCAACAGCTTTTCTTATTTATGTCGGAGCAACAGTATCCACAGTGTTAGCTTTGGTTTTGTATTTTGAACCTCGCTATGGCCAGACAAACATACTTGTCTACTTGGGGATATGTTCTCTGATGGGTTCACTTACGGTAACCATCTCCCATTAAGTCATGAACTGCCAAACTCTCTGAAATTAAGAATAAAAGTTTCCGTGTGCCCTTTGTTTCCATTACCAACTCATTGGGATATTTTCTGTACGTTTTTATAGGTTGTCAGCATAAAAGCTATTGGTATTGCGATAAAGCTTACTTTGGAGGGGGTAAGTCAAATTGCTTATCCACAGACTTGGTTCTTTGTTACAGTTGCTGCAGTTTGTGTCGTCACTCAGTTGAACTACCTTAATAAGGTGAGTATTGCATTTTCAAATGGATAGCAGACCACTAAAAGTTTGTTTGCCTTTTAACTTGGTTCTATGCCTCTCCATGTGAATGCATTTGCCATCTTTACTTGGGATGATGATTCATGAGAATATGAGGAAAAAAATTGCTTGCCTTCCGTATGGAAATTTGAGGAAATGAAACATGTCACTTTTATCAGTTTGTCATACAAGTTAGGTTTTAGCAATGTTTTGTGTTTTTACCTTCATTTAGCAAGAGTCCATTGTGAAGAAGCTAGGTAATTATGGGGGGAGTAGGTCTACTGAGGATTGACCCATGATATCTGATGCCTAATGCAACATTATTTGGCAGTGCTCCATTGTTTTCTCATTTGAGACAAAAGAAGTTTGAGTCTTTTAGGCTTTGTTTGGGAGAGAGGGGAGGGATAGAAAATAGAAGGTGCGGATGGGAAATTTGTAAAAATTTGGATTGTTTGTGATAGTGAATTGGAGGGAAATTGCTAAAGTTTCTTCACTTGCCCATGATTTTCTTCCATCTCCCAAACAAAGGATTAATCTTTGCATTTAGGTTATTGAACTGGACAATGCTGGCTGTTGCATGAAACAGGAGTGTAGTGCTGTTGTGCATGACAATGCTGTTGTACAAGTTGCTACTGCAACTATTCAGTGCAATTTCTTGCACAGAAGTTGAATGCCTTGTAAATCTTTTTCATTTCTGCGACATTTTTGTTGTATATTTGAAGGCCTTGCAGATCTTAGTTTTCACTAATGAGAAATCTCCAAACTGTTACCGTAAATGTGTTAGGGTTTTGTCAAGATTTAGAATATAACCTGCAAATGTATGTCAAATAACGTTCCATCGCAAATTGGCAGCAATGGCATAACAGCTTTAGTTTAATCATCTATATCGAAGTGTGAGAATTCCTGTCCAATTTAAAATGACATGATGCCCTGACTTGCCATCAGTCAATCTATTCTTAGCCATCTATGTCCTTGCATAAGAGTTTCCTTCCTGTATGTCGGCCACCATGTGTTTGATTGTTGACTTCTGGGGATGATTCTGATGCCTAGACGAATATGCCTGCTTTTGATTTTTCATAAAGTTTGGTTTCTTAGATTTTAGAGTTGATGTTTGGTTTAAGACTGACATGCTAATTATGTCTTCTTAATTTTTCTTTAGGCATTAGATACATTCAATGCTGCCATCGTTTCACCAGTATATTACGTGATGTTCACCACTCTGACTATTGTTGCTAGTGCAATAATGTTCAAGGTAAGTGGCTTACTTTATCTAGTGAGATTTTCAGCCAGTTAGACTTCTGCTTTCAGTTTTCTTTAGAACAGTGCGTTCAAGTTGCATTCTCTTTGCAGGATTGGTCAGGTCAGACTGCAAGCAGCATAGCATCTGAGATATGTGGATTCATCACTGTACTTTCAGGAACAATAATACTTCATTCGACAAGAGAACAGGAATCAGCTACTGCACGAGGTAAACTCTGTCCTTCATATCTTTTCTTGCAGGAGTTTAATGCTGTCTGACAGGTCATGCTTACCACAAAACATATTCAACGTGTCAAAAATAATCTTCTAGCTTTTGTCTCAGGGATAATGACTTTGAATACCAAAGTAATACTATAGTTCATATGAAAGTATCACCAATAGTATGCTTTATGGGGCCGTGCTTATTGGTGTGATTGACTATTTGGAAGCTATTTTATGCCTTTAAAAAGGATATAATCATCAGATTCCATCGACTCTGTAGGAACTGTGACATGGTATGTTGGTGGGGATTCTGTAAAAAGTGTCGAGGAAGAACATCTAGTCACATTGAACAATTCAGATCACTTGGAGCGTTGAGAATTTACATATAACAAGCTCAAGAGAGTTCTCTCCTTTGGTTTGGGAAACTTTTTCGTTATCTAAACACTCCACCCAACATGTTTTCACGTCGTTGACGTGGAGAGACTAGTGCTTTGCCAAGCAAAGTGTGAGGGAGCCAACTTGGCTGGTGTGCCTCTCTGTTAATCTCTGTTTGACGAGCCTAGCACGGGGTTTTGAATTGAAGAATCCTCATTTTCCAAGCCATTTCACCGAAATCCACAACGGATGCGCGAGCGGCACCCCATTGACCCGGAGGTCCTAGACATGAAGAAGTTGGCAACAAAGCAATTGTTTTCTGTATATATGTTCTGACAATTTCTTCATTCAAACATTTTTTAGTTTCACCTGACTTGAGGGTGAGCACGTAGTTTTCGTGTAGATTCAATGCTGATGAATGAAGTTTTGCTCCCAATAATGAGGACTGGCTTTGATCTCATTTTCTTGGGGAAAATATGAGGTGTTTGGCAGTTATTCTCAAAGAGCTTTGAGGTGGAAAATTGACTTTGCGAATGTTGAAAGCTAGTGCTAAAAGCTGAAAGCTAGTAGAAAAACTAGTAGTTGAAAGTAAGTTTTACTAGTTTTCAGTATTTCTCTAAAACCCATTTTCAAAGCTGAACTAAATGAAGCTTAAGTATGTTATATCCGTTAACTTGTACTTCCCTTAGAAGCTCCTAGAGGCAACTGCTTAGTGAGACTTAAGAGACATATGCCTGACAGCGTTCACCATATAGATGGGAAGTCTCTGCAACCGGAATGGTATCCATACTCATATTACAAGTCAATGCTATTTCTCCTCACGTGCCTACGCGCGCGCATATGTCATTTTCCTGGCGGCATATAGGAAAATCTGGGTCATGGAGGTTCTCTTTAGGTGTCCCTAGGGATAGAATGAGCTACTCTCCATTGAACGGCCCTGGCATTACAACCATCACGTCGGGTTGTTATCGGTTTAATATGTAGTACAGCACAGAAGCTCCAACCACTGCAATTCGCATGCCCTAATCCAATCCAACCTGTAGTGTGGCTCCTCATTAGTCCATGCTACTTTTGACCTATCGTGAGAATGGACGGTCCGTCGCCAACTAGACAACACCAATCACCATCTTGGCTGACCGTGGCCATGGGAAAGCAACAGCTTTTAGCTTCTTTATGGCGATTATCGGGACCTCGTCGCCATCAGCCTCGACAGTAAGGGCTTTCAGGCTAAAACCTGAATAGTTTCATGTGAATGGGCTAGTGCATGAAATGCGTGCGACAGCCTATCCATTTTCCTTGTCGGATGTCTTATCAGGCTCTCGTTCTCAGTTGGTTTAATGAGTGCATCGGGTCCAATCTACGACGCCTTTTAGGTGGGTCTGTCCTGACTTGTAAAACGATCAAATTAATGGACGAAGAGCAAACTGGCTCTCATAAAGGTTGAGGCAGGCCATGATGTGTGTGATGGATTCGATTGCTCGTGTTGCGCTTTTCTCGTAGCATTTCTTTTTACAGCCAAAACAGCTGTTTGCACTGCACTCTGCATGAAAACTTCAATTAGAGGGATGTTCATGATGCGGCACGAACCAGAAGAGCCACCTCTACTTTTTTATTATTATTATTATTATTATTATTATTTATCTCTTAAAAGAATTGAGAATTCCATTATTCGAATAATGAAAAAAAAGCCTAATTCTCTGAAGAAACCCAAACTGTTGGCTTAGTTTCAATTCCATCCCAAATTTTTTTGTCTTGTAAAAACCCTCAACATTAAGTTCAGCCTTTGATCTGGCTTGAACTCTTTTTCGTCTAAAACAAAATCGTAGACTTTAACTTTAGTCCCAAATTCACTTCGAATTTTGTTTTGTCTAAAACAGAAGCACGAACTTCCAATAAATTCGCAAATCTACTTTTGTGGTCAAGTCTCAACTTGACATGTTCATTCCCACATTTATAACAAATCAACACATCAACTTGTTCTAGAATATGAAAATTAGAGACGACTAATGGCGATATTTGGATGAAGGGATAATGTGGGCAGATTTGGGATTAGAGTACCAATTGAGGATTTTTCTTTTAGACAAAAAAATTTCAAGCTAAGTTTGGGATTAGACAAAGTCTTGGGGTTTTTAAGAGAAAAAAAAAGTTGAGATAGATTTGGGACTCAATCTAAAGTATGAGGTTCTTTCCGAAACAAAAAATGTTGAGGGTAGAATTTGGACTAAAACTAAAATTTGACATTTTTTAAAGAAAATTAGCCTTGAAAATTGGTCCTTATTGTCATTTTACAATCAGGGAAAAAGCAATAATTTTTTTTATTGTAACATAAAAATTCCAGACTTATATTTGTGTGACACATTTGCCCTCCGCTAAGATCCTTTAAATGATTATTTAGTCAAAATAATATCATTTTTATTTCACTTAAACTACATGAGCGTCATGTTAATATCGCTTGTCGGCATTCATGTTCATAAATTTTCAATGATACAAATGTATAAATTTAGGATGTTTTTTTTGAAGTTTTGATGGCTTTTTCCCTTAAAATTATATAAGGTTTATCCGTATGACAATTTCATTCTAGAGGAAGGGGGGAAATCATTGGCTATACTTGTTGCGTTTCAGCCGGGAGACATCTGTACAATTTGCCATCAATGCCAATCTCTCTACCTTCACGGCCAACTAATAACTACCCCCGTCACATGACCATATGGCATTGCGGGCTGCGATGTTCCCACGTCCGAAGAGTTACGTTCAGTGAATTGAGCATCTAGATAGTTAGGTGGGATGACATTCTTTGGGATCATCCCGAATTATGAACTTTCTCGTTCTAGCTCGGATTCGAATCAATGTGTTCGCACATTCTCAGTAACACATCACGTGATTGTAATAATTGTTTGGTATGCTAAAGATTAAGAGTGTGTTTATTTTTCTCATTCAAGATCCGGGCTTAAATGAAACCGGTATCCGAACCACTGCCCCGAGGTTACTAACTATGAACAGCTACCTTCGTCCTTCGACAAGTGCCTATTGTGTGCCTACAAGGGGCTGGCCCTTCTTTTCTTTGTCCAAAAGGGTGATTTATTTCACTATAGGAATTAGTGAACACTCGTATGTCTTTTCTGTTCGCGATATTAGCAAATTTCGTTTACAGTCTCTTCTTGATAAAAACATATGTATTTTGCTCACGGGGGACTGTCGCTCCGCTCGTGGACCGCGTGGTGCACTTGGTGGACCTTTGCTCAGCCGCACTTCTTGACTTTTTATCTATCTTTTGATATCGTGAGCTTGTCAGTCGATTGTTGAGGTTATAGAGTTGATCGACAAGTGATTTGAAGACACTTGTTATGTACATAAGCAGAGAAAGTTTGTTATTTTCAATGCATATTCCTCTCACATTATGCTTAATCAATGTAGTGGAAACCAAAGTTGTTCTGCAATAAGTACGGCCAATGCGTGCTCTGGAAGCACTTGTTGATGTGACCCAACATCATTTGATAGCATTTGTTATATGCCATACTGCTAAAAAGTGGGCGATATTTAGTTCTCGATATCACTTTCTTTACTTATCACTAGAACGTCCTAATTTAACTATCTTTATAAATTGTAAGCATATAGTTAAAGTTCCTTCTGATCCTAGATAACTGTCCTGGAGCGGCTGCGCCATTGACGACACTCGACATCTTTATGTTTTTTCCGAAATTAATTTCTCGAGGTGGGTTGTGGACGTTGCACTTGGTGCATGTCTTTGAGGGCACTGCTCCTCCACTGTTTTGGAATATCGTTTCCCCTGCTCAGAGTTTGTTGAGTTGGTGAGGTCGATGAATGAGATCCTCCAAACACTCTTGAGAATGTTCTCAATCCATCTCAAAGCATAAATTAGCAAATGAGAACGATCTCGTCTGGTAATATGCTCCGACATCCCTCCTAGGATCCATGTCAAGATTAGGAGACAAAGAGGTAAATTGGAGGCTTGAAGACTCGACCGCACTGTCTCTTGTTCTCAATGCCATGTAAATCTTGTACGATCATTGTCCCTTCATCGCATTTGCAACAACTTTTTGTTTTCAGTAAAGCTAAGAAGAAGAAGAAGAAGACTTGATGACAATTATCCATTAATAAAAGCGTAGTTTGATATTTACTTGTTGTAACCCTTCGGTTCAAACCTCGACAAAATCTCAAAATTTGACTTCTGAAGACGGCATCGTTTTGTGTCTAAATCACCGTGATGAACTACATTCCCTCGAAAACGTCCTCCTAATCCTAGTGCTGAATGAACCATATTGATAAAGACAAGAGGAAGAGGGTTTGGATTGATGCAATTGATTTGTCAACTTTAAATGCCACTTGACCCGACCAATGTTTAGCAGTTCAGTCTTTAGATACTAAATGGCTAAGATCTCCTAACTCCCCTTTTATCCGTAATCAACACGATGACAAGTTCATTCTATAGAATAAAGATAAAATAGAATTAAAGCCTGCTAGTTGTAAAGGCATAGAATCTTTAATTTTCACGGGCTCATTCAAGGATAGCCTTTATAGCAAATTAAAGTTAGGCCCCGATCTGCTCCGAGGGAGTAATTCTTGCTCGTAGATAACCAGACAAGCGAACTCTTTATGTGTGAACCTGACTACTTTAACCTTATGTTACGGGCATTGATCATAACAGATAAGGAGATAGATTCATGTTAGCTGATCAACGAAATCAATATATCTTTTATTGAGTGAGATAAAGATCATGTTAATCCATAACTATGATTTGTCGTACTGTTCACTTGGTCAATAATTGAGATGGATTGGATTTATGTGATTTATAAACCATATAATATTTTATTCGCAACTCTAGCTTGAGGAAATAGGAGGATGGGCCACCCATGCGATTAAGGAGTCTCTTTGCCTAGAAATTCCGTCCTCGTTGTCCTATATCGCCCATGCATGAAGTTAAAGAATTCCCATGTCTCATTCTCAAGATCTTGCTTTAATGCACATTCTACCTAGATCGCCCGATATCCACCCCATTTAATCCCATCAGCAAATCCATTCTCACTGGCCTTATTTACTTCTTCTTTCACCAAATGCCATCAATACCTCTAAAGGATCCAATATAGACCCGTAGTCAAATTTGCCTTTCTTCTAGACCAGATTGTGTGTCAACTCTTCATCTCATGGTTCTAGATCTACACCCTTTCCGAGTCGTCCATCACAAAGATGAGAATGCCTAACCGTACCAAGTCTCTTTATTATCAAGATCTGTTCTTGCACCTTCATTAATTTTGACAGTTGAGTGTTGAAAAAAGAAAAACCCAGCTCCTGGCCTTATTTACTCCTTCTGACTATTGGGCTTCCGCACCAAATGCTGATCACCCTCTTCACTGAACGGTGTCTTCGCGTCACCCCTCCTCGCAAGCTCTCTTTATTGATTCATCTCTCATTCACAATTTGTTCCAAACTTAATGGATTCGATGCTGAGACTCCTCGTCACAGCTTTTCTCATGCTTGCAGCTGCCATTGATTGCACTCGAGGAGATGCCATGGTCACAGGCACTGTCTTCTGTGACCAGTGCAAGGATGGTCAGAGATCCCTCTTTGATTACCCAATTTACGGTAAGTTGAAGATGCTCACGACTTTTTTTTCTTATTCGATCATATATATTATTTCCTAGTTATTGATTCTTGGAGTTATGAGTGAACACTAACAAATAATCTGGGTCAGAGTAAATGTAACGTACATGTGCCAACCTTCTCCTTAGTCATTTATAGATCTTGTTCAGCATCAGTTGGCATCAGATAGCGACGGGGTTTACATTTACTAAGCTTCTAGAAAAAAATTTAAAGAATCCTGGACGCTTGAATTATGTGTGTGTGCATGTAGCTTCATTAGCGAAATGCTTGTCCGACCATGGACGGAAAAGAAGAGAGCCGATTTTAGAAGTAATCCATGATGGATGCAGAGCTTTTGCTTTGTGTTGCACAGGAATTAAGGTTGCGGTGACGTGTGCCAATAGCGCCGGTCAAGTCACGATGTCAAGAGAAGAGACCACCAACTGGTTCGGGAACTACGCCATGAGGTTCGATGGGACTCCCGACCTGAGCAGTTGCTATGCACAAGTGATGCCAGGGAGCGGTCAAGGGTCCATGGGATGTTCGGCGTCGGCTGGTCCTGAGCAGAGCCTTAGGCTCATGTTCCGGATGTTTGACATGGAATTCTATTCGGTGGACTCCTTGCTCTCTCAGCCCGCGCAGCCCATGTCCTTCTGCCCACAGTCTCCTGCACCGGTCACGCCGGTTGTGCCCTTGCCACCGGCCTTCAAGCTCCCTCCCATGCCACCACTGCCGCCTGCCCCTTTCTTGGAAGCCTCGGCATGCCCACACGAGTAAGTTTGATCCAAAGATGCTTCATTTTCTCTTTATGGTCAGGACTCTCCACAAGGCGACCAATCTGTTTCGCATTTACAATTAGATACGCTAATAAAGGAAAGGGAATCCTCTTGAAATGAGCAGTATTCCTGAGATGGACCATAGAATGCCTTTCTCTGATAGTTCTCGCGCTTATCGTGATCGGATGACCAAAAAGCTAGTGACATTAATAGGCATTAAAGGGCATTGTTGCGAGCATATTTGCAGAGACTTGCTTTTATTACAGTTGATGGTTGAAGTTAGGTTACACTAGAAGCATATTCTTGTAGCCAGGGTTGATGTACGGCTACAAAAAGGTGGAGCCCTCCCTCTTTTTCTGTAGTGCCCAATTAAGGCCAATGCGATACCAGATTTTAGGTACAGTCCCAAAGGACTTCACGTGCTAAATCAGCTAATCCTCATGTTCCATCTTTAGTCATCTTAAATGAACGTCATGTGGGGGAAAAGATGAGATGCTGATTCACGTTATGAAAACATGAAATTTTTTTAGTTCCAGTCTCTTTTAAGCAAGCTAGAGCAAAGATTCTCCTGAGGCCACTGTTATCTGGCAATGCAATCCTGTGCTGACAAAAGGTACTTCAGACAGAAGACTCGTACAATGGTACATCAAGGTACACGTCGCTCATAGATAGATTGAAAGGTTAGGTAGATATGCAAACAGGTGCGTCATTAGGTAGACATAAACCGTAGTATTTTCAGGATCCACGATCCGAAGGCCTCATAATCCAAGTACCGACTCTTTGGAACTCTTACATCTCAGAAAATGGACGATGCCGGAGTACAAATGTTATTGGAGGGCGGTCAACCCTGAAACCAAGGTGGCTTTGGTCTTCGGCTTATTGGCGGCTCGGAGGTACGGCAACGATGTGACGCTATGGCAAGGACTCCAGGGCCGGGGCGATCCATACAGGACTCTCCTGAGGGAGGCTACCACCGCGCTCCTCAACTCCTACAATAGCATTCAGTTTCCTTATCATGCCCTCGGTGTGATCCAGCACATGAACTGGGCCCTGATGGGCTCAACGCAGAATGTCCTCCTCACAGCGCTGCGCTTCAAGAGGGCCAACTCGGGGTACGGCGCCGCCACCTGCAAATTCACCCCTTGCAAGTGATCACAGCATATTCATCGGTTGCTATATAGATTGGATTTGGCTATTAACTTGCTGAGATTCTTATTACGGACCTAAAATATTTTACGGGGCTATTTTATGCCTGTACGACCACACTAATCTCTTGCATGTTCTATGCCACAGGGGATGTTCGTACCGTAATGTACTGGTATTTTTCTGGTTTTGAGCAAATAAGAGCCATTCTCCACCACTTTTTTTAAGGCCACGCGATAAAATGGATTACCTTTGAAGTTGAATTTGTGACTGCCATTTTTCTCCATTTGTGTTTTGAAATAGAAGTCCTGGAACAACCATGTCGGGCACTTTGTGAAAATGAGTATAATGCAAGATTTTGGGCCACCGCACCATGTAGAAATATTACTGTAATTTACCTCAACATCCTTTTTTCCGCATTAACTTTGCAGATCTCACTGCCTATTGAGTTATTAGTAGTGTAATTGGGACTGGCCATACACAATTATTGACTCCTGAAGTGAAGGTTCATCATAAAATATGCGGCTTTGATTGATTATGCTTCATTAGTTAGCAGACTAATTCTGGGGAAAATTTCATCTCGTGGCCACACACATGCATGAAGCTGAATCAGGAAACTATATAAGCATAAACTTGTTCAGACATGTTGCCGCCTACTGCTACATGAGAGCTTCAACTTTCAAGGCTCCTCTCCAACAAATTGGTCATTTTAAAATCCGGGGAAACGAATAAAAAACGGCCTTCGCTGGATAGAATTGGCGTAGAATACACCAGGAGAATAGCAACTTTAACTAGATTGAAGAGCCATTGACTTCAAAAAACAGTCGATTGGTTCTCTTAACGTGAGATTCAAAGCTCCTTAACAATAAAGAAAAATCTGGTATGGGCTTAGCCAATGGCTGAAGTTGAACGGGTCGATCATCACAGTCGTGCTGAAGCTGAACGGGTCAATCCTCACTGTCGTACTTAATGGGGTTATGTCCATCGAGTTACATCTCTTTCCTTCCAACTTGTGGAAAAAGTTCGAGCCATTCCTCGAATGACGTGACGATGGAGGCAAAAGTCAGAAAACCTCGTAAGACTTCGAGGCGTCAATTCCATACCGAATCCCCTGCATAGAAGTCAGGGGGGGGGGGGGGGGGGGGGGGGGCAGGTGCAGGGGACCCTTCATAGCATCTTCCTATGTGCCACCTACGGAAAAGTCATACTTCAGAATGGATTTTTTACAGTACATAAACTCAGTTAAGAACAAGTTATGTCAGGGATGCGCAATATCTTACTCAGAAGTTGGTTAGCTTAATTACAAAGTAATTGACAACCCTTTGCTAGTGTTTAGACGCGTACACACCTGTTCTGAGATAGATCTAACATTTGAAATGTCGCATTTGACTTTTATAGCTAAGCTCAAAGCCTTACATATGATTTAAGCTCGAAGCTCTTTCTCTTGCTTGTTTTCAGATATTAATCCCAGCAGAATTCTTTTCACTGAAACTCCCAACGAATAGACACTTTATTCTTCCAAGGTTAGGTATGGTAACCATCCCAATCAAATCCCATCTCTTCCTACGATACCTGTGTCTGTTATCATCTCTGTCACTGGTCTTTACAAGCCAAATTATCTCATTACAAGAGGCAAGAATAAGTGATCTCCAGCTGGCATTCAAGCAAAACAAGCTCACTTCCAGGCAACTTACCAAGTTCTACCTCCGCGAAATCCGCCGACTCAATCCAGTCCTGAGAGCTATCATAGAGGTGAACCCAGATGCATTGAACCAAGCCGATAGGGCGGACCATGAGCGTAAGGCCAAAAAACACGTCTCGCTCTCCAGCTTGCATGGAATTCCTATACTGCTCAAGGATAACATTGCAACAAAAGACAAGCAGAACACCACAGCCGGCTCGTTCGCACTGCTTGGCTCGGTCGTGGCTCGGGATGCAGGGGTGGTCGATAGGTTGAGGAGAGCTGGTGCTATCATATTAGGGAAGGCCAATTTGAATGAGTGGGCTGGTTTTAGATCATTGACTCAACCAAATGGTTGGAGTGCAAGGGGTGGACAAGGCAGGGTGAGCCTTTTTTTTTTTAAATAATGAAGTGCTGCTTACCAATAGACGACTGTATTTCATGCAACTCAGTGCTTTTGTCTACTCCTAATTTTTTTCGTTGATTGTGCCGTAGAATCCTTATGTGCTTTCTGCAGATCCTTGCGGTTCAAGTAGCGGATCGGCAATATCAGTGGCGGCAAATATGGCGGCAGTGTCACTAGGAACCGAGACTGATGGCTCAATACTTTGTCCTGCCAGTGTAAATTCAGCAGTAGGCATCAAACCAACCGTTGGTCTCACTAGCCGAGCCGGGGTGATTCCGATCACACCTAGACAAGACACTATTGGGTACGCCATGTCCATCACACTGCTCTTCAACACTATTAAAATTCGGAGATATTCTATAATGACAACTGCACCGTCACCATCCTTCCCTGTTATCATTCTTCTCAAAGATTTTGATGTTTGTTCCTTAAATTGGAAAGTAAACAAGAAAACTAATTATCCATGATGTTTGTGACAGGCCGATATGCAGGACCGTCTCAGATGCTGTCTATGTTCTTGATGCAATCGTAGGCTATGACCCCAATGACGCGAAAGCCACAAGAGAAGCGTCAAAATACCTTCCGCGAGGTGGATATAAACAGTTTCTCAAAGTTCATGGTCTCCACGGCAAGAGAGTGGGTATCGTGAGACAACCTTTCTTCAATTTCACCAATAAGCCCAGTCAAGCTCTGGCATTTGCGAAGCATTTTGCAACACTAAGGTACCAAATGTTTCTCCACTGCAGTTTATTTTGACTACGATCAAGGCCAATGTCGGTCACTTGCCATTCATAGATGATGACACAAGTGCATTGTTCATGCTAGGCAAGCAGGAGCTGTCTTGGTGGATAATCTGAAAATCAAGAACATAGATGTGATCTTGAACTTCAATTTGAGTGGTGAAGGGACGGCAATGCTCGCGGAGTTTAAAATAGCCCTGAATGCATACCTTAAGGAGCTAGTGTCATCGCCAGTGCGATCCTTGGCAGACGTCATAGCTTTCAACCAGAAAAACTCTAAACTGGTACGAGTACTACTTCGGTTATTAGACCTAGTTTGACCCACCTGAAAGTTCGAAACGAAAAAATGCTCGAAACTATTATGCAGGAAATGACTGATCAGATAGACCAAAGCATCTTGTTGGCGTCCGAAACCACGAACGGAATCGGGAATGCAGAGAAAGCGGCCTTGTCAAATCTAGGAAAGCTAACAAGAGATGGGTTTGAGAAGCTAATGATGCAGTACCAGCTAGATGCTATCATGACTCCTGGATACGACTTTGCTCCTGTTCTTGCCATCGGTGGATTTCCAGGAATTAGTGTCCCAGCTGGTCACGACACCAAGGGTGTGCCCTTCGGAATCTGCTTCGGAGGGCTGAAAGGTTCGGAGCCGAAGCTGATTGAAATCGCATACGGGTTTGAGCAAGCTACTATGATCAGGAAGCCTCCCTCATTCAGGGCTTGAAGCTCCCGCCTCCCTCATTCAGGGCTTGAAGCTCCCCGATCGAAGCCTCTCCTCGTAGCAATCCTTCATAATCACCACTTGCTCTTTTCCTTCGTTGACGGAGAATAAAAAATGACTCTCATTCCAAGTAGAATCTGATTCTTCTTCCATTGTTGGATGCCAAAAAGCTTTCAGATCTTTAATAAAGAACACGTCTGAACCATCGATCGTTCAATGCTGAGACTTGTTCACTCTTCGTTTTATTTTTTTTCTCTACTCTTATGTCAACTTTTTGTTCTTTGTCCCTGAGAACTGCGACCCATGCGCCGCGTCACGAGCCTACGCCATCGCACCTCATTCCGCCACCATTGTCAACCCCCCGCCAAGTTC
This sequence comes from Melaleuca alternifolia, assembly GCA_019926035.1. Taxonomy (NCBI): domain Eukaryota; kingdom Viridiplantae; phylum Streptophyta; class Magnoliopsida; order Myrtales; family Myrtaceae; genus Melaleuca; species Melaleuca alternifolia. The sequence goes on along the minus strand of JAGKPW010002221.1, from coordinate 327,439 downwards.
GAGCCGTTGGCTGTGCCTTCATCTCTCTTTCTTTCCGCAGGGAGCTCGAGACATTTGCGGTTGCTTGAGACTGGCCACCTCCATGGACAAAATGCCAAGAGTTGTATGCCAATGCCGTGACTAATTCCGCAGACTCCAAAATAATTGTATAACACGACTAATTCAAATCCAAGTTTGTTATCTCTTCTTGTACACATCGATATTTCAGTCTATTTTAACATCCGTCTCTCATATGCGCTGAATTTATGTCATCGCATGCCTTAGACATAGTTTAATATCTGGCTCAGTGTATGGTCGGAGACATTTTATTTTTACCATCAACTTTCAAGAACTTTTAAATGTTTGCCAACTTCAAAACTTGACTTTCTTTAATGCAAAGCACCTAAAAACTTCTTAAGTGGAATCCGATGGCTAAAAGATACGGCGCAACCCGAGTTCGTCAAAATCATGGGTCACCTGTAACTGTAACGACCCTTTGAGGGAAACTTGTTGATTAAGATAATAAGCTTTTATCATAAACCAAACACTATGCATAGAAAGTTCCTCCTTCGAAAACGAGACTGTGGGATGGCTGGTAAATACAGAGTCAAAGGGATCGATATCTACGGAGCACATTCGTTTTGCATAACACGAATTGTCACACCCCGAACCTCGAGCGCACGCACATCCCACAATGGTCGACTAAAAATGCGACGTTCCCAGGTGGCGTCGCCGACCCAATCTTCTATGCACATGCGGAAGCGTATTAAACAATCTCCGGACAACAATCAAACAAGGGATAGAAAGGTAGGACAATCAAATTACACAAGGCACATCTCATAAAACAATCACGGGTTCATATATAAAAGACTAAACCAAAGAAAGGTTTATCTAACTCCGGGATCTACAAGCCACTAGCTCCATGTCCACCAAAAAGGTGTGCTCCAAAAACTATCGCCTACGGAACCCCATGACGTATGTGTTGTTCCTTCATCTAGATAATTGAAAAACAGTTCACCGAGTCAACTCTCCAAGCCCCGATTAGGAAGAAATCCACCCAAGGATAACATATTCACAACAAACAATCAAGTTCTAGAAACAGCCAGACTATCAAGATCTGAGACGATGTAAAGTCTAAACGATGTAAGATCTGGACGACTTAACATCTGAACGATATAACGTATGGACGATGTAAGATCTGACGACCTAACATCTGAACGATATAACGTCTGGATTCGGTAACATCTGGAGACGTTCAAACTCCACAGTTCATGCATATAAGCATACAATAAACATCTTTAACAACTGAATCACTTCACATCAATCATCATATCATCACAAAGGTCCTGATTATAAGGCCAAATCGTTATGACACGTTTCATACCATGCCACACAATTTCGTCCCATAATAAGGTTCATCATATCAAACAATTCAATCAGTTGTTCAGATGTTTCTCATCCAGTGTCTCCCACGCCTCACATCTTTGCCACAACCCGCGAAGATTCTCGCCTTAGGTATGCAGCTGTCTGCCTCGTTAGGCCTTACCTTGTCAGGTATATACCCGCGAAAAGTTCTCGCCTCAGGGTATCCTAGCAAAGCCTCAAGCTAAGCTCTTATCCCCGTAGGGTCTCTGGAACAAAGCCTCAAGCTAAGTCCACATGCCATGTAGTGCGGAGGCAGAGGCGTTATGTATCGCCGTCCCTCTCCCGAGCCCATATGTAAAACAAGGGTAGAAGCATTACGTATCGCCGTCCCTCTCCCGAGTCCATATGCCATTCTCAACATAGCATACACCAATCATCACATAATCACATATCATCACACACCATCCAGCCAATATTAAGGAGGTCGAACATCCGGCCTTGCTGCACACGTTCCATACCACGTCAACTTAGCTAAATATCGAACCATCATAACTAGCAAAACCAAGTCACTTGTGTGACTCCACGTCTAAATCCAAAAATACAATCAAACGAGTTCGTAAAATATTCAAATTTGAATATGTCATAAAGGACACATAAATCAACATTTTTCATGAAGACAACTTGCTCTAAATCCTTCTTTAAAGAGAGCAGTAAATCGCTCAATATGTTACAAAAATCTGCATCAGTTTTCAGAAATCATGTTCTTCAAAACCAGTTTGGTTCGAAATGAAAAACCAATCCATTTGATCTGAAATTATACTATGTTAAACTCCAAGATGTGACAAACAACTTTTGTGAAGGAACTCTTTTGAAATTCGAACTCCAAGAGCTGATAAAAATCCATAGAATATCAAAAGTCACAAGTTCCAGCAGAAACAGAGGTTCTGTTTTGTTCAAAATGAAGTTGACATAAATCCATTTTAACTCCATAAAATCTTGGATAAAATATATGTCATAGCTTAAAATTGTTAAAACACTTTTCATGAAGGAACCAACTTCATAATCTCATCACATCTCGTTCCACAAAATCAGCAAACAACAACAGTTTAGTGAATATATTTCAAAGAAATCCTCTGTTCTGAACTAAACTACTATCTCTTGTGCTAATCCAGTCTAACACTCATCTTATCATGCTGGTTAACACTCATCTAACTCTTTAAGTGTAATCGCAACCTAAGAAAGGTTTGGAGGCTGACTCACCTTATCAACAAATCAACAAGTCCACGTTGACGGTGGCGCGAAGGTGACTACAACTCAAGTCTACGTCGACTCCAAAAGAGACTCAGATTATGCTGAAAATGCCTTGTATGTTGCTTCCTAAGTTGCTAGCTTGAGATCAACGTATCTCAGTTGCGTGAAAGAATGTGATAAGAAGTGAAAATATCTAGAAAAAGCTGAAAGAGATATAACTGTATCTCCACGTTCAGCTGTAAAGGGGATATCAAGAAGCCTTAAAAGTCAAATTAAAATATCTAAAATACTTGAGTATATGCCCCAAAAGTCTTCTACTCTATCCAATAGCAATTTTCCCCTCTCAAACTTCTCCAACAAGCCAAGTATAAAGGCTGTAATACAACAGCCCCTCATACCTTCGAATTTTGCACCCATTCTCCTCAAGTCACATTCAAATTCTTATTAATTCATGTCCTCATCAATTCAATCCTAACTCGAATTCTTTCCCACAAAATTCCCATCTCGACATAATCTTCCCAAAAGATGAAATGATGTCCTTAAAATAAATCGTGACACGCTCGAATATTCAATTCCAGAATCTGAATTCAATTTCACGGTTAAAATCAACCAAACAGGATCCTTGTCCAATCCAACTTACTAGGTAGCTTTTAGAGATTATATTCCTTAATGGCTTCACCTGATAAGTTGTTAACCCGCGAGTAATCAGCTCCGAGAGAATGGACCATAGGCATGTCGGTGAAAAGCCCATTCATTTTACTTCGGATGGGGTTCGAAAATCAGGATGTCACACGAATGATTTGAAGAATATTTTTATAAAATCGACTGTTTGTAACACTTATGAATGAATAAATAATAATATTATTTATAGTGGAAATTTTTCGTTATAATTGTTACCAATAATGAAAATGTTTTTCAGTGATTGTACAAATTTTTATTTTAGAAAATTATCTTCCAAATCGTTTATTTTTTTTGTGAAATGGATGGAGCCTATGACATTTGTGAACAAAGTGATATGACACTATCGACATCTTGGCATGTCTTCAATCCTGAGTTATGAACCATGTCCAGTATCCCGCTTGGGATAAAACATCTATAAATGCTCACTCTTGCACAAATTTGATGGCTGTTTTGTTGTTTCTTTATTCTTTTTCCTTGTTTCTTTTTCAGAACATTTTTCCGCCTCCTACACTTGCCTTGTCTTTTGCATGGCACTGCTTTTTCAAGTTTCCCCTTTTTCTTGTTGAAGTTAAAGCCAATTAAGTTTACAAGAAAATCCAGCACGAAGTGTACATATTGGAGAATGAAGGGAAAATCTCCACAAAAAAAAATAATAAATCAAGTACATTTGTGACAGTAAAAAACTTTTCGATTTTACTAATTTAGTTATAAACATTCTAATTGTGCTAATTAAATCTTAAATATTTAGATGATTTATTAATTTAATCATTCTAGCAAATTTTGACTATAAATAACTACATGTTGGTACCTACCCATGGGTAGCCCAGCTGGTTAAGGCGAACTTGGACCTCGTTGAGGTCTTGGGTTCGATTCCTCAGGGAAGCGGCTGTGATTTAAGTGGGGGGCCATGGCGGTGGGTTGCTGTACTAGTCTCTCTCGAGGAATAGTCGAGGTGCGCGCAAGTTGGCCCGGACATCTCGGTTACCAAAAAAAAAATAGCTATATGTTGGTCCAGTCAATATCAATTGTCACTGATGTTGATTATTTTTGAGTTTGTTTTCATTTTTTTTTTCTGATTTCCTTTTTTCTTTCCTTTCTTTTCCAACTCAAGGTCAGTGAGAGCCACCATATCCTAAATTGGAGGGCCCGACAACCTTACCTATGGCTAGCAAAAGCACAGACACCCACACCCAAGTCGGGGAGGGACGTGACATCCTCGCCAGCCAAGGCTCTGCAAGAGACCTTGTTGGGTTAGGATTGGAAGAAAAGAGAAACTAAGAAAAGAAATGATATTTGGGAGAACATGGGACATAATTGGCTTACGCAAATACAGCCGTTCATTCGAGCATTTCCGAGTGGCGTGGAGAACACAAGCATCACGTGGAGCAATCTTGGTATACGATTGCGGAAACTCGGTATCTTGCTCTTTATGATCCGCGTCTCACAAAAGAAATGCATTTGTTCAAACGGCACATAGCTGTTTTGCCAACTCTTTTGGTGCTTATACATTGGTTTGCAAGAGACAGAATGGTCGGCAATTTTCTCAACGAGAATTGATGCATGGTCCAGTGACTTCCAAATGCATCCAATTTGATCCAAATTGGCACAAGAATCCAAGACCGGACAGACAATTTGATGGAGTCGGCCAAATCGCTGAACCAGTCCATCATCTACATATCTATTATCCCCTCTTCGGCTGCTTTTCTATTTGTTCATTATCCTCTTGAATTTTGACGCTTTCTGCTTGTACCCGAAACAACAAACCAACGATTTGCGTCTGCCCAAATGTCTACAACTTCAGAAGATCACATGTATCATTCCAGAATATGCCATTTTTCACGGAAGTATGTTAAGTACCAAGTCAAGAGACAGTCATTTCAGAATTTCTTTATGTTAAATACCAAGTCAAGAGACTGTCATCTCAGAATCTCTTTCTTTTGTTTTCTCAAGTTCATCAGCTAAAAACAAAGGAATAATCCCAAGTACATAAGTCTCCATTTGCAACACATGTACAGCTAGCAACAAATATGTATCTAGATCCAATAAAATCCCAAGACTTTGGATTAGACAGCAATGGATATTCCTTCCTTTACTGTGATATTGAGTTCAAGCCTCGTTGGCAGCACTTGCAAGGGTAAATACCTGAAATTCTCAAGCTGGCGGTGGACAGTGTGTCTTCATATCTCTCAAGAAGGTGACTAGCGGAGGTGTGTGCAACCTAGCTGAGACACCATCCACGCTAAACCCAAAAAATGAAAAGGAAAATGGACCGACTTGTTACTAGAAAGTCTGGTTTTTAACCCCTCAAGATTGGCATAGTTGATTGAGAGTGTGGTACAATATCTATTTAATCTTAAAATTGATCTATTTAATCTTAAAATTGATTGCAAACTATTCCGAGTCAGTTTTACATGCAGAGGCCAAAATGCACAGTATAGCCGAGTTTACGCTCGACTCTAGATTACAAAACAATAAAATTAAATAAATAAAACAATTATTTATGTAACCTCTAATGACATTTAGTGGAACCAAAGTCATTTAAATTGCTCAATCTCGATGATCATCCCAACTCTTACATGCGAAACACCCAAAAATGAATCCTCTATTATCATCATCCCTTCCATTGTTCCTTTACTTGTCATTATTTGGAATAATCCTCTTGGTCTCTGTGCAAGCATTATCAATCAGAGAAGCAAGCATAAGTGATCTCCAACAAGCTTTCAAGCGGAACCAACTCTCTTCCAGGCAACTCACCGAGTTCTACCTCAGCGAGATCCATCGGCTCAACCCGGTCCTGAGAGGAGTCATTGAAGTGAACCCAGACGCGTTGTATCAGGCTGGTAAGGCCGACTGGGAGCGCAAGGCCAAGCCATATGGCTCGCTGCCCGTCCTGCATGGGATTCCTATCCTGCTCAAGGATAACATTGGGACGAGAGACAAGCTGAATACCACGGCCGGTTCATTTGCGCTGCTCGGCTCAGTCGTGGCTCGGGATGCGGGAGTTGTGGCTCGCTTGAGGAGTGCTGGCGCCATTATACTGGGGAAGGCTAGCTTGAGTGAGTCGGCAAACTTTAGGTCTTTGACCGCACCAAATGGTTGGAGTGCCAGGGGTGGTCAGGGCAAGGTGAGTTACAATCTTACTATTACCATAAGAAGAAAAAGTTCATATATGCTTTAGGTGGCTAGATTACTCTTAGCTATTTAGCCGGACAATTACTGTGATAGAAACTAGTAGAGAATGAAGAAACTTCATGAAGAACTTGTCAAACTTTGCAACGAAATCTCAATAAAGTAGAAGTAAAACTTAAATGCGACAATCGGAGAAAGGCAAGCATAAAGTTTTAGTTTGCAAAGCTATAAAGGTGGAAATTCTGAGTCTTTCGTGTAATGAGATGATTAAGATCGTCATGTCAAAAACCAAGTGAGCATTGCCCAGAAAGCTCAAACGATTACCGCCAGCACCGGAATTATTGTTTCACCACAATATCACCTCTCACGTTGCAAAGCAACTGCCTAGTAATCAGTCTCGAAGTTACCCAAGCTTCTACAGAAGTCACGAGTTGCATTTTGGAATGGCGTGCAGAACCCATATGTCCTTTCGGCAGATCCTTGCGGATCAAGTAGCGGATCGGCAATTTCAGTGGCGGCTAATATGGTGGCAGTTTCACTAGGAACCGAGACTGATGGATCGCTCTTGTGCCCTGCTAGTGTTAATTCAGTCGTAGGCATCAAGCCAACTGTCGGCCTCACGAGCCGAGCAGGGGTTATTCCTATCACTCCAAGACAAGACACCATCGGGTACGTCAAGGGCTCGATTTATTTCTAAGTGGCTGCATAATGAAGTAAGTAGAAGTTGTCATAGGCGGTTGATAGCTCACATAATACAACTAGTTGATTTTTTATCCAAAATTGATTACTTATTTCAGATGGTCATCCGATCTTGTCACCTCCTTATGTTGTTGTGCGGAAAACTTTATTCTTTACTAAGTGGTCTCTCAAAGCAATCTCAAAATTCTTGATCTGACAGGCCTCTATGCCGGACTGTTTCGGATGCCGTGTACGTTCTTGATGCCATCGTGGGCTATGACCACAATGATGGAGCTACGAGAGAAGCCTCAAAATATATTCCTCGAGGTGGATATAGACAGTTTCTCAAAGCTTACGGGCTCCAGGGGAAAAGGCTGGGGATAGTGAGAGATCCCTTCTTTGATTTCACTGATAAGCCCAGCGAAGCTCTTGCTTTTCAGAATCATTTTCAAACATTACTGTAAGAATCGGTTTACCAGCATAGTGTTATAAGCAAGAAACAGAATTGAACTAAATGCCTGATCATTTGCAGTTCACAGACGATGACTTGAAACTTTTTTTATACTAGGCAAGCAGGAGCAGTTTTGGTAGACAATCTGAAGATAGACAACATCGACGTCATCTTGAACGCCACTGCGAGTGGGGAAGCAATAGCCACTTTAGCAGAGTTCAAAATAAATTTGAATGCTTACTTGAAGGATCTCGTGGTGTCTCCAGTGCGATCCTTGGCAGATGTTATAGCTTTCAACCAGAAAAACACTAAACTGGTAAGCAATTTTCTGCATAAAGAGCATCTTATACTTCAAAAGTTCAGTTTAAGAATGTCCAATTGCTGTCATCGATTCGGAAAATAAGTTTTCGACTGACCGGCTTTTCTTGATTGCACGACAAAACCTTAAAAAGAGGAAACACGTAGGCAGACACTTCCCGAGAGACCACCTAATGCTTCAGTTTGATAAAATCTCCTTAACCCGAAGACATTGGGAAATGACACACGTATGCCTCAATGGTGTCACAGGAACTGATTGATGAAATCGGCCAGAACATCTTTCTGGCATCTGAAGCCACGAACGGGATCGGCGACGCGGAGAAGGCAGCTTTGTCGAGCTTGGCACACCTATCAAGTAACGGATTCGAGAAGCTGATGACACAGTACAATCTAGACGCAATCGTTACTCCCGGGTTCAATGTTGCTCCGGTTCTTGCCATCGGCGGATTCCCAGGGATTAACGTCCCCGCCGGCTACGACGACAAGGGAGTGCCGTTCGGAATCTGCTTCGGGGGACTGAAGGGTTCGGAGCCGAAGCTGATCGAGATAGCCTACTCATTTGAGCAAGCTACGAAGATTAGGAAGCCTCCCTCATTCAAACCTTGATGACGTGATGCGATTTCTTCCTCTTCCTCTTCCTCTTCCTCTTCTTGAAGTGCAATGCCTCAAAATGGGTTGCGGTGGGACGAAGACTGTAACTCCTTTAGATTGAATGAAATGGCATCTGCTTTGTGCTGCTATGTGGCTTGAGGAAGACAACAATTTTTTATGCAAATTGCTTTGCCTCTAAAATCTTTTAAAAGGTATGGAATATGTAACTTCAAGTTTCAATAATTACGAAAAAAAATTATATGGATATACCACAAACAATTGAATATTTTGTAAAGGTCTAATCATTTGGGATTATATAGCAATCTAATTGTAAAAATCACAAACAGAATAGAAGTAGAAGTAGGGTGCATTTTAACACTTCTGTTTTTGGAAATAATCTCTATTTATAAATATTTTTACCTAGTAATTGCTATTGCAAGAATAGAAAAGAAAATAGAAGTGCGTTTAGTACAAAATTAATGTTATAATATATTTCTCTTTTTTTCTTTTTTTTTTTCCTTTCTCTTGTTTTTCCTCCTCTTGCCAACAAAATCGACCTAGCTGGCCCTTGATGCAGTTGATGCCGGGTGAGGCTCGACTTCACCGAGGACCAACAAGGCTTGCCCGAGCCGATCATCGTTGAGGCCTAGAAACTGATCAAAGAAACAAAAAGAAAAAGATAAAAAAGTATTCTAAGAAATTGTTCCTAAGAATAAGAAGTATTTGTTTTCACTTCATTTCCACACTATTCTATTATGGAGAATAAAAAAAAATTAACCGATGTACATAAATTGATTTATGTTCTTTTTATTTTCTAAAATAAAAGAATAAAAAAATAGAAACGTTATTAAACATGCCCGTAATAGCTTAGCCAAATGCTAGATTTTGTCTTAAACTTGAACTAAGGTATGGAGATGGTTTTTTTTTCCTTTCTCCGATGGTATTCTGGCCCACTTTCGAGCATCTCCACCGATTCAATTCTCCACAGCACGCCCCCTCCACATCAACGTGGTGCACTTGGGACTTTACTCTTTGGGTGCTTCCCATGAAGTTTGAACTCAAAGACACAAGTAGAGAAGCAGAATCCCTCGTCTTATAAGCCCTTCACCTTACTAATTGGATCCACGTTTTGATGAGAAGACGGCGAATCCATCCGCGGGGACCGTGGATTCGAGCTCAGTAATCAATCGCGAATCAATTCGCATGAATATGTTTACGCTCGTTTTCAAAGATCGAGGCACAAAAAGGCCCGCCAGTCGACTCGAGAACTAAATTGATCCTAGTAGATCAAGCCAATTATGCACATGTCCTATCAATTCAATTGAGGCGGACATACGGTAGGTGATTTCTAGTCCCAGACTGGTTTCCAATTTCCAAAAGTGACTGCTTTTCTATCAGCAGCCTGGGTTGGTGGGGGAGATGACGGTAGGTGTGTGAACTAGAGGACAGTCAAATGGGTAGGAGTCTTCAAATGAAGAGAGCCCATGGCAAGAAAAGGAAAACTCAATGATTGAGCCCTTCGTGTAATTTTATCAGGTGACTTGGGACGTGTTTAACAACTCTTCTGTTCCCTGAAATATTTTTCTATTTGGAGATATTTTTTCTTATTTCTAGTTTTGAACAAATTTCTTTGCAAAAAAGAAAAAAAAAACGCATCTAACAACCGTTATTCTTGTAATAGAAAATATGTTTAGTACACAACTAATTTTCTGATATATTTCTAATTTTTTAAAGAATTTTCTTTTTTTTTCCTTCCTCCGACCAATCGCTGGCCACCGGCTACTGGCCAAAGACTTGGTCATTGAGGTCGACCTCGCCAATCCCTAGTGACGTCAATTTCTCGACAGTTGACAACTGCCCGACCATGGTAGGTGCTCAACCTCACGGCGACCGACAAAGGGTGACCTTGCTGGTGGTTGGGCGAAGCTCGACCTCATTAGATCTGGGCAAGGTCGACCCTCGCACAACTGTGGCTAGGTTGACCTTGCCTAGCCATGACAAGGCTGATCTTGATCGGGGGCCGGTGAGGCAAGCCTGAGGTGGACCTCACCAACCCAAGTCTTAGCCGATAGTTGGCCAGCAAGTTATTGGCTATCATCAAGGCCTGGCGATTGGTTAAAGAAAGAAGAAGAGAATGAAAGAATAAAAAAGAAATTAGAAAAAGCTCGTTCCAATAAATTATTCTCGAAAAATAGAGATAAAAGATTATCTACTGTCACGCTTTCTCTCGGAGCATGGACTCATTTCGACAATCCGTATCGCTGCTGGAGCATGGCGACATTGGCAGAGATCGCGTTTGAATAGTTCTGATGAGTACCACTTGTTATCAGCACAAGACGGTTGGTAAGTTCGATTACGTGACGGGAAAAGACGGCGGCTTGAATAGTCCACGACCGGATTGATCTAAGAAATTGCTGCACGAGTCCAAACAAACTCTCATATGCGGACTTGGAAGAGGAGGATCTGAAAGGTTCGCCAAGCACTGGCATGCGCACTTCAATTCCTCCCTATAAAAGCCCGCGCAATGCCTTCTCTTCCCCCCATCAACCAACTAGGAAGCCGAAACATTCATCGATAGAAATGGGGAAGATAGCTCTTGCTCTTCTCTTTGTTGCCCTCCAGGCAGCCATGCCCTTCGCTTGGACCATGGCCGATGACCCGAAAACGATCGAGTCATGGTACGAAAAGCTCTACCAAGCGAAGCCTAAGCTGACCCGGCTCCGCTTCTATTACCACGACACTATCTCAGGGAAGAACTCCACTTCGTTTACGGTCGCCCAAGCGTCGTTCACAAACCAATCCGACACCTTCTTCGGCCTCTTGAACATGTTCGACGACCCGCTGACAGAAGGGCCGGAACCGTCTTCGAGGTCCGTGGGCCGAGCCCAGGGGATCTACGCAGGTGCTGGGCTGGAATCTGTGTCCCTGCTCATGAACATGAACATCCTCTTCACCAACGAGAAATACAATGGGAGCACTCTGAGCATCATGGGCCGAAACGCGGCCTTCGACCCTTCCCGCGAGATGCCAATCGTCGGCGGATCAGGTGTTTTCCGGCTCGCACATGGAACTGCGATGGTGAGGACCTATAAGCTGGACATGAGTACCGGCAATGGGATCGCAGAGTACAATTTAATAGTCATGCACTATTGATTCGCAACAAATTGTCAGTACTTCATGCTTGTGATGAGTAACATCGGTTGTCCATTCTGTCAAGATGGCCAGCACAGAGATGATGCGCCATAAGAGCAATAATTGGACTCTCAATCTACCTTGTGCACTTCCCCTGTTCTGCCTGTATCGTAGTTTTGAATAATATCAATGGAGAAAAGCCCTGTCATCGGCATGTTTCAGTTTCAGATTGCAATCTTTCGTTCCATCTCATCAGTTTAGTTTGACAAATTAACGCGTGATGGCTTCACGTAGCATCTCAGTCCACCTCCCATCCGTCTCTTGAAGATTCTTGCCAACTGCAAATCTAACAAACAGAAGAATTTAAGCATGACAACTCGCACTTTCTCAAGGAGGTGCACATAGCTACAGATTGCACAGACATGTGAAACTGAGCTCGTAGTTGTTTTTACTACTGAAAACTAATGAAGAATTCTACAAATAGTGACGAGTGTAGTCTGGGTGGTTCGGTGCTAACCTTGGAACCCGGACCTAAACCAAGGGTCTGTCCAAAAACTTCGAACCAGGCATCGAACCGACCCTACCTAGGAAGGGAGCCGGTCAGGGAGCAAGGGAGAGAGCTTGGGTTTTGATTTTAATTTAGGTAATGTACACTTAGTTTATATTTCGAGTTTCGCGATTTTAAAATAGAGATGTGATCAGTGGTGTCGAATGGGTGATTTTGTACATTTGTGTTTGTGAGCTTCTTCGAACTTGAATTTGTTAACCTGCTGTTTAATTTTTTACACAAAAGTCGATCAATGCCCAGTTCAATATCGATCAACACCAGTCCTATCAAAGAATTAGCCGCCTGGTTCAAAGCCGGATCAACATTGGTTCTATCAAAATCTAGCAACACCGGTCAGTTTAAAGTTGGTCGGATCAAGGTTCAACCTCGAAACTGAACCAAACCTGCTCTTTTCCTAGGATCTCAACCCACGAACATAGCTTCTGAAAGCAAAACAGTCTCGAACCGGAATGGCAAGGTTGGTTCCCAGATTGACCAAGACCATTGCTCACTCTTAGTTATAAAGTGTAAAGCTTTTTTTTTTTTTTGGTCGAAAATTCTCTGCTTTGATTCATATTTTAAAAGTGCTACATGGTAAACCATAAGTCTCGGCACATAACATTTATAATAATAACGGAGGGGGGTATAACACCCAATTACTAGGCAGTTCTTTCATTCTCTGGGCCTTTGCGGCCCAATCAGCTATCCGGTTGTGGGCTCTCGGACAATAGGCGATTTGCAAGTGCTGAAATTGGCGTAACTGGGCTTGGGCTTCCTTGATAAGAGCATGTGCTTCCCATCTAACCCGATATGCACTGTGCTTATCTCCTTCGACAGATCAAAGTGATTTGTTTCAATGTATATCGTCTCTTCCTCTCTTCCCCGAAAGTACATTAGGGTTTGTAGAATCGCCTCTGCTTCTGCTTGCAAGGCCGACGATACACGGAGCGTTCGAGCAAATCCCTCGCAAAGCATCCCCTGGCTATTCCGGACCACACATGCGATCGCTCCTTCTCCGGTCTCCAGGTCGAAGGAACCATCAACGTTTGCTTTCAGCGCACCGGGAGGAGGAGGTACCCACAGGTCAGTAGATCCATGCTGTCTTTTCGAGTTTTTCTCACCCAGAGTCGCCCACCTTTGATGATTCTCCGATTCTGCTTTAGCTGCCATAATAATCTGTTGGTGTTGGGATTTATCTGCTCGCCTCGGAACACGAAGTTGTTTCTGGCTTTCCACATTCGCCACAGAATCATCGACAAAAGCTCAAAGGAGATGGAGGTTAGTTGAAGGTTTACTAACCATTCTTCCATCTGTGTCACTGTGAATTCATTGATGACTATGTTGATGCATGTGTCTTGCCAAATCTGTCGAGTCCAAGGGCATAAAAGTAGTATATGTTCAATTGTTTCAGGAGCTCTCTGACATACTGGACATGTGTAGTCAGTAATAATTTTCCTTCGACACAAGTTTTCTCTTGTGGCTAGCGCATTCCGACAGATCTGCCAAAGGAAAAATTTGATCTTTGGTGGAGAGCTTGATTTCCAGATTCGCAACCATAGTTCTCTCGGAGGTATGTATGATGTAGAAGGTGAAAGTAGTCTATATCTGTCTTGTTGAGCTCTTAGCACATTATATGCACTTTTCACAGTAAACTGCCCATTAGCAGTGTGTTCCCACTTCAAAGAGTCCTCAATGTTTGATCGGCTGAGTGGAGTAATAAGGATATCATGTTCTGTTTTTTCATCAAAGAGTTCTGATAATAAAGGCGGATTCCATCTTGGTTCCTCCTCTGCCATTAAGTCAAATACCCATATAGGTTCGTGTATGTTTGCAGGACCTCCAATTAAGCCCTGGGGTAGCCATTTATCAGACCTAATCTTGATTTTTTTCCCATTGCCAACCACCCATCAAGAAGATTCTCGAATAACATCACGCCCTGTTAGTAAGCTTTTCCAGCCCCAAGATTGTCTTGATTTGTTCCCTGCATGCATTAGGTCAGTGTTAGGAAAGTTCGCATTAGTGCACAGCTTTTCCCAACCTCTCTAAAACGACGGAACTTCGAGAGAAAATCTATCTGATGAGAAAGCCAATCTAGTAGAAACATCGGACTTACCATTAGGGTAATTGTCCTTAACCTTTTATCCCCACCTCTGGTGTGCTCCCCAAAGCGAGGTTGGCGAAACCTCAAAGGGCTACATGGTTTTGCAATGTCGGAACAACAAGGCATACCCAACTAAAAGAGGAGCCAGGCTAACCAGAAAGGCAGTGCTTAGCGGCGCAATTGTAGCCATCGAACTTCGAGGCCGAGCTGGGTAGGCCATGCTGCATTGGGTCATCATTCCTCCATTGGATCCTTTGCTTTCCATACTGAGGCGAGGTGGGCTCAAGCCCAATAAAGAGGGCGAAAAAATGCTGCTGCAACTCGGCTCAGTCGTGTAGGCGTTTCACGTTCGACGTCAGAGATTTAACAAGAAACCAATAAACTCGACAAGAGTGGCGTGTAAATGAGGGCATTTTGAAAGCATGGAAAGGTGGGTGAGGTACAAACAGGTCGACATGGTCGCACAAATTAAGCTGTCGAATCTCTTTCTAGGATTATAATTGAAATATCAAGAAGACCCTTTATAAAGCCTTCCTAACTCCATGACAGACAACTAAAATTGCGCTAAGACAACACCCTGTATAAGTTAAAAAGCTCACGTTCCACAAAGTCTCACGTACTGATAGCACGAGAGTACTTAAGAATATCTGTCGACAAAATAGCCCAGGAAAAAGGGAAACTGTGGTTGACGCGTCAGCTCTTCTTCCCCATTCTCTACAAGCAACAGCATTTTAGATCAGTTTTCTTTTCCCCGAAGATGTCAGCGGTGCCAGTAAAGTTCACCTACATGACTAGAGAGAGAAGTTGGTGCATGCTGAAGCAGCTACCGTTCCTTACCAAGCAATCAACAAATGCAGCAGCCCGAGACCAGTTGCTTAACATCTTCTCACACAGCACAACACATGGCAATCTCATCAAACTCCTCCCTCAACAACTTACATAGCTAGAGCAGCGTTGCCGCACAAAAGCATATCTTACGTTACAGCAAAGCCAAACCAACTTCAGACCATACTTCATGTCTAAAACTTTTCACAGTGAACCTTTCGATTAAGAATGAGAGAGCTACTACGAACACTGATCGAAATGCTTCAGCACTAGCCCCATTTTCGTGTGAAACAAAAATGAACAAGAGGTAACCTACTATGCTACAACAAATCATTCCACAAGCAACAGAATCTGATATTATTGATGTTATCTTTGGCTTGCTCATGCTTCAATGAATCAAATGATGCCGAGGAATAAATAACAAAGAACCAGAGAAACACCAAGAGTTTTCAAAATTCTCCAGCCTCTTTAAACGCAGTACGGAGATTCTAAATATCTCACACCATGTCATCCAAACAACAGAAACAGCTGCAGGGATGCTTGATAAGAGAGCAAGGCAAATCAAAAGGTGAAGCAGAAAATTATCTTCAGGGGGCAGAAAAGAAAGAACATCAGTGATTCCTCAACATGAATGTCATTTCAAGAGAATGACTCTAACTGAAACACCATTAAAGAACAGGGAGCGCTTGTGTCCGGTAGCTTCAAGTGAACAAAACTCATCATATCCCAAACTTCTAATGACAAAAACCTAGAATACTATGATCCACATGTCAGGGTGGAACTATCCTGGTCCAACAGCGACAACAAAAACCATATCCAAGTTATTTTCTGTTACCGCACGATGCATGCAGTAGGTATGAACTATTTTTCATCATTGTCCAAGCGGCCATTGTTGACGAAAATCCATCAACTTCTTGAATAGAGGAATGAGGCCAAGCAGAGCAATTTGAAGCTGTTCGGAGCTATTTACCCGAATGCTGATCTGTCCTGCTCCTCTGTTATTCAAATTTGCGCGAGCAATCAGATTTGTAAACCGTCCAATGGGCAACTGAGATTGTATGTTGCCACCAACAGCTAGATCCCCATGCCAATCCATAACAGAAAGGCCAAGAGTGAACAGAGAACGACCCAAAGGGTAATCTTTATCTCTCAGGGTGGCATCTAAGCTGCCTCCATAAGCAACTTCACCACGAGCAGTTATAGCACCACCAGTCATAACTAAACGCAACCATTTATTGACGATCAATTTGTCCTCAACTTTCAATCCAGCCGTTAAAGCATCATTCAAGAGAGTAAAGGACATTCCAGCAGTTGCCTTATTCTTCCTGAAATTACTAAACCTAGTCTCACTGCGAAGAGTATAAGCCAGGTCCTTCCCAACAGTCTGCATATCAAGTCCTAATGAAGTCGATTTTCCTTCCCCGTGTTTCAAGGAACTAGCTACCTCCATTTGGACATTTGCATCCTTCTTATCTTTTGAGACCTGGCCAGAAAAAGAGATAGGTATCTTGTCTTTGACAACAAACAATCGCTCTAAATTAATGCCTTCGTAACCAACATCATGATCCCAACCATGAGTATCAAGAACAGGCCTTACGAGCCACTGCGTAGAGTTATCAAGGTAACGATACCGGTGAGTAGGATTATCAGAATCAAAAGATGCAGGTAAGGCCAAATCTGGCATGGGAACAGGTACGGATGCTGCCCCGCCACTTTCTTCTTCTGCATTTTCAACATATTCACTTGGCTGATCCTTGGCTTCAGCTGACATCTTCTTCATCATCCTTCGTCGCCTTCTCTCTTCTTTTAACTGTTTCTTCATAAAAAGTTTCTCCCTGTATTCTAACTCATCAAAATACGCCTTCTTCTGAGCCCTAGTAAGCTTTGACACCTGGATCTTTGTCAGTCGCTTAAATGGCGGCAATTCGTCGTATTCTGATTCATCTTCAGAATCGGATGACTCGTCCAAGTCATCATCCATGCCATCATCATCACCATATTGCTCCTCAGGCAGCTTTGGCTGTGGCCTAGGCTGGAGAAGAGTTGAAAGAAGGAAAGGCAAAGGAGGGGCCCTTGACCTAGATGCAAAAGGCTTCCCAGGTGGACTGTCTTGCAGCTTCAAAAGTGCATTAGCCTCGGCTAAAATTTTAGAAGCAAAGGAAAGCAGTAACAGATGAGGCTTCCAAACCTGACCATTTGGCAACACTCTCTGTCCAGCCCTATTTGTCCTGCATGCCGAGTGGTTTTCCACCAAAGAAACAGGATTCATAAGCCGCATATCCCCAGCTGCCTGACGAATTGCTTGCTGCACGACATGTGATCGCTGAGTGACAAACATGTCATAACTAGAAGCAGTACCATTTGGCCCATCAGGCGGAGCTGATGCTGCATGTGTTAGAACCACAATTGCATTAAACCATATAGAGGGTCCAAATATCTCAGTAATTGTGCGCAAAAGTGGCATATCACCAAGATCCCTGCTTTGCATGTCCAAGCGGTCAAGATACAGCACGATATCAGGGGGAGTCTTTTTAATGAATCGCTTAATAGAATGAAGGATCTTCTCATTTTGGCGTTGATCCGTCAAAGAAGGCAGAAGGCCCGGTGTGTCAATGATGCGCACCTTAATCCCCTGAACAGTTCCTACGACATCTTGAACTTTCTTAGTGCCCATGTCAAAAGCATCAGTGCTGAACTTCACTTCATCAAATATAGAGTTGATTGTCGCACTTTTTCCCACACCTGTCTTCCCCAAGACCATAATAGTGCATGAGAAGTCAAGTGGTTCCTGCCCAGATGCCTCAAGCTGCTCTGCCATTGCACTTGCACGATCAAAACTGAAGGCACCAACACGGCCCCCATTTCTTCCCCTAATCTGCTCTGCTAGTCCCAGCCTGTACAGGACCTGCGCCACAACAACATTATGGGGAGTCTGCCCAAGTCGATGTGCAAGACGCAAGAATTTAACACGTATCATCTGGAGTTGTTCACGGGTCTCGTCATGATCCTCAGACTCCCCATTAGCAGGCTCCTCAATATGCTGTGCTTGTGCACGAGATTCAGCTCCATTAACACGCGGTTGCTGAGACACTCGAGGTGCAGGCTCCAGCAAAGGAGCAGCACGGCCAAGGCCAGCAGGACGAGCAGGTACTGAAGCATGATTCATCGATCTTCCAGATGATGCAACTCCTTCTGCAGCCTGTACACCATTTTCCCTGATTACTTTCTTAACATCATCCCCTCCATCTGAATCCTTCTTTACAAGCTTCTCTGCTGGGGTGTGATTGTGATGATTTCCATGGACATTTTCAACAGTACGCTGAGCACGAGAAGTCACATCCTCTTTGTTACTTTCAGGCATTCCAGCCGTAATTTGCCCATCCTTCTCAGACTTAAGCTTTTCCAAAATAGTCAAGATCCCAGATTCACGAGTAACTGACTTGTCTGAGGTAGAAGAAGGCTTGTCACTTGAAGTTGTGTCCTGCTCAGAGATTTCCCCCTGAAAGGAATCTGGTCCATTAGTAGCATCTTTAACCTCCTTGTCAATACTGGAACAAGACTTTTTCACTTCTCTACCAGCATCATGATAGACTGAGTCAAAGCTAGATGTCACACTTGCGGGTTCGACGTCCACATGGACTTTGCTTTCTGTAGCTGAAGTAGCACTCCCTTCATCCAGATCATCTGCATGATTAGCAGCAGGAGCAACTTCCAGATCCTTGTCAAGTTTGCCTTCAGTTGCCAAGTCAGTGTCCACTAATTCTTCACTCTGATCATTTGCATATGGAACCTCCTCGCTAGAAGTTCCCTTCTGATCAGTGTCCAGTAGTCCTTCCACACTGACATTCCGATTCTCCAATTCATCTTCGGTCCCCTTTTCAAGCTTTTCGAGAACTACACCAAGCTTTGGAGTGGACTCATCCGCATCATTGTGCATGTCTTCAACTACATGAAGCTCAGCTATCTCCCTGACAGCATCCTCCCAATTACTTATCGATCCATCATCTTCTTTGACCGACACTTTCTCACGAGTCCCTCCCTCGTCAACTCCATCTGCCACCAGAGCACCACCAATGCTCTCCCCACCCACCAAACCTTCTACCTTCTCTCCAGCATCCACCTTCTTAACTATCTCCTCAGGTTTCTCGATTTTCACTGGTGTGCCAATTGCCTCCTCGAATTTTTCAACCTCATGTCCCACACTAGCATTCTCATTAAGAACATCACCACCAGGATCAACACCCGCGATATCATACGTATCAGGTCCGTGTACACCAACACCCGAAACTGGCTTCAAACCTTCCACTCGCGAGTCATCATGGGTATCCACCACGTCTTCGAAAACCTCTTCTCCTTCATCGACCATCAAATCATTCTGCACCGAACCTCCCCTCTCCTCTACTCTCTCCTCCAAAACCCTAGCCTCCCCATCGGCTTGCCCTTCCACGCGCAGACCATCAACATCCCGGTCATCATATTCCATTATCGATTCCCCGTCAGGCCTCAGTCTCAAAACCTAGATTCAATAACACCCGAAAGAAACCATCTCAGAGAAAGCGCAATCATCCAACACCAAGCAAACAAACAAGCAAACAAAAGACCAACCCACTTCACCAATGAGAAACCCAATTCACAAAAATCGAACATAACAAAGGAATCGCCATTTCACCCATCAGCGCCACGAAAAAGAGAAACTACACACAAAAACAGACGGACCCCTCCACTGAACACGGATAACGGAACTCATTTCAATTCGCGCGACCCTATCTAGGAATGGTTTTCGCTAGGGTTTACAAACAAGACCGAAGCGATGGTCAAACGGGAAAAGCTAAACAGCGATAAACAGCGATCCAATTGCAGAAAGCTCACCTGATTCTGAGGATTCTAGAGAGAGAGAGTAGAAAGAGAGAGAGAGAGAGAGAGAGAGAGAGAAAGGTCTCTGCTTGCGTGTGTGGCTCTGTTGTTTTCAGTGACAGATGAAATGGAAAGATTTGGGGGTAAAAAAAGTTAGGGCATCTCCCTTTCCTCCATATTTCTTATTCTTCTCTCTCTCTCTCCAAATCGCTCCTCTTTTTCCACCCCCTGTTCTTTTTCTTCTTCAAACCCCTCTGCAAATTTCACCACCCGATAAGGGAGCCATCGACGGCTGAGACCGCCCCGCTGATCGATCGGACGGTACGGAGCTGCTTGCATCGGTATCATCGTGGAGGACGCCACCAGCCGTGATGACGTGGACTGGAAGGGGGAAAAATGGGAGGGCCCCACCTGTGTCGCGAGCACGGGCGGATGAGTAGGGGGCTTGTCACGTGAGTCACGTGCTGGGGTGGAGTAGGATGTGGGGGAGGACAGTAGAGGAGTTTAGAGCCGCGAAGTATGATCGAGTCGAAGTCAATCGACGCCGCAACTAATGGTTCGAGCTCGATCGGTGGTTCAATTTCGATCATGGGTTCCACTAAATTTGAGTGCAACTCAAATTCGATTCGAGTTCAAGCAATAAATTTGAATATAAAGATAGGAATATTTTTATAGATATTTATTAAAATACTAGCATGTTCTTGCGCTCCATTCTAATAAAGCATTTTCAAACTTAAACTCGATCGAAGATGAGTAGGAATAGGTTGTTGAGAGTGCTAGTGTAAATACCTAGAGAGAGGTGAATAGTTGTAAAAATAATTTTTTGCGGAACTTAGTAAAATGATTAATTTTCGAAGCTAAATCTGAAAAAAGATAAGTTGAAGAGTTTAGACATTTGCAATAAATAAACAAAATAAATGAGTTCAGAGAAGAGAAAATGAACACAGAGTTAATAGTAATTCGGCTTAGTCCAAGCCTACGTCCATGTTAATAGATTACTGGCTAAATTCCACTATGAATCAAAAGAGAATTACAATTTTGCGTTCAAAGCTTCACACTGAAGAGTTTTCTCTACTCTCATGAAGCTATACTAAGAGTCTCTCTCTTTTGCATACAATGTTTAAGATCAGTAAATGATGAGTAAAAATGGTAAGCCTCAGTCTTTGGAATTTTTCTCATACCTAGTGCCCCAAAAAAGACTAGAAATGTCTCCTTTAAATACTAATTCATGCCTTCTTGACCGTTGGCACTTTCCAAATGAATTATTTCAATCTACCCATTGGATAAAATCAATCTAGGAGATCTTGAGTAGACTAAGAATTGTGATGAAAGCCCGTTAATAATGTTCATCCATACAATCAGGATCTTAGTAGATACTTTTCAAATCTCCATGCCTTCCAAATGATCATATCCTAATCAATCTTAAAAAGGACAGTAAATCATTCAGATGAAGTATCTAAATAGAAAGTTGTCTGTGAGTCATACGAATGATTGAAAGAATAATATTTCGCATCATAATATTCTTTTCCGATTCAGTTTCGGTGCTTGAGTCTGGTTGTTGTTAAACTCTACTGCTTGAGTCTGATACTTGAGTCTAGCCATCGTCAGACTTAAATTTGATTCGCCAGTAAGTTGAAACTTTCATTATTTTTCACTGTCATCATACGTTCGGCTTTTTAATAATTGTAATCAAGATATTACCTGGTGAAGTCGACTTGCAAGCGGGGCCATGGTGATAATTAGTTCCGCGAGTGTCCTCCAGTCACTTCACAAGCTCTCAAGTCGTGATCAAACGGCGATCCGGACAGCATGACGAGAGAGCGAGAGAGATTGATACTTTTGTTTTTGTTTTTTAAAATTTCCATGCCATTGCAAAAAGCATGCTACATTCTCGAAAGTCATGCGTCCCAAATACAGAAATATCCATAAAAAGTCAGCTTCGACAACCATAATTTACAAATAAATAAAAAAAAAACGACGTGCCTTGCGTTATAAATTGGAAAGGAGCAATTCCACCTCCATAGAGCCAACCACACCTCAGTAACTCTCTTCACCATCTTCAAATGAGAGAGACAGAGACAGAGACAGAGATGAAGAGCATCAGTTGGTGCCGTGTTCCTGAACTTCGTCCGTAAGATAAGAAGGTATTGTCGTCGCATGGACAATTCTCTGACCAATCTCGAAACCACCAAGTCACTACGCATCCAAACGCAAAAATCCCCGAAATGGCGGAAACCAACTTGGGCCCCCTGCTTGGGAAGAGATGTTCTTGATTTGAGTGAGCTTGGAGTGGCGCTAATGGAGTTTCCTAGGCGGAGCACCACCATCCACCACCACCTATCTCCCCTGCACATCACGTGGGTGGTGGGTTCATCATCCTTGGTCGCTTCGGCTTGTCTAGGAGAAATAATTTGCAGAGACCATCATCACCCACGTGAATGTGTTTGATCAAAGCACGAGCACTTTGGATCGTTTCCTATTGACCTTTTTTTTTTTGGTGCGTTTTGATTGGCTGGTTTCCTTTTGTGTGGAATGGGATTCGATCGGAGGCCCGACTAGACGGTGTTTTGTCGTTTCCCCTAATTTTGGAGTGGCGAAGAGGTATAATCGAGATGAGACAAGTCGATGGGGGTTTATATTGATTGAACGATGTGACCACAAAATCGATGGGTCGGTCATATCAAGCTTCGACATGATTTCTCCTTTGTAACCGTGAATTAATTTCACCTTCAAAATCAAGTTATCCTAATTCAAGAGGATTGGGTTTTAGCAGGTCTTATTTAGTGGCAATTCCGAAATAGCCATAGTTTGATATTGGTAGGCAAAGTTTTAGTGACAATTTTTGCAAATTGCAATAAAAGATAGTCTACTAGTGGTTATTACTTCGCCCCTAAAAGTTGTCTTCTAATATCCTTCAGAAACAGTGTCACTAGCTCTCCTTTCATTCTCTCCGCAGTTTAAAACCCTAAAAGACAATTTCTTTTACACATAAGAACGTCTTGGCATCATTTATTAAACAGTAGTTTTGGGATAATTATAACAAAAAAGTTATGAATTAATTACATTTGTGCTGATTTAGTTTTAAACATTTCAATTTGAACGATTGAGTCCTAAACTTTTTGATAATTTATCAATATAATCCACCCAGTCATTTTTAGTTGGAGTTTATTGATATGGATGTTAACCGTCTTACATGGTATGTACAACTGACAATGATATGAATAATTTTTATAAATTTTCATTATAATTTTTATTTTTATTTTTTCTCCATTTTCCTTCACCAATCGCTAGGCCTTGGTGATGGCCAGCGACTAGCCAAGGTGACAACCAGCGAGGACCACCCTCGCCGAGATCTAGTTAGGGGAGACCTCAAGAGGCTAGCCCTTACCAAAGGCTGTGGATTCGACCTTACCAGAGCAGAGCAAGGCCAGCTTTGGTAAGTCGATGAAGGTGACCATCACTGATCGTTGCCTGTGGCTAGTCGCCAACCACCAGTAAGGCTTGCAAGACTGGTGGAGGAAGAAGGCGATAAAAAATAATAAAAAATTTAAAATTTTGCCTATATTAGTTAGGTTTGATTAGTTCTAAGTTCCATATTGGGTTCCGAGTTCCTACTTCCTTATAGGTTTAAACCAACCCTGTCACAAGTTCTAACATTAGTTTTAGAGTTTAATAGGCCCCATTTGTTTCTTAATTAAATATTTATTGTGAATTGTCATTTTTAATGACCATCATTTACTATTACAATCCACCGATAATAACTTATATATATTTTTGGTAACCGAGTTATCCAGGCCAGCTTGCACTCACCTCAACTATTCCTCGGGGGAGACTAGCACAATAACCTACCGCCATGGCCCCCTACTTAAATCACAGGCAGTTCCCTGGGGAATTGAACCCAAGATCTCAACGATGGCGGGGTTATTAACAAAGAAAAATTTTGGTTATTGATATCGCTAACAATGAAAATTTAGACTTACTAAATACCATGAAATACTATAGGATTGCACAAAAAGTATAAAATCAAGAAAAGCACAAAAGCTTATAATAGGTTTTAAGTTCCAAGTCCAAGAACTTGGAACCTACCCATCAAAATAGGTTCCTCAAATTTGAGAACTTGAAACCTACCCTATACACCTTGGAACCAAAACCTAATCAGTTCTTATCGGTCCAATGATTTTTAGGTTCTTAGTTCTACCCTGAACTATACTCACCCATGATGTCAACAATTATGTCATGTAGAATGGTCGGAGTTTGTGTTAGCGATTTTCTACCAAAATTAACCGAATAAAGTATTAGTAAATTGTAAAAAAAAATTGATGACTTAATTGATCAAATTGAAAGATTTATGATTGAATTAATACAAAATAATATATACATGATTTTTTTTTGTAATTTTCCCCGTCGCTTTTCATCAAGGCGGACAAGGATGAAGTTTTTATCATTTAATTGAATCTATTTTCTTTCATCCATCCATTAACAGTAAATAATCTAACATCTTAAGTGAGTGGACGAAAGAAACTACTGAAAAAGTTGAATCGTCACTCAATGAATCGATAACCAAAAAAGAAAGAAAACACTTTTGTTCGAGAATGCTGGTCAAAGGACGAGAGAGAAGAGCATCGTGATTTTCAACACGGAGACAATCCTTCTCAAGTTGGTCCCTTCCATGTCTCGCCAAAAAGGTCCAAGCAATGATTACCTTCCTTCCCAAAAGATGTTGCGGTAATCTTACCAATGTGGTACGTCCTTTTTAGCCAAGTATCCTTTAAAGCAAATCCAATAAGTACAATATGGAAATGAATATAATTCCGTGGGTAGTCCATGTAGTTTGAAATCAATTCATCAAAAAAGATAACAGAGAAGTTCATGAATTTTGACGTGTCAATCTGTTTGTCGATAAAAAATTTTTCAAATGCTATAGTGAGAATACAATTTAAGAGCCGAATAAAGAGAGATTATTTTGAGTTCTGATCTAACCCTAAAAAATAATGGGTTAGTATCACAAAAAACCTCTAACTTTGCCCGTTGTAACACATTTATTCTATTTTTTTTGTGACACGAAAAACCCTAAACTTTAGTTCTTGCGACACATTTACCCTAAAAAAAAGTTTATGGTAAATTTATCATAATGGGCAAAGTTTTGAGTTTTTCGTGATATTAACCAAAAAATAATTGATTTCTGATATCCGAATAATCCAGCACTGCAATAAAAATATCCTCATACTCCGAGCCAAAGACAATAATAAATTTGTGAATAAGCAAACTAACAACATTCGAATCCTCTTTTCCAATTTATTTGAGATGCATTTATTTAGCAAATTTTTGAATTTAAAGTTTCAAGGCATATTTTACACACTCGATTATAGACCCTCATATTCTATATGTAATTTTTTTTTCACATGGTATTTTCTAACCTTAATAAGTTAATGGACCCTAATAGTCTATACATAAATGTACGCAATCTCCGAACAAAGGGAAAACAACGCACATAATCAACCTAATGCCCCCATAAAGTGTACGTTGATATTGAACATTTTTATAATTATGGACCGTCTATGTCATTTTCGATTTATTGAAACACGTGTTTTTTGGAAGGAAAAGTTCATTAGATGTTTCGATTCCATATGAGCACACTGATTTCAGCCGTGCAATCGCGTGGGCCCGTTGTGGAACCACGTGATCTTATTGCTCAGATCAACTGACCTTCCGTAGTTTCTTCCGCTGCCCTCCCCCTTAACGCTGATGTGGTGACATGGTATTGGCGGATATCTGAAAAGCCCCCATCAACTCCAATGGCGGCGGGCCCATGACCGCCAGTCCACCGCCACCCCCGCCCCGAAAATCCGCCTCGCTCCAGTGGCGATGCTCGCCGGACCCAATGGCATACCACAGGAGGCCGCCGCCCGCCGCCGCTGCCCGAGCAAAACTTAAATGAATGATCCTCACCCGTCTTCACTTCTCATGGTTTCTCTCCCCAATGCCCCTTCTCTCACCTCCCAAACCTCTCCATCACTTCCCATCCCGTCCGAATTCGAGAGTACGAATCGCCCATGACCCGGGCCCTCCCTGCCTCGTACGTTCCCTCCTCAATCTCTGTTCTCGAGGTCAACTCGCGGACGTCGTTGACTCCCTCCCCCGGCTGGTCCTCAAGGGCGTCCGCTTGCCCTCCAAAGTCCTCACCCACTTGATCCATCAATGCGGCACCGCCGGGTCCCTCAAACGAGGGAAAGACGTGCACCTGCATTTGAAGCTCACCGGGCTGAAGAGACCCGGCACGTTCTTGTCCAATCGTTTGATTGAAATGTACTTCAGATGCAATGACGAAGTCGCTGCGCGCAAGGTGTTCGACAAAATGCGGGCAAAGAATGTGTATTCGTGGAACAACATACTCTCTGGGTATGCCAAGTTGGGTAGGATGAATTTGGTGAGGAGGCTATTTGACAAAATGCCCGAGAGGGATGTCGTTTCATGGAATACCATGGTGATGGGGTATGTGCGGAGTGGGTATGGTGATAAGGCAGTGAGGCTATATGGAGAGTTGAGGAGGTCGAGGATTGAGTGCAGTGAGTTTAGTTTTGCAGGCATTTTGACTGTTTGTGTGAAGTTAAAAGACTTGTGCCTTAGCAAGCAGATTCATGGGCAGGTTTTGGTTTCTGGCTATTCATCCAATGCGGTTATTGCCAGCATTATAGTCGATGCATATGCAAAGTGTGGGAGATGAGCGATGCAAGGAGAGCATTTGACGGCATGCAAGTGAAAGGTATTCTTGCTTGGACCACATTGGTCTCTGGATATGCCAAAGGGGGAGACATGGAGGCTGCTAGGGGAATATTTTATTAGATGCCTAAAAAGAACGCAGTTTCTTGGACTGCATTAATTGTTGGATATGCTAGAAATGGCTTGGGTGATATCGCGCTTAAGTCATTTTCAGAAATGATAAAACTTCACCTTAAACCTGACCAATTCACTTTTAGTAACAGCCTGTGTGCTTGTGCTAGCATGGCGTCATTGAACCAGGGTAAACAAATCCATGGCTTCTTAATAAGGACTTCCTTTAAGCCCAATACAATAGTTGTCTGTTCTCTCATTGACATGTATTCTAAATGTGGTCTTCTGAGTTCTGCTAGGCTGGTTTTTGATCTTGTGGGTGACAAGAATAACGTGGTTTTATGGAACACAATGATATCTGCCTTAGCGCAGCATGGCCAGGGTAAAGGTGCAATAGAGATGTTTGATGACATGATTAGGTTGGGTGTTAAGCCAGATAAGATCACTTTGCTTGTGATTGTCAATGCTTGCAGTCATTCTGGTCTTCAAAAGGAAGGACTGCGTTTGTTTTATTCCATCGCACGCAATCATGGAATTTCTCCAGATCAGGAACATTATGCATGCATGATTGATCTCTTGGGGCGAGCTGGTCTATTTGACGAGGTAAATAACCAGATCCATTTGATGCCTTTTCCATCGGATGAGCGCATATGGAATTCCTTGCTCTGTGTGTGTAAGATACACCGCAATCTGGCTTTAGGAAAAGAAGCAGCTGAACACCTGCTTGAGTTGCGACCGAACTCTCCTAAAGCTTATATATTTTTGTCAAGTGTCTATGCATCACTTGGGAAGTGGAAATTGGTAGAGGAAGTTAGAAAACTTATGCGGGATAGATGTATAATGAAAGATCGAGCTGTCAGTTGGATAGAAACTGATGGTAAGGTGCATTCTTTCTCCAGTGCAGACGACTCGCATCCTTTGAAAGAAGAAATATATCTGATGTTGGATCAGGTTGCTATCCAGATGGAAGAAGACTAGTTACAACTCGATACTGAATAGTCATTGTATGTAACCTTAATCCTCAGACAGCTCGCAGTCAATCAGGGATGATTAAACTTTGGTTGGAAAGCTCAACCTCTAATTTTTGTTCTCTTGAGCTAGGTCAGGGAAGATCATACTCTGGTTGGAGAAGATCAACCTGTAATTTTTGTGCTCTTGACTTAGGTGATGTCCTACTACAGCAACATCAATTCTTTTGATGCTAAGAGCTAGAATATACTCAGGAATCAACAAAGTTTTGACAGGCTGCTGAAGATTTTTGTGATTTTAGGTCATCTTTATTTACCTTCTTTTTTTTTATTGTACTTCAAATAAGAAATGAAAAGATTTTTTAGGTTTATTTATGAGAATCCGGTCACCAAATTCCTTATGCATTTTTAATAATCTTCTCTTTGTGTTGGTCTTCAACAACCATAAAGGAAGTGGTGCCCTACTCTGTTTAATGACTATTCTTATGGTAAATGAGATGGGAGTGATACCTTTACTGTGAATTCCCCATTGGGATGTCAATCAAAGTTTTCCTCCTACTTACTTGAACATGAATCTTGGCTAATAGTTTCAGATGTGATTGTGTGGTTGGTAACATGTGATTCTTGTTCTTGAGGGAGTAGGAATTTGCATCTGTCAGTCAGTGGTTTGCTTTAATGGTCGATAATGAGAAACTGTGATGTCAGTTCAAGCTTCTAGTCGCCATCCATTGCTTTCCTGTATTATTGGAAGAAATGAGGGGATGCTCTTCGTTTATGCGTCATCTCACCTCATTGCACATATCTGAGGTAGACTGTTAAGCAGTCCATTACATTCGACATGCATAGGCCACAGCGTGTTCGGCGCAATTACCTCCAATCCGATGTTGAAACTGAAGCAAACCATTGCAGGGAGCAACTATAAATTCCAGGTAGTCCAACGGGTAGCTGAGGAAATTCGAGATTTCGGCAATGGAAGTTGGTACTGTTCTTCTGTGAAGTTTACCTTACACAAAATATGAAGCCCTGCTTCTCACCTACAATGGATCGTTGCAAGGGAAGTTACAAGCACGCTGCACATACATAGATTCTACAAGATCATGATGTCCTATATAGTAAAACTGAGACAATGCTTGCTCCTATCCTGTGATGTGACACTTGACTTTACATATGTATATCTCGTGTAGTAAAACTTGTTGTATAATTCTGTCCCGTGACCCGCATTCGGCCAATAAGCATTCGCTTATTAAACTGTCATTTCCAAGCTAGAACTCTTATTGGGTTTGAGTTTCAAAACACGATTGAATATAGAGAGAAATATAATCTATAACATAACCTCAAGATCTCAATAGTTTAAAGGTTAAAAATGTACATAAAGAGATAGTATCGTATTCCTCAAACATTAAAAAAAATTGACAAAGAAATCTACTACCCGTGATATATATTTTAGTATTCAATAGATTATTGCAAAATTTTGTCTAGGCAGTGCCATTTAGCGAGTCGGTTTCTTTCTTTTATTTATATGGATATTAAAGCTTTTCAACTCGCAATGTATCTTTAAAGTTACAAAAATTAAAGTCACAACTTCATTTAGATCATAACGTTCATACAAATTTTAAACAGTAATTGTAATGGTTTAATAAATTTACTTTGATTTCAAAATCAAGAATTCGGTAAATCGAATGATGAGATCACCTAGATATGATTATGAACTTTCACCTTAACAATCACTTCGATTTGAGTTTTCTTGATGGAGATACGATAACTTCTCACCACGGCCATTCATTTTGCTTGATTTTTGTAAATCTATTATCCCAACTCTTTTTCAATAATTGGCCACACTTCTATAAATTGCAAGTCGCAAGCTTTTTGAGGGAGCGGGAATTGCGTCAGTTGGATATCGGGCTTAAAAATTACAATAGTTAAATTTTGGTCAAAATTTTAGAAAATGACTTTTTAAAATTTTCATAAAACGACGATGCCATCACGAGGGCCATTAGTTATAGTTAATTGGTCGACAACCACCAGATGTCATTTCAACATTTGCCCATCGCAACAATAATGAGAGCCTGCGTGAGGACACATTGTCTCGGGCCGTGGGCGGCCAATTATGTTTTTGGGCCTCATCTGCCTAGCGCATGACTAGGCCTACCCTAGCAAGCAATGGGAATGATTCATGAGGAAGCGCGCTTAACAACATGCTGCTTATAGCGCCCTGAATCCATTCACTAAGGTATTGTTCATTTCAACCTGTCTCAATCAAGTCTCACAATTTTGTCCTTTAGTGTACACCTCTTGAGAAGGTAAATGCTAAGTGTTACAGTTACGTCAAAAGGCGTCTTTGTGAGTTAATTCCAATATCCACACACACACACACACATATATAGTTTGTTTCAATATACACTATTCAGTGTATAGTTCGTTTCATTCTTGACCCATTTTCCATTCTCTAAGCTTAATGGGCACCACTCCTAGTCTAAGCTCTTTGGCCTCAGTGTCCACCCTTGCCCTCATCAAACTAGAGCGTCACAAGTCCACCAATTTCCGCTTGGTTCATCCCCAAACCTTGTACCTAATGGAGGAGATCCCATTGGATACTATATAATGACATCTTAGATTAACTCACCGAGTTATCATCCTCTTTGATCAGTCCAATATTGAGCTCATGGTTTTGTCTTTTAGCACACACATGGATACCTTCCAAGGAGGTCACCCATCTTGAGAATGCTTCTAACCAAATATACTTAACTTCGAAGCTCTAAAGCCAAGCATTGTCTTCATGTCAAAAGGTATATTTGTAAGTTAATTCAAGTTTACACACACACACACACACACACACACACACACACACACACACACACACACACACACACACACACATATATCCCAAAATCACTCTCCCTCTGTTCGGTCCGCAATTTGACTCATTTTAGCCTTCTTCGTGACCATAGAAGCATGCTAAGAGCCACTTCTTGTTTAGCCCTCTATTTTCGGTGACCACTCATGGCTCTCATCGGACAGGTTTGGTATAAATATTGTGACTGCTTGGATATTGTTCGATTTAGCCCGTCCCATACTGAGCCTCACAATTTTTTCCTTTAGCATACAAATAGATACCTTCCCAAGAGGTCCCCATCTTGGGAGTACTCCTACCTAAGTACACTTAATTTTGGAGTTTTAGAGTCAAGCATTGTCGTTGTTACATTAAAATGTGCATCAGTGTGTTAATTCCAACGTACATAATATATATTCTAGAATTGCTCTATCATGTTTGATGCACAATTTGGTTCATTCATGCCCCTTCGCCATCCTAAAAGTCTATCGGGAGCTACTCCTTGTCCAAATCTTGTAGCTTTGGCGACCACTCCTGGCTCTTGTCAGATCATGTCATTACAGGCCCAATAGCTTTGCCTAATTCATCCTTAAACCACACATCTACTAGAGGGGTCCTACTATGGTACTGTATTGTGATGCCATGAATTAACTTATTCAAGTATTGTCGCTTTGGCTCGTCTTATACTAAGTTTCAAGGTTTTATCCTTTTAGCATATATGTGGGTATCTTCCCAAGTGGTCACCCATCCTAGGAGTTCTCCCACCTAAGCACATTTAACTTTGGAATTACAAAGCCATGTATTGTCATTATGTTAAAGGAAGGTGCCTTTGTGAGTTATTCCAGCATTCACATGTAAATCTAAAATCCCTCTTCTCTCATTCAATGCGCAATTCTGTTAATTCTTGTCCTTTTTACATTTTAGAAGTGTGTCAGGAATTGCTCCTTATCCAAGTCATCTAACTTTGATGACCACTCCTTGTTCTTGTCAGACCATATCAATACAAGCCTAGTAGTTCTTGGTGGTTCATCTCCAAACCATACATCTAATGGAAGGGGTCACACTATGATATGATATTGTGACATCTCTAGATTGACTCATTAAGGTATCTACTTTGGCCCTCCTCATAACGAACCTTGTGAGTTTGGTCACCCATCTTGGGAGTGTCTTCATCCATACATGCTAATTTTGGAGTTCCAAATCTAAGTATTGTCCTTACCTTAAAATCTGCCTTTGTGGGTTAATTCTAATTTTCACACACACACACACATCTCATAATTGCTCTCTCTATATTCAGTGCATAACCCTTCACCATCTTAGAAGCTTGCTAGTAGCCACTCATTGTCTTGGTCAAGCCCAATGACCGCTCATCGCTCTCATCAAACTAGGTTGTTACAAACCTAATAGCTTTCGCCTTGTTTGTCCTCCAACCATGCACTCAAGGTAGGGGTCCCATTTTTGATACCATATTGTGACGCCCTAAATTAACTCACTAAGATATCATCTGCTTTGACCCATCTCATATCGAGCTTTATAGTTTTGTCCTTTGAGATATGGGTGGATACCTTCTCAAAAGGTTATTTATTCTAGAAGTGCTCCCACCTAAACACCTTTAACTTTGGAGTTTCAAAGCTAGATAGTGTTATTACGTCAAAAGGTACATCTGCGAGTTAATTCTAGCCTTCACATATATATTAAGAATCACTATCTATTTGATGCATAGTTTGACTCAATTCTGCCCCATTCACCATTGTAAAAGCTTACCAAGAACTACTCATTATTTAGGCCCTCTAGTCTCGACAATCACTTTCCATCCTCTTTAGGCTGAGTTGTTATACTATTGTTTGGACTTAGGTTCTTGCCAAGCCCAAGTTATGTTGCTTTCCAATTCAAATTTTCCTTCCTCCTCCATTGTGCATTGTTTTGGGCACATTTTACATCCTTTACCTTATGTCATGCACATTTTTGGGGGGAAAGAGACATCATAAATGTCATAAATTTGGTATGACAGTCACTTGACAACTCTAAAAAATTTTCCCAATCAGGGGCTCGGATTTGTCCAAATTCATGATTAGTACATGTAGTGTGCGGATTGACCATGGATCAATTCTTGTTTGATTCGACATTTCTTGGTTCGATTGGATGCATCCCCATTGTTTTGATATATATAAGGTGTGTGTCCTTTTTAAATGTTGGACTGGATGAGTTCTTATTGTCATGATGCACACAAGTTGTGTTATATGTTTTCATGCTAGGATTGGATTAATCTCGGCCATTTTGATATCCACAAGGTGTCCCATCTATTTATATATTGGACCAGATTCCTTTCTACTTTTTTGATTTAGAATTTAGACTATACACGAGGTCCACAGATTGTGCATGTTTTTTGGACTAGATATATCCCCTTTTTTTGCAAGTGTAATTTGATTACTAGAATGATTGCTAATTGAACTCAAACCTAGATATTTAGTTCACCTCTAAGTGATTAGTTGACTTTGTTGAAGAAATATTCTCAAGGAAATTTAATAATTCTCAAGCTGTCATTGGCATATTACTTACTATAATAAGAGTATATGTATGTGTTGACTATAGAAGACTATGTGATATTCATAATGCGATTCATTGAAAGAAGATAGTAAACATATCCTTGTTCGACATGTCCATAAACATCAGCAACTGACTATAGTGATGATTTTATGTCATTTATGAGGATATCTTGTCGGTGATGATGTTGGCATAACGATCATCTGAGGATGTTCGTTGAAGACTTAAATGTCATCGTTGATTGCTGGAACACAACAACAAAAGAATCGGAACTTGTTTGAGAAAAGGATATAAATTTTGCAAGAATTGTTAAGAGAAAATTGCGATATGATAGTAGTGAAGAATCTATTTTGGAAGAGCTTGCTAGCATTGGCGAGAAAGGACTGTGTGGACAGTCAAGCATCATAACATCAATTAGTTAAAGATGCTAATGGCTTCTTGCTTTTCAAGATGATCTTCAATGGGATGATTGAAGATCTCTATATAAGAGAAGATTGTTGAAGCCTAAGTGGGTTGGATAAAAAAACTCTAGACAAGCTAAATGTGTTCAACACTGTATTTGGACCAAATAGTGTTTCATTCTTTGAGATTTCTAGAACGGTGTTTTTGTTGCACTGTTATCATGAGAAGATTAGGTGTACACATCCAATAGTAGCATTTGAGTCTTGATAGTGTGATTTTTAATATGATAGAATCAGTGCTTGCTAATTGTTACTTATACTAGTGTAATCCAACTCAACTTGTGACCGTGAGTTTAGACTTAGTGAATAGGCCAAACCATTATTTATTGCTATGTGCTATATTTACTTTCACTTTTATATGATCTTTGTACATCAGCACCACCCGATATTCCTTATATCAATATCTCTTGATTTCCAAGTATTGGTTGGTGATTTTCGTAAAATTTTCAAGACAACTCATTCATTGTCATCTAGGTTCCATAGTTAGTCTCAACATAGGTGCACATGATAACCGTTCTGTTTTTGGACATAATTTTCGACTGAAATTTATATTTTCATATTTATTTCCCGGACGAGAATCTAAGCAGAGAAGCGTGTCTAATAAAGATATAATATTTTTGTTCCTGAAATAGAAATTCATTTGATAAGCTTTCATTATTATATTCTCGCCGCTACCTGATTGCTCGTATGTTGTTAATCGACTACTGGTAGCAGGCGATGGTGGGCAGACAATGAGAATGCGTGATGAGAAGAATTTTTATCTCCATTTATGTTCCAAATCTATTTATGGACTAAAAATTTATTCCATGATTTCAAAATAAAATTGCACTACCAAAAGGATTTTTGCTCCAGACCTGTTTTCAAGAATAAAAAAACAAATCTAAACCAGAAATAAAATAATTATCACGTGCATCCTTAGAATTTTAGGTTCTTAATTGGCCTAGAAATCATTAGTGGCTACTCCTATAATGTTTCAAAATTCAATCACACTAGCATGCCCAGTTTTTCGAATCAAAACATCTTTTATTTGCTTCATGTTTCTATAGATTTTCAATTTCGAAAGCAAAACTTTCCTCTCTTTGGAAGCTCGTGGGAGAATGTCGACCCATCGGCGTGGTGGAGGATTCACCGACGAGGTGCTACACAATGCCACCCAAAAAAATGTTGAGAATATAGCCTTGGAAGAAAGAGGTGTCTCTATTAAAACAGAGGAAGTCGAACATGGGATGTAAATCACTATAAACTCTTGAAGAATTGAGTTGATCTAACAAGCCACTTGAGCTGAAGATTATTTGGAGAATCAAGAATAAAACTAGTTGAGTTTTGGTGAGTTGGTATGCTGAACTGGTTGCTTAGCTAGAAGTTGTTTCTTGTTGGTTGAGAATTAGTTTGTTGATTAACACTAGTATAATTGACTACCTTCTTTCCAAGTGTGTATATAATGCAAAGATACGAGATGTAAATGATTAAGCTTTCTGATGAACCATTATCCTTGAAAGAAAGGAATACACTTTCTGATCATCAAAGTATTGATTCATCTTCTTCGTGTAGTTCATCTTTTCCTTCTTCTTCTTCTTCATTCTTCCAAACACAGTTTTTCCACATGGTATCAGAGCTATTCTCAGATTGCTTCTAAAAACACATACACACATAGAATGACGACGAGTGTTCCAAAGTTTCCTTTTCCCATTCACATAAATATTTGAATTTCGTGACAATGAAGCTTACAGAAGAAAACTACGTTCTCTGGCAAGCTCAGATCTACAGATTCCTGAGGAGTCAAGATTCTGTTGATTTCATCAATGGTGAACTTACATCACCATACCAACGGTACGTGTAGAGATTGAAGGAATGGAAGTCGAAGTCCATAATATGGACTATGCAGATTGGATGAAGACAGACCAATTGATCTCATCTTGGATTAGTGGTGATGTTTCAAAGAGCGTCTTGGGGCTAATCATCGGGTTAAAAACATCTTTTGAGGTATGGCAAATCTTATGTAATCGTTTTAGCCATAATCGGCGGCAAGAGAATTTGAGTTACGAGGAAACTTCAAGCATGTCGAAAGAGAGATCGTTCTTTGGCTGATTATCTAAGGGAGTTTAAATTGATTTGTGATCAATTGAATGCTATAAGTACACTTGTAGATGAAATAACAAAAGTATTTGGCATTTTAGAAGGGTTGAGTGCTGAGTATGAGCAATTTCGAACAACAATCTATTGTTTAAAACCACAACCAAATTATGATGAAGTGATTTCTCAGCTAGAAATATTTGAGTCACGGCTGTAGAGTTATTCATCAAATCAGTTCGACTCGAACTTGGCATTTTATGCAAGAAGAATAACTAAAGGTAAGTATAAAACCGATTCAAAGTATGAATTTAACTCACCAAACTATGCACCGATTACTCAGAGAGGAGTTAGTAACGTGTATGAAGGAGGAAGAAATGCTAATAAATGACGTGGATATAATAGAGGCAGAGGATTTGGTTATCAAGGAAGGCCTTAGGGTTATAAACCATTCACCATGAATCAACAATCACAAGTAACACAACACCAGAATTTTTCTGAAACTAGTCAGGGGTTTCGACCATATGCAGGTGCTTCACAAAGATATCAAAGCACTAAGTCTTATCCTCCTCCTGAAGGGAAGTCGGCTTAGGAAAATCGTTTTAATGACAATGAAAAAATTACTTGTCAGTCTTGTAAACGTCCTGGACATATAGCATTGAGATATTTGTATAGATTTGATAACTCCTATTAGAATGAGGAGATATCAACTGCTTTGGCTGCCATTCATCTTGAAGACTCACAAGGGAATGAGTGGTATCCTGATACTGGAGCCACTGCTCATATCACTGCTGACCCTGGTACATTTCGTAATCCTCTGAAATATAGTGGCCATGATAGTGTGATGATTGGTGATGGCACACATTTATCTATTACTTGTACTGGGAATACTTTATTGCAACTAAGCTAGATCCTTTACCTCTTAATGATGTTCTAGTAGTTCCTAACATAAAAAGGAACTTCTTATCAATTTCTAGACTTACTGATGATTATCCTTGCACTTTTATTTTTGACAAAAAATTGTGTTTATGTCAAGGACAATCACACCAAATCAGTGCTCATGCTTGGAAGGAAGGTTCGAGGACTCTACAGAGTCAGTCAGCCAACAACTAAGGCATTTTTCACAGAAACTCATAAGAAAGTTACTGGGGATATATGGCACCTGAGGCTTGCTCATACAAATACACAAACACTCACAATCTTGCAGAATCAAAACCTCATTCAATAGAAAAAGGAAGATCAATCGGTGTGCACAAGCTGTCAAATTGTCAAAAGTTCTAAGCTATCTCTCTCTCATTCAGACACAAATACTAATTTTCCTTTAGAAAGGGTGCACTATGATATCTAACGCCTTTCACCTGTAAAATCATTTCAAGGTTTCAGGTTCTATGTTGTGTTTATTGATGATTTTTCCAAATACACTTGGGTTTATCCAATGAAGTTCAAATCAGAATTCTATGCTATTTTCAATTTCTTTCAGAAGTATGCAGAAAATCAATTTGATCGAAAAATCAAAGTCTTTCAGAGTGATGGAGGTGGAGAGTATACAAGTTCAACAACACTTACAAAGCTATGGTATCAAGCATTATATATCTTGTCTACACACTCCTAATCAGAATGGCATAGCTGAAAGAAAGCATAGGCACATTGTTGAGCTTGGCTTGTCTATGTTGTATCATGCAAAAGTTCCTCTAACTTATTGGGTTGATGCCTTTCTTACTGCAAGTTATATAATCAACATACTTCCTACTTTAGTGTTACAGCTTGACAATGCCTCTAGTAAACTGTTTGGACTTAAGCCAAGATATGATTCACTTCGAGTGTTTGGCTATGCATGTTACCCCTGCCTCAGGCCATACATAAAACACAAGTTTGATCCAAGGTCCTTAACTTGTGTGTTTCTTGTTTATAGTGAAAAGCATAAAGGGTACATATGTCTTGTACCAACAGATGGAACAGTTTATATCAGTAGACATGTTGATTCTGATGAAACGTTCTTCCCATTTGGTCACAAGTTGAGTGACTCATTTTCATAAGTCATAGTGTTATCTAAGAAATGGCTTGCATAAGTGAAGTTTATGGAGAATACTGATCATCAGAAGCAAAGTCAACTTAAGCAAGTTGTGTCTGGTTCTCAGCCACAAAGACAACCATTTGATCATTCCAGTTTTTTACAAAGTCCAGTTACATTACTTATGACACAAGCTACTCACCCTAGAGTATTGCCACACTCACCTGCCCAAGAACAATTTGAACCAAGTAACACTCTTTCTTCACTTCATGTTACTGATACTATATCCTCACACCAACCTACTATCTTCACATATTGTATGCAAACACGGCTTAAATTTGGTGTTGTTAAGCCTAATCCTAAGTATGCTTGCCTTGCTGAGTAGACAGTTAAAAATGCTCTTGCTTATGAGGGGTGGAATAGGGCAATGCAGGAGGAGATGAATGCACTAAAGATCAATCAGACCTAGATCTTAATACCACGAGCTGATCACATGCATGTTATTGGATTTAAGTGGGTCTTTAAGACCAAATTGGCAGCTGATGGCAATCTTGATAAACTTAAGGTACGTTTAGTTGTTAAAGGGTATCATCAGCAAGAAGGCATTGATTTTCTTGAGACTTTTAGCCCAGTGGTTAAGCAGGCTACAATTCGCATAGTTCTTTCTATAGCTATGATCAACCACTAGCCTATACATAAATTGGATGTTAAGAATGCATTCTTGCATGGAAATTTATATGAAACAATCTATATGGAACAGCCTCTAGGCTTTATTGAAGATCCTACTACTGTCTGCTTACTACAAAAATCACTCTATGTCCTGCGTCAAGCTCCCTGTGCCTGGTTTGAAAAGTTCAGTAAATTCTTTGCTAGAACTTGGCTTCTTTTGCAGTTCTACCGATCCCTCTCTATTCATCTTACATGCTGGTCAACATACAATTGTCTTGTTACTCTATGTTGATGATATCATCCTTACTAGAAGTTCTTCCTAGCTTTTATCTTATTTGATCACTTCTCTGAGCTCCAAGTTTCACATGAAGGATTTAGGGGATCTTCACTATTTCTTAGGCATTGAAGCCAAGTATATAGGCCATGATTTATTTCTTTTCCAAACAAAGAATGCCCTTAAACTTGAACGAGCCAATATAATGAATGTAAGCCTAATCTTCTCCTTTATCTTTGAAGTCATCTTCCACTTCTGCTAATGCTATACCTTTTGCCAATGCATCTGAATATCGAAGTTTAGTGGGTGGTTTACAATATCTTACCATTACTAGGCCTGAAATTGCGTTTGCAACTAATATTTTGTGTTAGAGGATGTAGAGTCCCTCAGTAGGAGACTTTTATAAGTTGAAACGAGTTCTTCGATACAATAAAGGAACTCTTAGCTTAGGCCTATTCATTCATTCTCGGAGTACTATGCATCTCTATGGTTTTTCTGATGCTGACCAAGCCGGTTGCCTCAGCTCTAGAAGATCAACTACTGGCTATTGCACTTATCTTGGGTCTAATATCATCTCGTGGTCTGCCAAGAGATAGACCACAGTTTCATAATTTGTACCCGATATAGACATCTAGAATAGAAACAAGCAAAAAGCTTTTCATAATTTGTTATCATACATAACATAATTGAATTGCCAAAACAAGAATTTGATTCTTTCTACGAACTTAATATGATATTGAAAATCCGCGAATCTAGAAATTCATTTCGGACAATTGAACCATCTCAAACTGTTTTTTCTTAAGAACCAAAAATATTTGAGCCAAAATAACAGATGCCAAGAAGAACAAAAGGCCTTGGACACGGAATGGATCTTGAAGTACTATTTCCGCATCCCCGACCATTGTAGCACGTGTGTCGCCCAGGGCATAAGGGGCATGATGACTTGACGTCATCCTCACCTTCCTCCGGCTTATCATCGGCAGTCTGTTCAGGATTCCAAACTCAACGGTGGCAACTAAACACGAGGGTTGGATACATAGACATATCTTCTAATTTCTCGAGCCGTACGAGGAGAAAACTTCGTATACGTTTCTAAGGGGGGTTCTAGTTTTGAATAATTGAAATTGAATAGGCATAGGTAGAAATATCAGTATTTCATTGATTTAAAAGTAAAAGTTCATACCTTTTTTATATATTTTATTTTTTATAATTATTTTATTTTTTTTGTTTCTATATAAAATATATATTTCCTTTTATTATTATTTTTCTTATTAAATAAAATAGTAATATAAAATATTTATTGGGGTAGGTATTATATAAATTAAATGGGCCAAGCAGGAATTTTAGGAAAGAGATCTAATGTTCGATAGCAAGTTAATCGGTTAATTCAATTAGCACTCGATTTCATTGGTATCATCCAACTGAATCCAACGCCACTATTCCACTATTCTTGAACAACTTGGAGCTAGGCCTTCATTTTGCACTATTACGGATACGAAAATAATGGAAAAAATTGGATTCAAGTCATAATCTATATGGGATTCCCAAAGTTATTACTAGAAGGCAAGACGCGAAGAATCAAAGAATTACAGATGAATGTACAAAAAGAACTTAATTGTGTGAAACTCAACATTGCTATTACAAGAATTTCAAACCTTTATGGACACCCTAATATTATTCCAGAATTTATAGCCGGACAATTAAAGAATAGAGTTTCATTAAAAATGAAATAAAGGATTATTTGGAAACACAGAGAATTTTTCATTATGAATTAAAACATAAAAACATTTTGAATTTGGGAATGATTCAATGGAAAAACTGGTTAAGGTTAAGGGGTCATTATCAATATGATTTATCTACGATCCGATGGTATCAATTAGTACCACACAAATGGGGAAATAGATTCAATCAAACACGTATAGTGCAAAATAAAGATTTAAACAAAAGGTATTCAGATGAAAAAGAAAAAGATTGATTAATATTA
Organism: Melaleuca alternifolia; assembly: GCA_019926035.1. Classification (NCBI taxonomy): domain Eukaryota; kingdom Viridiplantae; phylum Streptophyta; class Magnoliopsida; order Myrtales; family Myrtaceae; genus Melaleuca; species Melaleuca alternifolia. The sequence continues at coordinate 286,895 of JAGKPW010002221.1, read as the reverse complement.
ATTAATCACAAAAAGTTAAATGATTTTAAATCAAATTCAAAATATAACTTTCAAAAATACTATAGATATGACCTTTTCTCACATAAATTGATTAATTATGAAAATAGGAAAGGTTCACATATTTATGTATCACCATTACGGCGTACTTCTTCTGTTCGAACCGGGTTTGAAACCAAACAATTCACTGAAGTTCCATCCTTGTTAGATCATCAATATTGTACCAAGGTTGTTTTTCGAGTATACCGAATCAGTATAGCTATCCTTATTCTGACAGAGCAACGCAATTTGAATCAGTATGGAAATGAAGTAATAGATAATTTCATTATTCTTTTCTTGTTGCTTGTCAATGTAGAATCATGCATATAGACCACAATTTCCCAGTCTTCCAATGAAGCCGAATATCGAGCCTTGGCCTCAATCACTACTGAGCTCACTTCGGTTGCCTTTGTTCTCTGAGACATTGGCATATATCTTTCATCTCCTCCTATGATCTACTGTGATAACCAGTCTGCTATCTCTCTGACATTCAACCCCATCTTACATGCCCAAACTAAACATGTGGAGATTGAATTTCATTTTGTTCGTGAAAAGGTTTCAATGGAGGTTCTTCGTCATCAATATGTTCCAAGCCACTGCCAATTGGCTAATATTTTTACTAAACCTCTGCCCGGTTATAGTCATTGCTCGTTTCGAACCACACTTGGTCTCGACTTCTAGCCGCCACCGAGTTTGAGAGGGGCTGTTGAGAATATAGCCTTGGAAGAAAGAGGTGCCTCTGTTAAAATAGAAGAAGTCGAACAGGGGATGTAGATGACTATGCTAAAGCTCTTGAAGAATTGAGTTGATCTAGCAAGTCACTTGAGCTGAAATGGAGGTTCTCCGTCATCAATATGTTCCAAGCCACTACCAATTGGCTAATATTTTTACTAAACCTCTGCCCGGTTATAGTCATTGTTCGTTTCGAACCAAACTTGGTCTCGACTTCTAGCCGCCACCGAGTTTGAGAGGGGCTGTTGAGAATATAGCCTTGGAAGAAAGAGGTGCCTCTGTTAAAATAGAGGAAGTCGAACAGGGGATGTAGATGACTACGCTAAAGCTCTTGAAGAATTGAGTTGATCTAGCAAGCCACTTGAGCTGAAGATTATTTGGAGAATCAAAGCTGGTTGAGTTTCGCTGAGTTGGTATGCTGAGTTGGTTGCTTAGCTAGAAGTTGTTTCTTGTTGGTTGAGAATTAGTTTGTTGGTTAACACTAGTATAACCGATTGCCTTCTTTACAAGTGTGTATATAATGCAAAGATACGAGATGTAAATGATTAAGCTTTCTTATGAACCATTATCCTTGAAAGAAAGGAATACAGTTTCTGAACATCGAAGTATTGATTCATCTTCTTCGTGTAGTTCATCTTTTCCTTCTTCTTCTTCATTCTTCCAAATATATTTTTTCCACAGAAAACAGATCACCTTTTTGGTTGGCTTGATTTTTCCTTTTTGTGAAACAAAGGACTTAAAAACGAAGAACGAAAAACGATTGACGTCTAAAAAAAGGAGAGCTTACTGTGTCTCCAAACAAAACATAAACGACCTCCTTCAGCGAATATTGCATCCTCTACTCCTTTGCTCTTGAAATCAGTCCAAAATTCGCAAGCCAATCAGCTAACCAGTTTCATTTTCTAAAAAGGTGTCACTTTCGAAATATATTTGGAGTAATCTTTACTTTAATATTTTCACTTGTTTTTAAAGGTTCGACCTTCATCATCATGCCTCTCCAACCTTCCCAACCCTCATTTCCTGTTGAACCAGCTGTTTCTCTCCAACTTTTTCTAAGCATGGATTGAAAAGTCTAATCATCTCTCACCCCTGCGGATCAAAAGTGATGACATGCTGACCGTTTTACTTCTCCTTTTGCAAGAAAGAAGAGGAGAAAAAGGCCTGGAATCACCAAAAGGGTCAATTGGTTGGATAGAGCTAAAGCCATCCCTAGACATGGACAGGGCGGGCGCACAACATCTGCAACATACTTTTTTTTTTTTTTTTGACGTGATACATCTCTTTGAAAATTACTAAATCTACAGCCGAGAAGATGTTGCTACACGTGTTCTCCTTACACGGTTCTTACTTACTGTAATATTTGGCTTCTTTCCCTTAACAACATTGATTTCCCAGCGCTACTCACTAATTCAGCAGAGAGTTTCTTCATTTCTGTCGGCCAAAATTTGACAAAAGGAGGTGAAGGAGGAGATGGGAGAAATCCCCACAAAGCTAGAGAAACTTTCTAGATAGATGGCCCCACTGGTGGACCAACCAATTAATACTGATGATGATGCCTCCCTCCTACCAATAATGCAATCAACATGGCCCACCATATGAAAGGGAATGCAGCAGTACACCCAATCCACAATTCACACCTAAAAACATTACAAAATACAAATTACATAAAACACGTAAATCCTAATGACAGGTCATAGGTTTTTCCTCTTGGGTCTTTCCTGCAATCCCAAAGATGTCCAATCTCCTTGGGATCAATCCACCTGTGGTTACAATGCTCCATAATTGATGATAATATAATTGTTCTGCCACCAGTTACACCCGCAAGCAAGAGGAGGAAGAGAAGACTCTGATCTTCCTTCTTCTTCTTCTTCTTTTGCAAGAATGGGTTCCACGTTCTCCACACAGGTCCAGAAAAGAAAGGCCTTATCAACCGAGAAGAAGGTCCTGTGTGATCTCAACCAATCCGGTGGCTGCGATTTCCCTGGCTGCGACTACCGCCCGCTGAATAGGAAAGCCTGGATGGCCGGCCTTGGCCCGGAGAAACTCCATATAAACAAGATTGTTTGGCCGGGAACCCACGATTCCGCAACTAACAAGATAGGCATACCCTTCGTGTCTCGTCCTTTTGCTCAATGCCAAAGCCTGTCCATCTACCGCCAGCTTGTCTTGGGCACGCGCGTGCTGGATATCCGGATCCAGGAGGATCGCAAGGTCTGCCATGGGATCCTGGTCACCTACAGCGTCGACTTTGTGATCGGGGATATCAAGAAGTTTCTATCGGAGACTGAAAAGGAGATCGTGATTCTCGAGATCAGGACCGAGTTCGGGCACGAGGACCCGCCGGACTTCGACAAGTACTTGGTTGACCAGCTAGGGGAATTCCTGATCCACCAGGAAGACCATGTCTTCGGGAAGACCATTGAGGAATTGTTGCCAAGAAGGATAATTTGCATTTGGAAACCTAGGAAGTCGCCTCATCCGAAAGCTGGCGATCCTCTGTGGAGTGCGGGGTATTTGAAGGACAATTGGATTGACACCGATTTGCCGTCGACCAAATTCGACAGCAACATGAAGCATCTAAGTGAGCAGCCGCCAGCATCATCCCGGAAGTACTTCTACCGGGTGGAGAACACAGTCACGCCAAAAGCGGACAATCCTGTCTTGTGTGTTAAGCCGGTGACAGGCCGAATCCATGGGTATGCACGCCTCTTTATATCGCAGTGCTTTGCAAAGGGCTGCGCTGATCACCTGCAGGTTCTGTCAACGGACTTCATCGACGAGGATTTTGTCGATGCTTGTGTCGGGCTCACACAAGCCAGGATCGAAGGGAAAGCATGAAATTCACGTGATTTTTTCGCTGTATTATATTTGTGTAAATGTCACGGTCCTTGTATTGAGCTACAGATCTCCTTCCTACTGCCAAATCAACTGCATCAGAGGTGACAGTCATTGATATGGGGTCAGACGGTTTGTACGATTTGTTTGGTCTTAAGTTCATGTATTTGTTTGTTTGTGGTTTATTGTGTACAAATAATTGTCTGTGCAATCGATAATGGTAAGAGACAACGTTGCGTCGGCACTCTCTGTATACAGTTGGATTCTGGAGGCAACTTCCTATTTTCTTTCGATGGAGGACATTAGAGCCTGAAAGAGCAATATGCAAATCACATGCACCCAATTGGCCTATGAGAAAGTAACAATGTGACTCACATGACAAACGCCTTTTAAGTGGGGTAACATAGGCCGAAATAAACTTTATTTATTAGAGAGTTCACTTTACGGATTTGGGGTTGAAAGCAGCATTCCAGAATAAGATTGCAGAGATTCCCTAATTTGAGTGATAATCATTTCCACATAAAGTTGTTTGGCACGCTTGTGTGTGTCAAAACAACATTTTCTCCTATATCTTTTCTCTTCTGAAAGTGGCCTCAGATTGATCTCATAAACTAAATTACGTGCACCCAAGAGCTGAATAAATGAAGCATAACGAGACGAGGAAGAAAAAACCTTAGCAGAAGTAACCTTAATAACGGATGATATACCAAGCTTAAATTCTTACAATGACTCATCGAGTTGTACCCAAAGAACTCATAAAGTCACACTAGCAAATTGCATCGGAAATGTATCCAGACCAAGGTTCTGAGAAACCAGGCGTCAGTAGTAACTCAAAGATAGAAGCAGCTAAGCACATTCGGTTTCCTTCTTCAAGTCACAGGTCAAAAGGGTTCTATCTCATCAAGATGCTCATGAGCTGCAATAACGTCCCTCAGTGCACGTTTATCTGCCAGGGATGCTAAGCACGGTATTTCTTCTAGCAGAATATGCATTGATGCTTGCATTAAATGAAGGCACAAGTTTGATGGCACGTCTCCTGCTAAGAAATAGCAGCAGAAGCCTTCTCTCTACAAAACTTCTGTTTCAGGACTTCCTCTAGCCGCTGGAAGATGGATGAAAAAACTCCTGCAACATGACAATGCAAAATTAACTCGCACCAAATGCTGGAATCTTTGAGAAGGTTCAGACCGACTTGACATCATAGATACTTAGCAGGCCGAATGGTAAGATATGTCAGATACTGTAGACCCATCAGATATGAGTATGGCATCAACTGTTTGTTTTTATTTGTTTTCCCTTTAAGATGAAAGCCACATGACAGATCTTCCCTACCAAACCAATGTGAGCAGAGCAAGGCCAAGAGCCATTAAAGATACTTTATTATTCATCAACCAGGACAGAAAGCAACTTGATGTAATATAGAGCAAAGCCGGGGTGCCAAGAGTCGAGAAAGGATATCAGGAAACTAATGAGAGTGGGTTTTGCAGATACAACCAGAAGCAGAAGTCGAGCCCATTAGACCTTGCCTCCACACAAGCCATCAATGAATTTACCAAGAAGGGAGTGACTAATAAGTTTACCTAATATGCCCTTTAACAGCTCATGTGGAGTGGGCTTACTACCTAATAAATTTATTATGAAGGGAGGCTTATCCTCATTCCAAAATGGCAAGGAAGATCTATCTAATAAATATTAATCAGGTAATGCTCCGGGAATAAATGCTGGTGTTTTTCAAGATACAGATAACTGTAAGAAGTACACACCAAAGGGAATTGACCCGCATATCAATCATCAACCCCTTGACAGAATTCTTTCATCAGTCATCATTGACAAAAAAACACCGCACCATTTCCCCAGTGACAACATCTGCTACTATTGCTAGTTGCAAGCATAAAATTAGTTATAAGAACCTGAAAGTGAGCCATCTTTACGCTGCAAAGATCCTTTTACTAGCAGGGTGCCAGGAATTTGCTGAAATACCTGCTTAGAAAATAGTATAGAACTATATCATTAGAGAATAATAAAGGCTTGTTTTACTTACTAAAAAGACATTTTCTTTTTTTGTAGCATAGCATAGAATAGCGAGAGCTTTACAGTTATACGGAAACTTAAGTCATCTGAAGGACAAGACATGGTGTCTGAGCAACTGGGTGGCTCTCCCTCACAATCGTCACCAAAAGATTCCTCAAGAAGCCCCATCTTATTCCTCAAAATTCCTTTTAGATGATCATGTGATGCATTAATCTGTTCAAAAAAGAAGGCCCAGACATAAACATAGCAGTTTTTGGGAAGCTAAAACATACTCATACTTATGCATAAAAAGCTTACGTCTGCAGAAAATGAATGCACATTCAATTTACAGGATGCGCTAGCTTCATGGAAGAAGGATTCGACTGACTGCAAGACATGTATGGCACCAAACTGACGTTGAAGGCCCTAAGCAAACCAAAATTTGAAGTATTAGATCACAAAGGGAAAAGTATTAGCAAAGAAAAAGAACGCAGATAGATTGATATGATAAGAAATGGAAAGTGGTATTCCTTCAAGCTTTGGAATTGATTATGACCCCACCACCATGCATGGTGAATTCAAAGTCAAGTCTTCGCTCAATATAGGTTGACATAACAACTACACCAAGCTTGCAGCTCTTGAAATAATAGAATCTATCTAAGAGAGTATCTCAAATTTTTTAGAGCAAAAACCTAACCAATGGCGGTTATTATACATCTTTAATCTACCACTACCAATAAACAATTCATCAATACAGATATATAAAGTCAGGGAAAGACCGACACAATACGAGCAGCCATACAAATAACCCAGAGACTTTAATGGCTTTAGTCACCATTAAGCAAACGCAAAATCATCCAGCAGATAAAAGTGGGAAGGCATCTTTCTTGGCAGCTTACAGAGAGTGCAAATAGTTTAAGTGGCAGAATAGTAGCTACAAAATCACATGACTGAAGATTCAAAATGACAAACTTACTACAACTGCGAGATAAAATTTATTGACACCTCAAGCGTAAAAGACAGATTGCTTTTCTCAGCCACATAAGGTGAAATTATCTTCCTGGCAGGAGGTACAAAAGACCAAGCAATTCCCCATCGACATGTTTGTCCCTGCACAAATTCAGTTGTCTTCACAATAGTGACCCCAACCTCTCGTAGCTTTACGATTAGGGACTTGAGGTTTGATTTCCTACCGACCATTGAAGTATACCATCTAAACAAACGACAAATGACAATGTCATAGGTATAGAAAAGAACATATAAGCATGTCACAACAAAAAGATGAAAACAAGAACTATACCGAAACGAGCACTTCAGTCTAACACTATCCTCAATAATGCGAGTGATGAAAGCCTTCTCCCCACCAGGACAAACCATCTCTTGAGGAGTCCCCCCACATGAAGTTTTCGGGTTCAGACCTGCTTCCTCCATTGACTCGAAAAATGGAGGATTGCACATGCAGAAGTCAAATGTCTCGCCATTCATGACCACACCAAAAAGGATAGGCAGTCCTGAATAACTTTTTTCCTCGACCGCATGATCACTTGTTGAAGAAGATATGGGCGCTGACTCTCTACCTACGTTACTGCCACAATTGCTTCTTTTTCCACAGCATAGGAGATCTTCCTTAGAAGAATCTTCCCCAAGAATGGCATCCACACAGCTGTCGACCTTTCTAATTTCAATTAGGTCTGAAATTTGAGGATTAGATTTAACATTTCGCTCTGCCCACTCAGATGCCACATCCGTCACATCTACAACCATTGGAGAAATATTATGATTTGGAAATTCAAAGGACACCTTCAGATCTAAAAGTCGACAACTGCATTGAAACTAAGCAGCTCACCTGAACCGACGAAGCTCCAACCCAAAAGAGATGCACCAAGTAAGGGATAAATGCAGTTTGCTCCAGTCCCTATGTCAAATCCCCTAATATTATCTGCCCTGTTATTAATCTTAGGAATAATTTCTGATGACAGAAGGTCTTCAATCCAGTGGATGTAATTAGATCTGTTGGGCACTGTAGGGCAAAGTTGCCCATCAGGAATCCACCTGGACAATAATCATTTTCACAATGAAAAAAAGAATAGCAGTATTCGAAACAGAAAAACAAACAATTATACCATATCAAAAGCCAAAAATAAAAAGTCCATCGGCCTTATTCAAAGCACTAACATATTTCATTCTCCAATCAGACTGTAATTTTCCTTCACAGGGACAGGCAGAATATGATTATTTTTTCCCTGGCATGATGAGAGTTACTATCATTTGAACTACAAAACAGGAGGAATCAGCCAGGTCTGCAAGCCTGAGGGATATAAAGTAACGATGATATAAGCATCAGAATGTGCATTTGAGTAGAATGCAAATGCAATAACCCGCCCAACTAGTTAGCATATTATTCAAACTTTTAACTTCCTAAAGATTCAAAACAGGTGGAAGATATGATCTGCAGAGCCATTCACCTCTACATAATAATATACATAGCAAGGCACAAACTAAGCAAACGGTGGCCGCAATAAACAACCAAGCTCTTTTTTCTCCAATAAGTGGGTCAAGTAAATGGGCTGTCCTGTGCCACTATGTTCTGTTAAGTACCATTCAAATGCTTGGAATCTTCTTTCCAAGTTTCTATTCGCGCATACAAGATTATAAGAACATGGCCAACATCACCAACAATGAAATTATTATACCAACCCGAACCAACTTGCAAGCAAGTTATTGTTACTCAGACATAGAGCAATTTGTAAGGTCTTATCGTTTGTCATCAAATTAGTCATCTGAATCTTAAGGCTCATCAGACAGCTCCTTCACCAGCTATTATATCAGTGTTCATACTCATGCACGGAAGCGAACTCCCAAAAAAAAATCACAAACACCAACCAGAAAAGCATGCGCAGATAGACCACCACAATGGGTCAGCCATAAACCAGCAAAGGCGTTCAAAAGTTCGAACTTTGCCCGGTGAAATGGAGGGAGTACCAGTCGAGGCCGTGGTCGTGGAGGAGCAAGACCCGAGTGAGCTCGCGGGTGGCGTTGAAGTCGGTCCAGTCGATCCTGGGTCGGCCGTCGCGGCCGTAGAAGACGAAGGGGTTGAAGGAAGGGTAGAGGGAGGCCAGGAGCGCGAAATCGGGCGGGTTCTCGGAATACTTGTTCCTCGGGTGGATCGTGGGTCTGGGCTGCTCCCTCCTCCGCTTCTTGTTCTTCATCCTCCGCTCCTCGCCCTTCGAAAAAGGTCCTCCCTCCCGGGTCCTGCGGCTTCAAACCTCCATCGCCGACATCCCTCTTCCGCCATTAATCAAACAAGAACTTGGTGGGGACTTGTTCGTAATTCCAATGCACAATTCGGGTCGGTGCGGGTCGGGTCGATCCATAGTGGAAAACCCATTGAACTCTGTCGGCGCCCTCTTGGACATTCGGAGCCGGGTTCATCCCGGGTCGTTCGGATCCCTCCCCCAGCCATTGGACCATGACGCAAATGGTCTCATTTGGAGAAATTCTTACATAGATTCGGATTCGGATCAAGGTTCGGACCTGTCATTTCGATTTCTCTAAATTATTGATTTAGTGAAGCTTATGTACCTATTCACGAGAAACCCTAAAGTTAACAATTGTGATTACGACTGTTTAATATTTAGAGAAGAAATTCTCATTCAATTAAAATCGCGACAATCATGCCTATTCATTCAATTATGTCGAGAGAAAACTAATACATCGAACATGCATATCTGTTAACCACGAAGAAAAGGAGAGGAGACTAAGGATGTCACTCTCAATTTCACCTACTCCTCTTCCAACCTTCTCTTCTTTTTGAGTTTTTTACTACATTTTTCCGAAGTAAATTTCTCACCCAAATGTCAAATGAAAAGTATGGATTTATAATCAAATTGACACAAATGCCCTTTTCTAGAAAAGTAAAAGGGAAAACAAAATACTAAGTCTTTTTATCCATGAGACAATAGTACCCATGATTAATTTTTTCAATGTGAACAAGTTTATGCGATAACAGACATAACGAATGGCGGCGACTTGCAGAAATAACACACCATGTCATCAAAAAATTAGGTTGGCGATGTGTACAAAGAGTGGTGTTTTTGCCGTAGATCCAAAGTTTAGGGTTCATTAGAGAGGGAATACAAGCAGAAAAATCAAATGAAAAGATTCGACCACAAAAGGATCGAAATTAAAAAAATGCAACAAGGAGGGAAAATGCCGAGTGCATCCGAACCGAGTTCGGCCCCCATACTCAAAAGTAGGGGCCCCAACTGAGTTCCAAACCCGAAAATTTGAGTTCAAAATCTTGATTTTTAATCTAAGATTTGAATTTCGAAATTTTACAATTCTGCGATTCTAAACCCAATTGCAAGATCAAATCGCGTTAAAATCTGAATTGGTAGTCCGAAATTAATATCTTAAAATGATCCCAAAATCATTAAAATAAATTTAATAATGTCGATATCTTAACTCGTCATATTTGTATGACATGGGAAAGAAAAGAAGCGATTTTACAAGTTTCGATCCCATGTTGGATTGGGAAAAGCCAAAAAGAGAGAATACTTGAGCCAAATTAAGTAAGAAAAAACATGCGATTGGGATGAAAAAAAAAAATTTGTGTAAAACGCCCAAATGATAAGTCTTGTCATTGATTTGGCTTCGACAAAGTCTTAGATTTTTTTTTTCAATAGGACTAAAAATCATCAGGCAAATTACCAAAAAAATTATAAATTATAATAATTTTGTCAATTCAGTCGTAAATTTTCTTTTGCCAATTGAGTTGATACCTTTTATATTTGTGCCAATGCAGCTCGTTCGGCTAATTTTATCGGAAATTGTTAATATGGACATTGTCGTCCTACATGACGCAGCGGACACCAACATTGACAGTTTTTAATAATATTTTGTGAATTATTTTTGTTACATTTTAATTTTTTCTCATTCACTTTCTTTCTTTTGTTTTTTTTTATTTAACCTTATCTACTTCTTCGGCCTACGTTACACCTTGGCAATCATCCAGCGACCTCCCCGGCCATTGGAGAGGACAAGCCTCACCTACCCCTAGTGAGGCTCAATGACGACAAGGTCTAGCCTTGCCCCTCACCAGTGATGGTAAGGCTCGACCTTGCCATGGTTGGGTAAGGCTCGCCCTTAGCCTCACTAGTGGCTGGCTAGGGCAAGTTTCGCTAGAGACTGACGAGGTCAATTTCGTTGGTCCTCGCCTCTATCTGATCTCTAAGGTTCAATAACTGACTAGAGAAAGAAGGAAGAGAAGAAAAGAAAGAAAGAGAAAGAAATGAAAAAGAAAAATAAATAATGATTTAACAAATATCATTAAAATTTATCAATGTTAGCATTGGTCACATCGTATAGGATGCCCATCATTTAACTTAATGATTTCCGATCAAAATAATTTGAATGTATTGAATTAGCCTAAATATAAAATGTTTGTGACTCAATTTACAAAAAAAATATTTACGAATAAATTGGCATAATTGCAATTCATTAAGACTTATTAAGTAATTATCGCAACAATCATCAAATCCATTTGGAGAAGCTCACTTCACGTAGATGATGAGTTTAGCTCGATGACCACATAAAATATGTTCTAATCGCAATCTAGACTTTTTTGAAATTTTTTTTTTATTATGCTTATATCGTAAGTTGAAAATTTAATTTATTTGTCTTTGAAGTATGTTAGATTTTCGATAAAGATATGAGTCATGGAACTATAAAAGTAGTTAATTTTTGTATCTTGTTTTATTTACTTGTATGAATCATCGGAAATTATATGTGTGTATTCTCACTCTTTATAGTGCTTATAATGTTATTATACAGTTCATTTACCATTTAACAATGATACGATTGACAGATTCCTAGCTTATTTTATGGTGCTGATATTACGAAACAACTAAGACAATAGAATGATAAACTTTTTGATATTATCGATAAGTGATAAACTTAGCTCGTAAGAGCATAATTTGATGAACAGCAAAAGTCATCGATAAATTGAAGAGTATTAACAACTCGCCAATGATGACATCAACTTGTCAATAAAGTCATTGACAACACAATGTAGAAGTTACTGATGAAAGCCTTAAAGACTTAGAAAACCGATTGACAATCATCAACACCAAACAATCGACACAAAGACATAATAGTTGGGTGGATATGTTCATTGCCCCGTTAGTAAGTGTTCTATCTACTAGGAGTTAATGGATAGGGTAACTTCTTGCAATCATCATTTGTGAGTTACTTATTTATTTGAATTCCTAAGTAGTAACCGCCATTTGTAAATAGCGACGGTAAGCTTTAAATAGCCACATTATACTCTTTGTAAAGGAAACCAATCAATTAAAGAACTCAACTTTTTCATGAATTTATTTTTATCTTTATCTTTCCAATCTTAATATCTTTCAATATTGATAATTTGGACGTAGATATCCTGTCGTTAATTAAATTCCGAAGTATATCTTAATAGTAATTTTCGAATCCTAATCGCCAATAGAATCCAATGCATCTTTGTAATCGCATTTTGTCGTTAATTAAATTTTAATAAAGATTTTTATGTCATCAAGCTTTATCATTGATTAAATTCCATTGAAGCATAGTTGTTCTTTGTGTCCTGTTGATACAAATCGCGCCCAAATTGTCATGGGACCCATCTACTCCTAATAAAATCAAAGAATGAATTTTAAAAAAAAGTATTCCATGAAGAATACATTTTTAGCAAAACATCTTGTGATAAGGTTATGTAAACCTCTTAATAATTCTCCTCAAAAAAATGTATTTTACAACCTTGGCTCCAAATGGAACATTTTGCATCCAAATCCATGATTTTCCGCTTGTTTGATTCGAGCAAATTGTCTCTTTCAATTTGATGAATCGCAAATCTAATTCGCAAATTGTTCAGTTGGAGACCATGGTTTTTCTTTTTAGCAAAGTTTAGCTATTGAATTCTTCTATGACTCAAGCTGAAGCTTTGGCTCTTCTTGAAACCCTAACTTTCCTTCAACTGCGATTTGAGGCGAGATTGGAGGTGAAATCAGATCTCCAATGTGATGAGATGAGTTTTGAACGCAGATCGGACGAATTGAGATGTTACTGCTCTTAATCAGCGAGGCTCGGGGCAGAATACGGCTTTTAACTCATCTTAACTTGGTCTATTACCCGTGTGATGCAAATCAAGTGGCGGATTGGATTATCAAAACCCAAAGACGATGCGTCCTTCCTTCAATATTTGTTTTATACTCCCTTCAAATTCTTTGGGCTCATTAAAATGGTGTACGCACAAACTATTTTCAATGAGAATTTTTATTCGAGGAGATCACAAGAGGGAACACAAATTCAAGCCATTCAACATATCTATTTAGATCCACTTTCACTCAAAAGTTTAAATTAATGAGTTATGAGCCAATTAGGATATGTTAACTGTTCAATACCATATTAATTCTCTGGTGCAAGATTTCTCTAATACAGCTGATACTTTATCCTGATAGCTCAACCAAGATTTAGGGTTCTATCAACCTCGTATATGAGATCTGAGATCTGAGGCTTGATCACCACACTAAGCTCGGGTTCGATGACGACCAAGATGAATCCGTGCGTGGAATTCGAAGGTGATGGTCGTCGATTGAGACTCAAATTGTCAATGATGGAGATATGTGGAGAGGGGGGTAACGAAAAGTGAAGGTTGCTGTACAGATAGAATGGCGAGGCGATTACGATAAGTGGGTGGGGTGTGTAGCGGTAGGTGATGATGCGTAACCAAAAGTAAAGTGGATATTGTGTATGAATTGGATGGTGTAACAATCTTGATTAGCCTTGAGCGATTTTAAATGTGATTTGTTGGCGGTCGAGTTCATGGGATGCACAGGGTACAACTTTGGACGTGGTGCCCATTGTAGGGTTTGTCGAGTAGTGTGACCTACAGAAATTGACAATGCCAGAGAAGGACGAGGCATTGAACCTCAACATGAGTAGGGTTTGTCAAGTTATTCCATAGCTTCTTGTTTGTGACATTAAAGACGATTCACGGAAAGGAAGAAGATGAATAGTACCAACAAAATAAAAGATAAAAGAAAGAAATGAAAAGAAAATCAAGACAATTAAAAAAATTAAGCAAGATACCTTTGTTCAGAGTGAAATTTTCGTTCAAAGTTTAGCACTAAATTGAACGAGCTGAAAAGTTTATGATTAAATTTGCATATGTATAATTTGGGACTAAAAATTGCATCTTCCCTGAAAATGTGGTGTAAGAGAGTAAGGATCCATTTGGTAATGCTAATTAATTTTTTTATTTCTCGAAATAGAAAAATAGTCACTGAATATATTTAAAACTGAATTAACAAGTGAAAAAAAAAATCTACTCTTTTCATTTGTAGGAACAATTTCTTTGAAATAAGTTTTTTCCCTTTTTTCCTCTTCTTTTTATTTTTCTTTCACGTTCTTCTTCCTCCTCTAACTAGTTGCCCAGCAATGGCTGGCCAGGCAAGTCTCGCCATAGTTGGGCAAGGGTCAACCTAGCCCAAATCTAGTAAGTCAAGATCTCACGGTAGCTAGGCAAGGTTGAGTCTCACTGGTAGCTAGGCAAGACTTGACCTCGCCCAGCCATGGTGAGGTTGAGCCTTGCCCAGTCGTGGGGAGGCCGAGCCTTGTCGGCTCGAGTTTCTGCTCGATTGTCAGCCATTGGTAAGGGCTTGCAAGTTGCAATTGGCTAGAGGAAGTAGAAGAAGAAAAAAGAAGGAAAAGAAGAAAAAGAAGGAAAAATTCAAAAGAAGAAGAAGAGACATACCATAAAAATAGAGTTGTACCAAACATATTTTTGTTCTTTTTATATTTTAGGACTAATAGTTACTAAATACATTATTTTGTAAAGAAGCTCATAGAAGGAATAAAAATAGAAAAGAGCTATTTCTGAAATTAAATTATTTTCGAGAATAAAAATGTTACCAAAAGTATCCTTAGATGAGATTTTTTATAATCTAGCCACTAGTTTGGTCAAAGAGTTATGTACTTTATGAACTTCTAATGTAATAAGTTCCAAAAAATAATGTTACAATGTTAAGATTATGAGCACAATATAAATGATCTATTTTTCTTTAATACACAATTTTTTTGGTTTAGATAACTTATTGCAAGTTTCTAATAGAACTTAATAGTTTGGTAATATTAAAGTAGCATGAGTTGTTTATTCCATACATATCCTCATAATAATATAATTCATTGTGTTATAAGTTAACTTTAATTTATTGAAATTAATATATTATACAAACTAAGTGAATTTATTTATTTAATGTAATTGTTCTGCTGGACAAGATCAAATTCTTCGAAGAAAATCAATTATGCTTTAGTTAACAATAATACAATTATCAATCATTTATTAGAGCGGATTTAAAAGTTTCAATTTTTTCTATCTTAACTCTTTGTGTAAATAATTTGATTTTTATGATATCAATTAAGTGAACTAGATGTTGCAAAATATGTTATATGGGATTCTTAGTTCAACGAATTTTTAATCAAGTGAACTAGTTATAAAGAAATAGGTTATATTTGAAACCCTAAATCTAATTATTTTGATAATTGATACTTATTTTTATAAGTGAGATTTGATAAAAGGATGTAACTTATCGTTTCAAATTTAGTTAGTACACTTAAATAGAGTGAATTATATTTTCAATTAAATGGATTTCCTACAATCCACTATTGTAAATTCTTGAAAAAAAAATAAACGAGATCATTTAAGTACCATTTAAAGATTCCTTAATCTATTCAAATTTAAACTCAAATATTCTAACTGTAGATAAAACATATAAAAGTTTTATTACTAAAATTTAATCCATGAACTTTGTCCTCATCCATATATTCAAAAATCAAATTAAATGAATTTATTTATACACTATTTTTTGTGCATTAAATTGTATATGCCTTTAGTTTCCTTCGGTTTGTTCTCCTTTTGTTTACATTTCTATCAAGAGGTTTTCTTTATTTTTACTATTCCAATATTCCAAAAGTGAGCAATAATATGTAAGAATGTGATTAGACATAATTTCTTCTTCTTTTACCTTTAAACTCAAATATTTGAATTGTAATAAAAACACATAAGTTCTATAGCTAAACCTTTTTACACATCACTGGATATAAGTCATTGCTTTGCAAAATGGCAAAATAGTTTATTACTTTAACTTTAAAAAGCACGTTCTTTTCAATTGGAGCCCATCTCTCTCTCTCGTTTGGTGATGAAATGACAATTTGAGGGCCTAGAAGGCAGAATCTTATGTGGGGTAGCACGAACTTTAGTTCTTCTTTTAATGCAATTCAAGGGATTAGGACTTAATCCCAAAGCAAGTTGTACTATCTTTGTTCTTTCCATAAGCTCAATTCGAGGGTCTTAGTGGTTTGATCTCGAATAAGATTAACACCATCTTTGATTCTTTTTCACAAAACAGATTTAAGGACTTGAAGGCTCCTTAATCTCAAATATAAGACGGTTGAGGTCTTGATGACCCGAATATTTGGTGAGGTCTTGACAACATTTTCTGAAGTCTCAATCTGAATCATTAAATCCGTCAAGGTTTTCAATTTTCGAAGTTCTTTCATTTCAAAGAACTTGATAGCAACTCAACACAATCTAAGGTCTCGCTCAGTCTATTCCAAAATGAATAAAGAGGCCTCTTATTTATAGAGAGGATGTAAGTAGGTTTTTGATCATCGTGATCGCCCTTGATTAGTAAAAATTAAGATTGTATATTTACAATTGATATTTCGACTTGCATTTACTTTTATTTAAGTGTTAATCTGATGTAGCTCATCCATCGACCAGGATCTCCGTCCAAGTTGAATTGTTCTTGTACGAACACATATGCTAATTTGATTGCATAATTGCATTTGCCAATACTATTTGTTGAGCACTGAAATATTTATTAAAAATTTTATATTAGGTTCAAAAGTATCACTGTTTACGAAAACATATAAGAAGCTAAGTTGAAAATAAGTCAGGTGGTTAAGAGTAAAATTTAAGATACATTTCTAGTTTTTTCTAAATTCAAACTTAATAATACATATAATCTTGATATACTTTCTCTTTATTCATTTTTTTAAACATTTAGGGTCAACTAATTTATCTTTTTTGAAAATTCTTTTACTAATTTTTTTCTGTTTAAGTTTAAACTCAACTAATTTTCTTTATTTACATCAATAATATATAGAATTAGGTGGATGACAATATCATTAAACTCAAGGATAATTAGTCCAATGTACACCACATGACAAAAGTACGGCACATATCACGTGGCAAACACATAGGCAAGGTATAGTGACACTTAGAGTGAGCATGGTTTCAAGGTAGAATCAAAAAATTGTGAACCAAATCAATAAGAATTGGCTCGGTTTCAAATTCTAAGATACGTAGGGTAGGTTTCAAATTTCAAAATTTGAAAACTTATTCCGCTGGAAAGGTTTCAAGTTGCTCGACTTGAAACTTGGGATTTGAAGCCTAAAACTTGCAACTTGGAATTTGTGTTTTTCTTCATCTATATTTCCGCACGATCTTGCAGTATTGGTATCCAATGATGAGTGGTAATGTAAAATTATTAGTTTAAGTCCTTAATTTTCAGTAATATCCATAACTAAAGCTTTTCCTTTTTAATGTTTCCCATTTTTCACGTATTTAAATATGAGTCGAGGTCAATGGACTGTAATATCAAATTATGGTCATTAAAGTTCAATGGACTGTAACAGCAAATTATGGTCATTAATAGTTCCCTACAACATATAGAGCATGTTTAACCTTAGAATATGTGATAGTATAGGTTTTAGATCCTAAAATATGTATGATAGGTTTCGGATTCCAAAAGACAAGAAACATAATTTAACGAGTAAGTTTTAGGGTTCTAAGTTCCATTTAAAACATATAAAAAATTTGGAAGCACTCACTCCTAATGCCACCTAATAAGCAATAGAGCAAATAGTCTCTCGATTTCAGCCTTAACAAAGTACAATAGATTAGTCTAAAACTTATTGGAATGCAATCACATGAGTAGCAGGTGAGGTATTTTCAAAGAGATTTCGATAAATCAAATATAGTTTTAGATTGATATTTTGATGTTCCATTTAAATCGGTCGAGCTTATTTCGCACTGTCACAATTCACATTAACATTTCATATTAAGAAAGCAACTTCCAAAGTATCTCTCTTGTAAAAGTCACATACCAAACCCCATTGGAAACTGCAGATTAACTTTGACCTTAAGTGATTTTCGAAGGAAAATTAAACTCAAATGTTATCAATTTATGCTAGCCTAACTCGGCATTCAAGACGATGTAAGGTAGATGTCATGTGATATTCCCATGATCTCTTACCTTCTCTTTTAAGTTGTTCGCATGCACAGAAAGCACCCAATCGCTTCTCTTTCGAAGCAAAAAATAGAAGAAAAGAACAAGATAAAGGCTTCGAATTGTTCACTTAAAATCTAATCTAAAGGGGCAAAAGAGAATTAGGTCAAAAGTTCAAAAAAGAAAAATCCAAAATCCAAATGGGTAAATCCGTAATTCCACCTCCGCCTCTCCGTTTTTCTAACCTTTTCTGCATATATATTCTTCCATCAGGAGCAAAGCGCCACCACGCCTCCCCCCACAACCCCAGAAAAGTTCACGAACCCGCTGCTCTCAAGCAAGAAAAGAGAGAGAGAGAGAGGAGGGCAAAAAGAGATCTCTTTTCCATCTCTCTCGCCGCTTCTGGGTGGTGGGTCTTGTTGCTTTCTGCGATTTTCTCAGCGGCGAGGTCGATTTCGGAAGGGGCCATGGCGGAGAGGATCACGGGGAAGGTCAAGTGGTTCAGCGACCAGAAGGGGTTCGGCTTCATAACCCCTGATGACGGCTCCGAAGATCTCTTCGTCCACCAGTCCTCCATCCAGTCCGAGGGCTTCCGCAGCCTCGCTGAGGGCGAGACCGTAGAGTTCCAGATCGAGTCCGACGGCAGCCGCACCAAGGCCGTCGATGTGACCGGCCCCGGCGGCGCACCGGTGCAGGGGAGCGGCCGCGGCGGGGGCGGGGGCGGGGGCGGGGGCGGAGGGAGCAGGGGAGGCAGGGGTGGGGGCTACGGTGGCAGGAGCGGTGGTTATGGGGGCGGCGGCGGCTACGGCGGGGGCGGCGGTTACGGCGGTGGTGGGAGTTACGGCGGGGGAGGTTACGGCGGGGGCGGTTACGGTGGCGGCGGAGGTGGGGCTTGTTATAACTGTGGGGAGACTGGGCACATGGCGAGAGATTGCTACCAGGGCGGCGGCGGAGGAGGAGGAGGAAGGTACGGAGGTGCCGGTGGGGGAGGAAGGTACGGCGGAGGAGCAGGAGGAGGCGGCGGCGGTGGCGGGAGCTGCTACAACTGTGGGGAATCTGGGCACTTCGCCAGGGAGTGTCCCAGGAATGCTTGACTGAGGTAACGATAATACAGATGGATTAGGTCCATAAAAAAATCGTCTTGGTTTGGCGAGTCTTTCTTTTTCTGGTGGGTGAGCTTGGTGCACTGTTTTTGGTACATGGGACTCTTTTTTTGGGTCATCTATTTGTCTTTGTTAACTTTGTGTGTTGCTGTGGTTCAGTTAACGGTTAACCCTCAAGAAGATGTGTGATTTTCTGCTGGGTGAATGCTATTTTTGTTCCCTTGTTGTTCTGTGACCTGTTGTTTCCTTGCTGGATTGAGCCTTCAATGGCAGTTTGGACCGGACTGTGAATTTGCAGGGGATGAGTGGTGAATCTTTCGTGGTTGTGATTTTACCAAATGAACTCTCTTGAAATGGGGGTTTATAGGGATTGCCATCCTTTGCTATTTTGTGTTTGGTTCAACTTTCACAAGTGCAGGGGATGAGTGGTGAACCTTTGATGGTTCTGATATCACTCATATGGGCTTTCCTCAAGTGCGTGTTCATAGAGATTGCCATTCATTTTGATTGGTCTTTTGGTTCATCTCTCGTTGGATTGATCCATGTTCTCCTTTGGGTGTTCCTTGGTGAGCTGTTCTGATCTTACAGACCAATCTCTATTAATATTTAATGGCAGTCGACATGGGGTATGAGATTCAAGACTATTGTGATTGTCAAAGTCCCAATTAATGTAATCTCAAATAGTACTTGTCAAAGAGCAATCCCTAAGCACTCCCTAACTCACATATAAGGAGATCTGCAGTGTTTACTGTATCAATTTTTCTCTTGATAAGTGTTTGAATGCTCTGGAAAGCAAAACCATTCCTCTGGAAACCAAATCCTTATAAAGTATATGTAAGATTACCATGACTTGAACATATATGTTTGATTTCCAGAGGATTCTCTCGCAGCAAAAGGAATCCTAATCCTGTGGAAATCAAATCTTATTAAAGCATAAGTACGATTAACATGATTTGAACATGTCTTTAGGGAGGGAATATTCTTTGCAATGATGCTAGCGACAAGGAGTGGAAGGAGACTTTGTGTTTGTGTGGAATTTGGTTGCCTATGTTCTGAAACAGAAATGAAAAGCAAGTGAAAGTGATGTGTGCTTGGGCCCTTTAAATGTTCTCTTTTCTGATGGAGGTGGAATCGTAGGTGGTTGGAAATCTTTAGCGCCTGCCGTTGTTTTGGAAAAAGCTTCGGTAGAATGGATTGGGAACATATATTTAATAATGCAAAGCCTAAAAGTCTCCCAATTATAGGAAAACACTGTTCTTAAGTCTTAAAATCTTTTTCGTTTTGGGTCTCTGTGGTCCATCATCACTCGGTATTCGGCCATTAAAGGAGAGTACAGAGTTTGCTGGGAAGTGGGGTTCTAGGTTTCTCACGGGTCATCCAAAGGGTTTCTCAATGGTTCAATTATCTTGAAAGTAGATGCATGACCAAGTGCATAAAGTGGGTTCGATGATTTCGGTCATTGATGGGCATTTTCGCGAATCCAATTCATCATGATTTTTTTTTTTTGGTAACGATTAGATTCGTGATGTTGGTGACTGTTCGATCAAATAAGAATACTTTGTGGTCATTTGTTGTGAAGTGCTTTTGTAGAAGGACAGAATGTATTAGGGTACGGTATCTTGAGGATGGCGTATCGGTCTTTTTGAGAAATCTTCATAAATCCTGGTGTTATTGAATAGAGTTTTTGCAGATTTCGTCTATGGGGGACTGCGAATTGGACCAGCAGTTTTGTCACTCGATACTTGTCAATTTCTTCTTAAGTTTTATCACCAGCTTCTTTTTAAATTATCCGTTTTGGTCCTCATTTTCCATCGAGTAGAGTCAAATGAACCTTTCCCCTTATCCAAAAGGGCCAACTCAATCGTTGGCCAAGAAAAAAAGAGGGCCAACTCAGTCGCGATTGAGTTGATGTTGTGGGGGACTGCCAACCATGTTCAAACTGAAATTTTCTTCCTGTGTCTTTGAAAATGTAGAGGTTTCCCTCTGTCATTAAGGCTTCAGCCTTGGAAAGGACACTTTTCTGGAGCGAAATTGTGAACTTAAACGCCTACTTTAACAACTTGGTGGTGGGTCTCTGTTAGCGTCGTTGTGTAGCAATTTCTAAGAAGGTTTATAATCGAATTGAACGAAAATGAGGTTGGTCTCGTGTAGAAAGTCATTCATGTTGGGTTGATTCGTTCTCACTGTTGGATTAGGCCCTATGGTGATGTTTCAATTCCAGGAAACCCTAAACCTACAAAAAGGTCTGGTAAAAACCTTGGAATGGTGACCGGGTAAACTTGGTTACGGTTAACACTTAGAATTGGCCTATGTTAACTACTTGCATGCCCGTGATTCATAGTCCTAGTGGCTTGATGTATGAGGATCTTGTTTGACCTATAGCTACTTGCAGCTGCTATATCTGTGAGAAGTTCTGCAGCTTTTTATAATTTGTTTGGCAAACTCGTTGAAGTTGCAACAACCTTGAACTGCCGCACTTTCAATTTCAATACACGTGTTACTACGATAAGCACAAGTCATGACACGGCACGACTCAAACACAACCATCGTAGTTACAGTGTAGCCACAGCTATATATGTCGAAACAGGTGCGATGTATTTTTTTCTACTTTCTAAGAAAGAATTACTTATTTTTGAAAAAAGAATCACATATATACGTATAGTTGTATACATATATATACCTAACTGTTCATTTAGATACTAATTACACGCCTTAACCTTTCATAAAGCATGTTTGCACCTTCGTGTCGGTAAATAAAGGCATCTATTCGCCATATTGCCATTCTTTTTTATGTCCCAAAGTAACCCATGATATTCTCCCACCCACCATCGCACAAGGTCATAAATCCCAAGCCACAAAAAACAAACCCATGCCCCACTCCTCAAGTCCAGCCGCTGTGGCCACTCGCCTAGTCGTCATTGTCGTCGATACGGGGGAGGATTAGCTGTTGTCGACAATGTGGCGAGTGCACCCAAATCAAGGGAGTTGTCCCTCTCTCCTCCACCTGCTGTCACTCACGACTCTTTCTCTCTCACTCACTCTCTCTCTGCGCATGCGCCTGCCACGTATGTCCGTGGTTGCCATGGTCACCGAGGTTGCAGGATCACGGTGGCCCATTTTAAAGCTGTTGTGGTTGACCAATGAAAGAGACGATGAGAAAGAGAGGCACAGAACAGAGTAACAGGTGCAAAAACACTCACAGAGAGAGAGAGAGAGAGAGAGAGAGAGAGAGAGAGGAAGCGCGGCCAATGGCAATGCCGGTTGACGGAAGTGATGATAGGAGACTGATGATGGGAAGGTAGTGGCATGTCTGCGGTTGAGAGTTTGGCCGGTTTGAGACTAGGGAGTTTGTTGACGCCTCAAATTTTCTTTAATAATAATAGTAATAATAGTAATAATAATAAATTCGAAAATAAAATAACAATAAAAATTAATAAGTGAAATAAGATAGAAAATGGGCTTGGCCCACTCGTAATCCGGCCCACACCCATTATCACATTTTGCATGGCCTGCGGCCCAGCTTTCCCTTTGCTCTTTCTTTTATTCTTTCTTTCTTTATTCCTTTTATCTAGTCCATTTCCAGTTCATTGAAGCCCAGCTCATCTCCTCCAATCTAGCTCCTTACATGAGGCGAGGGGCAACGATCGAAGTTCACCAACGAGCAATCTAGCATAACCTCGAAAAAGCATGAACTAGAGGAGAATCTAAGAACGTAACAAATTCTCTTAGAGGCAAGTGTCATGAGCTGATCGATTCATGACTCGTTCCTCACTCAAGACATGCGGCCTTAGGAAGCTCGCTTTCTAAGTCAACCTTCACCCACTCAAATCTCATCATGCTTTTAGAGAGAGAAACTTTACAATTGTATTACTCGTGAAAATGAGATAATGTAAATGGGGAAAGGATGTCCCTTTATATACAAAGACTCGCGAAATATCGTCCGTAGATCCCTTCTAGATCTAATAGGGGAGATTTCATTTCATGTCTACCTAACTACTTGTCATAAATGCACACACAACAATTTCATATATGGCGCGCTCTTGGAATATTCTTGAATTCTCCATAACTCCATAGGGTCTTTTTCCTTGAAGAGCCATGGTCCATCTTGTCCAAAAAACCTCTTAGACGATCAATTTCCCGAACCATGTCATTCTCCCCCACCTAATTTGGCGACGCCCTCATCGCGCCCTCGTTGCAAGGTATGCCTCGACATGCTTTTGGGATTGCCACAATGACTTGGAAAGTTTCCATGTTGCTTCACTATCTAATAACCCCTTCCATAAGATTAAATACTCATTCCTTGGTGCGCAATACCTCTTCCTGACCACCCGATCCGCCAAAATGCAGTTGGTCATATGAGGTTTTACTCGAAGCGGCACCCATTGCGACTTACCCCAATTTGGATCCTCCTCATCAGCATGGAAAGGCTTTAGTATACTTACGTGGAATACCTAGCTAAATGAATCAGATTAACCCTAGATGGTGCCGATATAATATCTTCACATTGTGTTTTGATCGAAAATCACATCGAATCTAGATACGTATTCATTTGCATATACGTGCATCATTTGTTTGATAGAATGTCTAAATGATAATAATATCTGAAGTATTGGAATATGCTCACATTTTTAGTTTGGGTAAGATCTAGTGAAGTTCGAAATGGTTTATATTGAAAAATTATGCTCTACTTAAATCTCCTCCAGATTTGATTTTTAAATTTTTTGTTCTAAATTGCACCCCCAATGTTCAATGATATGCTTAAGAGATGCACCGGGTCTATGTTCATGTGATCATCTATTAAACTTGTCTTCAACTCTCCATTGTATTGTGCTTGTTGAGAATCATGCATGATCTCCATTTCCTTGTGATTTCTTAGACCTATTTATCAGCCGAGTCAATCATGGAACAAGGCCTACCTCATAGGAAATTCGACTTGTGCCGACGATGGCTACGATTAAAGACCGTCATTATTAATTATCAATGTCCTTGTGTTCTGCCATCTAGGGGTGTGCAACCGGACCGGATAAACCCGGTTCCCGGACCGGCCCACCCGAAAAACAGGGCCGGGAACCGGTTCCTGTTGAAAACGGTTCGGGAATCGGTTCCCAAAATGAAGAACCGGTTTGAACCGGTCCGGGAACCGGTTCCAAGGGATTACCCACCCGGAAACCGGTTCCAGACCGGTTTGAGAACCGGTTTTGTTCCCATTCCTCAGCCCAAAACAAGGCAAAACAGAGCGCGCGCACACACAAAAAAAAAAAAAACAAAGGGGTGGTTGGCGATAACTTGACTTCAAGCGAGTTGTGGTGTCGAAGCGGACGGAGCTTGATCGTGGGTGAACTGTTGAAGCGCTCGCTCTCAGCTCCTCGTTCTTGTGTTTTGCTCCTCCAGGTCTTCCCCTTCCGAAACTTCGAGAACTCGACGCGGAGGAGAGTCAGGTGAGAACTTGAGAGGCGTTCTCCACCTCTTTGGATCTTCTTGGCCGAAGACCCCACCCTCCCCTCTGTTTTTTTCCTCTTTCCTTTTTTCCTTTGGCCGAAGACCTCTCCCCTCCCCTCTGTTTTTTCCTTATCGTTTTTTCCCTCCTCCTCCTTTTCTTTCTCTTTCCTTTTTTCTCTTCTGCCGTTTCTGCCGCTCACCCCTCCTTTGACTTTTCTCCATCACTTTCTCTTCTTTTCACTTCTTTCTTTTTGCCTTTTTCTCTCCACCTCTATCTCTCTCCTATTTTTCTCTCTTTTCTTCTCTGCCCAAGGACTGCCCTCTTCTGTCCTCTGCCCCTGCTTTGCTAGCCCCTTGCGTGTGCAGGTTGCCTAGCCCTACGCAGATCTCGTTGTTGCCGCCGAGAAGAACGGTCTGGGGGGAAGTTGGAGAGATGGGCGATGAGCAGTTGGGTTGTGGCTGGGTCGTGGGGAAAACGAATGAGCGATGGGCTTGGAGAGAAAAAAAAATTCGCGCGCCCACGCGAATGTGGGCGTGGGCCTATTGCAAAACAGGGTTAACCCGGTTTACCCTGGAACCGGACCGGAAAAACAGGGTGGGTCGGGTACAGGGTCTAATATAAACAGGGTAGGGTACAGAGTCCAAAAAAATGGAACCGGTTCTAATAGGGTCGGGTACAGGGTTTAGGTCTGGAACCGGCCCACCCTGTTTTTGCTCACCCCTACTGCCATCAATGTATATACTTAGTTACTGATTGAGGTTCATTAATTACTAGATAAAATGTTACTGCTAGAAACGATTTTGTTACACGGTTGGAACCATGATTGGCTTCTCCAACCAGCAATAGACCGGCGATAGTCGTGTGTTAATCATCAATGCCGGCGGCCAAAGATTAGTCGATTGGCTCGCCGTCGAGGTCTTGCTTCGGGGAAGGCCCAATTTGAGTAAGGAGGCTCAGCAAGAAGACGAAGCAAAATGAAAAGAGGATGAATAGTAAATAAATAATAACAAAAGGAGTGAAAATAAAATAAATATTAAAAATAATTAGAAAAGAAATTGTGAAATTCAGATCCTAAAATGTGGGTCGTGTGGGTAATTAGAGCGAGGCGGGACCAGAATACCCGTGGGTCAGAGGCTGGGCTAGAATTGGTACTGGTAGGCTAGATTGGGCTCATTTGGGTTTAGGCTGGTCTTTTGCAAAATTGGATAAAGGCCATGGTCAATTTGAGCTGGGCCTTAAGCTCGGTCGAATTTGTGGACCCAACTCAAACCATTAGGGTCTAGGTTGGTGAGTCAACTGGGTCAGGGATGACCCGGTCTGAAATCCATTTCAGGAAAAACTAAAATAGTACACAATGTTTAGGAAAGTGATGACTCTAATTGGTTTCATTAGAATTTTAGTATCACTACTATAATTCTTGAATCAATTTTGGATTTTCACTTTTTTCATAATTTTTTAGTTTGGCTAAAAAAAGTGAAAATCCCTAGATAAAATTTGAAACCCAATTGAATAAGCTCTTAGAGTCTGCAATAGAAGATGTTTTGTATTGCTTTCTTTTTTGGAGACAATACTAAGATCGTTGATTGAGCATTTCTTTTCGATTATATTACACACTTTAATTACATTGACCGTTATCTTCCTTTTTAGCATGGTTAGGATTTGAATGAAAACATTACATGATCAATTAGCGGATTAGTCTTGTTGTAGATAAAGAGGCTGCATAAAAATAACTTAGTAAACAAGATAAGATAATCAAGCTTAGGAATTGAAATGGCACTACTTTATTAACTAGTGTAATCAAGTTCTCGTCTTTTAATCTCTGGTTGCATAAAAAGTGAAACATTCTTCCATGCTTTCACTTAGTTTCTAGTCGACCTTAATAGGCTAACAGTGACTCCTTAAACAAGTTTCTATTATTATTAACTCAATAAAAAATTCCATCCTTGCATGAGGTAGGGCTTAGGAGAGCCCGAGTTCGTAATAAATGAGTCGGATCAGATTATGATTAGGAGATGTGCTTAAGCCATCTTTTAGGAAGGCTCATTCAATTAAATGATGGCGTGAGGTAGGGCTTAGAAGAGCCTAATAAATGAGTTGGATCAAATTATGATTAGACGAGGCGTTTGAACCATTTTTTAGGAACGCTCATTCAATTAAACGATGTGTTTGAGTCGTCTTTTAGGAATGCCCATTCGAATTTCTCAATGGACGATACCTCTAAACCTATTTCCCCCCGAGGGCGGCACCTCGACAGGTAGGTCGCGATGGAGTTTTGGGGCTTTTAGAAAATGAGGTTGTTTTCATCATTTTAATTGGGCTGAAGAATTAAAAATGCATTTTGAATTGTAGGGACATGCAATTGGTGTTTAAGTGAAAATTGAGACATTTGTTTTATATTTTTTTTTTTGTCTTTTTCTTTAAGGACTCTTGGGGGCCAAACTTGATGGAGCAAAAAGAAGAAGAAAAGGTCAGCTCCAAGTAGGTTTATGAAATTTGGTCAGGTCCATGCTCTCCATTAGACTAGATCAATGGCAAGTCTAAGTGAGCTCAAGCTAGTCCTGCCTGATGAAAATTTTGACTATAAGCTCTTCTTGTGTACTAGGTATTTCGATGTCAAGTCTAAATTTGCATTTGTTTCAATTTTGGAAATGGATATTGGGAAAATACAATTGCTGAAAGTCTAAAATTCGTTTTTGGGAAATGCAAATTGCATTTGCTAAAAACTCTTTTATAAAATATTTTTGGGTCAAGTGTCTGGCAATTTTTTTTCTTTTTGCAAAGGACTTTAACTGCAATTTTTCTATGAGAAATAAAAATCATTAGCATTCCAAAAATACTGAAAGCTCAAGATAGGTGGAGATGTCTCTTGGGCTTTAAGCCTTCTCAGATTAACTTGCACCTTAAAGCCATTGGAAATGATTATCAAACACTCAAAAATTTCCCTGAGGCTTTCAAAATGCTGAACCGAATGCATCCTAAGTGTCCTTGTCGAGCAATGTTTTTTTTTTAGAAATTCAATTGTCGGACCTAGACAAAACCTTCTTAAATAGGTTGTGCCCGTTGCTTGCCTGGACTTGTTCATGTAATAGAACTAATCGGACCTGGCTTTAACGGCCGAGATTCATCGTCCAGGCCAATCTTTTGTGACGGGCGAAGTGACGAGCCACTGGGTTTACGATCACGAATTGGTTTTAAGAATCTAGAGTCAAGAAGCAAACATGGACCTGTTCTCTGTTGTTAGAAATGAGATTTCCGCTAGTTCCTCGTTAAATTGGGTTGGAAATGGTGTGGAAATGTTCGAGAACCACTGAAAAGATCATTTCTTAAGGATGATTTCTGCCCTTTGAGGCAGCCAAGAACGTAAGTCGCGTGATAATCCAGGATTCAACAAACTCTTGTTACTCGGCAATTTCCACTTTTGAGCGCGCAGCTATGCTAATGGCTCCTGTCCGATGCCATTACTTCAGGCTCCTGGAATGAAAGACGATAGACGGCCTAACTCATTTGGGGTTTGCGCCTATGGAACTATGGTGCTGAACTGCTACGTATCCATTACATACTAGGCGGCCTGTATTCAACACTTTACAAGAGCCCGCCACACTAATTCCTTAAGGTGAAAAGTTCTGTTCCTCTAATTAAATGAGAATTATGACTCTTGTATGTTCTCGATATTCAAAATAAAAAGGGGTGCTCCAAAGCCTGTGATGTGGACCTGTACATAAAAATATATAGATTTGTCTCTCTGGTAGAGATACTGGTCCCTAACTTTATTTATTTGCTTATTTAAAGAACTTTGGCCAGAGGATAATGGACTGAAATTGACTTCAACTGAAAAGACAAAGACCTTTCCCTCTCCCGAGCGTTGCATGCGCTTGCAAAGAGATTGGTGCTTTCTCGGAGTGAAGATACTACACACCCATTTGTCTTCATGAAAATTCAATTGCGCATCCCCACAAAGGAATCATGAGATTCCAAACAAAAGGAACCAAAGGCAAAAGCCATGCCTTCACCACCTAAAGTGGAAGCAAGA
The DNA here is from genome assembly GCA_019926035.1 of Melaleuca alternifolia. NCBI lineage: Eukaryota > Viridiplantae > Streptophyta > Magnoliopsida > Myrtales > Myrtaceae > Melaleuca > Melaleuca alternifolia. The sequence goes on along the minus strand of JAGKPW010002221.1, from coordinate 258,383 downwards.
CAGGGGAGTGTTCTCAAAGCCTTCAGAACCATCTGCGTCACCCCCTCTCTCTGTTTGCTTCTTTAATTATTAGGGTTTCGTCTGACCCTGAGCAGCAATATCCCCTCCTTGCTGAGAAAAGGATCTGAAAAGAGTAGATGAAAAGCGAAAGGTGCTCCTGAGTCCCTTCCTTCGCTCTTTCGCTGCATGCAGTGACTTTGGTCCTTGACTAATCGTTTTCAAGAGCCAAGTTGCCCTAAACAATGCTGGGGGTTGGGGTGGGGTAGGGAGAGAGGGAGAGAGAATCACGACGGACAAAGTTGTTTTAGATTTTAGACTTGGTAACCAATGAAACTGCAACATTTTTGTCCTTCATGTTTCCTCCAGCGATCTTGTACCAATGCTGACCCCAAGTTGTCTCCTGAGAAAAATCTGTACTTCAACTATGTAGGTTACAGCATGGTTGTTATGTCATTTATGATTGTTGAAATATCGCCCATGTTACTTGACAATGGTAACTCAAGTGTTTTTTTGCATTCATGGAATCTTCCTTCACCTATTAACTTAGGATTTCAGGTTATGCTTTCTTATATGGTATAAAAGTCAAATTTTAATGTTGGGTTTCCTTCTCCTTATTGATGTTTGAGGCTGGTTGCTGTCTAGCATCCGCTTGTATTTGACGCCAGGCACCCTTCCACTCATGAAGATGCTCGTGTCACAATGAGTGCAAATTTTGTCGGTGCCTAGTTTGCACTGTAAAGTTTCATTTTGGTAAAAGTTTATATTAATACTCACCTTACAAAAAAAAAGTATAAAAGTCAATGTTATTCCTTTTGCGAATGTGCATCAACTCCTGATTAGTCAAATTCCATGCGTTGCTCGTAATCTAGCTCGCATGTGAGAAGGATCGTTGAGATATTGTCATACACCGCCTGGCAATGAGTTTTGAATGTTCTTTATATCCATATAATCTCAACTTAATTTTTGCTTTGAACTTTTTAACGTGGCGTCGCTGATAAGTACTATCTCAAAGAAAATGTACATGCTTCATTAGCTCAACCTAGGGTTAATTTAATCATTTGTGGCGATAGATCATTATTCCTTTTTCTTTTACTATGAACGCAACCGTCGCGATATTTGTGCTTCTGCAAATCGGTGAAACATCATATCTCCTTAACGTTTAATTCGCTACGTGATTGGACTTCGATAATATTGTAACATCACTTTGTCTACAGAGAACGAGGTAGAAAAGAGGTGCAGCTGAGACAACTTTCTAAAGGCACGTTGTGATGCCCGCAGAGAGAAGGTCATCTGGAAGTAATCTTTATTTGACGTACCAGTCTTTGAATCATCACGATCCAACTCTCTGTCATGTCTTTGGCAAGTTTATAAGTATGGATTACCTAATCAAAACTTATGGTTTACCTATTATAGATTAAGGGACCTGAACCAGCTCGCTCTCAAATGAACTGGGCGAGTTAATCGGCAAAAGCCTTGATGTTCTTGCATTAACCTTCTGAACCGCTGCTTCTCCCCGGAGACCTTTCTCCAGGCAGAGTCGATTTTCGATCCCGAGTGACTCAGAGAAGCTTGAAATGCTTCAGCCATTTTGTCAAAGGATACTCATATACCAATTACTCCAACTTATCTTAAAAATGAAAAAAAAAAAATCGCGACGCAATTTGAGACCATTTGGTTCGAGTCCAGACCAGTTTCACAGGGTCCCAACTTAGGTCGTGTTTCAATAGTCTGGAACCATCCTTGATTGGGTATGTTCCAAATTCTTAATTGAAAATCAACTTACATTAAATTCGATCACCCTGAAGGTTAGTGACCTAATGGTAACACATCTCATGGAGGTGGGAGGATTTAGGAATGTCACTAGCCTCTAGAGGAAAAATTATTGGCACATCACTACTCTATTTCCCCGTTGAGTATTGATAGCCAATGTTTCTGTGGGCATTAGAAATGCAAATTCTCTTCTGTTCATTATTAGACACACATTTGAAAGAATTTTAGGATCATGAGTCCAATGTTCGATTCCCATTCTTCTCAATTAATGGGTCTTCCCTGTAAGTGCGTCATGAGCTTTAAACATTCTTTGATCGACCCGTGTCGAGCCTGCATACAGTCAGGCTATGTCAATCTTGATTACACTTTACGTGAACTAGAGAGGGTTGATCAAGAAGTAAAATGTAAAACATGTTGTTCTGAAATTTATCACTTCCATCCCATGTAGTTCTTTTCGAGCTGATAAGTAATGCCGCTACCGTGCAAACATGGCCCCAAACATTGACTGCTTGTTTAATAGCTTACATCGTTCCGCATTCCCTTCACTGAGCATCTGGACTAGTGTCGCACGATTCTTTGATTGGAATGAATAGAGTAGAATCTCTTTGGAGTCTCTCTAGTTCCTTTTCTTTCTTGAACCTGCTTTCAGTTCAACATATAACTTTTGCGTGGGTTTGGCATTTTATAATGAGATCAAAGGTACAATCATGACAGCTAACGAGTTAGCATAGCTGATTAGAGTTAATTCTCTTAAGGGTCAGAAAAAGAAAGAAGAATACTCATAAGAATGAACTGTTAACCGGTTGAAATGAACAGTTGAGAGCCAATTGAGTACATACTCATATCAAAAGATAGACACACAGATGGATCAATATTCTCTCCCTCTCTGCCTCTCAAGTACATGACAAAAACTATAAGCTAAATTCAGCAAATGGAAGTGGTGTCGAGGTGAAATGGAAAGATGGAAATAGACAATTTGGGGGCGATTGTGCATTTCAGTTCCTATAATCCTCTGCCTACTAGGAAAATCCCCCAAGCTTCTTCAGGAGTAGCATTTGGAGCTTTGTTTGGCATGACTTTGAGATTTCGCGAATTTCCGAGCGCTAATAGCAGAAAATGAAAAGGACATTCAAGGGTGTTGGAGGCCATGGCGAGGGTGTTGGAGCGGTGGAGATGCGGTGACGTTGAGGGGGTGAGGCATCGGCGGGGGAAGCGTAGGAGGAGGGCATTGATAACACTTGGTGAAGAGTCCGAACGTGTCGATCTGGTGGACGAAATTGGTCACGCTCGCCCACCCGCCGAAGCCGAACCCGACCACCAGCACCCACCCAACCACGAACACGTTGATCGTGTATGCCCCGATCCATCTGCCCACGAATTTCGGGGGTTGCTCCACCGCGTTCTGCACAGCACAAACAACCAAAGATTCAGTTAAGGAAATTGTTTCATGAAAATTTCTAGGACACCTCGCAATTGAATTTTACACTCTTAATGAATTCATTTCTCCCCGGTAGGTAATCAAATATGTGTGGTACTCTGATGAACAGATTCTCTGCTGTGGCAGCTGGAGGAATCCCTTAGTTTTTTTCTGACTTTGTACCATATGAACTGTTCATGTTCAACTTACCTCGTCTAGGTAAAAACACTGAGTCATGCCACCAAAAAAGAAAAAAACTAAAATGTGAAAAAAAATGTGAATATTTGAATGAATGTGTTGACATTACTCTTTCTCTAAACATCATCATTGGAAAACCAGCAGGCGTTCCGACAATGAATGAAAACAATGAATAATATTGCAATTCTTGAAATTCATCTCGTACTGTTTAATGAATAAAGATAATGCAAAGAGAAGGCAAGAAAAGGTGAAATCTCAGATGAGAAAAGGGCCAGGTCTGGTCTGCTGGACTGTGACCTCACGCCATCACCCTGTTTCTTCACCCACCTCTTCTGCCCACGCAGCCTTTGTTCATACGCATTAAAACAAATGTGCAGCAAGAGAGAGATTCCATTTAATTCTTTCACCAATTCGGTCAAAAGTTTCAGAGACAAGCAGCCGAGGCACTGACAGAAAAGCATCCCTCGCTTGCTCAGATTTTCCCAGGGCCACTGTCACTGGACCTTTCTATAATGTTTATCCAGGAAAGTTAATGAGAGAGATCAGAGTAAATTCGGTGGTTTACCTCTCTAGCAGCTGAGGATTTGAAGGTGAAGATGTAAGCCAGGGCGGGGATGATGTAGACGGTGAAGCTGACGAGGAGGGATCCGACGGTGGAGTTGATGGGGCCGAAGAAAGGGAAGATGATGGCCAGGAACCAGATAGGGACCACCACCGGCAGCCTCGCCGCTGCCCGCTTGCACATGCTCTTGCACTCGTGCATCCCTATCGCTTTCTCCCACACGAAGTAGAGCGGCGTGCAGGCAAACCCGAATGTGATGAACTGCGCACAAGCAAAACGAACATCATCAATGCAAAGGGTTTGAGTTGATGATACTCGACGCTGTCATAATTATGATCCATTTGAGTGGATGCGGAAGACTGATCAAATCTATCATTGACACAATATCTTCTGATGATTCTTTATCTACTCACAAGCTTAAGAACAACAGAGCTAACTAAGTCTGAACATGAAGCATCAATAGGACAGAAGCTCACTTGGTGAATGAGCATCAAAATGACAGCCATGTCGCGGAACGGCGACCTGGGGAGGAGGGAGAAGGCGTTGGCGTGGTTGAGGAGCATGTCTCCGAACGCCCAGTAGACCGCCGACGCCGACGGGAGAGTCAGGGTCAGCACGTACAACGTCGCCAGCAAGTATATGGCCTTGAACTTCTGCGGCTTCCACATCGCGTGCATGAGTTCCCTGCACCAGAGAGCCAAATTAATCTCGAAAAAGATTAAATTTTTTCCGACTTTTTATCATTTTCTTTCTTTCTGGAATAACATTAATGCCAGCTTCCGACACTAATGAGATTCTTTCATGAAAAAAGATTACTTTTGGCGTGCCCTCATGATAAAAGCAAAAGCTAACATGGGAAAGATCGCTTGACTTTTTACTCCATAAAGGAAAAAAAAATCTACATTTCTTCTTCTTCTTCTTTTTTATACCAAGAGGGCCGACTTCAAGATAATGTTCTCAGAGCAATTATTAACAGCGGCACAGTCGAGCATGAAACACGGAGATTTGTAAATAACGTAAAGGACAGGGGTCGAATTGAAAAAAATTGAATAGAAATAGTCGTCGAGACAACAAGACTTACACAGTGACAGCGTGTCCCCCAAATGTGTAGAGAATGTTTGTGGCCCCAGTGAAATAGAGGACCATCTTGGTCGGACCCGAATGCTTTACTCCTTCCACCTATTAAGAAAAAAAGAAGAAGATCCTTAACATATGATTAATTAGTCAATTTGATTTGTGGGAACAGTCGGATTTATGTGTTCCCTCAAATTCAAATATCCAGCCCCGGACAATTTCAACGAGAACATTTGTAACATGCGACGAATTTACAGTCCGTGCGTGAATCGTGAGATCTAGCGAGCAGCGTTGCGCCCCGAGCCCACATGTATAGATTGTGTGCCCCGGCTCCGTCTACAGCGGAACGGTCATGGCCCGGACTGAACATGCAAATGATGAGGAGCATGCGTGTTGCATTGGCAAAGCAAGAGCCATAGTTGGGTTGTGTGGTGGCATTGGATTACCTGGCCATGGAGGAGGGAGGCGACGGTGAGGTACCAGGCGGTGTAGGTGGTCATGACGAGGCCGAGGAAGGACCAGATGCGGTAGTTGTGGAAGGAAGGGATGAAGACGGTGGTGGCGCAGCATGCCCCGAAGATGTACGTCCATGTCCTCTTGTCCAGATTGTCGTTTATGTAGTATATGTTGCTGCATTATTCACAAGATTGCAGAGATCACAACCGAAACTTTTCGATACTTGGGAAGGGATGCTGCGGAAGGGTAGGATGAAGACGGTGGTGGCGCAGCATCTCCCGCTCGCGCGCACACAGACATATGCACATACATTTTGATTCTCTGTTTCTCTCTCTTTAATGGGTATGACATGAATATTATAAAGATTGAGGAGGATGGAGATAAAATAGGAGTCACGGAGAGAGAGAGAGAGACAGAGAGAGAGAGAGAGAGAGAGAGACCTTGCGCAGGCTATGAGTTGAATGACAGATCCAAACAGAAGAAAAGTGCAGTTGAATGCCAGACCCACATTCCTCCAGTGCCTCCCCAGCAGCCCATCCAGAACTTCAAACCACTGGCCATACAAGAAGAACATGAAACGGGGCATAAAGAAGGAAGAAGAAGACACAGTTCTATTTGGGTTTGTTGTTGTTGTTGGGCTGATTACCTGAATGACATGGTTCCTGAAATCGACCTTTTCTCGCTCTTTTCTGGTTCTGTACTCCACATAAAGGGCACTGATGAGGTACGCAGTCCAGCTCCCCAGCAAGCCATAGAAGAGCTGGAAGAGTATGCCCGAGAGCATACCCAGCTGGGAGAAGGAGTAGGGTAGTGTGAGCAGGACCTGAGCCACCTGAGACACACAGCGATGGAACAGTTGATTGGGAGATGTTCGTCACTACCAAAACGGCGAAGAATTCTCTAACCAAACTAGTCATCTTTATATGAATCCTGCAGACGACCCATCTCAGAGAAAGGAATAAGAAGTTATGAGTTAGATCTGATCTTTTTGGAACCTGGTTTGAAGCGCAGCTGAACCAAGCGTCGTAGACGGAACCGCCGTGCCAGAACAGGTTGGACATCTTGGTCTTGATGCCCTGGGGCTTCCCTTCTTCCGTCTCCATCTCCACGTAGTTCCCCACTATCACCGTCTCCACCATCTTGTCGCTCGCCATCTCTCTCTCTCTCTCTCTCTCTCTCTCTCTCTCTCTCTGCTGCGACTTCCTTTAGTCGTGGCGACTAAACAGCAAGCGTGCTCGAGCCCGAGAAGCAAAGGGGAGTTTTTCCAGGGAAGAGAGATGGAGCTTGAAGAAGATGGGAGTTGGTGGTGTTAAATATATAAGGGGGGTCGACTGGGACAGGATTCGCGAAGGCTGAGAAAAAGGCTGCGTCCCTTTGAAAGTTATGTTGGATTGAGAGGCAGGGAGGGAGATGTTTTGGGAAGCGAGTGAAAACATTATCAACCTCTCTCTCTCTCTCTCTCCATTTTCTTTTTCTTAATTAATGTATGCTTGTATGGAAAATATATAATAAAAAAAATTGCATGGCTTAAGACAAGTTTATTTTTGGTTACAATTGGTTCGATTTTGAAATTGAATTTTTAGTAAATGCTCTAAACTACTAGTAGAATTTATCTTCAGTTTTCAGCATTTTCAAAATCAATTTTTCACTTCAAAATCTTTTGAAAATGATGGTCAAACACCTCATATTCTTCGCAAAAGTTAAACCAAACCCAAACTCAATTGGACTTTGAATCACACCGAATTTAGCACGAGACCCTCGTCACCAACGGCTCCCTCAAAATGTCAAAACCCGACTGAAATCCCGACACGAAGAATTGAAGCCCCTTGCATCGCGATCGACTACCAAATTCGGATCGCCGGGGGGCCAAAAAATCTTGACCCCGGGTCAAAGTTGCCTGGCGTAGTATTTCACGCCTTGAGATTCATCCCGCTATGAAAGTAAGCAATTTCCTCCATCGAAGAGTAAAAAGAATGATGGTGGGTTAGGAATGGGGGGAATGGTTAAAGAGTTTTGACGAGCCCTCGAGTGTGGTCTCCGATGCCTTTGCTGCAATGAAGGGTTTTGGAGTTTAGCTCATGACTAAAATATTACTGTTCCCATTTGGTGGTAATTCTCTCTCTAACTCTCTCTCTTTTAGTTTAAAGTTTCCTTAGGCAGCGTGCACGAGCGGGTCTCCACGCTTCCCGAGCCTCGAATTGTCCCAATTTTTTTTGCTTTTGATTGAATCGGCCCACGTCCCCACTTTTATCTCGCAAATCAATTTGCTTAATTTAGCTACGTGGGATTATCGGTAATCCAATTTTTAATGCAGTAAAAAAGAAAAATCGCGTAGCTCGTCGAACATGACTCATGCATTCGATATCGTAGAGACGCCTCTCGAATTTGTGCGCGAAAGGGATTTGAAGCACGGTCAACGAGTGCGCGACCACGAGAAATTAACAATCGATCGTCGCGATTTGTGGGGGCTAATTGGGAGTTAACTTAAGAGGGAGGTGGAAGAAGCTTTGGGTTCCCAACCAAATTCACCATACTTTAATTCACTCTAATAGAATTTAGGGGTAATTTCCGAGACTAAGGCTAAAATAGGGCGAGGCATACGATGGTAAGAGAAAGAGACAATTTGCCAAAAGAAAAAAAAGAAGAAGGAGAGAGAGAATATGTAAGAACGAGAAGGAACAAGTGAAAGAAATTATAGCAAAGTAGACCGCATGATTGCAGCCAAACGGGCGTGGTCGCTTTACATGAAGATGAAAGCTGCTTTTCTCACATGGCAAACCTCTTGCTTGAATTCCATATTAATAATAATAATAATAATATTCTTTATCATAATAATAATAATAATAATAATAAAATATTTTATATGTTTGTATCTATTTATGTATGAATGTATACGTGAAATAATAAATACGGGGAGCCATTTTCAGGAGTGGTTGGTTAGATCATCATGTGCCCTTGGGAAGAGCATCGGCCATTAGTGTCTATAACATATTGTGGAGAAGTTTTGTCTTGGTATATACTCTCCATATTCTCCTGCTTTCTCTGGGTTCACCACAAACCTATTCTTTCACCTCTTCTTGGAAGCAGTAATCTTATCTTGTTCCTTTTCATCTTCCCCGTGTTAGCAATTTATCTTGATTGCAATCATGGTGACTTCCTAGTGAAGTAAACGGGCCAGTTTCGTGAAAATGGGGAGAGTAATTTAAAGATATACGAATTCATAAAGCTTGAGCTCGGCGGTGAGTGAGATATGTGACGGGAATATTGACAGATGAGTCGGGTGTTTTATTATAAACTAGTGAGAAAAACACGTATTTATGTATGAGAGGTTGCTGGGCTAATATGATTTTTGGATTGTAAGAACTCTTTTGAATTACCATTTGACTCTTTATATAGGAAAATTAAGGTTATTATCTATTGGATACTGATTATAGACATTATCGGAACATTCCGAAAAAAGTCCGAGGTTAAAAAGGCTATGTCTTTCTTATGAAAAGAAATAGTTCAAAATCTACATCGATAAATAGTGAAATACTATATAAATATTTTTAATTCTTTTTTTTCTATATGAAAAATGGTTACTGCTGAATAAAAAAAAATTAACGTCCTAAATCTACTGTTCCGGCATTATCACCTAATAAACTACAGAATAACTCTTTTATGAGGCAATGAACAAAATTTAGTGTGTAACTCTCTACTTATAATTCAACTTCTACTATAATCTTGATTGTCTTAATAGTAAAGGTGAGAGATTTATGGAATACTCAGCAATCATTTTCAATTTAAGTTTATAAGGTAAGAGATTCACTGATTATGTTCCAATCACCTGGATGATCATAACCTACGATCTTGTTCATCTCTAATTTATGCATGATCGTAAGGTATTGAATGAAGATATATACATGGGGTTTTTTTTTAGTAGAATCTCTTTTGCAAAAAAGTTTTGAGGTTAAAGCGGCCATTTGCTCATTGATATTGGTACATCCATGGATGCCAGTCAGGAATTGCATGTTCTTTAAGTCATTATGATGTCGAAATTCACATAGCTATTTCATCTCCTTCTGTGCTGTCTTGTCTAAGGCCGAAATGTTGCTGCAGATTGTGCGATGCATATAATGTTGTCATGCCCTTGAATTTGGAACTATAACACCCAATTATGATGCTAGCCAACCCTTAGTTTATCATGCCGAAGGGATCATACTTGAGAAACATCATGAATGTTGAGACCACATTCTTAGTTCGAAAACTTAACTGGCTGAGTAAAGGCGTAACCAAAATTTGGCCTATATTTAAAGGGGTATAACAATTGTGTTCTAACTTCATGTATGGGTTTTACTTACCAAAATGAATATTTAGATACCAATGTTGTCTTGTCAGTTGAAAGGTTAATTTTTTTAACACTAGATATGTTGGCCCGTTTCGGAGATTACCGAGAAGTTTGCGATCTCTTGATTATAAGATTGTTACACAATGAAAATGGAGGTTGCAAGCTTGCCACCACGATGAAAATCAACTCAATCTCAGACATTGCATGAAAGAGTAATTGTCGTTATAAGTACATTTGAAACTTTCACAAGGCCCAATTCAAACTCGGATGCCTGTAACTATAACTAGGGCGTCGCGAATGGCAAGAAACTTTGCAAATCTCTTGGGTAAGATTTAAGCTATTGTATGATGGCTTGATCTCGAAAATCTAACATTGGATCCCTTGACCTAGGACATCAATTGATGTTCACAATCTAGGACATGACTGGAGGATGTGATATCCAAAGGCTAATGTCGAGGCGTAAAGCATTTTAGACATATCATTGAGCGCATGGATCTACAAATCAATGTTCATGGGAATAGATCGGTAGCGCTTTTTTCTCTTACATGTTTTGTTGACTTCCTGCTAAGACCTAACATTTGTTCCCATCAATATGGAGATAGATAGATCAGTGGCGACTGAAAACGAGAACCTAGTATGTTGATCTAGGTTTGCCATATTTGAGGTGTTAAAGGGCAAATTGAAGATGATGCGGCCAGATAGCTTACAGGCCGTGCGTCCGACACTTGTCTGTGAACATTATGGCCTTGTCGTTGCCAATCATGCTTTCTAAAATTCGTTTCCGAATATGAGCTTAAATTTTCAAGTGACTCCACCCAATTTCATCTAAATTGTCGTCACACCACCTCGTTACACTGCACAATATGTCTTATACCCCGGAATGATTCACCTTGCATTATTGTCATTTACATATCATGTTTTATTTTTACATGTCCTATCGTACGTCGTGCCATCGGAATGTGTCTTTTTGTTGTGTCTTTTGCACATGTGATTTTCATATTTCAAATGTTACGTACATAGCCAGATGCAACTGGGTCATTCTTGGTCACAATATGATGCGACCCATTTCGCTTATCGTGATTTGGCTAAACATTATAAAACCGTTTGCACAAAAGAGTGGTCAGGTCATCAACACGTGATTAAGCAACGGGTATTGTTAAACACATGGCGACTTATCAATGATCGAGATCGATGTAGATGTTAGTATATATCGATAATTATCATCAATATGTTGTCGATAATTCGTTATCCAATTATAACAGTTTGCAAGTTCCAAGGTACTAAGAAATGGAGTGAATTAAGATCACAGGGCAACTGACATGCATTTTTAAGGAAAAATCGCTAAAGGGCGAGATCATGGTATCATGAGAACATGGACAAACTGCTAGAGACCTCTTGGGAGTAGTTATATAGTACCATCACTATAAATAACGTTGCCTATCTACTAAGAGAACCCCCACACAAATCAACTAAATGTATTATCTTTTAGTATCTTTACTTTCCTACATTCTATCTTTATCTTGAGTATTACGTCATTGATTAAATTCCAGCATGATATTTTTGCATTCTCAAGCTGAGTCGTCAATTAAATTCCAATAGAGTATGTGTATGTTTAGTTTGTTCGTAATAACTATACATTCCAAGTCTTATCGTAGGTTGAATTCCGGCATGGTTGGCATTTGTATAGTTCTGTTCGAATTGAAGTTGTTAATTCTCTCATAAGCCTGCAATATTTCCTATTAGAATCGGTGCAAAACCTGTCTTCTTTAACTAAAAACTTAAGAAAGACTTTTGGTGAAGGGTGAAACACAATCAAAGAAATTATGAGGAACTCTGGAAGATACATGATAAACAAGACTTAGGACACCATTAAAGAAATTATGCTTTCAAAAAGGCATCATGGGATGTTAACCTTTCCTCACGGCTAACCTAAAATCCAGACCGAAGACTCATTTCTTACATATATGAATCGGTCATCTTGCTCTCCCACTTAGGTAAATTAATTTTCCGAAAACTATGTAAGCGTTCTAGATGTCCAATCTCTCTAAATAAAAGAAATAGATTGATAGGGACTCAGCTGTCTTGGAAATCCAAAAGCGATTTATCTGGAATGTCAGAGGTAGATTTAAGAAATACCTAGAAACCCTAGGCGCCATCCATAGGCCACAGATTTGGAGGTGCTACAAATTACTTTTGTCCCTTCACTTGTTGTGGGTAGACTGTTGCCATGATTTCTTGAACAACTTTCCTTGATTGCAAGACATGAAGGCCACATAAACCTTACATAACTTGGCAACTCATACTTCCTGACAAAGTGAGATGTAATTAACTATGCTACTTTCCTCATGATCATGAACATAATCTCGAGGCTTCCCAACACTAATCAAAAGGATATACGCGTATTGAGCCGCTAAATACTTAAAAAGAAAAACCAATGGAAAGCTTGTAAAATCTACGGTTATATCCAACTTCTGATACAGCGAGAGTGTAATAATTACAGTCTTCCCCTCAAGACAGAGAAAACGGAATGTAACAGATACTGCTAGGCTTTGATAGCCCCAGTTGTCTTATTCAAACAAGCGAGAGTTTAACCCACAGAGGCTACTCATTGTGACCTATCCCACGATGCAGTGAGATCATAATGCATTTTGTCTTCTTTCCAATGAATGAGTTCATGAAAAGAAGAAGATGGACAGGAAAATAGGAGGGCATTATTGGAGGGGTGAAAGCAGCAGCGGCAGCAGCAGCAGCTGCTGCTGCTGATGCTTCATCAGGTATAGAAAGGGCTTTTGTTTTATATAGCAGAGCGAACATATTCATGCGGTTTTGTTGGTCGTCGTGCTCACTCCATGGCTGGGACATGCTTTTCTCAGTCGCTTGGACCAGAGACATTCCCTCCTGGCTTTGTCTCCCGGCTTTTGTATTTGTTTCGTTTTCCTGGTTGAGAACTGAGATCGTAGACTGCATCTTTAGGTGACCCGTTTGGTTAATTTGACTGGACTTTTTTGTAGATTGCGGGAAACATTGGAAGAAAGTTGATTACCCAGCACATCAATCTTTTGCACTGTTCCCTTTTTTTTTTATCTTTCGCAAATTAATTTCCTTTTACATTTCTGCCCCCTCGATCCGCCTCTTCAGAGTCATAGAAAATTACACGCATCGCTATGGTGGGTAAAATAAAAGATATTGAAAGTATTATTTTACATAACCCAGGATATGAGCCCAGAGGCCAATGCAACATCCTGCAAACCCCATGAATTTATTGAATCCAAACCTTTAACTAATCTAATTGGCGTGCACAAACTTTTAACTTTTTCCCAAGAGATAAGTGTTTATGTCATCTCAACGGGATTAATCTTTGGATTCACCTCCTCAATCGTAGCCTTGTCAGTCACTCTTCAAATCTGATGAAGATAAAAAGCTCCAAATGCTTGGCCAAGTAATATATCCTAATGTACTCCAGTTGCTTACATCACATTATGAACTTATTGAAACATTGAGGAAGCAACTTTTGATAAAACATAGTTTTCACTAGTCCTTAATCCTACTTGGATGGTCTTTAGGAGAGAGAGACCAACTTAGATGACCCAATAGCTCTTGCGCAACATAATGAACACATTTAGATACGAAAATGACATCGTATAGACTTTATTTTACTAGATGTCTTGAGAACAGAGGTAGTCACTCTAAACAGGAAGATTATTAAAAAAATATTAAACATATTATATTTTTACCATTTCAATCACAAATGTTTTTATTGTGCCAATCCAACCTAAACATTTTTAGGTTTTGCTAATTGAGTCTATCTGATCAGTTTTTTAATTACAAATTGCCGACATGTATGCCTAGAGTTTGACGTGGCACAACTAGCATCAATGCAGACAATTTTAAATAATTTTTTTATATTTTTATATTATATATTTTATCTCATTTCTTATGTACTTTTTTCTTAGTGTGGTAAGCTAGTATCGTGGGCCCCTACTTGGATCTAAGTGAGGGCCTAGTGACCCTCATTGGCCATAGTAAAAAAAAAGTAAAGAAAAGGACAAAGGAAAAAATAAATATAAAAAACTGAAAAAAGTATCAAAATATAATTTATAATTATCCATGCTAACACTAGCAGTGCCACGGAAGATGGCAATCATTTATGTTAGTGCTTTTTTGCCAAAATTGATCGGATAATCTCAATTGACAAAACGTGAAAATTATTTATGCCTTAATTGGCATAGTTAAATAATTTAAGAATGAATTAAGTACAATTGCAATAAGTTGAAGACTTTGTTTGGGTAATTTTCCCCTCCAAAACTTATAATGTGTGTCTCCACTACACATGCCATGGAATGGAAAGGAGAAACCGCAAGATTAGGTTAATAATTTGGTTGGATTAAGAACAGCAAGCCCTCTTATGAAAAGTCCCTTTTCATGCTTACAAAAACGCATGAACAGCATCACAACAGACAGCAGCCAATGATCTTGCGATGCTGAAAAATTCAGCAGGCCATAGGCCCACGTTGATTAAGGTCAACCCATGATGGGGCATGCCATTATTTCCTCTCAAATCATCATCGACGTGGCTATGATAATGGAAGGAACGGCGTTGGCAATTGAACTTTATCTTGGTTCTCTAATTAACACTTGAAAATCATAGTGCTGCTTCTGACATGATTTCTATTGCATCCAAGTCGAGCTAAGGAATTTTTTTCCTTTTTCTTTTTGATAGACATGGCCTTGCCCCCTTTAAGGAGATGGGTTTTCGTCTAGGTATATGTCTGATGAATGAAAGACTTGACCTAAGAAATCCTATTTATCTCTCTACTCATGATGTGAAAATGGGATAAAACATAATAAAAAAATCCTCAATATATTGTATTTATGCCAACTCATTCTTAAACTTTTCAATTATACTAATTAAATCCTAAACATCTTCATGTTTTGCCAATTGAATCCATTTGACCTATTTTGACCGAAAATCATTGATGTGGGTATCAATTGTCCTATGTAGCTTAATCTTTTAAAAAATTATGATTCCAGGCGAGGGTGTCAAGCCCTCACCTAGAATCAATGGCCCTCACCTCACCTAGGCTAGTGGAGGGCATTGATGCCCCCGTTGGCCAAAGGGCAAGGGTTGCAGCCTCACTTGTGGCTGGTGAAGGTTAGTCAGTGAGTTGCGGCCTCACCCGTTGCTGGCAAGGGTCGACCGAAAACCTTGTTGGCCCAGGGTTAGGGGGAAAAAAGAAAAAGTGAAAAAAAATAAAAATAAAATAATTTTCTAAAGAAATAATGATTATAAAAAAATTCACTATATCAGTATTGGCCATAATATGTAGGACATTTGACATTTACGTAGGGGATTTCAGCCAAAATTGGTCGGATGAACTTTTTTGAAAAAAAGTGAAAAAGTTTAGGACTCAATTGACATAATTAAAGTATTTATGATTGAATTAACAAAAGTACAATAGGTCTAGGACTTTTTTTCCCAAAAAAAAAATACTTGATCCATTAAGCATGAGCTGAAAGGCTTATGTTATTTCAATGTTCATCCACTGAATTTTGCCGACGACCCCTTCGATGTATTATGAAAATCATTAAAATAATGAAAATAAAGACTTTAAATAAAGATGATTGGGTCGAGATCAATCGAACTCTATTTGGACTCACTTGAACAAGTGATTGCCTTAGCTAATCCATGTTTCGTCAATTGAATAGAGTGTCGTGACTTCAGCTAAACGATGCACCACATAAGATTATGAAATTTAACTTAACTCGAGTAATCTCAAACTCATATTAACTCACAATTTAGGTTAAAATTTTCAAACATGTAAGATTCATTTTTTGAAGTTTTTATGGTAGGTCAATTGAAAATCCATTGAAAGCTGTAACTGTAAGAGCTATGCTTTAACTTGATATATTAGAGATTTTGGACTTGGGGACTTAATTATACTAAATTAATCTAACGTCTTTTTTATTCCTCTTTCTTTAAACATAAGAAATGACTTGGCAAGCAGCTTGAATTAATCTTATCTAATTCCCTAACATATGAGGTGTTCATGCAGGTGCTCAAGTATTGATCTAACACCCAACAAACCAAAGCAATGAAAGGATAGGGAGTGTATTTACATACCTTAGCCAAACATATTAGTCGCTAATTGTAAAGTACATATCTCACAAAAATGCATGCAATGCCTAATCTATGCACGATTCTTTCTAGGATTTTTCATTTGTGAAAGCATTAAATTAAATGCAATACAAATTATTACCTTTACCAAAATATATATATATCAAATGCAATACATAAAATGCAATTTAATTTTAACTTTTGACTATATGACTTAACTCTAACATGGCATGTGCCATTTCTATATTCCATTTGGTAAAAACAATACAAATTCTTACCTTTACCAAAAAAAAAATTAAATGCAATACGTAAAACACAATTTAATTTTAAACTATGACTATATGACTTAACTCTAATATGGCATGTGCCATTTATTAAATAGCTTGAACATGCAAACTATATGACATGTGAAGTAACTAAGCTAAAATGCAGTTTAAACTAATTTATTTAAATGACTTAACATGGCATCACTAAATGATATTCACATATGACATGATAAATATGTTGATGAATGTCCTAAACTATATGATATTGTAACTATATGACATGTCATACATGACATATAATTATATAAATAACATGACATATGAGTAATGCATCTAAATCACATTATACCATCCTACTTAATCCTATTTAAGTTAGAAAAAAGACCAACCTAAATCATATCTTAACTAGCTATCTAAACATAAAATTTAATTTAAACGCATCATCTATCCTAGAGATGCAATTTGAAGTAAAAGACAACAGATCTCATCATGCAATCCTATTTATATGCAATGCACTCTTCTTCTTTTTTTCTATTTGAAGACATGCCAAGTTGTTTAAATTAAACATGAAGATTCTCATCCACAAGGTATCAGCAAGCAATTTGATAGAGATTGAAGTAATTTAAAAAATAAACCAGAATTAGAGATTAAATCGGCTTCTATTCACAATTAATGATTCATAAGTTGAAATAAGTAAAAGAAGTGATTTGATATCTTTAAGGAACAAAATCAACCATACCCCTAATTTGGATATAAATTGGATATGCAATCAAACTAAAGAGGTAACTTAAGCTATCCGTAGAAGGTACTAGCGGTTTCGAAATCAAATCGAATAAGATTTATTACATAATTTGAATTGTACGGGAATTCTCTAAGGTGGGGATCACAGTGCATGTGATTGACGGTGCATGTGACTAGATGGACTTCGGTGCAACTATGCATGGTGTATGGCGAAGTACGCATACGAGGGATTGTCGGATTCTTGCAATACAAAGAAAAGCTCAATTCAGCACAATCGGGGGATCAGCAAAGTGTGGTTGTCTCGGCACCAGGACATGGAGACAAGATTGGCAATTGGCAGCAACAGTCGGCGGTTCGACTAGGCAAATGGGATGCACTCCAAATTGCCACAGCAGCAGCACGGGTGACAAATGGGCTCATCTAGAATGTGGCCATAAGTCTGGCTGTTAATTGTGAACGACGAAGTAATGGTTGAAAGGGCGAGGACAGCGAGATGCCGCATGATCGACCGGCACGGTAGGAGCAACGGGATCACGAGGACTTGAACAGGGACGATCTTTGGGTCATGGCTGGTCTAGGTGCAAACTAGGGACACCACGAGGGTGCGGCTGGCTGTCGAATGGCATAGCAATCAGCAATGGGTTTTGGATAATGGGAACGTCAGGTGTAGCTTGTCATCTTATTCGGGATGCAACGGCTTTGGAATAATAGGTTGTTGTTAGTGTGCTAGTAGTAGGGATGATAGCAAAGATGCTCTCTAATTCGTGAGATTTCAAAAAGCTCGGGCAGCTAATGGTCTCTCTCAATGGATTGCTCTCTCTGCCGTATGGCAGCTGAAAAATCCAAGACATTGAAACCCTAAACCCATTCTCATAAATAAACCCTCAATCCATTGTCATCTTTTTAGGTTCCTCATTCATTCCCTTCATGTCAGTATGGAAAAAACACTACAATCAAATTTACCCCAGCTACAATCACCATAAAACCCTATCATCTTCCCTTATCATAGTTTCTTCCTAACCATAAAATTGCCTTCATTGTCTTCGTTGTGCTCTTTGTCTCAAAGCAGGATTGGGATTCGGCTAGGTCTGCTTTCATTTGCTCTTGAAATCGTTTTATGTCCTCGTGGAAGAGTCGGAGGAGACTGAAATTCACCTTGCAGCTTTGTGCAAGAAATTGGGCGGACTATGGTCACAAAAGCATATTGTTGCAGTGGATGAGGAGATTTATGCGAAAAAGATAAGAGAGTTTAAGTTACCGTTCATATGCCAACTTTATCAACTTCCCAAGATTAACATTCTGGCATTCCAAAATACAATGCGTATGGTATGGAAAATAGAAACAGTAGAAATATTCCAAATAGCCCCATGCATTTTTGAATTTAAATTCTGATCAGAAAAGAATAGAAAAAAGTGTTTAAACAAGGCCCTTGGTCGTTTGCAAATCACTTGTTACTACTTAAACACTGGGAGCCGAACACTCTACCTGCTTGTTATGATTTTAATGTTTGCGAATTCTAGGTGCAAATATATGGTCTGCCGACTAAATCGCTTACGGAGAGTGTTATAGCTAAAGTGGCGAGAGAAATGGGCAGTGTATCAAATATAAAAATTGAAACTCAAGGCTATACATCAATCAAAGTGGGCAAGGCAATAGTGGCATCGGATATTTAGAATCCTCTTCTACCAGGGTCGATTTTCAGCAACAAAGAGAAAAAGTTACAGTTGGACTTCAAGTATGAACGTTTGCCTCATTACCATTATGCTTGTGGGAGAATTGGACATTATGCACAATATTGTGAAGAAGTTCCTTATATTGAAGATAAAATTGAAAGAATGAAAATTTTTCCCTATGGGTTAAAAGCAAAGGCAAATGAATTCAGTCCATATTGGTATTCATTCTATGGAAAGAAGATAGATGAAATTATAGAAGAAGAGGTTATACCTGAGACACCGAGGGATTCTGCCCAGTGGTGTATGAGGGGTAGCTGGAGGAAGCAATTGAAAACAGAGTTGCTGAGAAAGAGAATGAGATGATGATACAAGAAAACAAAGAAGAAGATATTGCAAAAAATCTTTTGACCTCGTCAATGATATTGTAAATCGGAACAGGCATTCGCTTTGCAAATAATGAGTAGTGTACACTGTTTATAGACAATACTAAGCGTCCTAAAAATATGATAAACAAGAAGAAGAAGAAGAGATATTCATCATATGACCTATAAGGGGCCAGTAGAGGAGAATTGGATGAAACTCAACTTATGGAAACACAAATCCTGTTGAGTAAGGAAATCTGCAATCGAGCTTTGATGACTAGCCCTAATAAGCCATCGGGTTACAAATGAAGTTCATTTGCTGGAATTGTCAAGGGTTGGGCTCATCTTTGACAATTCAAGTTATTCGAACCCTTGTGGTTAAAAAAAAACCCATTATCCTTTTTTATGAAGAAAAAATAAAGAAGTTATTAGTAGAATGAACAAGAGATTAAGATATTGAGAATGCTTCATAGTTAATCTAAATGGCCTAGTTGGGGGAATGACGCTACTATGGAATGAACATGTTACTTTTTCTATTAATTTTAGTTCTTCTTTTGTTGTTAATGCACTATGTGTATTGGGAGACAGTAAACAAACTATGCGTATTATCTTTATACATGCCTTTATTGATTTTCAACAAAGATTGAGATTGTGGAATAATATGAAAGAATTTAATAGAGCAAATCCAATCCATTGGCTATGTATTGGGAATTTTAATGAGATATTGTATAACTGGGAGAAGGTGAGGAAGACGATGGCAGAACATTACATACATAAAAGCATTCTAGGATTTTCTGGATGCATGCAAACTAATGGACTTGGAGAGTAAAGGGTGTTCTTATACATGGACAAATAACAGAGCATGGGATGAATTGGTTAAAAAGAGATTAGATAGAGTTGTATGTACCTTTGATTAGAGGGTCGCTTTTCCAAATGCCAAAGCCTTTGCACTGCATGCCATTGGTTCAGACCATAGCTCAATCCTTGTGAATTTATTCCCAGAATACCAGAGAAGGAAAAAAGAATTCAAATTTGAAGCAATCTGCCTAGAAAATGAAGAGTATGAAAAGGTAGTTAATTACACTTGGCAGTCTTCTCAGGAGCAGCAAACAGAGTTGTTAGACAGACTTAAAATGGTGATTGAAGAGCTTTCGGCCTCAAGCAAAAGGAGGTTCTCAAATGCAGGAAAAAAATCTCCCAAATGAAACAAGAAATTACAAACAGCCAAAGTCTTGTAACAGATAAAGACAAAGTAGAATGGCTGAAAGGAGAGATGGAAAGATTATGGAAATAAGAGGAGATCTACTGGAAAATAAGGTCTAGAATACAATGGCTAAAATGGATGGATAAAAACACAAATTTCTTTCATGCAACTACAGTGCAAAGAAGACAAAGGAATGAAATCACTATGCTAAAAAATGAGAGTGATGAGTGGAGTTGAAATCCCAGCCAAATGAAGAAAATGACAACTCATTTTTTAAAGAGCTATATACCACAAAAGGGATCGCAAATTTTCAACCAGTGATTGAACAAATCCCATGTGTTGTGAGTGAGGAGATTAATAGGGTATTAACTAAGGAAGTGACTATGGAGGAGGTTACTCAAGCCAAATTCCAGTTGGGAGACTTAAAAGTTCCTGGACCTAATGGTCTAAGTAGTAAATTTTTTCACCATCATTGGCAAAAAATCAAATATGCAATATACCAGGAAGTTAAAATGTTCTTCACTTCTGGTAGCCTCAAACCAGAGTTAAACAAAACATATATTACTCTGTTTCTAAAGTGCATAACCCAGAAAAACTAGAGTAGTTTAGACCAATCAGTTTGTGTTATTTTGTATATAAAATCATATCCAAAGTCTTAACAAACAGGTTGAAATGGTGGCTCTTGGGATTTATAGCTGAAGAAGTGGCAGACAAATCCAAGACAATATATTTATCGTGTAGGAGGTTCTCCATCAATTTCAACTTCCAAAAAAAAAAAGGAAAATGTTTCATGTTGTGCTCAAAGTTGATATGAAGAAGACCTATAACAGAGTAAAGTGAGATTTTTTAAAAACTCATATGCTGCAAATGGATTTAGTGAAACATGGGTAGCTTGGATTATGACATGTATATCCATTGTCTCAAACAACATGAAAATGAATGGAGAACTCGTACCATTCTTTCGGCCCACACGAGGGATAAAACAAGGTGATCATCTTTCCTCCTATTTATTCATCATCATGGCAAACACACAATCTATCATGCTGAAAAAATGAGTATGAAATGGAAGCATTAAAGGAATACGATTAAACTCCTACTGCCATACTCTATCACACTTACTATTTGCGTATGATCTCATACTTTTCATGGATAGGAAGATTGCTGAATGTCAGACTGTTGCGGCAGTGCTGAATCAAAATTGTTTTGCATCTGGGCAAACAATAAATTTAAACAAATCGTGCATGTTTGTCAGTAAGGATTGCCCAGGTGAATTAAGAAAAAATATGACATATGAGATGAGAGTCCCAAAAATTGAAAAAACTGTGAAATATCTCGGCATACCATCTGACTGGGTGGATTAAAAAAAACATATGTTTGCATGGATCCTAGATATAGTTTACCAGAAAATAGAAGAGTGGAAAGAGAACTTCCTTTCGAGGGTAGGGAAAGACATTCTCCTCAAATTAGTAATGCAAGCTCTACGACAGTATGCTATGTGCATATTTTAAATTAATTTGTCTTTATATCGAGCAATAGAAAGAAAGATAGCAACCTTCTGGTGAAAAAATAATGAGAACATCAGGGGACTACACTTAAAAACTATGAAGCACTTAACACAAGAAAAGACGAAAGAAGACTGGGCTTTTGAGATCTAATTGCTTTCAACAAGGCCATGCTAGGGCGGCAGGCATGGCGTTTATTTCAGAAACTAGATTCTTTGTGAGGCAAAGGATTTAAAGGTCCATATTTTCCTCATACTGACTTACTACATGCAGAAAAAGCGCAAGACCTTCATGGGGTTAGCAGAGTTTATTAGTTGTTTGCAATACCATTAGATGGGTGGTTGGATATGGTAGAAAAATCAAGGCCAGAGAAGACAAGTAGCTAACTAGAGGTCTAATTGGAGGTTTAGCACTACAAAAAAAACTCAAATTTAGCTACGGAAAAGTAGTGACGGAACACAATTCATTGCTAATAACGACGGAATTAGTGATGGAAAAAAGAAAACCGCCGCTAATTTTCGACGAAAAAAAATTCGTCGCTATAAGTGACAACCAAAAATATTCGTCACTAATTAGTGACGGAAAATAAATTCGTGGCAAAATTCGTCAGAAATTAGTAACGAATTTCATTTCTGTCACTACTTAGCTACGAATTTTGCCACGAATATTTTTTCCATCGCTACTTTAGCGACGGAAACGGAAATATCCGTCACTAAATTTGCAACAGAAAGGTTGTTCGTGGCTAATTAGCGACGATAATTTTGTTTCGTCGCTAATTTAGTGACGGAAGTGGAAATATCCGTCACTAAATTTGCGATGGAAAGGTTGTCCGTCAAAGTGACGGACAACCTTTCCGTCGCAAATTTAGTGATGGAAATGGATCTTCCATCGCTAATTAGCAACGAAAGTATTGTTCCGTCACTAATTTAGCGACGGAAGTGGAAATATCCGTCACTAAATTTGCGACGGAAAGGTTGTCCGTCACTAATTAGTGACAGTATTCCAATTTTGTCGCTAAATTTAGTGACGGAAATGGATCTTCCATCGCTAATTAGCGACAGAAGTATTGTTTTATGCTAATTTAGCGACGGAAGTGGAAATATCCGTCACTAAATTTGTGACGGAAAGGTTGTCCGTCACTAATTAGCGACGGTATTCCAATTTTGTCGCTAAATTTAGTGACGAAAATGGATCTTCCATCGCTAATTAGCGACAGAAGTATTGTTTTATTGCTAATTTAGCGACGGAAGTGGAAATATCCGTCACTAAATTTGTGACGGAAAGGTTGTCCGTCACTAATTAGCGACGGTATTCCAATTTTGTCGCTAAATTTAGTGACGAAAATGGATCTTCCATCGCTAATTAGCGACAGAAGTATTGTTTTATTGCTAATTTAGCGACGGAAGTGGAAATATCCGTCACTAAATTTGTGACGGAAAGGTTGTCCGTCACTAATTAGCGACGGTATTCCATTTCCGTCGCTAAATTTAGTGACGGAAATGAATCTTCCATCGTCCGTCGCTAATTAGCGACGGTACTCCTTTTTCGTCTCTAATTAGCGATGGCTCATGCACGTTTCCGTCGCTAATTAGCGATCGAGAGGCATAGTTTGTCGCTAATTTCCGATGAAATTTACTACAAAATATATTTCCATCGCTAATTTTTCAATCTGCACGCTAGGCCCATCTTGCTTCCAGGCCTTTTTCCCTCTTCCCTCTCTCGCTAATTTCAAATTGGACCCTCTCTCTCTCTCTCTCTCTCTCTCTCTCTCTCTCTCTCTCTCTCTCTCTCTCTCCGCTCCTACTCGGCTCCACCGAGTGCTCTCCTTTCTCCTCCGCCTGCTCGAGCTCTCTCTCTCGCTCCTCCGCTCGAGCTCTCTCGCGTTGGTGGAAAGAAAGGGAGGAGTTCAGGGGGAGATAAGACAGAGAGAGGGAGTCAGGAAAGAAAGCGAAGCAAGAGGAAAACAGAAAGGGGTTTGGTGGAAAAAATAGAGGGTGTTCGTGTGGAGAAGGAGGAGCGAAGGGCGTTCACCAGAGAAGAGAACTGGGAAGGAATCAAGAGGAGGAAGAGGGAGAAGAGGAGGCGTTCTAGGGAGCAGAAAAACAGAAAAAAGAGGGCAATCAGAGAAGAAGGAAGAGGAGGTCACTCATTCGTGCCCTCGGAGCCCCCCGCGACTACCTCATTTCGCGTTGCTCTCCGCTTGCCTTCTGCTACCTCACTCCACAAGCCTTCGAAGTTGTTAATCTCTCTCTCTCTCTCTCATCCTAATGTTTGGTGATTCCTCGTTCATGAGTTCGGATTTGTTGAAACAGAGTTAATTTTAGCTTAATAATCTCGGTCACTGTGAATATTGTTCTTGAATTCATGATTCTTGTTGCTGCCGATGAGCTATGTTAGCTTGTAGGATGAGATTAAGTTTGAGGGTCTAGCATTTGTAGATTAGTGGAATTCGGGCATATATATTTTTAGTTGGCTATTGTGTATCTTAGAGGCGAGGTAACGTCTACATAAGTACTTTTTTTTTGGCAGGGGTTGAGGGTTATGTAGTATTACTTCCACTTTCTGTGAAACTTGCATGAGCTTCGGTTCTAAATTAGATGGGTTTTCATTGCTTAGCTGGTGTTAGAAGAAATGATCTTAACTTAAGCACAGGTTGAAAATTATGTAGTATTCATCCTGATAGCTATGGAACTTGCTCGAGCATTGGTAGTAAGTTAGATTGCTTTGTTCTGTTCAATTGGTGTTAGGAAGAATTGTAATTGTTCTGTGGCTTATCTCAAGTCAATATTTTTAAACTTGTTCAACTTATAAGAAGTGACTAGTCCTACATCATGCCTAATCGCTTTATATTGTGCTAAATTATGATGTGGCATCTCCATTATGGGAATAATAAGAGTGCTCTTAGGGCTGCAAAGCTGTTACTTAGGGCCCACTCTGCTTACTTGGTTTTGTCTGGGCTACGTAAGCTTCTTCAAAGTTAAGAATTCACCAGTATATTCAATGCCTTCAATTACTTTGGCTCACTGCATCTAGTCATCTTGGTTTAGACATTATTCCATCCTCACTCTTGCTTTACTTCAGTTATTCTTGTTACCTTTGAAATAATGCATGTAAATTCTTCAGACATACAGCATCAGTTCAATGTAAGAGAGAGTGACTAGGGTTTTACATCCTTCATGCCTCTTGGTGAGCTATATGATCATGGTAGAGGATATATGGTAAATGATACAGTTTTTGTGGCAGCCGAGGTTGCTGTGCCTTCTAGATTATTGTTCATACAATTCAAGAAAGGAGACTAGTTTTGTGGGACTTAAGAACCAAGGAGCCACCTATTATATGAACTCTTTGTTGCAGACTTTGTATGATATACCATACTTTAGAAAGGTTAGAACTCTTCCGTCACTCCTTTGTTGAATGTGAATGATCATATGGTAATGCATCTTGGTTTTGTATATTTCAGGCTGTATACCATATGCCAACAACTGAGAATGACTTGCCTTCTGGAAGCATTCATTTGGCTCTTCAGAGTTTGTTCTATTAGCTGCAATATCATGATAGCAGTGTCACAACAAAAGAATTGATAAGATCGTTTGGATGGGATACTTATGATTCATTTATGCAGCATGATGTTCAAGAACTGAATAGTCTTGTCTAGGGGTGTGCAATCAGATCGGGTAAACCTGGTTCCCTGTTTGGCCCACCCTGAAAACATGGTCAGAAACAGGGTCCAATGCAAACAGGATCGGGTACAGGGTCTAAAAAAGGGGAACCGGTTATAACAGGGTCGGGTACAGGGTCTAGGTCTGAAACCTACCATGAACCCTGTTTTAATAAACTTCATTTAGTTTTTGATTTTGTAAGTAAATATACTTTATTAAATCATAATTTTTGCATATGTTTTTAGAGCATGATTTATTGTTTATTTTTCTTATATATGAATTTTAGGTTTTGTTAGAGATTTTGTATCACACGGATTGGCTCGCCTAATTTTACTTTTGGAGGATGAATTATGTTAATTTAAATGAACCATTTTAGACAAATGAAAAGTTTCATGTAGTATTGTGTGAATGAGACTAATATTATATTCATGTTTGTTACTAATGTATATGTAATGTTATGATTTTTACTTAGACAAATGGAAAGTCGTATAGGATGAACGGTTGCAAAACAAGTTCCAATATAAACAGGGTTAACCCTGGAACCGGACCGGAAAAACAGGGTGGGTCGGGTACAGGGTCTAATGAAAACAGGGTAGGGTACAGGGTCCAAAAAAGTGGAACCGGTTATAATAGGGTCGGGTACAGGGTCCAGGTCTGGAACCTACCCACCCTGTTTTTGCTCACCCCTACTTGTCTGAAAAGCTTGAGGATAAGATGAAGGTACATGAGGTCATAGCTTAAACTTTTCATATTCAATACAGAAATTATTTTAGGGTCATCATATGAATTATATTGAGTGCATCAATGTAGACTAAATCAACCAGAAAGGAATCATTTTACGGTAATGTTCATGTCGAAAGTTTGAGATTTTTTTTTGTTGTTTCCCTGCTCGCTTTTTCATGATAATAATATTATAAAGTTAGAGGGTTTTGAAGTCTATGTTTATATGGTAGATTTACAGCTTGATGTTAAAGGGTGTTGAGATGTTTATGCTTCTTTTGACAAATATGTAGAAGTTGAACGTCTTGAAGGCATTGTAGAGTATTTCCTCATGTTTTGTGCATTATAGATCAAGTTTGCCCTAACATTCTTATTTAGTTTTTTGGTTTGCATTTTAGAGAGTACGAACATACCAAGAGTATATAGATCATGAGAGCCGCTTCTAGCAGTCTTTGGTTATTGATACCCCTAGGTATCAATCTATATTTTAATTGTTTCTCTATTCTATGATTATGACTGTATATATATTGGATGCTTATACTTTGTTGTCTCTGATTAGTTGGAGAGACAATGCGCGGTTGAGATGGTAATAATTGAAGTTTGGTTGCAACATGGATGATGAGGATGATTGGCATCAGTTTAGTAGTCTTATTTTTGTAATTGGCATTTTGATAAAAGAGGAACTTTATTGGTGCATAGTGGTTGTTATTGTGCAGATACCTTGTAATTATGAATATTTATCTTGTTTTTGTGGATAATGTTAATGAATATATTTTATTTTCATATCATTATAATATTCTGATGTTATTTAGTATTTCAGAATTAATTATAGAAATACATTTTCATGTTCATTAGATTTAATATTGAAATCGCCCTAAATAACATTTTTTGCAGATTTCGTTGCTAAAAAACTAATTGCAAATTAGTCTCAAAATTCGTTTCGAGACAATGTTCATAATAAGAATTAAAAAAAAATTGGTAAAATGGCGACAATCATTGCAAATTACACTCCAAAAGACAAAAATCGAGGCAAATTTGTCGAGAATTACAATTAGCGACGACATACACATTTACGTCGCTAATTAGCGACAACGACATTCCGTCGCTAATTAGCGATGACATGCACATTTACGTCGCTAATTAGTGACGAACATTCTCAGTTCCATCGTAAATTAGTGACGGACTATGCCTAGCTGTCGCTAATTAGTGACAACATATAAGTTTCCGTCACTAATTAGTGACGGACGGGAATAGTCCGTTGCTGATTAGCGACGGCTAGGCATAGTTCGTCGCTAATTTGTGACAACATATACCTTTCCGTCGCTAATTAGGGACGGACGGGAATAGTTCCGTCGCTAATTAGAGACAGAATTAAGAATGTCCGTAGCTAAATAGCGATGGAACTATTCATGTCCGTCACTAATTAGCGACAGAACTATTCTCGTCCGTCACTAATTAGCGACGGACGAGCGACGGAACTATACTCGTCCATCGCTAATTAGCGACGGGGATTCCCAATTGTCCGACTAAATTTTTTCGACGAAATTTGTGATGACTTTGTTTTTCGTCGCAAATTGGTGACGAATTTTGTGACGAAAGTTTAGCGACGAAAGTGTTTTGCCGCAAATTAGCAACGACATATCCAAATTTCCGTTGCTAATTTTAGCGATGCCGTATTAGCAACAACAAAAAATTTCGTCGCTAATGTCATCGCAAAACCTTTTTAGCGACGACTTTTTGCACATTTTCCGTCGCTAAATCTATAGCTAAATTACAGTTTTCTTGTAATGTAGCAAACAGATGAGACCCGACTTGGGTTTCAAAATTAATGTTCAGTGAGGGAATCAAATGGAATGAAGATAAAGTAAATGAGACTTTCGATGTAGACACGTCGAGAAAAATTCTGAATACCCATCTAAATCCACTTGGTGTAGATAACAAATTAATATGGGAACACACCAAATCTAAGCAATTAACTATTAAAAGTGCTTATAATATTGAACAACGAACCAAACTCAGTAATCAACAATCAACATCGTATCAAACGCCCAGAGAGCTATGTAAGCGGATATGGCAAGCTAAAGTGCAACCTAAAGTCACAATTTTTTCTCTCGCAAATTAGTCAGAATGCCTTAGCAACTAAAGAGAACATGTTTCGAAGACGGCTCTTACCATATGCTAATTGCCCAAACTATCAGCAGCATCTAGAAACTACCGAACACCTATTCCTTCTATGCCCTTAGACTTAGAAAATTTGGAGCCACCCTTCTATAAAAATAGAGATAAATAGCTAAACAATATCTCGGATGGATGAATGGCTGGTCAAGTTTGAGCATACCTCTATATCCTTTGATCTTCTCGCATGTTTATTGTGGCAAATCTAGAAAGCTTGGAATAATCAAATTTTCTGAGCACAATAGTTAAACTCCCATTACATCATCTCCTCAGCAAGAGTGGAAGAAAGAAATGTCAGAATTTGGTCGGCGAAAGTTCAAGGCAGAGATCTAGAAGACCCCTCCCCCAAGTGTGATCAAAGTAAATGTTGATGGATCCTTCGATCCAAAAACAGGGGAAGCAGTCGTTGCATGTGTTCGTGAAGATAGTAGAGGATTTCTTGTCAATGGAGCCGTGCGATCTGTACGAGCTTCGTCGCTGATTCAAGCGAAAGCGGTTGCGGTGGTAGAAGCCCTAAAATCCCTTCACATAAGACATGAAGAGCCGCTCATGCTGGAAACCGATCGAACTGATCTGGTGAAAGTGATAGGTGATGGCGAAGATCAAGTAATATGGGAAGCACACATGCTTATAGGTGAAGCCCAAGCCAATGCGGTGTGATTCACAAACCTAAAACTGGCCCATTGCCCTAGAGTTTGCAACTAGATTGCAGATTGGGTCGGCAAAACCCAACGAAACAAACTTTTATCAAGCAATTGGGTCAGTCACCCCCTTTCTAGCTTATTGGATTTACTTTGTGCTGAATCTATTTATTTGTCTCATCAAACTTCTACTAAAATGAGAATATGTGACAAATCGCTTTTCGGCCAAAAAAGAAATAGGGACGATAGAGACACGACCAAGAGTTTGGTTATGGAGGTGGATCACCCAAGTGAGGGTTTGGCTGTGAGTGATGCTTGAGCGAACTCTCTCTCTCTCTCAAGTATATATCTCGTGTGTTTTGATTTCAAATTGTCGATCCCCAAATTGTAAGGTTACAATGACATATATATACAGACAATATCAATCACCATTAAGAATCTCGAACTTCTATTATTTGCAAAATTGGTGCTAGAATATAATGATCTTTCAATTAGATCTTACATAAATTATGTCAAGTAGAGCTGAATTTCGGCCAAGCCTTTTTTCACACTAGATTGGCCGAAAATTCTAGCTTTGTGGGCTTCAAGTTCGCAAACCTCAACCTATCTAGGGTTGATTTTAATTAATTGTCAAGGCATTTAAGATTAATGAATTTATTCTGGTTCAGTTAAAGCTCAAATTGCCCAATCTAAGGACTAGAAACTTCGGCAACTTCTCTCCTCAGTGCTAGTGCATTCATTGATGTGTGGGCCAAGCCCAGGCAATTGTTTGATGTCCTTTTACCACCGTCAATCTTATGGGAATGTATGTACAAAATCTATTCTACATGAATAAATGAAATAAAAACTATAATATATGCAACTTAATTACTATTTTTGCTTTAGGGGTTAAATAATGAATCCCTAATTTTCATGCAAATCAATCCTAGATAACATATCACAATTTAGGTGTCAACACAAGCCAACTTATAAAGGCAAATTGCCTCAACATCTCTAGTAGAAGCAACTATCATACATTCAATTCTTTAATTTCACCATTAAACATCCTCACAGCTCGATTGTTATGAAAAGCTATCTTGTGATGTTCTTCTGGACATGATCCAATATGTTAGTCTTATACTAAAAATTCTTTATATATCTCTCTATCCATGATGAAAAAATGAGGAAAATTACGAAAGAAATCATCAACTTATTGCACTTATAAATTCATGCTCTTATAATCGTGTTTATTAAGTCCTAAATATTTTCATGCTTTATTAATTAAGTCAATCCAACTAATTTTGCTAGAAAATTCTTGACGTGAATGTCGATCGCCCTCTTTCATTATATTCTGCTACTTCTCAGGTAACGAAAGGAGTTCGAATGACGAAAAGACCAATCCGGCGATCAATGATAAATGTTGATAATCACGCTTTCCAGAAAGAAAGAAAAAGAAGGATTTCACTTCTGAATGGTGGTCAATCCCAAAGGGGGAAAGTTGACTCAGTGATTTCCCCAGGAACATCATTATAGGAATGATCTCCATGGTGGGAGCAATTTTGTAACACGGATTTCAAATTGTACGTCTTTGCTTTTCCTCAGATGAAGATGTCCCTCCTTTTAAAGGCAGGAAAAGAAAAAGAAGGTGAGAGAGTGAAGATGCTATAGACGCCACGAAGTGGAAAAGTTATATGAGAAAATTGACACATTAGTCTTTAAATCTAGACCCAAAGAATGATGTGATTTTTTATTTTTTAATTTATTTGATATGATTCATCAACTTTATCTAAATATTCAATATAATCTTTTAACTTTTAATTTATTCGATTTGATACCTGAATTTTAAATATATGTTCATATGAATCTTTAAACTATAAAAAAATATTTAATATAATTCTTGATTTTGAATTAATAGAAGGATAATGTGGAACATTTTCATATAATTTAGGGACTACATTGAATATGCATCAGTAATCCAATGACCATATTGAGCAAATTAAAAATTTAGTGATCATATTGCACTTTGGCCTGGAATTCAAGAACACCATTAAACAAAATAAAAGTTTAGGGAACACATTATATATTAATCTAAAAGTTAGATATCATTTAAAAGTTTAAAAATTCAGGTGATAATATGAGTTTTTCTTTTTATTTTTATGTTTTTGCCATTTTTCTCATCGGTATTTGACATCTCAAGGTGCCAAAGAAAATCTCTAAGGTTATTTCAATAGGAAGCATATTACAAATATGATGCAATTTGGGGAAATTCAATGTCTACGTATAATTACTCGCTTAATATTTTATTATTGTTATTTGGCTACTTTATCGAATCCTAATAAAAGATATTATACTTCCATTAGGTCTGGTGGCTGGAAATTAATTCCCGAAATTAGGGATCGATCTATCAATTTTCTTGTTGGAAAACTGTATTTGTGCCACAGATAAATGAAAGTTTCAACCTTTTCTTTTCCGAGATTTCAGGTGAATTTAATGCCAGACTCGAGAGAACCCTTGTCCCTTCATGTTCCCTTCCTTCTCTGACTTAAAGCGCCGCCGCCAGCCTCCGCTCGTAATGAAGGCAGTAGTCGGAGAAAATATCGTGTAGGCCGGCCCTTTGCGACGCCGTGGGGTTGGCCAATCAATAGATGACTACTGGTTATCCTCTCTCCGCCGGTGATGACCCTCCATTTCACCTCGGATGGCCTTTTGATCTTAAGGTCTTGGTGGCATGAGCAAGAGTTGGAAGAGGCGGAAGAGCGGCGGTTGACGGTGGAGGTGGCAAGGAGGAGAGATAGAAAGAGAGGTTGACTTTCCCTAACCCATCCTACGCTCAAACCCAATCCCTCTGTCTATGACCCGTAGATTGGCTTATAGATAAAGTGAGTGTTCTTATAGCCAGCATCGATCGGGTCGTTTGTGAGTATCTTGATCTGGGCTTGTCCATGGCCGCTTGGGTCAGGCACGCGTCAACATAGTGTATAGGCATTTAAGACCTTTCATATTTTTTCATAATCTCTAGACAATGTCATCTAAAAACACTTGTATTGTCCCCTTGCTAGAATACATAATGTCTTTGAAGCTTTTTAGGAGGGTTCAAATACTCAAACTCCTCATATCTTGATAGTCCCTTGATGTACACTACTCGTACTGTTGATTAATATAATTGAGTAGAACATTCTCTTAATACTTTTTTTTTGTGCGTAGGTGTGTAAGGGAAAGACCCGCGACTCGTGGGGTAATTATACAATACAAAAATTGAATTATCCTAGACATGATCGGGATTGAATGACACAAATTGAGACCGAGTGGGACATTGGTCTTTATTTACCATCTTTATCGGCCATGTCCTCCTTGACCTGCCTTGTATGGTCGTAGCTGTCGACGTCAGTTTGAAACATCATTTCTTTTTTCAAGCAAACAGATGCATACAAGCAACATTCGAACCATATGTTCAAAGCAATCAAAATGGCCTCGAAGTTGACCTTTGCTTTCATGTGTCTTGTTTTCCCGAACCACCCCACTACTTATCTAAAGTTGATTAGTGGTTAATGACAATTTGGGCACCATCTGCAATTGCACAAAACAGTGATCAATTTCACTTAACACCTAAAGTCGAGTCGGTTCTAATAAATCCCGTTTAGATCCCCATCGAGGCATACTTCGAGCCTAAACATTTATCTAAAAATCACGCGCATCAGCAATGAATTGAACAGGCATTTCGATCAATTTGACCTTGTTTCCTAATCAAACCTTCAAGGAAAATGAACCAATGAAGGGTCACTTATTCAATTAAATTCCTGAATTTAAGCTAGTTCTGTTTGAAAGCAATCAACATAGCAAATGATATCGAAATGCAATGGTTCAGGCATCATTGAAAAGCTTGGAACATTTAGTTTGTATCTCATACATACCATTTAAACCCAGATTTGAGCCGAAAAATCGGAATTGACAAAAAAAAAAATACCCGGAAGCCTAAATTTGGATCCGGTTTTGACCCACGAGTTCTAAAATTCAGGAACAGTATTTAGAAATATTAAAATCCTGTCAAATTTTACAGACCTATGGAAAATTCATTTCCAAACAACTTTTGTGGTTAAATTTTTTGAAAAAAAAATTTCTAGTTTCTTCCCAGTAATCGCTTAATGACAGCTACTAAACTAAAATTTGTTGTTGAGCCCAGACAAACCGATTTTATGAATTTGAAAAAAGAGGACCTCTATAATTTGAAATGAAGTTCTGAAACCCTTGGATTTACCATTTAAGATCTTACTACTGTAGTTTTGAAGCTCAAATTACCCTAGTCTTAGGCTGCAATTTTCGGCTCTCTCACCTTGTGTTGGCCAAAATTCATCGATATGGGGGCCAAGCCTGCACAACCGTTTGAGGTCTATTTACCGTTGCTAGTTCGATGCGAATGCATGAATGAAACCTATAGTACACGAGTAAATGCGACAAAAATTATATGATGTACAATTTTAACTAACATTTTTCTTTCATGGATTAAATAAGTAATCCCAAATCTTTTGTATAATTAAGTCTAAATGGTTTATCAAAATTTGCATATGAACAACAGTCTACTCGATTCGACCGGCATCCCATTCCTACTACCTAGCAAGAATGGTTTGTTACTCTTCAAATCCCTTCTAAATTCCTTCAATAATGGATTCAACAAAGATATACTCACCTGCACTATGGTGTATTAATTTCTAATTTCACCAATCCGATAAATCATTTCTATTACAAAATGGTTAAAGGAAAGAGAGATATAAGTAAATAAATTAGCAAATAGTAATAGAATTATTTGAAAATATACATCTTTAATTAAATCATTTATAATAATAATAATAATAATAATAAGAGGAAAGAGGAAAAGGAGTAACAAAAGGCTCTAATTTGGTCCAAGGGGAAAAAGCGCAACGCTCACGCCCAAGCCACACACCAAACCCGTGAGCTCCGTTCCATATCTCATATGGGCCCAAAAACTCTAGCTTGGATTGAGGCCCACTACCAATATCAAAAGTCAAGCTGAAGCTTCGAGCCCATTAGCCCCTCAGCCCACTAAGCAGCATAGTGGCTGCCATTTCTCGTCCCTCTCTCCGGCAGCCACGCCCAACATTGGAGGACGCCGTTTTCGCTCCTCTCTCCCTTAACACACTCTTCCCCCATCACTCATTCTCACCGCTGAACCTTCTCCTCCGAGAGTGTTGTGGTTGTCCCACATCGGTTAGAAAATACGTTGATTGACAATTTATAAGTGTGAGGGAAAATCTCATCTTTTAAGTTAGCTTTTGAGACTAGAGCTTTTGAGATAAGAGAGACCAAGCCCACCCAACAGAGAGCTCGAGGAGTTCATCCACCATCAATGTCCGATTAACCCTCTCCGGCACCCTTCCTTTCGGAATTCCCGGCAAACTCCAGCGACCTTCCCCCTTCTATTGAGACATTCTCATCCGGTTTTTTCTCTTAGGGCCGCATAACGATCATCTTTAATTCCCAACATAACAGCTCTTTCTTTTGAATATAAAATTTACAAACCACAATTCTTGAGGTTCTCTTTAAAAGAAATAATATTTTCTCCATTCCCTCTGTTTGATTTTTTCTATTTTCTTTTTTTAGATTTTCATTATTTTCGAAGATATTTAGAAAAATTTTAGTGGTATTGTAATTGGCTAATTGCCACGTAAGATGCAACCTAAGGTAATACGTCAGCATTTAACTATCACCTCTGCATTTCCATGTGTAATTTCAATTGAAGGGCCAAATTGAAAAGAAGTACGTATAATTGAAGGATTCAATCGCACAATAAAAAACGAGAGGGACCTAATTGAACATTTACAGAACTTCAGGGACTACTTAAATAAGACGGTCTTATGCTCTGTCTTCTCTCTCTTCTGACCTCAGACTTCCTCTCTGTTTTCAAGCCTCTCACTCGCACGGCACCGTCGTCGCCGTCGGACCTATTTCGGTCTTTGGCTTCCGCTCGCGGCTGCGCAGCCCAGGTTCCGCCTCTCTCTTTTCTCTTTCAGATCGCCGACTCCGCGCCTCCGCCAATCTTTGCGGTTTCCGCGCCTAGCTCCCGGATTCGCCGTCGAAAGCAAGGTGAATGTGTGATATGATTGCTATGGTATTTGTTAATAATGCACTCCAGGTTCAGTAGTCCATTTTAATTGGGTTGGAAGTGCAGAAGTTCGAATTTTTTCTACATATTTTGGTAGTTTGAGAGCGCATGGAACCTATGGAGAACTGATCATTGCTCAGAAGAGCACGTTGTCATGATCTTATTGGAAATTGCTTTTCTTTCGACCGCGAGAGGGCGTTGGCTTCAATGTTGGTTTATCATGTGCTCATGTCAAGCTCTTTTCTTTGGGTGGTGATACCGATACCTTCTGTGGACTCTTTGAATAATTTTTGAGTTGGTTGCGGCAATTTCGTCATCTTCATGGGAACTGATGGGCTTGTTTGAATGGACAAAACAATTTTGTCCAGCTTGGCAATGATAAAACTGCTGCAGCTCCCGATTGTCAGAGCAGTTGCATGCTGCATAGATTCGTATGCAATCTTTACCCAAGAAGAAGTGGTTATGGTTAGAGAATTTGGGAGCAGGAGAAACTTGCTTTCTTCGAGCATCACACGGTTTGCTCCTCGTGTTCCAGTGCTAAGACAATACTCAGAGCTTTCTGCTGCATATGCAGGATGAGCGGTTTATCTCTTGGAGAAAGGCAATTCATACAAGGGGGCATTGCTCAGGACCTCCGCTCTGATGGTCGTAAACGGCTAACTTACCGACCCATATATGTCGAAACCAGTGTCATTCCTCAGGTACTTTATAATTGCTGATTCACGGTGTATAGAAAAGCCACGCTTGATACTTTATGGGGTGAGATTTATCCAATGCAAATCTTGTTTTGCACATATGACAGGCCAATGGCTCAGCCAGAGTCAGAATGGGTGGAACTGATGTCATTGCCAGTGTGAAGGTAGTGTCAATCCTGATTCTTTCTTTTTTCCCTTTTGAAAGACTTCACAGTTTGGTGGTGAGGAGTTTTCTTTCTGTTTAAACTGAATCTGCACATGGAATATCCTGGTGTTTGTGTTCTGTAGTGTGCTATTCATTATTGCCTCCTGATGTTTTCCAATGCAGGCCGAAATTGGAAGACCAAGTCCACTTCAACCTGACAAAGGGAAGGTTTCCATATATGTTGATTGCAGCCCAACTGCCGCTCCAATGTTTGAGGTCCTATACTTTTAATTCCACTGCTTCCCAACATATCTATTCTGGTAATTTCAGTTTGCATAGATCTGCTACTTCTAAGTTTTCTTCCCTTCTTTCTTTTGAATGTCCCTAATTATGAAGTTGGCAGAATAAGTGGATTGATAGTGTGTAAAATTGGAAGGGTGGGTTTTAAGCTAACTACTGACATTTTGAAACTTTGTTCATATAAGCTGCACAATGTCTGGTACAATGTTCTTCCGGTTCACAATTAGAGAATAGATACGTATATTAGTTTTGACTAAAATGATATTGTGCTGATTGTCGCCTTCAAACAGAACGTTGACTTGGTTCATATGGAATTCGTTGATGCTTCTGGACGGCTTCTGGTCTCTAACTTAGCTTTCAATTTTCTCCCATTGAGCAAGATCGACAGAAACCATACTGACATTTTGAAAACTCGTTCATATGAGGTGCATTATATTTGCTACAGTATATATTTGGTATACAATCAGAGAGTAGGTATGCATATCAGTTTTAAATCAACTGATAGCTGGCCGATTACCTTCAAAATGAACTTTGTCTTGGTTATTATAGAGTTGCTCGATGCTTCAAGATGGCATCTGGTCTCTGACTCAGTTTCCGGACCCAAAAAAAATCAACAGAAGCCTAAATTTTCCTCTGTGGACACTCAGTTGCAATTTGAACGTTGCACTGTCACTATCCTTCTCCATATTGTTCTTAACTTCTGATTGTTACATGAATATAACACTGCAGTGCAATTTTATGCAGGGTAGAGGGGGTGAGGAGTTGTCAACAGAACTCTCAGTTGCTCTCCAGCGATGTCTTTTGGGTGGGAAAAGTGGAGCAGGTTTGAAATTTTTCGTACAGAGTTTGAAATCCTACAAGTTTTTATGTAGGTATCCTCTGTACATTCTTTTCTGCAAAACATATTCTACTTTTTTTTTCTTTTGGCCACATGCTATCGAATGTGTATTAGTGCCTTTCAGTTGAATCACAAGCTGTGATTGCTTATATTTCACAGGCGCTGGAATTGATTTGTCATCTCTGATAGTTGTGGAAGGAAAAGTCTGTTGGGATCTGTATATTGATGGTCTTGTCGTCAGTTCAGATGGGAATCTCCTAGATGCTCTTGGTGCTTCCATCAAGGTATACCTTTCTTGAGCATTCTTTTTGTCAAACATACTTTTGGATGGGTTTGGGCTTGATATATTTTGTACCCTCAATATTGTAATTAATCGTATTCTGATTTTAGAAGGTCCTTAGTGTAGTATGCTCTTGAACTTTTTCTGACATCCCTTTCGTTGCTCCTTCTGGAGTGGAGGCTGCTCTGAGCAACACGGGCATCCCCAAAGTGCATGTCACAGCTGAAGCATCCGGTGAAGATCAACCTGAACTTGACATCAGTGACGAAGAATTTTTACAATTTGACACATCTGGGGTTCCTGTCATTGTTACATTAACGAAGGTATAGAAGCTTCATTATTTCTCCACTTCTAGAATTGTTTATTATTGCCGTCGAATTCTCATCTTCTTCCTTGTCCAGGTGGGCCGGCATTACATTGTAGATGCGACTGTGGAGGAAGAATCACAGATGAGCTCTGCTGTTTCTGTTTCCATCAACAGGAAAGGGTTAATATGTGGTCTTAGCAAACGGGGAGGTGTGGGTCTGGATCCAAGTGTCATACTCGATATGATATCTGTGGCTAAGCATGTAAGTGAACAACTAATCGATCGGTTAGATTCCGAGATTTCCGCTGCTGAAGCCATTGAAGAAGAATGATGCTCTTGTCTAAGTCCTAGCATTCTTTTTATAATTTTGGCGACGGCTCATCGATCGGTTTCTGAGATATCTGCACTATGCTGCAGATTCTTCTTTTACTAATTTAATCCACAGTTACCTTTAGCATAAGTTAGTATCACGTGTGGCTGGGATGGGAATTGTCTTCAATTTGTTATCCTCACTGGCTACTCAGATTGGAAAAAAGGCTTATAATTTGATCAACTTTGGGGAGAATGAGGAAGTGTACAAGTAGTAGGATTCAAAAGTTATGTTGGGGTGGGCTTTCTTCTCCCTTTTGGTGTCCGTCGAAGTTATTTTTTTGCCGTCCAGTTCAACGGTTAATGCTCTTAGTGCACTTGCTTTGTTTGGGCTCAATTTTAGGGTTGCCAACCAAACTAAATGCCATTCGACCCAAAGATCAGAATGCAAAAATCTTTTCTTAGACTGGGTCATGTTATTCTCCGTTCGGATAGCTTAGCTTGAGAGCTGTGGATCAAACCAGCTGAGTGGGGTCAGATTATCTAATAAAATTTCAGTCCGAGGCAAGGGAAGGGATGAGCTCTCGGCGGAAGCAGTGAATGCAAATACAGAGTATCATGCCTTAGAATTTACAAAGCGAAGAGGCTTATTTTTTCTCTGGCCAGAGAGAGAGACACTTATCACTTGTTTCTAAACTGTAAGATGGATCTGTCCGCTGCCAACAACAAAAAGAAGCGAAAGAATTTACATTTCAAGAACCAATCAAAAGAATCGTCACAAGTCAACTGCTGCTATCGAGTTCCCCTCGCTCGTCCTAAAGATAATCCCTTTATCAAAACCTACTGGAATTAGAGTCCTAGCTTCCAACTCGGTGCACAAATTCATTGCCAACTGATCTTTCCCACTATGGCGAAGTTCATGGCAAACCTCAGACAACATATCTGAATCGGGAAGCATCGACCTACTGACCATCTCCGTCAGGACCTGGACTGCTCCGTTGAGATCGTCGCACTTCGCAAAAGCACACAGCAGCATAGTAAGAGTTTCGCTATTTGGATGACGCCCGCTCCTGATCATGCTTTTGTACAGCTGAAATGCGCCATCGGGGTTATTCCTGACGCACTGCCCTCTAATGAGGGCAGAAAAGGTCGAATTGTTCGGAACCAAGCCCTTGCTATCAAGATCTTTAACCAGATAAGCTGCTTTCTTCGTCTTACCATTCTTGCAGAGCCCCAATATCAATGCATTATATGTCAATATATCGGCCCTCACTTCATACTTCGACATTTCTTCAAAAAGCCTGCCTCCCATTTCGCTGTCGCTCGCTTCGCTATATCCGTGTATCAGCGTATTGTAAGTCACAGTATTGGGAGCCACATTCGAAGCTTTCATTTGGCTGAAAATCTTGTTCGCTTCGTGCATCTTCCCTTCCTTGCAAAAGCCATTGATGAGGGCATTGAAAGTAATCACATTAGGATGAAGACCATTCTTCTCCATCCTATCTTTAAGCTCCATGGCCGAGCTGAGAAGACCCTTACTGCAGTGACCCGTGATCAATGTATTGTAAGACGCCACCGTAGGACAACAACCCTGACTCTCCATTTCGCGAAACAAATCAACCGCCTTCTCGAGCTCTCCCGCCTTGCAGAAAGCAGACATGACCATGTTAAGGGTGAAAACGTTCGGAGAGATCCTGCAGCGCCGCATTTCCCGATAGAACGAGAAAACAACATCGACCCTGTTCATGCCAAGCAATGCACTCAGGTAAGCGTTGCAGGACTCCACCGTGGGCAAGAACCCGTACTCCTTCATCATGCAAAAAGTCTCCGTGGCATCCCGAAACTTCTTCAAGTGCGCAAACGTCTTGAACAGCGAGTCGAAGACCCGGGGCGAGGAATCGCACGCCCGGTAAGAGCCGAGCACCGCATCAAACAGCTGGCGCGCAAGATCGACCGGGCCAGCCGCCACGAGAGCTCGAACGACCGACTCCGCGGACTTAAACCTCCGGCTCTTCGTGAGGACGTGAAGCGCGATGGAGCGGGTCTCGAGGGTGTGGGCGCTGGGGCAACGGAGCTCGACCCAGTTGAGGAACTCGAGCGAGAGGACGGGGTCCCTTTGGATCTTGAGCAGGACGTGCTTCGTCCGGAGGGGAGTCAGCCCGGCGCTCAGCAGCTCGAGCTTGTCCCAGTCGGAGTGCACAAGGTGGCTGTGAGCGACGTTGACGAAGTCGAGGTCCCGTCCTCTGGGCTCCGGGATCGTCCGGTGGGGCACCGGGATCGGGTCCCGGCGGAGGGCGGGGCTCATGGAGAGGGGCCTTTCGGGGGCCGAACTGCGGAGGGTGGAGAGCCGACGAAATGGGGATTTCACCATCGATCTCAAAGGAGCGAGGGAGGAATTCTCCATGAGAATGGATCAAGAATCGGGAGCTCCGAGCTCCCGATCAAAAGGAGCAGAATCAAAGCCAACTTCTCCTCGGCTGAGCAGGAATAGTTATACTAGTATTAATTCAATATTAAACATTTTCAATTGCATAAATTTAGTTAAAACTTTCACATTTGTAGCAATTGAATCCATTTTGATTTAAAAATCACCGACTCAGACACCAACAATCAGCCAGCACAACTGAATCTAACATGGACAAATATTATGATTTTTTTTAATTTTGTTATATGTTCTTTTTTTTCATTGCAACCGATGAGGGTCGCGGCCCTCACCCAAGCCATTGTTGGCCACAAGTGAGAGCTATAAAGCCCTTGCCAGATCTAGCGAGGATGATCCTTGCCTTTGTGCAAGGGTCTTGCCCTCGCCAAATTTGAAGTGTATGACCCTCACCCAGGTGAGGGCTTGGCCCCTGGCCTATGGGCGAAAATGGTCGGGTGAAGGCAGCGACCCTTGCCAACAACGAATAAGGGCTCATGAATGTTTGTTGGCTAATGAAATTAAAATTTAATTTTATCTACGTCAATGCTGATGGTGCCATATAGAATGATTGGTTTTCATGTCAACAATTTTCTTGTCAAAATCCATCAAACGGACTCAATTGATGCAACAGAAAAGATTTCTGACTAAATTTGGTTCAGATGAAAGATTTATGACTAAATTACTACCATCGCAATGAATTCAAGACATGTGAAAATTGGCAACATAGAACAGCAAAAAACTTTTCTTTCTTTTGCTACGCTCATGGGTCACTGACTCCCTTTATTGCCTTAAGGGGTTATAAAAAAAGGGTACTCCAACCTCTCTAAGCGAGTCAAAGACCAGCAATTCCCGCTCACTCAGAAATTTCGCAAGGATTGGCTCAATGTTCGGAAGTAAGCATGATCGCATGAAAACTCTCATAAGCTTCGGATGTGTTGAAAGAGAGAGCATTTTCCATGGTCTACACTATAAGGATGCGCTTTTCTCGTATGGTTCGACGAGAAAAGGGCAACAAATGCAGTGTGCCAATTTCGCCTATGGTTGAGTCACATTTGATCGGTTGGACTTCTGTACGTTGAAGTCTTTTCTTTCTGAGGTTACTAATAAGCCACTAAGCTCGTAATCATGATATGTCATGAGCTAATTGTATCGAAGCACGTGATTAGAGGACAATTTTCTCTGAAACCACTATTGTAGGTCTCACAAGAAACCCATATAATCCACTGTTGAGATGCACTTGACCCAGTGAATCTATGTCCATACAAGACCTTCTCCATATTTGGGTCTAAAACTAATCCGATTGTGGGTGGCTACAGTTCCTTTACTGTAAATCAAGAGAACTTCTTTTTCTCTCGCTACTTAGGAATTATTACCCGTCTCCACACCCCCCCTAAGCTGAGGTCACTTCACATTCCATTTCAGGAACCATCCGCGGGTAGCTAGTGATTTTCAATAGGCAGGTTGATTTTCAAGGACCGGTCTACAACAGGTTTCTACACATGTGATGTGCTGACGTTGTCTGTAGTCTATTTGAATTCGGGCGTAGCAAGCTTATGCAGGTGTGATGTCGAGTTCGATATGTTTAGCACGCATTGCCGCAGCTTTCGTGTGAAACACTCTAGGCAAGTTCCTGTGGTCAAATTAACAAGATCAGCTCTTTATAAGATTCCTAGCACTGTTCATATTGATGGCGTTGGAGCAAAGAAAGGTTGTGCTGTTAGCATGTACATAGCATTTACAAATCTCATCTGTGTTATGCCGTGTAGGCATTCAAATTCCGCACAAGTGCAAGCCCATATTGAGGTAATTCGCGCTACACATCAGCTGTTCAGAAGACCATTAGACATCCAGGCATTGACATCTGAAGTCAAGATAGCTCTTTTAAGTTTTCTGCATTAGGAAGGTTGCAATAAAAGAAAACATGGAACAAAGCATCCGCAGAGTTTGAGTGGCAAGAGGGTCATGAACTGATGATCCAACGGCATTACCAAGGAAGTTCACCGACCTCCCCATGCACTGTGACTTCGGCCTCAATGATGAAGCAATCATCAACTAGGCAGCCTCGAACTGTTTTTAGTGGCAAGGAGGAAGATCCACCCTAAAAAAAGTTCGATATGCCGAACCAATGTGAAGTGTCTATGAAGTGAAAATTTAGCTTGGTGTCAATACCAACCTTGTTTCTGTTTCTCGCAGACCAACCCCATAAATATAGCCCCAGTATCCTGTATATAATCAATGAGGATACCAGAGAGAAAGCCAACAGACCTTCAACTATAAAGACTAAACACCACGAAGAAATTGGAGCCTACCAGTTCACATCCCTGACAATGAATACTTCGGAGCAGCGCACTTCTATCGTACAAGAGAAACTGAATATCTTCCATTCCTGTGTATATGGAACGCTTTGTCCATCAAGCATCGACAACTCGCCAACACCCTAGCTCTCGATAGCAATACCTTTACTTCAGATGCACAAAGGTCATCAACAAGGTATCCATTTGATGGGTTGGTGTAGATCTCTAGTAGGCTAAATCTTGGAAGACCACATACTGTCTTGTTGATGTGAAACCTCCTAGGTCTCCCTTCATATTCGACAATTGACATCTTGCTCAATCAAAGGTACATATCACGTTTCTTTCTAATTATTTGGCGAAATGCTACCTTCTTTTGTCAGGTATACATCACGAATTTGATAATAGACAAAGAACCTAATAATCACATTCATTTCTGAGCCAACTTCTAGAGATTGCGAAAGCTGCCAACTATATCAAAACATGATCTCCATTTCTGCTTGTCTCCATTAGTGTAGAGAACCGTGCTTCCTGCAGGATCAATAAAGCTCCCAAAAAGAATGAGGGGAAATTTTGCAAGATACAAGCATCAATAAAACAGAGGAAAATTTAAATGACATACCTTTGTATCATATGACGATGTAGTATTATCAACATTCAGGCAATATTGATGTTTCTAGCGGAGTTTCGCATAGAGAAAAGAAACGGCAAAAGCTTGACAAGACACCCTCTATGATCGTGGCCGCAGAACGCAACATGCGTGGGGACAGATCCTTAGGCTGGAGCTCAATGTCAAGAACAATAAAGCTAAACTGTCTGGTAGCTAGTGAATTAATGAATCATTACTACACGGCGTTATCAATATTAACTCGTTCCATCATGTCGACGCTGCATAATGAATGAACAGGATATTAAGTTATATGCTTTTACCAATTTTGCCATCCTACTTCGAACTCGTTCATTTCGTACTTTTCCATAATGATCTTTGCAAACGAAGAGAATGAATCGATTTGGAACAGATAATGCGGGCAGTATGGTTCTCAAAATCCATAGTAATCATCCCTGCTTAATAAGAGAAGTCACAAAATAAATTTAAAAAACAGCCAGAGAGTAATCAATTTGAGCTGTTCAATATGCGCTTGTATATATGTAGTCAACATCTTCTCATGTGAATGTCTAATATCCACCATCGCATGAGCGTTATGAGAAGAAAATTAAGAGGAAAAGAGGTTCAAGAAAAACATCATCATCTTCGCTAGCAATTTCAGTGTTTGAACTTGAAGTTTTCCATCGAGTGGCTTCGACTTGCTGTGCACCTTGCTGCTTGAACGTTGATCAATGGTCGTAGAAGAGAATCGCACAGTAAAAGGAAGAGCTAGACAGCAGATAGAGAGCATCCTATGGGAAACTACTGTTAGATAATAGCTTAAAACTAGAGAGTTCACACCGTAATGAAGAGTATCCTATGAGAAGTATCCAATTTGAAGGCCGTTGACACCGACAGAGAAACTTAACTATCATTGCCATCTCATCTTAGGAAAAGCAAACATCTAAACCAGTAGAAGCCACTAAACTCTGGCCAACTGAACAGACTGTTTTGGGAAGAGCAAAAGGTTTGTGTTGGAGACATTGTACCCAGAAGGGTGTGCATGCATGGAACAATTCCTGGGTTGGTTCATATGAACGGTTCCTTCTACAAAGTACTCCGATCACTACGTAGTCGATAGCCATCATTCATTTAGTCAGAATTGATTGGTTTAACCTACAACAATCTGATGTACGGAACCATATATTTATAGCGTTGCATGTGTTTCTCCAGATGAATAGTTAGGCTCTGAACTTTTGGGATAAACAAACTGTTTCTAAGCTATTTATATATATATATATATATTTAAATCCAGTTTAATTCTTCACT
Organism: Melaleuca alternifolia; assembly: GCA_019926035.1. Lineage (NCBI taxonomy): Eukaryota > Viridiplantae > Streptophyta > Magnoliopsida > Myrtales > Myrtaceae > Melaleuca > Melaleuca alternifolia. The sequence goes on along the minus strand of JAGKPW010002221.1, from coordinate 213,922 downwards.
TTGTGTCGAAATTTGTCTGTGGGGGAAAACTTTCCGACTTTCACGCATCGGAGGGTGTGCAGTGTGCACTATCTTTTTCAACGAATTTACTTTTGAGATGTCATCCGTATACTTTAACATAAAGAGTAAAACTGCTGGCTAATGAATATTGAATTGGTTAATGTCAATATAAGTTATGAGTTGAATAATACATATCAGTAATGAGATGCAATTAATGCAGTATCCAAGTCTCCTATGACATATACAGAGATAGAGATCTAGACTTCGAGACATGGAAAAAATTCGGAAAAATTACTTGAAAAGGTCAAAATGAAAAACTGGGAGAGGGTTGCAGAATTTCCCACTCTGACCACCACAAGCCACCTCCACGGTGGTAAGCCCGGTGACCGCCTTGGTGGCGTCGCTTCTGTTGAGACCACCACCACAGTCGCGGAACCAAAGGATCTTGACCTGCATTTGCCCATTGTCACGGTGAATCGCCTACTAAGGAGGGCCACAAGCGGCCGTCCTGCAACGATGGTCTCCTCTGTTGTGGCGGTTGGACGACGACGAGAACCACGGCAGCAATGCATCATACCAGTGGTGCAACCACCATGAAGTTGCACCCGTCGGTTGCGAGGGCATTTGCCCTTTTTGCTAGTATTTCATTCTTATGCTATCCAGATGGGGATAATATTATCCCACCTCTCCTGCCCAGCTTAATCACTGAGATTTTATCTAGACTTGTCTAAGTTTAATCATCTACAAGTGTATCCTCCCAAGCTATGCAGGATAGATTTTATTCTACCTTGTCTTATGTTGGGGTTAGGGTTACCAAAGACGCCCTAATGGAAGGATAAGGAGCATTTGCTGTGCAACTAATCGTATTGACTGATCTACAGTCACAAATCACTAAGAATTTTAAACAATAGACTTAATCTTTATTAATTCTTTTTGAAGGAGAGAATGTTGTGAGAGTTTTGTAATGATTGAAAAATCAGAAGTATCACGTGTTGGCTGGTCCACCTCATTTGTGGAGCCCAACTAACATATTAAAAAAAATAGTCAAAAGTCAAAAGCCGGAAGAAAAAGAAAGGGGTTGGTTCGTGTAAAATCCTACGGAGAAAAAAAAAGCAACAACGAGAGAGAGGAAGAAAAAGGACGCAACTTTGCGAATTTGATTCGAAGCCAAACGTTGACAAAATTGGCTCAAATCTCAAAATGTTGTTCATTAGATCAAGAGCTACAAGTTGATGGGTCTTGTTTATTGAGAATTTCCTCCAAAATCTCCAATTGTAATTAGAATTTTTCTTATTTTATTTATATTAATTAACATTTGTGATGAGAAAATACTATTGTATTTGTGATATTAAGCCTTTAATATGTGACTAGATAAGAATAATTTGTGTATTCGACTATTTTTTGTGATTAGTGGAAGTTTTTGGACAGTACGTGGCTTTTCCCTCATTGAGTTTTCCATGTAGAAATTTGATGTTGCTTATTGTATTTATTGCTTTATTACATGACATTATATTTACCTATTGCGTGGTTGTATTGGTTGGTTGTTGATGAGATTAAGTTGATTTTGATCGGTTTAGTATTGGGAAAGATATTGATCCTAGATTTGATATAGTTCTTGGTGATTTGTTGCCTAGTTCTCCCCAACACAGTGGTATCAGAGTTCCAGATTGAGATTCTAATTATGGAGGAAGCTAGCAGTATAATCTATGTAGCACCGACACGGACACGCAACACGCGACACGACACGCTAACACGTCATTTCTCAAAAAGTAAAAAATTTCGACACATTCCGACACGTTAATTTATTTATATATATAAATGCATAAATAACTAAATAATAATAATAATAATAGCCTTGAATTAATGTTTTAGTTTGACAAATTCAACTAAATTTTATTATAACAATCAATAAAACAACCCAAATCCCCCTTTCCCCGAACTAACTCTAGGGTTTGTAAAAAAATCTCAAATATCATTATAAAGAAATCCAAGATACTGAGTTGAAAAAGAAAACGGAATAACACAACTTGCTAACCTGAGATGAGCAAAAAGATGAAATCTTGAGAGCAAAAGGTGAAACAACACCGATGAGAGACCACGGTGAAAGAAGAGAACGAGAGATGCCTCAGGTGCGTACGACTGAGAAGAGTCCAGAAGTATTAAAAATTTATTGTAGCTTTTATTATTATCATCATATATTTATATTTAGATCCCATAAGTATTGGAAATGTGTCGGAGTCACGTGTCGAAATTTTCAACTTGTGTGTCGGAAACAGTTGACCGCATGTTGGATTTTTCGACACACATTGACCAAGTGTCGGAAAGTGTCAAACACGTGTTGAAATGTCAGACATGACATGAAACGGTCCCGGAAAGTGTCGGTGCTTCTTAGAGTATAATGTTTTAAGTTGAATGCCTCGAATTACTCTATTTGGAAGCCTTAGATGGAAGATATATTATATTGTAAAGATTTGTTTGATCCCGTTGATAGTGATAAGGCTAAAGGAGATAAATAGGATAAAGAATGGAAATGAATGAATAGGAAGATGGTCGGGTTATTCGACAATGGATTGATAATAGAGTGTTTCACCATGTTGCCTAAGAAAGGAAAACCGATACTTTGTGGAAGAAATTGCAATAACTCTATGAGAGGCAAACTTTACAAAATAAAGTCTTTCTAGTTAAAAGACTTGTGAACTTGAAATATAAGGAGGGAGGTAGTATGTCGAAATACTTGAGTGAATTTAAAGATGTTATAAATTGATTGACAAATCTTAAGATTGACCTTGGTGATGAATTGTTTTTATGTTTATTACTTGGTTTACTTCTCGATAGTTGGGACACCTTAATTGTGGCATTAAACAATTCGGCTCCTTTTGATGTGCTTTCCATAAGTATGGTTAAGGAAAGCTTATTCAATGAAGAAACAATAAGAAAATGCTTGAATTATGCATCTAGATCAAAAGCTCTTGTTATAGAAAATAGGGCGACGAGTTAATCAAATTTTTTGAAAGTAATGACTACGTGGGCAAGTCAAGATGAAGGTCGAAATCAAGGCCGAAAAAAAGTGTGAAATATTACAATTGCGGAAATGTGGGACATTTATGCCAAAGAGTGCAAGTTGCCAAAGAGAGATAAATCCCAAGATAGAAATGGAGATCAAAAGAAAGAAGAGAAACAGGTTACACCGATAGTTACATCTGATGGTGACATTGTGTTTATTTATAACGATACTTGTGTGAACCTTACATGCCAAGACTCCAGCTGGGTTTTCGATTTCGTAGCTTCATTTCATGTCACCTCATGGCATGACCACTTCACTTCCTATCACAGCAGCGATTTAAGAAACACTACAGAATTTATTTTTTAGGGTAGTCGAGCACTAGTAATTATGTCGCTCAAGAGCAATTCTTTTGCAGTTTTTTTAGCTATGTTCCCATATCTATGAGAATCCCAATCTTCAAGTGATTAATCCTTCATAATTGCACATTGATCTTTCGCCCTTGTTAACTTTATCTATTCTCAATAGTCTACCTCCATTACTCTCTTCATGAGTGATTTCAGATTAGAGAGTTATAACTGTTTCTTGGCAACTCTCAGACATTTAATCTTCGTTCAGTGTCTCAATTGATAACTTAAATGTTCCTTTTTTCATCAATGTATTTACTGACTAGTCCTGCTATGACTCTATAGTCAATCATATGCCATCATATATCAAAATATCAATAACTCCCCAATCGTGAACAATGGCTTATAAATCTATCATTGATAATCAATTTGTCCTGTAGCCATGTATCTACTTATGTCGACGACCTAATCAAATCTTCGTGCAGACAATTGTTCATACAGAAAAATAAGGATGGGTCGTCGATAATTGGCAACAAGTGTTTGGATGGTATCCTCTTCGGTCCCCCAATGCAATACAAGCTCCCCCAAGCCCGAGGTCAAAGTCAAACTTCACGGCACTGGTGGTTCCTCGTGCAGGAACAAAAGGGGAATCCAATTGACAGAGATTTTTCGTCCTTTTGTCAGCTAGTGCTCCTTCTCTTTTTCCCTTTCTCTAGATTCGTGGAGATGACGAAGAGCATCCCTAGGCATATGGAATGGCAGAGGGAAAACTTTAACGAAGATAATCTCTTGATATTACTAACATCAAGGTTTATATGGGCTTAATTTCTTAACAAAATCTCCAAATTTAAGTTCAATCACAATTATATTCCGACTTTTAAAAACAAAAATCCGAACTTTAAGTACAATTCCAAATACGCTCCGCATGTTATTTTCAAATTTTAAAAAATCAACTTTAACTTAAGTCCCATATATGCGCTAAATTTTTTTTGTCTAGACAAACACTGATTTTCAAGGTAATCTCCAATTCGTCCTCATAAATCATCCATACAAAAATCGTCATCATCTCTTTGACGTGACATTTCCATGCCAGTAGCAATTAACACCGACAATTGACGTGAAGAATCATTTGTAGAACAAACTCGTTTTATGATGTAAAGAGAAATTAATAACGAATAATGGTGATTTTTTTTAATAAAGCGTTAATGATGGTAGATTTAAAGCTAAAGCTAAATTTTGTGATTTATAGATAAAAAAAAGTTATGGATATTTTGAACCGAGCCTAAAGTAAAATATATATATTTTAGACAAAAAAAAATTTGTAACATAATTAGGATTGGACCTAGAGTTAAGAATTTTTTTAGGGAATTAGGCCAATTAATGTGGCATAACTTTTCTCTTTTTTGGTCAAATATATGGTGTAAATTCATTATCAAATTTAGCACCGTTTAAAATTGATGATTTGACTTTTATCTGATGCCAAACCTCTCATACCTATAAAAACCTTTGCCTATCATCACAACTTTTTCACAAATTTTCTAAGGTAATAAAAAAAATATTTATACATGACAAAATTATCATTTCAATTACTTTATTTAATCCTACTTATTAATTCAATTGTCGATTCATAAAGCGAAGATACGTATTCCAAAAATTGATCTCGACTTAACAATATAAATGGTCTCTCCGGATTTGCTTAGAAAATAAAATTATCCCACACACCCATAAGTAGCCCAGCTGGTTAGGGTGAACTTACTAGTTATGGCGAACTTGGATTTAGTTGATGTATTCAGGAAAGTGCCTGTGATTTAAGTGGCGCGCTATGGCGATGGATTGCTGTGCTAGTCTCTCCCGATGAATAGTCGAGGTGTGTGCAAGGTGGCCCGAACACCTCGGCTACCATAAAAAAAAATTATCTCTTTACTTTCTTTGAACCAAAATTATTGTTGTACATTTTGAAAAGCTCCAATATTCACCCTTAAGCTAAACTTTTTTTTTCTCTTTCTTTTAGGATTGTTTGTGGCATGGACCATTAAGAAGCTGAGATGGTGACCACTTATAGCTTATGTGGATCAACTGAGTGGAAAGAAATTCAAAATTTAAAAGTGCATAAAATAATATACAAAACAGACAATTTCAGAAAGTACAGAAAAAAAAAAAGAGCAGCCTAGCATGGCCGCCAACACTAACTATGCGAGTTAGTGTGAATTAAAAAGCCTAGCATGGACCATTGGAAAGCTAAGATGGTGACCACTGAGTTTATGCGAATTAACTCGATCGGTTAATCACTATCTAGAGTTTGAGCATCCATGACGGCCGTGACCTTTAAAGCTCGATCGGTCCCGACAACCAGCTCGAAGATCTAGGGATCATAGCTACGAACTCAAAGAAGTTCACGCGAGTACATCGTGGAATGCCGCCGTTCAAGGTTGGTGGTGAAGTTTGTTTTGAAAAGAATTAGAGGGAATTACAAGGTAAGATTGTTGATTTTCCCCCACTCCAAAGAAAACAAAAGGGGAGTGATTACAGGGGAACGGGAATAGAAATGATTTCGATTCTGTCGTGGTTGTGGGTTGGGGTCGCGTCGCCTGAAAAGACGAGTCATGGCCCCCAGCGGTACTGGAAAGCCTCGTCTCTTTGTTTGACCTTTGTCCTCGTGCAATCTGCAAACCTGTCCCCCTTCTGATGCGAATCGAAAGTGCCAAAGGAAAAGTGAAAATATATATATATATATATATATACTTGTTTTAAGATGATTTCTTACTGTACTTATAAAATAAATAAACGAAAGTTATTCATACAACGAAATAATTTATACATGAATCGATGTTATTATTGAAAATGTTTTCTACCGACCTATCATTTCAAACAATATAAACGTGATTATTTTATGAATTTCTTTCATATCGTTCGATTACAGCGAAATGAATCGTTATTGAATCTATTAGATTCATTGTTTGTCATACGTCACGTAGAGATAATATAGATTGTACTGTCGCGCAACAGTATGAATTGTAACGTCGAAGTGAGTTTGTCCTTAAAGCCCCCTTGGGTTGAAGTTCCTTGGACTCGTGCACAATCGTGTCGGGTCAATGTGACTAATCAAATCACTTATAACCCGATTTTATGGTCTTTTTTTTTTTTGTAACTGAGGTGTTCAAGCCAGTTTGCGCATACTTCGACTATTCCTCGGGAGAAATTGGCACATCAACTCACCGCCATGGCCCCCCACTTAAATCACAGGCACTTTCCTGGGGAATCGAACCAAAAACTTCAGCGAAGTCCAAGTTCGTCCTAACTAGCTGGGCTACCTATGAGTGGGTTGGTCTTTTTATATTTTAATGTCACATATTTCAAGTAACTCTTGAATCTAATAATACAAGAACAACTTCTAAAAAAATAAAGCAAATTATATATGAGAAATTCCTTCACCGTCGCGAGGCATTTATTTCTTAAAAAAATTAATTATTATAAATTTATTTTCTTAATATAATCACTTGCATTGTTTATGACGATGTATGAACAATGACTATTCTTATTCTGCACAAAAATATTTAAATATAAAATACTGCCGATGATAAAAGCATTTTTCAATGACTGATTTATTTCAAGGGATATATAATAATCATTTTCATAGAAATATATTTTAAATTATTCATTTTTTTCCGAAACAAACGAAAGCAGTATCGATCACTATCTTTGCCATGTGCCTTGTCTGTGTTTCTTAAAACATGGATGCATGTATGCACAAATGACATGACCAGTTTGCTTAAATCCTGAATGTGAGAAGAGTACCTACGCAGTTTTATTATATGGAATTTTATGATGCATGAATATAATTTAGAAACATTGGGGTCATGTTACTATCTGGCTTATTAAGACTTAGGTATTACATCCTTTTGACCATATATTATGCTTGTTTAGTAGGTCCAGAGTTGCTTTTCATCCCAACTACTTATGATGTTTCAAAGTATTTTTTGACAATATGATATCGCGGGGCCACTTCCACGGACTAATTGTTGTACATTTGGTTTGCCTAGAGAAATGAAATATTACGAAATGATAATTACAAAAGTTTGATACCTTTACTCGAAAATATTGCAGCAAGGGCTTCGAGTTCAAATCAGTCAACATGTCTAGTTGAATCTAATTTTTGGTGTCATATGTTTCTCTCAATACTTTATGTTTGGCTTAATTCTCAAATATATTACAAGAAAATTTTCCTTTTTTTTAGGATTATTATTTAAACGACACTTATCTAAAATATCAAATTTTGAACCGATCGTTTTTTGTTTGAAGGTGCCACATCACCTGAACTCCATGATCTCAATCACGATGATGATGTTTGAGGTTATAAGAGGCTGTTAAAGTGCAATGATTAGGTAACTAAGTCGATTCATCATAGTTCAAAAAGGCGATTCTACTAAATTGCGAGCTAACACAGATAAGCCTCGTTTCATCTCTCTCGACTCATTTACCGCTCTTCATTATTTTCACGTTGAGTATATTTTAGGAGTGAGAATGTGAGATGACAAAATTCGCGTTTGACTTGAATATATGGAATGCATTATTAAGGAAAGTTTAAAAAGAAGAGTCACTGGAGTCCGTTCCCAAAGAGGGGGAAACCAAGGATTTTTAAAAATTCTGAAGAGAGGAAGTTCTGAAAGAAGGGTTGGAAAAATATGCAAAAGAAAAGAAAAAAGATGGAGAGAAAATTAATAATAAAACAACGGATGCTGCCAAAAAGGGTGTCTCGGTGCCAGGACAGGCGGAAATGGGCCGCATTATGCTGCCGGAGTGCCATGCACCCTCACTAAATTTTTGTAGGGGGCATCCAATTTCGCCCAAAATTCATATGATCTAAAGATTGAAATGGATCGAGATCACGTATGCTTAATGTATTCAAGGACATCTTTTAGCCTAGAGGCTAAGTTGGGGTCGTTTGGCTTGGCCTAGCACTCGTGAAGCCATATGCTCGACCGGATCGACACTGCGCCTGGTTGGAATGTGGTCTCTGATGAGTCCGCGCTAATGTGGCATTGCCCTGGTGCCCGAAATGGGTGCGGCCAACTCGAAGTAGTTGGTTGCCATTTTAATTGATTTTTCAGAATTTTATTTATTTACAACGAAAATATCAAAACTTGACTTGATATTATTGTTACCCCCTAAGGCCCAATCGATCTGATTTTTGCGTGCATGGAGAGCCCGCCCCTCAAACTTCCGAGAGGATATTGTAATTCAATGGCAAAGTAGTATGGTGGTGAATGTAGCAAAAACGGGGCGAGTGGCTAGTCGCAGTGGACCAAATTGCCATTTTTTGCTTTGTTTTGAACCCGATTGGTGTAATTCTCAAGACATTAGAAAGCTTGTGAGTTGATCTCTCGTGAAATCGCTTGATCGGGTAAAAATTACAAAATTTTCTACATTGACATCAGCATCATATGGCCAAGGACCATTTGGATGGGCGCAATTGGGAATTATGCGCGATCACTTCCAAAGCATGGTTTTCATGAAATAGAGTTGGTCTATGATGGTAAAAACACATTTCGCCCAATTTTAGTTGATAGCCCATTTTAAAAGAGTAGTTTTTCAGGGATCGCATAAGTGATTCTTAAATTAATGTGTAATGTGATTTATGAATTTGTAACTTGTTCAATATGATTATTAAAATTTTGACCTATATTCAATTTAGTTCTTAACATTGATTTAAATTTTGGGAATCATGTTAAACGAATTAATATATTCAATGATCTCATTGTATATTAGAATGCTTTTCCTTTGTAAGGAGCCAAGTGAAATTAAGGACAAATCGAGGGGGCGAAGTGAAAAGCCCCTAAAAGTAGCAGTCCCCTCGGTTTGCGCCTCTTTGAGGAGCAGGTCCTACTCAGCCTAGCCCTCCCTCGTTCCCTGCACCATGCCCTGCTCTTCAGACTGACAAGTTGTCTTCTTCCCAGACGCTCCGCACCATCCCAACACTCGGCTCTCACTTTTCCATCCAACGCCGTTTCTCCTTCGCTTTCCGTTCCCGCCTCACTCTCCACTCTCACTCTCACTCTCACTCTCACTCTCAGCCTTGTGTCTGGTCTTGTTTCGCCCCTTTCCCTGTGACTGTGAGCTCCTCCCCGCACTGGCCATTCCTCTTGCCCTGTTCCACATTGTCACCTTCTCGACCTCCCTCGTCCCGCTGCACGGCAACAACTCGAAACCCCTCCTTTGCTCGGTCTCATAAGCTTGTATTGCTGAGAAACCCAAAGGTAGCAAAAGCCTGCTCCATCGCATGGATCTTCAGCTTCTTCTCCGACGTCGCCCCTGGTCTTCCCCTGCTTACGCTCTCGCCCTCTTTCTTCTCATCATCTCCAGAGGTAGCATGAATGACACTCATTTCCGGTTTCTCTCACATTCACCTTCTCCACCACATGAGCAAAATCTTGTCTTTTCTTGTTTAACTTGATCTTTTGGTTCTTGGGATGTTGTTTTTCTTCAGGGGCGTCCGGAGCTACGTTCACGTTCGTTAACAAGTGCCAGTACACGGTTTGGCCGGGCATCCTGGCCAATGCCGGTAGCCCGAGCCTGGACAGCACCGGGTTCGAGCTCCCCTCCGACTCCTCCCGCACTTTCCAGGCCCCGACCGGCTGGTCCGGCCGCTTCTGGGGCCGCACCGGCTGCAGCTTCGACGGCTCCCTCTCCGGGACCTGCGTCACTGGTGACTGCGGCTCTGGCCAGCTAGAGTGCAACGGACTCGGCGCCGCCCCTCCGGCCACCCTAGCCGAGTTCACCCTCGGCTCCGGCGGCCAGGACTTCTACGACGTCAGCCTCGTCGACGGGTAACATAGTATTTCTTTTGTCCAGTTTCCTAATGTTCCTCGTGTTGTCTTTTCACATGGGTCGTATTAACGAGCAAAAGATGAAATCTTTACTTTTTCTTTTGTCTTCTTTCAGGTACAACTTGCCCATGTTGATAGAAGGGAGCGGGGGGTCGGGGGCGTGCGGCTCCACTGGCTGCTCGTCGGATCTGAACCGGCAGTGCCCGGCGGAGCTGAGGGTCGGGGAGGGCGAGGCGTGCAAGAGCGCGTGCGAGGCGTTCGGGTCCCCCGAGTACTGCTGCAGCGGCGCGTACAACTCCCCCGTCACGTGCCGCCCCACCGTCTACTCGGAAATGTTCAAGTCCGCCTGTCCCAGGTCGTACAGCTACGCCTACGACGACGCCACGAGCACCTTCACCTGCACCGGCGCGGACTACACGGTGACCTTTTGTCCCTCTTCTACAAGGTCGGCCGACATTTTCTCCATCCTTACTCTTTCTTCTCGATTCATATGTTCTTGTTGTCACTCTTTGCTGGGCATTCCTATTCTTGCTGTCTGATTTCATTTCTCTTGATTAATTAGAGCGTTATGAATCATGATGTATCATTCCTTTTAGTTTACTTACATTCATAAAGCAATGGAGCAAATGAGGGAACCGACCTGCTCGGCAGAAATTATGTAAATGATCATTATTGTAGCGATTGATGAATAATCAATGCGCCAAAAGAGGACGAGGTCTGGAACCGTGTGCCTTGTGGTGGTCCAGAGGGAGTCACTGGCAAAGACCAAGGCCAAAGATTCTCTTGTCCATTTCTTTCTAAAAGAGATTACATGTTGTACTCATTAAAATTTTCTGCAATCATTTGTTTATTCTGCCTTAAGATGGGGTTGTTTTGGTCATGTAGCTTTAGACGTGAGCCCGTGATTCACTCAGGTGTAGCAAAGCTGCCCCCACCAAAGAATCTGACCCGCTAATTTAAATCTAGTGATGTGTTTTGCGATATATCTGGCTCAAAAGGAAATTATTTCTTAGTCATATTTTTTTTCCTGATGTGCAGTCAGAAAACGGCAAGAGATTCGACACCAGTGACAGCAACGACAACCACCACTCCTCCGCAAGAGTCCGGGTCTGAGTTTGGATCCGAGTCCGGGTCTGGGACTGGGACAGGGTATTCGAATGATGGGTCGATGTCGGGGTCGGGGCAAGCTGCTCTGGCTGATGGGTCATGGATGGCCCGGTTGGCCATGGGAGATTCTTCAAGGACCGCCTCTCCATGTGCTCTGCAATCTTCGGCAGCTATTTGCCTTTTCTTTCTTATCCTAATGCTTTCCTCTCTTCACTTGTAGCTCTCTGTCTCTGTCTCTGTCCCTCTATCTGTCTCTCTCTCTGTGATTTTGCTCTGTTTTGATTTTCATCTTTTGGGGTTTGGGAGGTAAGGTCATAGGAATCCCATCATCCACAACCACATTGTAAAACCACCGCCCACATGACATTTGCCTCCTAACTTTTCGGTGGTGTGTCAAACATGTTTTCGTTCTCTGGCTATTTTGGGATGTGTTTCGCTAATGGATCATGGTTCAGCCACGAAAGAGAACGAAACCATTGTTTCTTTTTGGATGGTTTGTGAAGAAAAGTTTTAAGCATGTGATGGAAGCGTCTCTGTCTCAGTGTGAATGCACGGCAGACAATTGTGGGCTGATAAACATTTTCATCAGAGGAATCGCTTTGATTGCAAGTCTTCAGCTTTGCTTTTATTTCGGCCGTCTGCTGCATAAGATGGAATACTTTTTTTTTTCCTTTAGCAATTGGGTATTTTCATTATCATTTGCAATTTTTGATATGAGGTTGCAAAAGAAATGAACGATTTTGTCTTTTTCTGGGACGAAGCCAAGAATACAGATCTCATCCTGTTTCAAAGCATGGCATTATAAAGTTTAAAGTATTATTCTATGGTCGCAGTGATTTCCGATTCTTTTGGTCGAAATTGTCGCAAAAGGTGGTTTCTTGAGTCCATGAGGGGACCCGCCCAATGCAGACGATGGGAAAAAACACTTTTCCACCGAAATGAAACTGGCTGACAGTCATATAATATCAATATATTTAATACATACAAGTGAATAGAACTGGTGTCAAATTGACAAATGATGAAAGGGGCAAGAGAAAATGTCGGCCGGTTCATGATCACCTCTCATTTGAAGGTTAATGTGATGGGCTGGCGACCTTTTCTTTGCGTGTGTTTGTTCTTCAAAACGGACTTAGACTTGCCTTTTGCTCTTGCCATTGATTCGAGTTCTTTCACGTAGCTAGTGGAACCAACGGTCGAGTTCATGAAGATCGAGTCCTTTCATATGGGCTTACCGTCATCTCGCGCAGCAGATATCAAGTGGGTTGATCTTCATTGTGCTGTTATCTGGGGTGATTAGGGGAAATGGACAAATCCGCTAGATTGAGATTTGTAAGGACATGGGAATGTTGCATTAGGTGGGAAGTTGGTTGAACGAAGCACTATATTGGCCCTCATCAGCGTAAAGACAATAGCTTTTGACAATCACTTGCTCGATTGAGATTTATAGAGATCTTGTCCCAAACAGGGTAAAAGATCTGGGTTTAGAGAATAAATCGCCAAAGATCGAGTCTTTGATGTCATCGACCATTACAAACTTCCATAGCTGCCAATTATGGAATGTGATCTATATGAGTCCCTTGATCTTCTTATGTTGCCCAGGTTGTCTTTTGAAGTGTGAAGAGTTCTGAACAGTTTTGCTGATTGTTAAGAGATAACTCCATCATCAGAATTCAGAACACAATGACAAGTCCATCACTTGATTTTCGCCAGCGAATGCATGGATTAAGTGTCTAACGATAAAGCCGAACGAAGAAGTTTGGTATACATGTAAATTTGGAGAAACATCCTCTCTCGGCATATCGTGATAAAGGATCTAATTCAGAAGCAGAGGCATGACTAGTTCTCTTGTCACTGGGAATTAAATATGTCAATACAATCCTTCAGAGATCAGCATGAAAATTGCGGGAGCGAATTAAGAACTCTGACAGAGACGAAAGCTTGAAGATCCTGATCAAAGCCAAGGGGAAAATGAAAAAGAGAGAAATGGTTTTAATTCTAGTCTGTACCTTGTAAACTACTGTAGTATCAGCTCCAGGGACCTTGATAACCGACTTTAACTGTGCATATGCCGCCAGATTCTTCATGGGTCACAAAATGATGGTCACATGCCTAGTTTCAACACCTTGACTTAGTGCAAATGTTGAATTCGCAGTTTGTTCTCCATGCTTGACGCTTACTTTGTATTCGCCGAGGAATCCCTCAAAACTGTACGACCCGTGCTCGTTGGTCTTCCCATCGACCTCCTCGGTCCTCCATTCCCCCAGAAGATTGTCCACCACATCGCCAGCCGGAAGGTTTCGGAAGTTGGTGTCCGTCAAGCACATTTGGTAGCACCCATAAGGATGGAGGGCGGTCCAAAGCATGATACCGTTCAAGGATGGATGCGAAAAACCTTCTCTTAACACTTCTTCCAGGTAAACGGCCTGCTTTAATTGCAAGCCACACAATCAGAATATGCTCAAGCAAGAAATCACCCTTCATTATGTTCAGATATGTGTATTAGACACATAATTGTTAGACTAGGATTATGTGTTTAATTACGTTTCATTTGCCCGTTCATCAATCTGGAATAGTCCAAACATCATAGGAAGAAAGTTAGAGAGCTCCTACAAGAATTCCATTTGAAATCAAGAAAAAGGAACATGCTATTATGAACGCCTTAAGTCTTTGAACACTGATGAGCATCAAATCAGCACATGAAGAGTGACAGGCCACAAAGTCTATTTAGATACTAAGCTTCAAACGGGTGGTCTTTGACCGTCGGTTTTGGCCAGCTAAAGCTACATTTTTGCTGGCCGGCTATGCTTTCATACCTGTGCCTCCTCACCGAGGGTGCTGCTAATGTCGACCTCGGTGAGCCATATAGGAAGCTTGAGCGCACCCAATTTGTCCAGGATAGCTCTCATCAGAGGCAGATTCGGCACCGTGAAGTGGCTCTCCAAGCCAATTCCGTCCATTGAAACACCACCGCGCTTGAGCTCTCTCAACGTTGAGATGTAGCTGTCCACAGTGGAATTGGCATCGGTGCAGGTCTCCACTACATTAAACTCGTTCATGAACAGGGTCGCCAACGGGTCCGACTCATGTGCCGTTTGGAAGAAATGCAGTGTCGCATTTGGCCCGAGCCGTTGCTCATAGAAATCGAAGTGGAGCATCTCGTTGCTTACGTCCCAATGAATGAATTCTTCCCTGTATTGGCTCATAAGGCTTTGGATCCTGGTGTTGACCGCGGACTCGAGTTGGGGCCCTACGAGATTCCGGACCCACTCCGGAGTGTATTTTGGGTCTTCCCAGAAGATGTTGTGGCCTCTGGTGACAATCCGGTTTACTCGGACGAACTCCAGCATTTCATCAGCGATAGTGTAGTTGATCTGTCCAGGGTGCGGCTCGGTTGCGTACCACTTGAGTTCATTCTCAAATACTGCTGCGTTGAATCGCTCGACAAACCATTTCTGTGGGAAGAAAATTTCGACAAACATGCGTGGACTGCTTAAAATAGCTTTCCTTATAATGATCCTCATCAAACTTGCTCGCAATTCCATCATGAAGTTCAGTTAGTGTCTATAAATGAAAGGAGCCTAACCTGATAAGCCCCATTGCCAAGAATGGTCTTAGCTATGGCAGATCCAAATGGGAAATCTTTGGAGACTTGCTTCACATTGATTTCCACTCCCTGTAACCTGTCTCCATCGTTATTCGCTACATGGATGATCACGGCACGCTTCCTCATCTGAAACTCTCCAGAAATTCTCTCTTTCAAGAAACTAGTCATGAAAATAAATGAACCAAGTTCACAAGGAACACTGTTCCATGTCATCTCTTTAGTGATACAACACTGTATGAAAGAAGCTCGAGGGAGACCGTACTGTAAGCAACCAGTTTTATAGCATATAATACTTCCGCTGACTGGAAAAATACAGGGAAAGAAGCTAGAAAACCAGAAACTCACCCCATCATCAGACCACCATATTTTCTTAACGACAAAAAAAAATTGCTTCAAAGAGCAGAAGTACGGTGCTCACTTTATTGATCATGTTTTGCTGATTCCTCCTCCACTGCTGATCAGTGAACGGTTGGAGTGAAGCGCTAGCGATCGCTATGGTGATATCTCTGCCATCTGAGCTCTTCAAATCAACCCCGCAGGAAAAAAAACAAAAAGAAGAACAAACATAAGTGATGCAATAAGAACTGAATTGCGGTCCCTTGGGAAAAAAAAAAACATCTTTGCAAATAGTCACCCGAAAGGACAGTGTAGAGGAGTTTGATGGCGAATTCAAAGTGAATCCTCCCTTGAGAAATGACCAGCAACCACATTTTGCTGCGACAGTCCCTATGCAATTGTATGCTTCATGGTCTGTCCTCAAACTGGCCGTGACAAGAGCAGAATCTGAATCCGGACTCTGTATCTTCACCCAACCTGCAAGAAATTATTCATTATTGTGGCCCGAAGCCGAGAATATTCTAACAACAGATCCAATTGGAAGGATAAGAAGTTCGTGCACACATCATGAATTGGATGATGATTGTCCAACACATATTCAAATAATTGAATCAATGACAAATTTATAGTGGCAGTCCTGTGTATACAGACTCACTGTTTTAACATGACCAACTCAACTAAAGTGTCTCGCAAGACTTAGGGTTGCACTTACTCCTTCCTTGCCATATGCTGGTAGTGTCCTCGTGTAAACTTAGAGTTTTTACAAATAAATTACCTGGCTTCTACTTGGACACGTGAAAAAGAAAACACGATATGCAAAAATGCAATGAGCGCGATGATGACATGCTAAGGTAGAATTTTAGTATCAACGTCTATAGAGATGAATCGAAGAGGAACGGTTCTAATGTTGATACAAAGACTCCATTTATTTCTCAAAAAATATATTTTCCTAAAAATGGTTGCTTGCATCGCTTGTAATAATGAAAAAACAAAATAATCGCAGCTGGTGCAGGTGTTAATGTACCACCACGCATTCAATGACCAGGAAGAGGATTAGGTCATCAAACCAACTCCTAACTAACCCTTAAATAATGCACAAGAGAAACAATTAACTAGATGGTAGAATATAGTGAACCAGAAACAAACAAGAGAAGGAGTATTTAGTTGCTGTGGTGAGATTGTGCAGCAGGAGAGCCGGTGAAGAAGAAGCAGATTGCGGAAGCTGATGAGGCTCGAGAATGCCTCCATTGTAGAGCGGCTTCTCTGGCTCCTTCTTGCACTGTCCATTCAACAACCAAAACAGAGTTACATTGGTTGGCAAATGCTAACGTAGGCAGAGATGACTCGGTGTGATGGGCAGCCGAGCAGAGGCCTGTCTAGTGAGAAACGAAACTGTAAATTTAGGACATCAAGGCCATTACGTATTTGGCAGAAGATTACTCTTAAAGTCGAATTCTTTTGGAATGCCGTGTGCTAAACTTGCTTGAAATGACTAATGCATATGGGATTGTCGTGTAATATCTACCTTGATGGAGGCAGTGTGATCATATTGGAGGTCATCTGCGCCAAAAGACAAAAAGCCACGTCACGAGAGAGAGAGAGAGAGAGAGAGAGAGAGAGAGAGAGAGAGAGAGAGAGAACCGAGCGAAGCAGCAATCCAGTGAGAGCACAAGAGGAGGAAGAAAACGAAGAAACTGGTGAAACCAGAAGCATATTTCATCTTCTCTTGATCTTTTCCTTTCTCTGGCGGGAAAGTGACTGAATAAGCCGCGAGAGAGAAGCGGGGAGGCAGAGACAGAGACAGAGACAGAGACTCCTTTCGAACGGGGTAGAAGATGAACGAGACGGTTTCAGCTGATCAGGGTCATGACATTTCCATTGAAGCTGATGAAAAGAAACGAGACCCAAAGCTTCCAAGTCAGAGCGTAGAGACAGAGGAACACACAGAGAGCGTGTCGAGCGAAGGTAGGTGACTTCGCATGGAGTCCTGCTGTGGGGTTGTGGGTGGTGGAATGAATCACAAGGGAATAGTGAAAGAAAGAGATACTCGTCCCGTGCCTCTTCTTCACACATTCACGTGCAGTTGGAGTGAGAGTGAGGTTCATGCGAACAAAATTCTCACAGTCGATTCAGTGCCTGACAACTCGACCGTCGCAGAGCCTCCCCACACTCGTTCGCTCCCCTTGTGTTTTTTCTTTTCTTTTCTGTTGGGGCATGTTCTACCCTAATGCTGCTTCTCCGTCCTAAAACAAGAGTACAGTGAGTGGAAGTCGATTCAGTACCAAATTCTAGCTCAACTCGACTCTCTTACTTGGGGTTCAAAACTCGGCTTGAGCTTGATTGGCCATAAAAATTATGGGTGGTCTCGACTCGACTCGATTTGATTGTAATAAATTTGTAAAGGAAATCAAGCTCGTCTTAAAAAAAAAGCATTTGAACATGGTAATATTGTTAAATCCACTCAATTTTCGCCAAAAAGACAAAATCGCCCTAACCAAATCAATTGCAATATAAAGTGTCAACCTTTTTATATTTCTATATAGAGTAGACTTACCATTATTTAGAATTTCACGTTTTTTGTTTTTGTTTATTGTGGGCACTTTGTTTTCTAGCGATGAGATAGGGATTAAGTGGAACACAATTGACTTAGTGGTAGAGTTGTAGAAACACATCTTTCTTCCTTATTTTGGACCTTAGTTTCATGAAATAATATGCTACTGTTGAAAACAATATATGCTAAAATGCGGAAGCACTGAAATCTTAGATAAAAAATACTATGTATGAATGGTATGACTATATTCTATGTTTTCGAACAAATTTATGGATCAATTGTCAAGTAGGATGTAGAAATTTTTCGACACAGACGATTTTTTAACACAATCTTTCCATGTTGCCTTTCATTTACATACAAACATCTACGATGGGATCATAAGATGAAAAAAAGAGAGACTCTCTTTAAAGTATTTTCCAAAATATATTTAGAGTTACATTCTCCGACATAAAACTTTAAAACGAAAAATTTAATTAAAGCAGTTGCATAGTAAGAATTTTTCGAAATCAACATTTTGGATCGACAAAAATTAGTACCATCTATGAGTTCTTATGGAAAAAATCAAGATGCCTCATTTAACAAATTTTTTTCACATCAATGTTTTTAGTATATTTTCTAGATACTCCTATGACTTTTCTACATGCACAATGTAAAGATAACTCACCGATTTTTAAGGAACAAAAGACAGATTATTTGAAGTAGTAAATTATGAAATCGGCTCCTAAACAGAAATAGAAATAAATAAATCAAATGAAGGTGAGGCCACCACTTTAAATTGAATGATTTAGGACATCTCTTTCTAGTGAAAATGGATGTGGATTTAGTCGTATAGGAGATTTAAATAGTGCCGTCTTGTTGATGTTATGCTATTTTGAGGACTTCTATACTTATTTTATTACTCTTAAACACTAATATAAACTTGATTAGGGTCAATTAGGCTTGCTAGCCTATTGAGTTGAGTATTAATGAGCTCGAGATCAACTCTAAAGAAGGAGAATCGATCTCGAGTAACCATCGAGTCAAGTTAGAGCTACTTGTCAGTAGCTTGACTCAATCTTAATCCTGCTATGGTAGGACAACATGATAAGATTCTCTCTCTCAGCTCTTTAGTTTTCTAATAACAAGTTTGACTTATATTTGGGATGCATGCAAACTATCCAGTCACATTCGTTAAGAAAGGCTCTACTTATAGGGACATTCACGCCTTCTTGGATGTGAATATTGAGTTTTCAGTGTTCATACAAGCGCTTAGCTATTCGGTAAATATTGAGATCGACGCAATATGGAGTTTTCAAGATAGAAGAAATCATGTTGGGGCTTGTCTGATCCTAGGCAGTATCTATTGTCTTGACTGGTATATGTTCTACACGTACCTTCGATTCGATTCTGTTCATGATGCTCATCATACATCTTCAGCTGAAGTAACTCTTCCGATACATCAAGCAATTTATTCAATTTGCATAATGCCCGGAATAGGTTTGAAAATAGTTGGTGCGTGCTCCGGAACCCGAAACTGACTGAACCATATTACTGAAATTTCCTTATTCATTTCACGATGCACCGGGCAAGTTGTGTAATCGCATCTAGCAAATTTTTTTAAATCTATTGCACTTTTACCAATTTAGTCCTAAACCTTTAAGTTTTGTCAATTCAGTCCTAAACCTTTTAAAAACCTTGCCAATTCAATCATTCGAAGTATCTTCCGGACATCCACGTAAGTATTTTTCGAGACAAATTTGTCGGAATGACTCAATTGGCAAGACTTGAAAATTTGGGACTAAATTGGCAAACGTGCAATAGGTTTAGGATTGTTTGTACCATTTTCCTAACGTCGTAAGATTTCTATTGAACTATTAAAGTTGTCCGCGCCATTTTTTTTCCTTATATTCCTATGTTGTTATTAGGAAAGGCTTTCGAATACTATAGAATTGGTGTTATTTCAAAATTAATCAAAGCTTTTTGGACACGGGTCTATCACTATAATGCAAAATTGCCTATTTCAAGGTCAAAGTCAAATAATTCTGGAGATCGGTATTTATATATGTGCTTAATAGTTTACCTTAATGTTGGCTAGTCGGCAGATCACCTACACGTTTTGAAAATATGTCATGCACTCACCACTTAAAATATATTACGAATTGTTTTGAAAAACATATGTTCTATGCCATGATGACGGAGATATTTCTATTTTGGGTGCACTAGTGATAGATATAGCACGAGACAATCGATTACTATGCAAACAATGAGATGAGGCCTCAACTTGATCAAGGGTTGCTACTAGCTCGTCATACCATTTTGTTAGATAGCATGTAAAGGTGGGCATGTTCAAAGAGCTGCAGGTGCAATCAAAAAGCGTTATCTTTAGATCACCTAACTATTTGTTCGAGTCTCTAATCTATATCTATCGAGTTGGATCGCCAATAATGGCAATTGCTGAGTACGCAACTTTAGTTATCCTAGCAAACCTTCCAATCCGAATCCCCAAATTGGATGACACGAACAAGAAGCAACCTCTTGCATGTAACGGTTTGGATCTTTACCACCGAGGGATTGATCTAGCTAGTGTCAAATAAGTAAAATATATTTCACAAGTTCGTGAGTTTGATTCGGTACACGCGGTGACTTTTGAATGGTTTGTGTTGCATTATCTAGCCACGTCATATCTCATACGAAAGAACTTTCTGATTGCTAAAGTTTTAGTGAGGTTGTGGTGATGGGTTTCAACTTTAGACCTTCGATTTTAAAGCGTCATGGAGTAGTTACAAATCAAATTGAGCATTTCATAGAGGGTTTGTGGTATTTATGCTAACGAACTGAGGAGGACGCGAGTGCCGATTGTCTCTTACCACCCTTTTAATTATAGAAAAGAAAGAATCTACTCGGATCATAGTTTCGCGACTCTAGTCTTCATTTAATGAAACTGAACTACCTTGATGACTATACGTGAATTTCGCGCCGGATCTTTCGTTGCATATCCTTCTTCGGTTCAATGGCCTGCAACTTTGGCGGACAGACTGTCGTCCTTGAGCACAGAAATGAACCCTTCTTCTCGGGTCTCCCTCTACGAAATCAAGTCTCTACCTAATCCCCTACCAAAAACAATCTCCTTCTGACGAATTGATATCATCAGGTACGGAAATGGTGCTCCACTCAAGACTGAAGAGTGCATTTCAGATATGCATGGCATGTCTGGCTAAAGTTTATAAGACGACGTCATTACGAATATATTGATTGCATTGTAAGATCAGAGTTACAAGATACGGAAGAGGTGGACGGATCGCGTGATGGCGATGGTGATATCTCTTGATGCTGCTGCTTGCCATCTTCTTTTGCAATGCAGAATTTGAGAACCAAATAAATGAAAACTAATCATTTCCCTTGAAAATAATTTCCATGGAAACTATTTTCTTTTATGATGAATTTTTCAGTGAAACAAAACGCACATATAAAGCATGTCTATTTGAATGAAAGCATTTTCTAAGATTTAATTTTCTACACTTTCAAGCGTTTGATTTGTTAAAAATAATCGGTCAATGGAGAACCAATTTACATTTAAAGAAAACATGCATGCTTACGGTGAGGAAAATGAATTTAATAATCTTAAAAGAAGGAATCTCTTTTCGTGGGAAAACGTTTTACTTTGTCACGAAGTTTTCCTTAGAAATGAACACATCCTTGGATCGATATCAACATGAGCGGTGGACGTCGCCACATACGATTGTTCGTTCGCCATCCCTACTAGATTAAGGCAAAAGGTGCTGGAACGCATGCGAGCTCCTTGTAGCCCTGGCTAAGGCTTTTCCTTTCGTGGCTTTGTCGGGCACGCGCGCACGACATTCATTTTCAAGAGCAAAGGACCATGGAACTCACAACGCAACAGCACATGCCACCACCCTATATACGGTAGTTCCTGTAGCTGAGTTTCCACGGTGCTGGTCTCTATGCTCTTATTTCGTCTTGTGTATTGGCACAGGACCACTGTCAGAACTCCCTCTTGCCCATGCCGTGAGTGTTTTGCCAAATCACGACGGTGCGTTGGAAACTATTTGTTGAAGCAATGCGTGACAGAAGTCCAGTTCATTCGTTGTAAAGAGATCCGAATGATAGCCCCAAACTTCATCCCCTTAGAATATTTTCATTTGATCTAATTTCACTTGAAAACTTTTGACTACAGCTATCGATGAAGTTATACATTGGAGGGCTCAAATACGAACCATTGGCTCTGATATTATTGTCGGCCGAAAATACCGGCAGAATTCCAGTTCATTTTTAATGGAAAGATTCGCGTGGGGATCAAAACTTGAGCCCGTGGATCCGTTGATCCACCTTAATCAAAAGTTCAAGTTGTTAATTTATGGGCTAATTAGGTATTTGCTCCTTTCTTATCCGGACATTCGACGTGGTATATATATATATATATATATATATTTCACACCCTTTTATGGGTGCATGACAAAACTTAGAACAGTACAATACCCGATATGAGGTTCCTGAGATTCGATTTAAACTTCATAATGAGAGGTCGCCCGTGGACTTAATCAAAGTTCTAATTGTTGCGTCATCATATAACTTCATATAATTAAAGTGTGTATTAGCCTATACTTCGAGAATCGCATAGGCCGAAGAAGCAGAGGGCCTGTCATCGTCTCCCGTACCCGTAGCCAACCCCCCATTGAATGCGGATGACGTCTAAACTCCCCCTTGTTAATTACAAAACTACCACCAAACGCTAACTACTAACTACTGACCAACCCTCTTCCATTTATCTTCGTTACAGCCATGGCAGTCACCTTTTGACTTGTACTCTTGCTTGCAGCCTCTGTTTTCTATTACGCGTCTAATTTTAAGGTCGAGACGCGTGACATGTGAGTTGCTAAGCCTGGTTAGGGGGTTTGCCTGCGATTGTAGTCTGCCCTAGCTACTTATCTTGTGATTCGGGATCCGTAGGTTCTTGAATTTTGCCATGGTGATTCGATTCATGCTATCTAATGATTGGATCATGCATTGTTGGTCAGTGTGGAGTGGATATCAGCATTTGGATTGTCATATGGAATGCTGGCTTCTGATATGTGTACACTAATTGTTTGGTTCAGCAGTTTTGCTCACATACGGCTTAAAGATCCAATAAAAAAGATTAAGCTGACTATTGCTGTATGCTGGCATTGCCCTTTTCTGTCCGGGTTTGTAATAATCATTTAGCATAATGCGTGGCGTAGTTGACACCTTCATCGGTTCAATGATTCCGGGTGCTCCGTGAAGGACCAAATGCAAATGTGACGTCCCTTGAAGATGATCTTCATGGTGTTTTGGAATTTGTGGTTTGTGATACACGCAACTGTTTTTTTTTTAAATCAACCGTGTCTATTGCGTATCTTGTGAGCATGGAAATGCTTCATAAGACTATAAATGTGCTGCATTTCCAGTTCAACTCTAGGATTTGTCTCTAGCTTTCTACTCAAGAAAAGACGCAAAATGTCCATGCACTAAAAGCGAGGACAGCATCGAAAAAGGGAAAACATTTATCTTAAAGCCAGTTTAAATTTTAGAGTTGTTGAGCTGCTTGCTGATCATTTTGCTTTCATTTTGTTTAAATTAGAATTCGTGTAATATGTGAAACGAAAGGGGAGGCGGAACCAATGTTCATCGGCTATTTTGTCATCGGCCATGACCATATTTCCAGACATTGAACATAAACACCCTATCTTTGATATATCCCCATATAAAAATGTCCATACACGAATAAGCTAAGTAGGGCACATTTTTCTTTCCTGGAAAAAGCAAAAAGACAGACAATCCAAGATAAAAAAGGTTGTCTGTTGAGACTTTTAGGTGTTGTTGGAAATGGAGTTGATCAGGGTAAAATGATTGGCTAAAGAGCAAAAAGATTGGCCAGAAAAAGATAGAGCGCAAAAACGGAATAGTGCAAAATCAAGAAGATGATGAGGACTCACCATGGTGATTGTAGAGGCCAAGAAACCCATATCTATAGATGTGATCTCCGGGCTCCAGATCCTCAGGTCGCACCACTTTCCACATCAACTGCATCAATATCGTCAGTACCTTGTTGATCATCCTCATAATCATTTTCTCTTGTGGCCCTTTTTCACTCTAGCGGACTTGCGCTTGACCCGATTTACCTGCCAAAAAAAAACCAAACAAAAGAATACTATTTCAGTGAAGTAAAGAACATGAAAACTCAGGTGAGGAAGCTAAAATTGATTACCTGTGCTTCCAGAAGGTCGATGATAGGCGATGATAAATACAATCCATGGACGAGATGATAGGAAAAGGAAGAAGTGAGCGAGAATGAAATGAGGGAGAGTGGACGACGGCTATGAAGTCACTAGGGTTCTTCAAATTTATGTCTCTCTCTCTCTCTCTCTCTGTGTGTGTGTGTGTGTGTGTGTGTGTGTGGAACCCTGAACTCCATACTTCTTTTGAAATGAACACACCATGCGGAATGGCTCTACCTGGCTTTAATACCACTTCCCCTCTGGATCGCAGGACGACAAACCTGTGATCCGAATTCCCTTAACTTCTCCCAGATCTCGTGATTGTCGTTCCCAGATTCTGACTAGGATATGGTCTCTGTCTCTGTCAACCTTACTAGCTTTCGACATGAGCGAAGGGAAATAGCCGAATTGAGACTTGCGATCCGAATTCCCTTGATTTCTCCCAGATCTCGTGATTGTCGTTCCCAGATTTTGACAACCTTACTAGCTTTCGACATAAGGGAAGGGAAATAGCCGAATTGAGACATGCGATCCGAATTCCCTTGATTTCTCCCAGATCTTGTGATTGTCGTTCCCAAATTCTAACTAGGATACGGTCTTTGTCTCTGTCAACCTTACTAGCTTTCGACATGAGCGAACGGAAATAGCCGAATTGAAGAGAGCGGGATCGACATCAACTTCTCTATTCTTCTTCATCTTCATCCTTTCTTCGTCTTCTCCATTCTTCACAAGGACCTTCTTGACAAACGATTTTCACTTGACAACGAGCATATATATATGTATATATATATAAGTTTGTCTATAAGTTTGGAAGGTTTTCAGACTTTGAGAGACGTAATTAATTGCAACACGTAATTAATTGCAACACGTAATGCCTGGTCCTGATTTCATACTAAAGGTGTGTCGTGAGAGCATCAGGGATGGTGCATGGAACGTTGACTGTTTTAAATTTGACATGGTGGGCTCGCAGTCGTGGCGTGGAAGGAGGGTGGGTCACAATCTGTGATCACATGATTAATGCTTAAGCTCGATTATTACGATTTGCATGAAGGGAAGTTCCAAATCTTATTTAGCATAAAGTTTTTAGCATATAAAGTCTAGTTCATATTGAGGTCCAAATTTATGTAGTTTTCTCGAAATCAAGCTCTTCGAATTTAACTATATAAATATCTATGGAAATACAGGTTGTACGCAACATAGAAAAATGAATGTAGGAATAAAATCACATGACATTATCGACCTTGATTCTTCTTTTTTTTCATTATCTAGGCCGAATTTTTTATCAGAAATCTCGATAAATTTCTAATCTTTTGTTTGGCACGTTAAAGTGGAAGTAAAATGTGTTGCATTTCCAGTTCAGCTCTAGGATTTGTCTTAGCTTTCTACTCAAGAAAAGACGCAAAATGTCCATGCACTAAAAGCGAGGACAGCATCAAAAAAGGGAAAACATTTATTTTAAAGCCATTTTAAATTTTAGAGTTGTTGAGCTGCTTGCTGGTCATTTTGCTTTCATTTTGTTTAAATTAGAATTCGTGTAATATGTGAAACGAAAGGGGAGGCGGAACCAATGTTCATCGGCTATTTTGTCATCGGCCATGACCATATTTCCAGACATTGAACATAAACACCCTATCTTTGATATATCCCCATATAAAAATGTCCATACACAAATAAGCGAAGTAGGGCACATTTTTCTTTCCTGGAAAAAGCAAAAAGACAGACAATCCAAGATAAAAAAGATTGTCTGTTGAGGCTTTTAGGTGTTGTTGGAAAAAAAACTACAAATTTTCTAATTTTGATTTCTTGGCCAAACCTATTTCTAGAACAGAAATCTATTTCAGAAATAGAAAAAAGAAATTATTCTACCAAACAAATTTCTCTTCAAGAATGTGTTTTACTGGAACTAAAATTGGCGCGAGTCATGCGCGCCCTTAGTATTTAGTTTCTCCAAAGCCTTACTTTTTTAATGTTTGGACATGTTAGCTCCATTGTGGTGCGTCGCTTCTAGTCATGTCATTTTTGTTGTCGTCAAGCTAAACGGTCAGTTTCCATCGTCAAGGTGCAATGAATTGAGTTTTCTCACTCCATTTTCTTTTTAAAATCCTCAACCATAGTCCTGTAAATGATCTGGGGTAGCAGCAACTCATGCTCTCATCTTTGATTTACTTTTATCTAGGAGCAGTTAGGAAGATTCGGTTCCTGGACAATCACATTGCATTGGCTTGTGCGTGGTTGAAGTAGGTGCACGTGTCTGGATAAGAAGGAAATGCATAGAATGTCAAGTCATAAGCTTCCAGTCGGAGATCCTGTTACGGTTGAATTCACAACACACTACTGGTGGTGGTGTTAGACCATTTGGCTTGTCTACCAGTGGACGGGAAAATATTTGGTAGTATCATAGCGCCACCTCAGCGGTTGTATTGTCTCCTACACTCGTCTCCCTTCAGAGAGCTTTAGCTCTGTTTTGGTTGGACGTTGATCTTCACTTGACGGTTGCATCGAAGACCTCCAACATGAAGACTATTGTTTTCGCTTTGGACGTAGGAGAGTGCTGACCTATGTGCATTTCGTGGAGTACCATGCTCAGGTTAAGGTGTAAAAGCGTGGCTCTGATATGAAGTATCTAGCTACTGTGCTCACTATTGGGATCAAGTGTGATATCGGTAAGTGATGTACGATTGTCCAATGAGGCTTGAGTTGATTGAGTGTTTTATATGTAAGGTAGCGTAGCGCGTGTAAATTTGTTCAAGGGATGTGATTGAGAGGGTTTTCACATGGCCATGCTCACGTGCGTATAATCTTTATCTCGTTTGCCAGTGTAGTGGGTATGATTTTGGTAAGACTGGAGGAATTGGCAAGATGATAGAAGTGAGTGGTTCTTATTAATATCGTCTTTGAATCTTTGATATTTAATGGGAACGATGTGTAAATGTGTCAACATTTAGATGCCTTGTAACACATAAAGTGAGGGGAGGGGAGGCGGGGGGGGGGGGGGAGAAAAATAGCAGAAACTATTTGGTATGGTACTTTATCATCCCCATTGTTTTATCAATTCGAATTAAGATCACCAGGAAATATTGATCCAATTTGACTGCCTCTTAGTGGAGGTCATTACTTCTTAAAATTAGTAAGCTATCTCCTTTTCAGATCATTAAGTTGAAAAGACCTTGTATCTTGCCATTGTTTCAGCACTTCTTATAGTCAACAATGATGAGTTCTTGCTATGTGATGGAGAGGGTTCTCATGTGGCCATGCTCGCGTGCATGAGTTCTTCCCCTCCCTTTAGAGAGCTTCAGCTTATGTTCATCTTTGCTCAACGATCGCATAGAAAGACCTCCATCATGAAGATAGATGCTTTCGTTTTTTAGATAACTAGATTATCGCTTAAAAAATGTCCACTTTCAAACTGTTAGTGGCTGTCGTAGCTTTGGAGACCTTCATTTTCTCAAAGACCACCCCTTCGAAGCATATATAGGCAGCCGGTAAGTTCTCCCTAGCGAACCGATTATCTACTCTCTCTCGATAGTTGTTGGCCGAGTTTCCATGTTCATAGCCATCACTTCTCCGAAAATTGGCTATTTTTGTGTTGCCTCTATCGGAGGTGAAGTGATAACTGCACAAAAGATTATTTTTGCCATTTGACGCTTCTCAAAACTTCTGGCCTCGACCTAATTGGCCGTTGTGGCCTATTCATATTTAGACGACTAGATATGTCATCGTTATAGTGTTGCCTTGTTCTTGGAAAGGCTGAGTAGTTCTCATGTATGTTTGGATGAAAATCACTCCAAGTCTGAGGCTAGTTCAATGATTTAGATTTACTTTGTTGTGTGAATGCCGTTCTTGGCGAAAATGAAGTAGTTTGATTTAAGTCGTTTGTTGAAATGCCTTGGTAAATTGCAAAATGTGAAAAAAAAAGAATAGCTTTAGGCTCCGTTTATTTCATAGAAAATAACTTCCAGAAAATATTTTTCGAATTTTTTGGTGTTCGTTTCACGGAAAATAAAATAGTCAAGGAAAATATTTTCCATCAATGGAAAAAAATACTTTTAAAAGTGGGAAAAATGTTTTCCATTTTTTTGAAAAGGGAAAACATTTTTCGTCTTTGTTTACCTTCAAATATCGCAGTCTCTAATAGCGTGCCTCGACCTTGTTCAAGGTCGGCAAGCCGGCGGCCTTTAACAAACGAACACCCTAAAATATTATCATTTTTCAGGAAAATGATTTCTTGAAAAATATTTTTCGAAATGCTATATTTTCGTGAAACGAACGGAGCCTTAATCTATAATACATTTTTCAGATCACGTTTAGAAAATCCGAGCAATTTATGTCATTTTTTGTTTTTATTTTGGGCAATTTAAACTTGAATATTTTTCATGTTTTATGCATTATCTTAGTGGCAAATGGTGGATAACAATGAGGTAATAACTTTAAATCGAAACTGAGTCTCCAGTAAGATTATCCTTGTTCTCGAGTAAAATTCACCTTGGAATAACTATTGATATGAGGCTCTAAGTGCAGTGTAGTTATTTATTGCATAGCTCCATGTACAAAGACATTCTATAAAATCCATAATCTTCAAATTAAAGGATGTTAACTAATGGGGAGAAGAGTATGCTGCTTCATTGGACTTGTCTCAATGGTCATATTTAGCTGATTGTTTGATTACATTGCAAAGATTTCAATGCATCTTTATCAAATTCCTCGGCACATTGAAATTGCAATTGATCCATAATTTGATTCTGGCTAAAACAGTGTGAGCTTGTTAAATAAGTCAGTTTTTTTTATTTATTGAAGTGGATAGCACATGATGATGCTTGAAGCAATGCATCCTACGCGTTTGACATGTTTATGCACTTATAATTCATTTGGGTAATATGCGGCCACAAGTAAACACCAATTGATGAGGCAATGAGGAGGAACAAATTGGATGTAGTTGATGCGATTAATGAAGGCATCACAGCAAAGAACAATGTAGTCATTTCATTTTTATTGAAGTTGATGGCACATACTGCTTGAAGCTATATAAATGATGGGTAAGTGTTGTTTATATTGTTATATTGTTTTGAAGTTTAATTATTATTTGTTGATGGATAATTGTTGTTTGTGTGATCAGAATATGTTGGTCAGAAGATTTTTGGATGGTGGGAATGATTATGAAGTTAAAAAGACTGTCTTTCTAACTATGAAAAACACAACACTGATGGACATCAAAACTCGAGTTTGATATACACTTCAAGCGAAACTCGCCTAGTTCTCAAGTCAAATGGATATGACTTCAACCTTTTAGAATTATAATTGTGCTTACTTCATTTTTTTCTTTAAATGATTATATTTTTTCCTAAAATTGTAGAAGTATCAAATGATAACATCGTCGTGCAAAATATTGATGAAGAATTTGAATTTAGAGTTGGTATGATATTTGCTAATGAGAATGAAGCTTGTAATACATATAATGTGTATGCAATTTGCAAGGGATTTTGAGTGCGAAAAGGACAAAAAGAAAACAATAGTAAATGAGTATTGCGAAGATGCACATTTGTATGTAATTGGGAGGGAAGTTCTCTACCAATCCCACCTCATGAACAACAAGATGTTTATAGGACAATGAAAAGAACCGGATGAAGCTTGGATTAATTTAAAATCGAAGATGGAGTTTGGGAAGTTACTAAGTTTGAAGATGTCCATAATTGTCCTTTCATTGGTGATAAGCAGAAGCATTTGATACGGTCTCATCGACACATAATGGATACTACTAAATGTATTTTGACTTCTATCTCTAGGGTTGATATAAGGGATATAAAGGCATATTCCGACCTTTGTGGTGAAGTGGAGAGACCAAATAACATTGCTTTTATGTTACGTGATTATCAAAATTTTTTGCAATAAAAATGAAGGAATTTAATTAGTACGGGTGATTGTTAAAGTCTCATCAACCATTTAAAATGCGTACTTCAAATGGAAGTAATTTTTTTTATACGCTTAAATTGAATGAGGAATAGAGACTGATCAATTTTTTTTTGGGTCTAAAAGTGTATCCAAGTTAGAGTATGAGAGTTATACATATCATATTGTATTAATAAATGCAATATGATATGTGCACCTTTTGTCGACTTGGATTATCATTGAAAACTGTTTTATTTTGTTGTGCATCTATGATGGATGAAACGATTGCTTCTTCTGTTTGGGCATTGTAATCCTTTTTGGAGGTAATAGGTAATTAAGCACCAAAAACTATTTTCTTAGATCAAGATCATGCTATGGGAAATGCCATTAGAATCGTTTTTCCTAATTCGGATTATTGGTAATGTATATGGTATATTTGAAAAAAATGCTTTGCAACATTTTGCACATCTTTTTGGAAAGCTTGATTTTCGTGATAAATATTGGCACAAGGTTCTATGTCATTGCAAATATGAAATTGATATGGAGTGTACTTGAAAAGTTATGTGTCAGGAGTGGAGCTTGCTTGATAATAAGTGATTAGATAATCTGTATTGCTTGAGCCATAAATGATATCCTACATTTGGCAATAATTTGTTTTTTCTATAAGAATTAAATCTACACAAAGAAGTGATAGGACAAATAATGTATTTTAGGATATGGCATGCAAGACCATGACTTTATCGGAATTTGTCAGTCATTATGAGAAGTAATCTGAAAAATGCGCAACACTGAAGTTGTTGCTAATTTTGAGTGTACTTGAGGAAAGTCAATTTATAGTTGAAATAGTGAAATTTTATAAAATACTACAAATGTATATACTCATGCACTTATAGGAATTTTTAAGCCGAGTTCTTGTATGTTTTTTCTGAACATGTTCTTAGATCAGAAACTGACGGGCCATTGCACACTCATATTTTGGGAACTGGAAGTAGTAAACGGAAACATATTGTGCATTTTAGTTCAAGTGATTCTACCATTTCATGTAGTTGCAAGTTATTTGAAATGCAAGAATAGTTGTGTAGACATGTTTTATGTTTTTTTGACAAATGATGTGAATGTTTCATCACAATATATCTTGAAAAGATGGAC
Organism: Melaleuca alternifolia; assembly: GCA_019926035.1. Classification (NCBI taxonomy): domain Eukaryota; kingdom Viridiplantae; phylum Streptophyta; class Magnoliopsida; order Myrtales; family Myrtaceae; genus Melaleuca; species Melaleuca alternifolia. The sequence continues at coordinate 182,887 of JAGKPW010002221.1, read as the reverse complement.
AAAAGTGGCAAAATAAGAGAGTTTTTGTGAAGATGTTGCACAAATCTCTCAACATGTGATTGAATCAAAAGCATTGCGTTTGAAGAGGTTAATGCGGTTAGCTTTTAGCGTTATGAACGATAGTGCCAATCATGATGTTAGAAAGGAGCTTGCAGCTACAACCTTGTTACCTCTTTGCTCCCAAATCATAAACAAAATTAAATCTCTAATAGGTAAACATCATATTGATTTCTCGATGAAAAGTGTAGAATATGAATATGCAAAAAATCATGGAACTCAAGTACTTGATCCCAATCAAAGAAGGCCAAAAGGTATACCAAATACTTGAATCAAGGGTGCCATGGAAAAGAGAAAGAGAAAATCATATTTATGCATAAGAGATACCTTACATAATGTATGACGCTTCTTTAATGTGATTAAATAATTTTATCAATTATATTAGCTCATTGGATGAGTTAATTCTAATACTCTCATTTTTTTTTGTAGGATTAACTTTAGTGAAAGTTTGCGATCATTAGTGTTGATCTTTCTCAAGGTACAAGCACCATTTACACTGCATATTTATATCTCAAATTCTTCCCATTTTACTAATTAAAGTAAATCAAGTAGAATCTATTAAGGGATCTTGTTTCAAGTATGTTTTTTTGCTAGTTTAGAAAATTGATTTTGTTGGACTTTGTTAGATTGCGATCATAGGGTTAGTGTAACCTTATCATAAGGTAATTCGGGTTCTCTACCTACTCCTAAATCATTTTTTTCCCTAGGTTATTGAGTTGTGATGCCTCAATTATATAGATAAACTTTATCTTCTCTTTGCTTGGAGTAGCGAACATATTTGACTTGTCGAAACAAGGAATGAAAGGGATGGATGGAAATATCTATCGGATGGAGTAGGAACTGCATTGAAGATAAATTTCAATATTTTGAAACATGATTAGAACTTCAAAATTGTAATTCCAAGTAATGATAAAAAAATGTTTGCAATATGTTCTAGGGCACACGGCTTTTTATAACTATAATGAGAAGTGGGTTTTGTTGAGAGGTTGAGATTGAAAGGTCAGCTTAATATCAAAAGAGGGAGCACAACAGAACGTGCAAGATGAAGGCTTCCTTTTGATTTTGAAATGATTAGACTAGTTTTTTTGAAAGTGCAAGTAGTTAATTTACAATTAGTGCAGCTCTTGGGTTTTTTTGGTTATGAGCATGCACTTTTACAATGGATATGATCGATTTGTAAACTGTTTTTATGACTTGTATAGTTCACTGATCCTAAGAGAATCAACAATGCCATATTAATTTGCTTACAACATATTGCTTTTAGGTGTAAGCAATTTTTTTTTTTTGGAAATTAAGTTGTGCGTACTATACCTATTGAACACTATTGACACATTCTGATGCAACTAAATATTTATCACAAATTTTTTATGCATGGATTCATGAAAATAATGATTTGGATGTGTTTAGCACTTAAGAGTGGTAGTTTCTTCTAATTTATGTTCCTATTGCAAATTGAGTGAATGATATTGCTTGAGATGTTATCTATTCAACATATTAAGGGCTAATTATACACTAGTTGTTATTTCCTGTGTGTCATTGTAGTCACTGTTACTATATTGATCATGATTAAAAGCTCTACCTAATTAATAGTTTTTTATGGTCAACATTGCTTGTATGTTTCTTTGCCTATTCTCCTTGTATGGCATTGGTTCATCGCATATCAGGTCACTTCAACACTTTTCAAGTTATTTTGCATTGCACATTCATGCTATTTCCCGAATCTGAAAATCATTCAATTCTCTTTTCCCTTATCATGCAGTGCACATTCATGCTATTTCCTAAATGCTTGGTCCAGCTTAGTTTGAAAAATCTTACAAATCGATGTCTCTGAAATATACTGTAATGATTGTTAAGAAAGAATAAACAAATTTGAATTGGCATATGAAGTGACATGACAAATTTTTTTTTTGGACATTATAGAAGACCTACTTATTTAAGGTCCTGATGGCAATCTACCGTGTTGCTTGGGATACCAATTTAGTAGCTCGGTCGTAATAATTCTAGTATTCTTTGGGAACTATTGCTTCTCTTTTGTAATGGTTCCAGTAATTTACATGCATTTGCTTCAAGTCACATGCCTGGTCTACTAGACCAATGGAAAATAAGCATAGGCATGAACCCCACCCCTTTTGTATTTGTTCCTTATCGATCGACACAAAATCGAGTACAAATATAAGGGAGTGCGTAGCAACATGTCTCCTACCCTTTGGCTAATAATACATTAAATCCAAAGTTTAATACCATCAATAGAGCATGGCTCAAAGAAAAACTCTGAAGTTCCAAGTCTATTTAGCTTATTACTCTAATGCAAGTCAATTCACAGCCCTTACGGAGTTGACCAAAAAAATAAAAAGGAGAGCTTCATTGGTTAAATCACAGATTGGCAATAATCTCGTAATGGCAACTTCATGCACCATATCTTCATGAACTAGGCTTTGAGGTCATCAGACATGGTAGAAGGTATGCAATGAGTCATTAGTATTGTCGCAACCTACCTGAACTTTTCCTGATGAGAGGGGTCGGTACTAAAGATAGGTTTAGAGGAATTGCTCGTAAAGAGACCCGAATCGGCATCCCTAAGATACGGCTTAAAAGTAACGTCTAATCATAATCTGATTCGATTCATTCATTATGAGTATAGATTCTCCCAAGTCTATACCTCGTGTGACACTGGAGTGTTTTGATTTTAAGGTTCATTAACAACCTAATATTTCTCTAAGAATTGCCACTAGCCTATTGGGATTTGCTAAAAACCGACCAAGACGCGAGAATTTTTTTTTCGATCCCTGCGGAACCGAAGATTTTAAGGTTCAATTCTATTAGCGCAATCTTGGTACCTCACTAGTTGATTGTTTAACCTGAAGTGATCACATACTCTTACTTGTCTTTTAAGCCCTAAAAAGTCATCCAAAACTACTAAGCGTTCATCGGATTACTTTCATTTCAATCTAAGCCAGGGCTAAACTAACCTAACAAAGAAATTAACATATGATGTATTAAGGGACAATGCGAGAAATAAATACTCAAACTATTGAAACACACTGCGGTAAATAAACACTCAGATTTGAACGTGACTACTGAATAAGAAAAATGTATAACCGCAACTCGTTTGGTAATTAAAAATACATGGTCTTATTATAAGCCTCGAGACATGATCTCTCGGAAGTTGCTATTGAAAATGAAAGTGAGCTTAAATCTAATGATTTAATTATAGCGAAGTCTAAGCTAGATTACCCTAACTATTTGAAAAGAGGTGATGCTAAGTCTAAGTAGATTGTATTAGACTAATTATACACTAATTAACTTGGATATACTTAAATTAGTATATTCTAGTTGATCTAGATAAACCTTTACATAAGTTAAGATCGGAGTGGACATCGGTCTACACCATCTATTCTAAGAGTGCTACCTCTTTGGTCACTGTCACCACATCACAACTTAACATGCATTGATTTTAGCATTCGAACACTTATCCAAGCAATCCATGACATGTATCTAATCAAGATATGACCCGATGACATTAACATCGATTCAATCAAATTATCCTAAGGACCACCTTAAACTTAAGCATGCAATTATTGTTCATCGAATCATGTATTGAGTTTAATTATACATGTAAGCATTCATATGCCAAGCTAAATAAGACATATGATCATGCTAAGAAGCGTTGGAATTAAAAACAACCAGTTATCTATCAAGAACATCTTCTTTGATTTTTCCAAAAAATTGGTCTTAATTAATTAAACTTGGCCTACTCAAGTGTTAGGATTTGATTTTTAGGGCAAGATAGACTCTCTTAAACAAAACGTCACTTTTTTGTTTTTTTTTCGGAATTCTTATTTTATTTATTGAAAAATTATTTTAATATTATATTACATTATATTATTATATAAAATAAAAACGGATTGGACCGACTCGATCACAGGGACCCTGGTCCTCTAAAATAAAACCCTTTTTTTCGGATTCTTATATATTAAAATATTATATTATATTAATGTCATAATATAAAAAGGCTCCCTGGGTCGGGCTCCAAACCAGGTTGGGTTCAGGCCCGACCCTAGAGGTAAGCTAGACGAGCCCACGGGCTTGAGTCTATGGGCTAGATTTCGGGCCTAGGCGTAGGGACGAATAGGTTGGAAGAACTAGCCGCAAAAAGGGGTAAGGGCTTCGAAAGACTAGGCCCAAATCGGACTGTGCTTGCGAAATGAGCCTCAAGTGACGGAGGCCCAACACCGAAGGAGGCGGCCGCTCGGGAGAGAAAGGCCCAAGTGCAACGGGGATGGTTGGGTTGGAATCCTGTCTCTGTGGAGTTTTGCCTCCGTCCGTCCTCACCGACTCCGGTGGTGAAAGGCACGATGAGCGGGACCGAAGGACCTCTGGACGAGACCGGCTCGTCCAGTGACTCCTCGACGCGGGGTGAAACTTCAGCGAACGACCTAGGCTCCGAAATCTAGCGCAACAAGACCTCAGCTACACTTAGGCATTTCGTCGAGTAAGTGGTGAGTGGAGACAAATAGCATAAACGGGGTCGGATCGACGTAATGGTACTCAAAGAGCAAGCGAGGCAGAGCACACGACACAAAGCAAACCACAAAAGGGTCGTGGAACTCACTCGGACCGGTAGGCGAACATCTCGGTCTGAGGAATCCATGGACAAGGGCGACATCTTCTTGGTGCAAAGAAGCGAGGAAAATGGGGTTTGGGCTTATCGGAGAAACAAATGAGGACCAAGCGAGTCGTGGGCGAGGCGTTAAAGATGAAGATCTTGAACGGGAGGCTCCTGAGATCACTGAGCGGATCTCCCTTTTCTTCCTCCTCTCTGTTCTTCTCCGTTCTCCTCATCCTTCTTCATCTCCTCCTTCTTCATGCTTCTGCAGACCTGTACCCCTCCTGACTCTCCGTTCTCTCCTTCTGCTGTTGCGTGTGCAGTTTGCCTCCGACGTTGCTCCCGCTTCCCACTTCTCATGTTTCAGTCTTGGCTTCCCCTAAATCGTGGAGTGGGTCAGAAAAAAAAGCTGCCTTCGTCGTCGTTGACCATGTGCAAGGGAGAGAGAAGCACGCGTGAGAAGAGCCTGAGTGTGTGGTGCTGGGCCGTGGAGAAGTAGAAAGGGAGCGGGGCTTTGCGAATTGGGCCCGTGAAAGGGCTGGGGAAATGGATGGGCGGAAAATGAAAGGAAAATAGGGGACGGGCCCAGGGGAGAAGGTGATGGAGCTCGCGGGCCCAAGGGAGACGAGTAGAGGAGCCCAAGCGAAACGAGGGTGTGGGCCAGGTCAGCCGAGCCCATCCGAGGTTTTTTTTTTTGTCTGAATTTTGATAAACTAAGTAACTGATTAATTAATAATTAAATATATATTTTTATTTTTTTCATAATGTAAAAGGAATTTTTAATTGTAACTAATTACAATCTTTTTTGAATCCTTTTTCTTCTACTTCTTTTTTTTTTTTCAAACAAAATAATAATAAAAATCCTAATTTCTAATTAATAACAATCATCTTAGAATTTAAGTTAAATTTGACTTTACTGGACCGATAAAAATTAGGTGTCAACAAGTATATCTGAAGTCACCATCTTGGTAGTTTTGGTTTTTAGCACAACTACCTGTCCATAGAGGACCATGAGGTAGATAAGTAGGAATTAAGACACTGGAGAGATGAGGTGAGAAAGAAAATTGTACTTGCTGATACTCTAGGTCAAAATGTAATATTAATCCTCATAGCCCACCATGTTGGCCAAACTCTTCAGGTTCTTTACAGGCTTGCCATTGTAAGCGAGGACCTAAATCCACATTACAATTCATAAGTGACCGTGAGGCATTTGAAAGCACTAATAATTATATGTGCAACCAATTTGTAACACATTATCCTCCAACTTGATTATCTAGTTTGTCCGCTGTGCTTTGGATAGTTTTTATGTCTATAGGACGCGTCCGTCTTTGTAAGTCCCCAGTCAAGTCTTTAATGTACGTTGGTTGTCATGTACTTTTGCCTATATAAGGCATGTAATGTGGCTTGAAGAATAAGAGTTTCCGAAGAGAAGATCCTCTCGGACGAAAAAAAAAAATCTTTCCTTCATCCGTGTCTTTCTAAATTCTCTCATTTCTTCTTTTAAGCTTGGTAAAAACCTCTAGGAACGGCAGCTTCTTTCAATACTGAGCACAAGGTTATTCGATTCTGTATTATGCGCATTCCCTAAAAGGCGGTCCCTTGAGGCTAGAGCGTGGTGGCTCGCCGTGTGGGAAAGCATACTTGGAAATTTAGTATGATCCAATATTTATGTCTGCAACAAGGACCTATCACAATAGAAGATAACTTGAAATAGGGAAGGAAAGAAAGTGCACCATCAATATATTATGATAAGTTACTCAAGCAAGTGTCAATGACAACATTGGTTGGATCAATTCTAGAAAACATTAGAGTTGGAGAGGTTCCCGGTGCCCCAATACCTACTATAGGTAAATGAAAATATAAAGCAGGAATGCTCAAATTAGCAGATGAAGCATTGCCGACATCCTTCTAAGGAGCGTTATTATTGGCAAGAACTTATTGAATCCATCATTTGGAATAGCAAGTTTTCACATGAGATATTCATGCAGATTTTAATGGCATTGGAAGTTGTTTCATAAAATAGGTCTAGTAAGTCCTAGGGTTTCTCAAGGTTTAGAATGCAAGAACAATAGCAACAACAATCAGCAATTCAAATCCTCCTCTACAATGCTGACACATAAACATAAGCAACATTGCTAAACTAAGAGAGTAAGAGCAGAGAGGTATTTACATGTCCAATCATTAGCAATATTGATCTCATCAAAGTTGAGGATGACATCAGATGGCTTAAGGACATGTGATTCTGGACCTGTAAGTTCAATTCTCCTAATATAGACACCTTTCTTATCCAATTCCATGCTCATAGCCATGCGTAGATCATGATTTTCCATTTTCCGCCACTCAACTCCAAGAATGGGGAACCCTAATATAAAATAATCAACCATGAAATAGGACATGATGACAAGATCATTTCCAAGACCACTAGCATCAAGTACATCCATGCATATTAACAATTCCAAAGAAAAACTACAAAAAACAAATTGGAAAAATGTTTTTTCCCTGTAAAGCAACTAGAAAAAGATGTTAAAAAGCTAAACATTCTTTCCATCATTTATGAAAAAATTCGGCTAATGGAACGACTAGTTTAGAAGTGAAGTAATTAAAAAATAGAAGATAAAAACTTGTGTACGACCCATTCTTCTCATAATTGTGAATGAAGTGCATGATGATTGGTGTAGGAATAATATAGCTGATATTCTCTCCATCTTCATGTTTAAGCGACTGCAATGCAATATCCACACATTTTCTCGTGTCATTAAATGCAGGGCCACCGGAATTCCCTGAATTTATAGCTGCATCAATCTGCAGGAGAACCCACACATACATGAGAAGCCTAGCCATTGTAAGCAAGTGCAAAAAATTTATGATTGTATTGAATAACCTACACTCCTAGAAGCTCAGTTGACCCATGGGCATAAGAGAGCATCTCCATAAGTGACATAACATCACTTGTCATAGATATTGTATCTCCACCGATAGGATAACCTACCACAGTGACAATATTTTGAAGTGCAGGGTAGGTCTCCGAACTCCTCAAGCGCAACCCCTTCCTAGAACTCATCATTGTTGACTGTGAGAAGTGCTGAAACAATGGCAAGATACAAGGTCCTTTCAACTCAATGATCTGAAAAGGAAATAGTTTACTAATTTCTAAGAAGTTATGACCTTTACTTAAAGGCAGTCAAATTGCAACAATATTTTCTAATGATCTTAATTCAAATTGATAAAAGGATGGGGATGATAAAGTACTAGACCAAATAGCTTATGCTATTCTTCCCCCCTTATATGTATTTATGCTTTATAGGAAACAACAAATCACCCAACCGAAGCCTCACGCTCACAACTAACAAAACAGAAGGAAAAACTAAATAAACATAATGTCAACTAAAGAAACAGAAAGTGTTGACTAGCTATTAGACTTCAGCTTTAAACTTCAGCTTCCTTTATTGATATCGGCTCCACTCTTCAATTTTTATTCTTCTATCTAATCTTTAGTTCCTTTGTCTTGTTGATCTCTACTTTCTCTTTTGACATTTACAACCAAACTCTTCGAGTCTCCAAGATAGCCTTTAGCTTCCTCTGTTTTGACTTCCCCTATTTTAATAAGTGCTGCTTCCTTCTTCGACAATGTCGCCCCGTAAACTAGGTTGTGAATGGAAACCGAGACCCAGTTTGGTGCGAAAAGAACAATGAGAGAAGCGAGACAAAGGCTTAGTAAAAATATCAGCAAGCTGATAAGAACTTGGAATATATTGTACGTGAAGTACACTCAATGAAACCTTCTCACGGACAAAATGATAATCGATCTCCACATGTTTTGCTCGAGCATGTAATATGGGATTGGAAGAGAGAGAAATGGCTGATTGATTATCACAAAACAATGTAGTAGAAGAGTTGAGAGGATGCCAATGTCTTGGAGAACAAAAGCAATCCAAGTAAGGTCCGCTGTAGTCAACACCAAAGCTCTAAATTTAGCTTCAGTGGAGGAAGGAGAAACCGTGACTTGTCGCTTAGCTGATCAAGAGATAAGATTAGACCCAAGATATGTGCAATATCCTATGGTAGATCTTTGGGTAGTAAGGTAGCCGGCCCAGTCAGCATCAGAGAAACCATAGAGATGTAGGTGCTATGAGAATGAATGAATAAGCCAAAGTGAAGAGTACCTTTAATGTAACATGAAACTCTCTTCAGCTTATAAAAATCTCCCACTGTAGGCATTGCATTTTCTGACATAATAAGTTGGTGGCATATGCAATGTTAGGCCTAGTGATTGTGAGATTTCGTAGGCCTCCAACTAAACTTTGATATTCAAGAGAGTTGGGAAAGGCAATTTCATCACTAGAGGTAGTAGGAGGTGATTTAAGTGACAAGGGAGTAGATATGGGCTTACAATCTTTCATATTGGCACGATCCAGAAGATCAATGGCATACTTTGTCTGACAGAGGAACAACTCTTGAGATGTATATTTGGCTTCAATACCCAAGAAGTGGTGAACACCACCCAAATCTTTCATGTGAAATTATAACTAAGAGGTCGATCAACTCGGATAAAAGCTGTGGTGAACTTCCAATGAGAATTATATCATCAACATAGAGTAATGATAGAATGGCATGTTGATCAGTATGTAAGATAAATAAGGATGGATTAGATGAGCTACAAAAGAAGTCAAGTTCCAACACGAAGTTGCTAAATTTCTCAAACTAGGCTCATGGAGCTTGATGCAAGCCACAGAGTGATTTCTGTAGCAAGCAAACATGAGTAGGATTTTCAATGAAACCTGGAGTTTGTTATATATATATATATATATATATATATATATATATATATATATATATAGTTTCATTCAACATCCCATGTAAAAAGGCATTCTTAACATCCAATTGATGTATTGACCAATGGTGCAACATAGCTATGGAAAGAACTATGTGAATGGTTGCTTGTTTAACCATTGGACTGAATGACTCAAGAAAATCAATGCATTCTGCTTGATAATACCCTTTAGCACCAAGCGTACTTTAAGCTTATCAAGATTACCATCTGTAGCCAATTTAGTCTTAGAAATCCATTTGCATCCTATGACATGTATTTGATCAGTGCGTGGTACTAAAATCCAAGTTTGATTAGCATGCAAGGCATTCATTTCCTCTTGCATTGCCTTATTCCATCCCTCATGACAAAGAGCAAACTTAACTGACTTGGGTTCTAGAGGAACTAAGTATTCGGCCAGACATGCATATTTATGATTAGGTTTAATAACTCTAGATTTAAGACGAGTTTGCATGTGATGTGTGGAACTAACCATTTGCTGTGAAGTTGTAGGTCTATCAAAAATAGAACGTGCATCGCTATTACTCATTTCAGGTTGCTCCTGAACAGAAGAATTTGGCAATGTAATAATATGAGATAATTGTGTGACAGGTACAAAGTTACAACATTGGAGGTAAGTATGCCTGGATCTTGTAAGAAGCTGGAATGATTACATAAATTGTTCCTTGATTGAGAATTAGTCTCAACTTTCGAATATTGTCTTGATAAAAATTGACTAATCCCTTCATGAACCTCACTTCTACAAGCCATTTCTTAGACAAAAGTGTAAGCGGAGGAAAGGCATTACCTAGTTTGTCAATAAATTGAAAGAATTCTTCATCAAATGTAACATGTCTACTAATATAAACTCTTCCATCTGTTGGTACAAAACATCAGTGTATCCCTTATGCTTCTTATTGTAACCAAGAAATACACAAGTCAGGGAGTGATGATCAAACTTGTGCTGCGCATATGGTCTGAGATAGGGATAACATGCACATCCAAACACTCGAAGGAAGTCATATCTTGGTTTGAGTCCAAAGAGTTTACTGTGAGGACTATCTAACTGCAATGTTGGAGTAGGAAGAAGGTTGATAATATAATTGGCAGTCAGAAAAGAATCAACCCAATATATCAATGGAACTTTTGCATGATATAACAAAGATAAACCAAGCTCAGTAATATGGCGATCTTCCTCTCTGAAATGTCATGCTGTTTAGGAGTGTATGGACAAGACATGTAATGTTTTATGCCACAATTTTGCAAGTGTTGTTGAACTTGTACACTGGTAAACTCTTATCCTCCGTCACTTTGAAACACTTTGATTTTGCGATCAAATTGATTTTCCACACATCTCTGAAAGAGAATGAAAATTGCATAAAACTTTGACTTGTTCTTCATTGGTAAAACCCAACTATATTGAGAAAAGTCATTTACAAACATAACATAGAATCTGAAACCTTGAAATGATTTCACAAGTGAGGGATCCCAGATGTCACGATGAATTCTTTCTAAGGAAAGTTGGTTCTAGTGTCCGAGTGAGGAAAAGACAGCTTAGAACTCTTAACAATTTGACAACTCCTGCAAATTGATTGAGCATGCTTCTTCCAATGAATGAGTTTCTAAGTCTTCAGAGTATTAAGTGTCTGTGGACTTGTACGTGCAAGCCTCAGATGCCACATGTCTTCAGTTACTTTCTTATGTCTTTGCGTGAATAAAGCCTCAGTTGCTTGCTGACTGACTTTATAGAGTCCTTGTGTTTTCCTTCCAAGCATTAGTACAGAGTTGGTCCGATTGTCCTTAACATAAACACCATGTTTATCAAAGATAAAATGTGCAAGGATAATCATCAATAAGTTTAGAAACTGACAAGAGATTTTTCTTTATATCTAGGACCATTAGAACATCATTTAGAGGCAATGAATGTAACTTAGTACGAAGTAATGCATTCCCAGTTCAAGTGATAGGAAGACATGTTCCATCTCCTATCATGACACTATCATGGCCATTGCATTTTGAAGGGTTTCGAATGATACCAGAAATTTGCAGTGATATGAGCAGTGGCTCCTGTATCAGGATACCACTCACTCTCTTGTGAATCCTCAAGATGCACAGAAGCCAAAGCAGTCGGTATCTCCTCACTCTGGTAGGAGTTATCAAACTTGTACCAACATCTTAATGCAACATGTCCAGGTCGCTTGCATATTTGACAAGTGATTCTTCATTATTTGCTGATCGACTTTCGTGAAAGCTCTTATACTCAGTTGAAGGATATGACTTAGTATTTTGATACTTTCGTGAAGACTTTGCACAAGGTCGAAAACCTTGACCTATGCTAGAGAGGTTTTGCTGTTGGACTACTTGCGTTTCTTGAATCATGTTAAGAGATCTATATCCTTTATTTCTCCCTTGATAACCAAAACCCCTACCTCTATTATAACCACGTCATCTACTTGAGCTCCTTCCACTTACACCCTCATACATTCGACTATTTCCTTTTTGAGTAACAAACGCACAATTTGGTGAGTTAAACTCATTCTCGAGATCAACTTTATATTCACCTTCTGCCATTCTTTGTCCATAATATGCCAAATTAGAGTTGTAATGATTTGATGAATAGTTATGCAATCTTGCTTCAAATCTTTCAAGCTATGAAATAACTTCATCATAGTCTAGTAGATTGTAGTTCGAAAATTCTCATATTCTGAGCTGAAACCTTCTAATATGCCGAACACTTTTGTTATCTCATCTACAGGCTTGCCCATAGCATTCAACTGGTCACAAATCAACTTGAATTCTCTAAGATATTCTGACAATGAACGATCTCTCTTGTGACATGCTTGAAGCTTTCCCCTCAATTCAAATTCTCTAGCTACCGACTTCTGACTAAATCGATTGCATAGAGTTTGCCATACCTCAAATGATGTCTCAAGCCCAATGATCAGGCCCAAGATGCTTTTTGAAATTGCTCCACTAATCCATGATGAAATCAGTTGATCTGTTCTTATCCAGTCTGCATAGTCCAAATTCTGGGCTTCAACTTCTCTTCCTCCAACTTCAATATCTACAGTCTGTGATGGTGGTACAATCTCACCATTAATGAAACCAATGAGATCTTGACTTCTCAAGCATCTGTAGAACTGTGCTTGCCAGATAAGATAGTTATCTTCTACAAGCTTTATCGTGACAAAATTCCCAATATTTACATGAATGGAAAAGGGAAACTTCGAAACTCTTGCTGCCATGGCGTATTTCAATGGCTTTCAGAGAATGGCTTTAATATCATGTGAGAAAATATAGCAAAAGATGATGAAGAAGAAGATACGAACGATGAAGAACAAGATGATTGAATGATTGAAGAATCATTGTAGTATTGCTCAATAGAACTTCATCTGAAAGCCTTATTTATCTCTCAGCTCACGTTATGTATTTATGCTTTACTAGAAACAACAAATCACCCCACTGAAGCATCATGCTCACAACTAACAAAATAGAAGGAAAAACTAACTAAATAGAACGTCAACTAAAGAAATAGAATGTGTTGACTAGCTATTAGACTTCGGCTTCCTTTATTGATATCGGCTCCACTCTTCAGTCTTTATTCTTCTAGCTAATCTTTAGTTCCTTTGTCTTGTTGATCACTGCTTTCTTTTGACATTTACAACCAAACTCTTCGAGTCTCCAAGATAGCCTTCAGCTTCCTCTGTTTTGACTTCCCCTGTTTTAATAAGTTGCTGCTTCCTTCTTCGACAATGTCATATTATTAACAGGATCTAGTTAGTTTATTATCATTGTACTAGCAGTTATCACAGAATTTATATGCAATTCATGTAGCCCTCGCTTGGAGTTAGTATGATGATATGATGTAGCTCCACTTACTTCGGATGCTTGTATAAATTAAGCCATTTGCTAACCTACTAAGTAGGGATTGGCCTAGAGAATGTTTTTAGGGGTCAAATGTTGAGACATACTGATCATTTAGGTAATGTCCAAAAGCTCTTGAGCGAACATGTTTTCTTGTCCGTCTATGTGAAACATTAAGCTTTGAAGGTTCACTTTGTGCGTACAAAATATGAACTTCACTTAGTTGCATGTACTTTGCTATATATGGCAATGGGGAAATAAAGATTTACTTTTGGTATGGTAAACAAGAGTCCGGTTCTTGCTATCTTTGATATTGAATTGTGTCTGTCTCCTCAATTCTTCTCGCACTTAGCTACCGCAGCATGTTCCCCTTGAGTTGATGATGTCTGCTGTTTCCCTTTTCCTATTGCAATAATATTAATTGTCTCAGATTCAATTGCCTAAAAAATGCTTCTCTCTTTTTCGTTTGCTAGGCAGAAGAAGAGAACAGTAAACTGAGGATGAAGGATGGTAATGTACGGTTCAGTTCAGGTCATGGAAGAGTTCATATCTTTAGTTTTGAGAAAAGCCATATAAACAAGGAAAATATTGAGTAATACAGTTGTCTTATGGTACATATCTCTTACGGTAAGGTTCCTTCCATCAGAATCAACCAAAATTGATTCCTTCAGCAATATTACTCAAGCCCCTTAGATACGTCATGTGTTCTTTAGGATGCTGTGCTCATTCTTCTATAATTGGTTTATGGATGAGGTATTATATCCCTATTCATTCATTCAGACTTCTTATGGAAGTGACTGTAGACATACGTTTCCTTTAATTTTCCGCATGTGAAGGGTGCTAGGGACTTTGTTATCTGCAGACAGTTGAATGCATCTTAAAATATTTTCTTTTCAAGCTTGTGTTTGTGCTTCCTGAATGCTTATGGGAAATCTCAACAGTGAGACAATACTGTCTCCTTTTGGAATGGTGCAATCCAATTGGCTTGTGTTGCAATTTGAAATGGTAATGAAACGGTAAGCAGATTGATTGAATCCCAGTACATGGAGTAAGTTGCAGCTGGGTCGCAATAGATCATCCTAGATCAAGCGATCAAGCTTTTCAGTCTTGCTGCCTTCTGCAACTGTATTGGTCAGGAAATAGTGTGATAACGTATCCCTAGTCATCTAAAGAGGTTGTATGGAACATATTTTGTGCACGGATTAATCTATATGTTGACCTGATGAGATGCTATTATGAGTACAGTCTAGAAGTCAAATGTCCAATCTGACTAGTGATGTTAACATGTTAGTACATATTCAATGATAACTTTTTTTTCTAGACCATAGTTGCCATTTACTGTTACTTTATTGGCTACTGGTCATAGAGGTGAAGGCTCATGCTATCGCAACATCTCAAATGCATTTGAATTTTTTGAACAAAAAATGGAGCTTTCAGAAAGAGCATTCTTCACTAGTTCATTGAAGTGGTAGAACAATGAAAGTTTGCTATGTTCACTCCTTTTCCTCGCTTTCGATCTATTCTTCTTGAAATGATGATTGCTCATGTTTGTACTCGATCTTTTGAGTTGTCAATATGAACAATTTAGTTTGCTTAAAAATGCTGGGGAAAAAACATTTAGATTGCTGTTGTGATTGGAGGGCATGGATTGTTGCAACTCGAAGAAACTGAAATCGTGGCTGTTGTTGCTGAGGTTGACGCCAAGAAGGCAGTAGCTGAGAAGGCGGCAGCTGAGGATGAAAGCACCGACAAGAGAAACCTGGTATTCTCATTTCTCCTCCAACCATGATCGTGTGGAGTATTATTTACACGACCAATGCATCCATTCACTCTAGATCTCCAGTACCCTGGTCTGTAGTTCTCAAAGCTGCTTTATGATTTCTTGAGCATTGCAGATGGCATGCCCTTTTTCAATTTGACTGGAATATTCATGGACTACTTGTCCTTTTTTCTGGAATCTTAAGCTTTGATGTTATGACATTTGCAATTAGTTCATTTGAATTGTACTTTGAGCTATTTGCAGAATAAGCAGAGCCGGATCAAATGATTTTGCGGAGTCAGCTCATGGTTTTATGACATGTTATCTACTCAAAAAAGAAAAAAGAAAAAGAAAAAACATTCTTAGCGAGGAATTTCTTGCTCGGATTCAGATTGGATCATTCCGTTTTAGCGTTGATCACGTCGGCCCTCACATGAGCTCGCCCAATAAATTATTTTGGTGGACCTTTTCAAAGCAAATATCTCTCTGTCAGGGAACTCCAAAACGAAGGACGATGAGCAAATGGCTGAAGAGGAATTCCGAACGCAGTCGACACTGGTGCAAATGTGCTCTCCGTTGCGCCACATAGGTCACAGGTGGATATTTGATAGCAACTTTGCAGATAAGTTTATAATGTGCATAACAGGCTTATGGTTATAATACGGCATCGTGATGATGTGTGACTTACATGCTCTCGTAGTTATATCGAAGTTGGATTTACCGGTATCTCTTTCAGCTTTTCTTATGATCAACTCATCCCTTGTGAAGTCATGTTGTTAGTTACTGTTATGCGAAGAAGTCTTTTGAACTGGGCGGGTGCAAGAAGGGGCCTTCAATTGTCGAAGTCATCGAGGAGCTGTAGTCCTAGTGATAGCGATGGAAATATGTGTTCCTGATATCGAGGCATTTTGATGAATGCGACTAGATAGTGCTGGCAGGAAGATCTACCAAACCAATTTGGCCATGCCTCTCCTAGGAGATATAGTCCCTTTTGTGTTGAATATATACTCATCAATTGCCATTGGATGATGCTACGGCAGTGAAGTTGGAACCACAACAGGAAACAGAGAAGCTGGGGTTTACTAGAAGTCAAGTCAACAGTCAACCAAATCAAGTCAACAATCGAAGTGTTATCTCACATGCTGCTGATAATAGTAGCACGTGTCACTATGTTGGATATCCTCTTCATAACAGATTTGGAGTCTTAGCACGTGTTGAGGAGGAAGCTGTGAATATCATCTAACCAATTTCAGTTAGACGTCGGTGAATGAAGAAAATGCATTGTATATAGATATGTTTTCTCCTTTCTCTGTACTAGAGCGAATATATACATGGAAAGCTTGAGAGAGGTTTTATTGTAAAAGAGTTTATCTTCAAAGTTGAAGAAGTTCATGTACTCTGAAGAATTGTAGAAGTACAGAGCATTGATACATTGTTAATGAAGATAGAAGTCCTTTCTCCATTAATTCTCTGTTGTTGTTCTGTTGTCTTTTCGTTTCCAGATTGAAGGTGAGTTTACTGACTTCTCGTCATCAACTTCTTAGTTCAAAGAAGTTTCGCATGGTATCAGAGCCTTTGCTGGAAACCAATCCAGTACGTGTGTGTTGATGAAATGGCTACAAGAACTCCGCTGTATCCTTTTCCGATTCACATTAACATCGGAAATTTTGTCACTATTAAAGCTTACAGAAGACAATTTTCTGTTATGGCAAGCTCAGATTCAGAGGTTTCTTAAAAGTCAGGAACTCATTGGTTTTATTAATGGTGTGATTACTCCTCCGTCTCAAACTGTGAGGATAGAAGTTGAAGGACGAGAGGTTATAGAACAGAACAAAGACTATATTGATTGGTTGAGGATAGATCAGTTGATTTCATCTTGGATAAGTGGAGCCATTTCAGAGGGCATATTAGGGCTAATCATCGGCTTAGAAACATCATATGAAGTGTGGCAAACCCTTTGTAATCGATTTAGTCGCAAATATGTTGCTAGAGAATTTGAACAGAGGGGAAAGTTGCAGGCGTGTCACAAAAGATATAGAACTTTGACTGAATATCTCAGAGAGTTCAAGCTCATATGTGATCAATTAAACGCCGTAGGAAAACCTGTTGATGAAATCACGAAGGTTTTCGGTGTATTAGAAGGGCTGAGTTTGGAGTATGAAAATTTCAGGACTACAATCTATTGTCTAAAGCCCCAACCTGATTATGACGAGGTTATCTCTCAACTTGAGAGATTTGAAGCACGATTGTAGAATTATACCCTAAATCATGTTAATCCCAATTTGGCTTACTCTGGTCAGAGAATAGCTGAGAAAGAGCTTAACACTAATACATATGGCGAGCTTAATAATACAACTTATGCACTGGTTAGTCATAGAGGATTTAATCGGGTAGATGAATGAAGAAGAGGAAGAGGGATTAGTAGAGGAATGGTTATGGCAGAGGTAATTCAATGAGCTATCAAGGGAGGAGTCAGGGCTTCAGAACATATGATGTGAGTCGAGAAGCTCAAATGGCTCAAAGACAGAATGTTTCTAATTCAGGACAAGGGTTTAGACCATATGCACATCCTTCACAAAGATATTAGGAAGTCAAAATGTATAACTCGCCTGGAGGAAAGACTATACATGAAGGAAAAAGCACTGAGAATGTGAAGGTGATTTGTCAAATATGTAAGAAACTTGGCCGTGAAGCATTGAGATGCTGGCATAGATTTGACAACTCATTCCAGAATGAAGATATACCGACAGCTCTAGCTGCTATACATCTCGAAGAGTCACAAGGTAGTGAATGGTATTCTGATACAGGTGCTATAGCTCATATTACAGCACATCCTGGTATTCTTCTTAATCCCTCGCCCTATAGTGGTTCTGATAGTGTGATGATAGGTGATGGTTCCCATTTACCTATCACACATACTGGCAATACATACTGGCAATACATACTTGCATACTGAGCCAAGTCCTTTGCCACTTAATAATGTCTTAGTGGTACCTAGTATCAAGAAGAGTCTTCTCTCAGCTTCTAAGATCACTGATGATTATCCTTGTTCATCCATCTTTGATAAATGTGGTGTTTATGTCAAGGACAACAACACCAACATAGTACTGAAGCTTGGACGGAAAACACAAGGTCTCTACAAGATAGACTAGCAGGTAGCTAATGTGTTCTTTACTCAAAGACATAATAAAGTAACCGAGGATATGTGGCATTAATGATTAGCTCACACAAATCCACAAACTCTCAAGGTTCTGCATAATCAGAATCTCATTTAGTGGACTAAACAAGCTCAGTCAATTGTGGAAGCTGCTAACTTGCTAAAAGTACAAAGTTAGCATTTCCTTTTTTAGAAACTCGTACTAAGGGTCCTTTAGAAAGAATTTACTGTGACATTTGGGGACCCTCTCCTGTTAAGTCTGTACAAGGTTTTCAATTCTATGTTGTTCTTATTGATGACTATACTCGGTTTAGTCGGGTGTATCCAATGAAGCACAAGTCAGACTTTTTTCATATCTTTCTTCT
Source organism: Melaleuca alternifolia (assembly GCA_019926035.1). Taxonomy (NCBI): domain Eukaryota; kingdom Viridiplantae; phylum Streptophyta; class Magnoliopsida; order Myrtales; family Myrtaceae; genus Melaleuca; species Melaleuca alternifolia. Next base: position 164,272 of record JAGKPW010002221.1, on the reverse strand, counting down.
ATTTCAGAAGTATGTGGAGACTCAATTTGATTGTCGTATTAAAATCGTTCAAAGTGATGGAGGTGGAGAATTCATTGGCTTGAAAGTTCAACAACATTTTCAATAGTGTGGCATTCAACACTATATGTCTTGTCCCTATACTCCTGAGCAAAATGGCATAGCTGAGAGAAAGCACTGCATATTGTCAAACTTGGCTTATCTATGCTTTACCATGCAAGGATGCCATTGATATACTGGGTTGATTCCTTTTTAACTACCAATTGTATAATTAATCTCCTGCTTACACCCACTTTGCAGTTTCCTAGCCCATATCATAAGCTCTGTGGTAATATGCCACGCTATGACTTTCTCAGAGTTTTTGGCTATGCCTGCTATCCTTATTTGAGGCCATATATGCAACACAAACTTGATCCACGCTCTCTCACGTGTGTTTTCCTTGGGTACAGTGATAAACATAAAGGTTATAGGTGTCTTGCTCCCACTGATGGCGGGGTGTATATTAGTCGACATGTTACCTTTGATGAAGGTACTTTTCCATGTGCTCACAAACTGAGTACCAACTATCCTCCACTGATAGTGTTATACAAGAAATGGCTTTCTGAGGTTTCTTTTCTTGACTCACCTATATTTTTTGAGTCCAGTAACTATGTCATTAATCATTCAAGTCATCTCAATGACTCAGTTCCATGTATGCCACAAATTACTGCTTCATCCACTTCTTCAGATCACCCTGACAACATTGTTCCAATTACTGACTCTGTTTCACTTGAGACATTGCCACAGCCAGGACTCTCCTCGACTCATCCAATGAGGACTTGGTTTAAGGCTGGTATTGTTAAGCCTAATCCGAAATATGTTTGTCTTGTTGAATATCTAGTTCCTCCAGAACCTAACACTGTGAAATCAGCTCTTGCACATGAAGGTTGGCGTCAGGCTGTGCAAGATGAAATGGATGCTGTGCATCAGAATCAGACTTGGACCTTGGTTCCTCGTATTGATCATATGAAAGTCATCAGTTGCAAGTGGGTGTTTAAGACCAAACTTACTGCTGAAGGGAAACTCGACAAACTTAAAGCTCGTCTCATAACAAGAGGAAGGTATTGACTTTCTTGAAACCTTTAGCCCTATTATGAAACAGGCCACTATTCGTATTGTGTTGTCTGTGGCTATGGTTTGTCGCTGGAAGATACATCAATTGGATGTCAAGAATGCTTTTTTACATGGTATTTTACATGAAACTGTTCATATGGAGCAACCTCCTGGTTTTGTTACTTTACCTAATCATGTTTGTCTACTTAAGAAGTGTCTCTATGGCTTGAAACAAGCCCCTCGTGCTTGGTTTGAGAAATTTAGTGATTTTCTCTTGGAGTTTGGCTTTTTTTGCAGCACAACTGATCTCTCTCTCTTCATTTTCAACTCTGGTCACGACACCCTCATTCTCTTACTCTATGTGGATGATATTATACTCACTGGTAGTTCATCTCAACTGATCATTCACTTGATTACATCACTTAGTTCTCATTTCCATATGAAAGACTTGGGTGTTCTACATTATTTTTTGGGAATTGAAGCTCGGCATATCAATGAAGATCTTTTTCTGTGTCAAACAAAATATGCACTTGATCTTCTTGATCGAGCTGGCATGAGGGATTGTAAACCTATTTCAACACCTTTATGTCTGAAGCCTGTTTCTTATTCTGGTGATACTGTGAATTGGCACAATCCATTTGAATATAGGAGTTTGGTTGGTAGCCTCCAGTATCTTACAATCACCATACCAGACATTGCCTATGTTACCAATGTGTTATGCCAGAAAATGCAAAGTCCAACAGTGGCTGACTTTAACAATTTGAAGAGGGTTTTGCGATATGTCAAGTCCACACTTCACTTAGGATTTTTTATTCATTCCCGTAGCTCTATGCAGCTGTATGGTTTCACTGATGCCGATTGGGTTGGTTGTGAGTTTACTAGAAGATCTACAACTGGGTTTTGTACTTTCCTTGGTTCCAACATTATTTCTTGGTCAGCTAAACGTCAGCCTATAGTCTCCCGTTCTTCAACTGAAGCTGAGTATCGAGCTTCAGCCTCTACTACAGCTGAGCTCACTTGGATTGCTTTTGTCCTCTGAGACATTGGCATTCCTCTTTTGGCCTCGACAATGCTTTTTTGTGATAATCAGTCAGCCATATTTCTCACTAACAATCTTATTCTTCATGCCAGGACTAAACATGTTGAACTTGACTACCACTTTGTTAGGGAGAAGGTGTCTATGGGTGCACTGCGTGTTCAATATCTCCCTAGTCATTTTCAACTTGCTGATATCTTTACCAAGCCTTTAACTCGTCATTCATTTTGTTTTCTTTGAACCAAACTGGGTCTTGGTGTTGCTCCCATTTCAAGTTTGAGGGGGGATGTTGAATATACTCATCAATTGCAACTGGATGATGCTACAGCAGTAAAGTTGGAACCACATCAGTAAACAGAGAAGCTGGGGTTTACTAGAAGTCAAGTCAACAGTCAACCAAATCAAGTCAACAATCGAAGTGTTATCTCACATGCTGCTGATAATAGTAGCACGTGTCACTATGTTGGTTATCCTCTTCATAACAGATTTGGAGTCTTAGCACGTGTTGAGGAGGAAGCTATGAATATCATCTAACCGATTTCAGTTAGATGTTGGTGAATGAAGAAAATGCATTGTATATAGATATGTTTTCTCCTTTCTCTGTACTAGAGCGAATATATAGATTGAGAGCTTGAGAGAGGTTTTACTGTAAGAGAGTTTATCTTCAAAGCTGAAGAAGTTCATGTACTCTGAGGAATTGTAGAAGTACAGAGCATTGATACATTGTTAATGAAGAAGATCGAAGTCCTTTCTCCATTGATTCTCTGTTGTTGTTCTGTTGTCTTTTCGTTTCAAGATTGAAGGTGAGTTTACGACTTCTCGTCATCAATTTCTTAGTTCAAAGAAGTTTCGTATTTTGCACCAAAACCTGGACGTGTAACGAGGTTACGATATGTCTGCTCAAATTGCAAGACCTAGAGTATTGCTTGCTGAGGAAGAACTCAATGAGATCAGGACTAGGACACATATTTGTTGGAACAAGTTTCCTAAAAGGTGATTATTCGCCATGGATCTTAGCAATTGACTTGGCAGAAGACAGATTAGTGATCATGACAGTCCTCGTCGGCCATCGATAATGGATAATGGATCCACCTCGGTCTCCTGACAACATCAGTAAATCGCGAGGCCGACCTACACCCACTACAAATATGAATCGGATAGTCGTGCCAAATTATTACTCTTGTACCTCGGCATTGATAACGGATGCATCGGCTTTACGTGAGCCAGTTCTGTAAGGACAATCGACTTTATGGAAGTTTTCAGTCATTCAAAGCGTCCACATGGATGGGCTTGGACTCAACATATGGCCCCCTTTGCTGCGAATTCTGAGAACACGAAATACCAAACTGGTAGTACCATCAAAGCTTAATCTTCTGCGGAGGAAACCTCGACTGGACTAGGTTACGGCTGCATTGAACAAGTTATTGACGAAGCGGAAATGTGATCTTAATTGGACAAACCCCACGAAGAAGGCACTCTACATCAACGGCTTTTAAGAAAGATTTCACCTCTTGAATTATATTCACATAAAAGCCATGAAACCACAATGAAGCCGACTGCACCGAGACTACTGCTCCAATAAGGTTTAGTATTATCTCTTGCTTAGCGAACTAGGTGTCGTACACCAACTCCAATTTGGACTTTGTACAATACGCATTAGACTCCCACGTATTCCGACTGAGGTCGATTTTCTTTTATCACTCGAAACGTAACTTGACGAATCTTCACTTTGACTCAACATGTGAGCCAAGCTTCCATCGCCTGTTGGACAGGAACTTATTACCGCTTCTCGCAGCTCCTCACGGGATCCTCAACCACCACAGGCATATTCTTAATCTAACCCGTGCTTAGACATGGCTGCACCCGTGGACCACACCGGAGCACCAACTCCATCTACACCTTCAACCATTTCATAAGGATTATCCGACACAACCACTTTAAGCAAAATCACCCTTTCATCCATTTTTTCAACGGCCAACTCGTGCCTTCTCCACAAGCACCGTCTATGTCCCTTACTGCCCGCTTTTACCTTCCATCTTAGGAGTTACTGATTGCAATTCCACCTTGAGTTGGATACTATCGAGATTCGCATGATCATTGCCATAATTACTCATGCCCAAAAAGTATGAGAGGCTCGTTAGGACAATTGCCAAATGAGTCATAAACCTTTTGCTACTTTGCCGACTAAGTCCTAAACCTTTTGCAACTTTGTCGATTAAGTCATTCCGACGGATTTTGGCCGGAAAATGCTTATGTGGCGACAACGTGGCGCGTTGGACCTCGCCGGCGATGACATGGCAATATATATTTTCTTTTTTTTCCTCTTTTCTTTTTCTTTTTTTCCTTAAAAGCACTTGGCCGGCGAGCTCCGGCGGCGGGGGCTGGGGAGACCGACACGGCCCTCCCTCGGGGCTGGCGAGGGTTGGGTTAGGCCAGCCTCGCCCAAATCTGGGTGAGAGCCGCGGGGGCTAGGGACCCCCCACGGCCCTCGCCGGCCAAGTGCTTTTAAGGAAAAAAAAGAAAATAAAAGAAAAAGAAAAGAGGAAAAAAGAAAAAAGAAAAAATAAAAAAAAAGAAAAAAGAAAAGAAAAAAAGAAAAGAAAAATAAATAAATAAATAAATAAATAAATAAATAAATAAATAAATAAATAAATATATATATATATATATATATATATATATATATATATATATATATATATATATATATATGCCACGTCGTTGCCGGCGAGGTCCTGCGTGCCACGTCGTCACCACGTAAGCATTTTCCGGCCAAAATCCACTGGAAAGACTTAATTGGCAAAGTTGCAAAAGGTTTAGGACTTATTTGACATAAAAAAAAGGTTTAGGACTCAATCGGCAAAGAAGCAAAAGGTTTAGGACTTAAATGGAAATTCTCCGAGGCTCATCAAATATAACTTTTCTACTGACAACATGTAAATTTAATTTTGGATAACACATTTGGTAGACCCACTTCATTGTTTATAACCTAGAAATATGCACTTTTTTGGAACATAACACAAACAACAATATACCTCTTATACCCATCTTGTATATTGTCCTTTTCGTTCTGTGTTGGAATAGATGAGATTTTACGAAAAAAGTTATTGATAATAGAGATCCAATCACTAGGTCATTAACTAATAAAATAAGGAATGAGAATTGAAAAAAATGATTTTCTTTTGTTTTGTGGGAATCCAGATTGGATTGCGCCTAGTAGAATCAACCAGGGAGAAAATATAGAATGAGCATGAGGTAATAATTCCATATTGATCTGAACCAACCCATATGCTCCCATTTTTAACAAAATTCCGGCTAGATGCATGATTCATCTATGCCTTGTGAAGCAAAAAAAAAATGACCCGCGTCTTCATGTCCAAATAAAGTAAGAACATATTCATACCTAACGATTTTCCACAAAGTGGTGACGAAAGGTCTAGCTTGTACAAATCTATTCATTTATGAATTGCAAAGTGGCTCATTTTTCAAATAATTTCCCTTGGGGCCAAGCGTGAGATCTGACGACGGCTATCTATATCTTGACATGCGAATCAATTCGTATGCGTGTACACGTTTGTATGCATTTACAAATAGGTTGAGAAAGACATGGATATCAGAAAAATTTGGTGAAGACATTAAATGATGTTGGGAAGGTAGGGGGATTCTTGAATACAGTGAAGAGGATGAGATGAGTGGAAGATAATGTGGGGAAGGCCTTAGTAAATGAATTATTCCAAAGTTTCTGCGAAAGAGACATCATGCTGTGTTTGGGATCCATCGCCATCCCAGACAAAAGCGCCCCACCAAACTCCCTTAAGCATGCATTCGTGGTATTAATGGCCACATGAAGATCTTATTTTCCGTTTCCTTCTTCTTCTTTTTAGGTGTTGTTAACGAATGTCTATGCTTGATAAATATATTCATCTCGAAAGAGTTTTATCAGATACACTAATAGCGTAAGAAAAAATTCATCACACAAACCGGATTCGGATGTTGATGCACGAATAATTTCTGATTTTGATACGTGAATTCATTTCATCAGTAAATGAAAACTTCCATTTAATTATTGCCTATGTCAAAGTATTTTGCACTGGCGATATACCTTAAAAAAATCCTAGCTTAGAGAGATTCGATTTTCAGAGCATCGATTATGGATAACACCAAAAGAGTCGGTGCTTTAGAAGCTGCAAAATTTCCTTAAATTATAGCTTTTGACAACTTTTTGTTTCTTTTTTAAGTTAACAAAAATTCCCAAACTATGCACATAATTACCCGTATATCCCTTTTTTTGTTTGTATCACTAAAAACCCTAAAATTATTCATCGTGATACAAGTACCTCAAACTTTTTTCTGTCAAAATCATGAATTTATATTGGTTTGATATATATACTCTAGATGCAACTATAATAGAATATATATATGTAAGGCATGTATAAATTTGAGTTTTTTCTTGAACACAAAAACAGTTGGGGGTAACTATATCAGAAAATCCTCTAACATTAAGTCAGGGATCCAGATCCTAATATTAAATCCTAGCGATTTGATTGAGATCGGACGGCTGTGGGGGCAATAAAGCACCCCTGCCATTGTTCGTATAATGACAGGGGATCTGTTTCCACTATATCACATTAAACAAGTCTATGATTTTTGGTGACACATTTTTTTTTGATATTAATGTCAAAGTGAGCAGGCTTTGAGTGTTCTAGCAATGTTTGTCATTCTTTTTAAGTTTTGGTATGCACCTAATCTTCACGAAGTTTCGCTAAAAGGCCCATTCCGAATGACCCTTTACCTATATCTTTAAATTCTTGAAGAAAGAAGTCTTTCCTTCCAGAGATAACCCTACAATCATCCATTGGGTTAATCCAGATGGACAAATGTTCATATGAACTGTGTGCAAAGTGACAAATCCATTTGGACGTCATCTCTGAATTTTCCATCCTCCCATCTCTTGTCATTTTCTTTTCCCAAGCTTATCTTCCCTCCCTCAGCATTATTGAGCCAACAAATCTCACCAAACTCTCTTTAGCCTTTTCCTACCACCCACATTTTGCTATCCTGCGCGACCGTGCGTAGCCTGCGCATTACCTGTCGAGTATGGAAGATAAAAAGGGAGAATGTCACTTTTACTTGGCCCCTACTAAGAGTGAGCATGGTCCGAGTTAGACTGATTCAATGCTCAATCCGAGGACCAACCTGTATAGTGTTAGTCCTCTATTTTTGGGACTGTTGACCGACCCGTTGAGCTTGGGACTGAGGACCGAACCAACCCTATTGGTCGCCCTTTTGTTTTGATTCCTGGTTAATAACAGCTGACGGACATCTGAATTATCTTCATATATGAAAATGTTGGTTTCTAGAAGGATCACCAACAATGTATAACCAGTGAATCTTGATTCTTGATTTAGGCATCAAAATCTCGACCTCTTAAAGTAAGATAATGACTTCTTTAACACGTAGCTCCTCAATAAAGGTCAGCTTTTCGTTTCCCATCACAGAGTGAACATGTTTTGATGGCTGAGCTTTGATTTCAACGAGAAAAAGCTTTCGTGATGATACGTCCACTTCGAATATTTGAAAACTTTCCTTAGGGTCAGTGCAATTGGTTGAGAAGTCCGGATCTCCGGATCAAAATCAAAGGTCACCCTTTCAAATCCTCTAATTTTGCATGCAAACTGTTTCGGATGTGTAACTTGTGGATATGGAAAGAAGTTGCTATCCTTTCTCCAGCGAGTTCCAATACGTCCCATGTAACTTTCGAAAGCCCCTTGGTCAAACATATTCCATCCGTCAGTCTTGCCTCTTAAGACTTTATAGACAATGAAATAAAGATTCGTTCGCTCTTGGTTAGAGAATTGGGGATGAAAAGCAAAACCAGAAAATAAATTTATGATTTGGCTCCATTTATTTTATGAAAAATGAATGATTTAGAAAATGATTTTTTTAAAAGTAATCTTTCGTGTCGCTAAAAAAAAGAGTGAAAGAGAAATAGTACCATCGTCAATGAAAATATTTAAACATAAATAATTGTTGATTATGAAAATATTTTCCATTGCTAATTATTTCAAGCGATCCAAGTGATCATTTTCAGAACTTATTTTTTTTTGGAATCATTACATAAAAAGTTTTAAGTCCATAGTACGGATGTCAATTTATTTCTAAATTCTTTTAATTTTATCAAGTATGTATCAAACATTTTAATGATTTGTCAATATAGATAAATTGCTAACTTGAATGCCAGCCTTCTTACGTGGCATGGTGGTAATAAACCAATCTTTTTAGTTTTTTAATTTTACTTTTATATTTTATTTATATACCTTTTTTTTCTTCTAAGTCCAGGGGGCGTCAGTCTATCCTAGAAATAGTAGCAGCGGAGCGAGGAGTTAACGACCGAACGTGTTGCCACCTCGGGATCACAAGGAAACTCTTTTGCTCTCTAGGGATAAGTGGCATATCACAATTCTCATCGGAGGAGGCTTGGTTGACCTAGGTGAAAGATCTTGTCATAATGTACTCCTACCTATAGCACTAGCACCCGAAGGCAAGCACACATACGTCGATCTTCATGCATGAATAGTCGGGATAGGTGGGTGAAATGGATGAGCATCGATTTCCCATAATGAACATGCTAGTTCTATCTCTCAATTGCCTATCATGTGCTCAAGAAGTTCCCTAGTTCTTTGGCAGCACCTTGGGGTGCATTTAGTTGTCTTAGATGAGACTTGAGACGAGCATAGATGAGGATTAGGCCCCTGCCGGCAATTGATGAGGGCTTCGTGGCCCTTGTCTAATGGCTAGTGAGTGGTGTTGGCCCTCATCTATGGTTGATGAGGGTCAGCCAGCTTTCATTGGTCTTACAAGGAAGAAAAGGAAAATAAAGAAAGAATGAAAAGAATCAAATAAAAATAAAAAACGTTAAATAATTTTAATAATGTAAAAAATTGAAAAGATTATTAATGTCAACGTTGGTCATATGATGGTTGATATCTATATTAGCAATTGCCAGCCAAACTTAATCAAAATGACTATATTGACAAATAGTTAAAATATTGAGGACTAAATTAATCAAATTAAAAGGTTCATAACTAAACATTATTCGTACAATAAGTTTATAATTTTTTTAAATAATTTTCTCAAAATAATTTTCAAATTATTAACTTTCTGCAAACCAAATGGAGCCTTTCATAAATGAACACTTTCCTTAAAGTGTTAAATTACTCTATCATAAATTTTGCAATCACAAGAAGTTAAGATGTCAGAAATGATATTCAAATAACACATCTCTTCAAACTTACTGAAAATTTGAAATCCAACGATTGTCTTCTCAAACACGACGTACATAATATAATTGTGCAGGAGAAGAATCACAATTTACTAAAATAACATAAACATCCTTCATCCGTAAGATTAAAATATCGCCTTACGATGCCTTTCACCTCAAGTACAACAAATCGTTACGCAAGTATTATAAAATTCTCAATTTACGGCAGTTGATGAAACAACATAAATTTTCGTAATAACGTCATTTGATGCTACAATATGGCATTCTACGACTTTGGTCTAGAGTAAGATAAATTACGGGACAGTCATACCAAAAAGATTGAAGTGATACGGTTTTTCAAATGATATTAATGTCGCATGTTGCAACTTTGGCTTGGACATTTAAATTTAATGTATGAGGATTCTGGCTTTAACCACGATGGAGGTCAAACGTTGAAAAATGTTTGAAAAAGAATTTTGGTGATTGGCCTTAAGTACGACCAAGTGCCACAGGCCTTGGTAAAACGTCCTGCCATTTGGGGAAAAAAACAAGAGAAGCATGTGATGATTTGTCTTAAATACAACAGAATGTGTTACTTTTTGATGAGATGTTATAATCTTATAGTGTCATATATCCATTTTGGTCTAGAAGATGAGGAACCATAGTACAATCATACCGATTACAAATGCAAGAGATAAGTGCATTACAAGTTTTAAAATTTATCGGGAAATTGTAATTTAGTTATAAACTTTAAAAAAGTGTAAATTAATTTTAAGGCTAATCAAATTAGTATAATCAAGTCATTTCATCGATTTCGTCTAATATGAGTAATGAGTCGTGATTAAAAAACGTCATTTTGGTTGAAATATAATTTCTTAATATTGGTTTCATCTAAGTTATATAAAAAAGATAAGCAAATTGTAACTTAAATTAAATTCGTATTAAATAGAATGAGCTCATTTGGACCAAAGCAAAGTCATTTTAGCCTTATGTTTCATGCTTTACCCACATAAGAGAGAAAATAATTTTAAAAAAAGTTGCATGAGCGTTTCTAATTAGGCAAATTGAATAGAGTTAGCACTTGATTACACTTTCGTGATAAGATTTATAATATTAGCCTCACTTTACCAGCGAGGCCCTACTTGCTCTTGTTAGGTTTGGATGAGGGATGCATCCTCACTCACGTAGTGGCGATACCGAGCGAGGCTGGCCTGGCTTTAGGGACGTCAAATAAGTGGGTCGGGTTCGGTAAATATGGTTTGACTCATATTGATCCATTTAACTTGTTTTGACTCATTTTTATACAATACAATTTTAGCAACTTATATCCGACCTGACCCGTACTGTTAAAACACTTCCATATTTAACCAAGTTTATGAAAATTTGCTTCATGATTGTTTTTGAAATGTATTGTTAATTTTTTTTATGCAATACGATTTATTTGATAATTTTTCTAATTTTTTTTTCTAAATATTAATTTTTTTTTTACTATTTTTGCTTTTTCCTCTTCAAGTCGCCGGAGTCTAGTGAGCTCATCTCTTGCCTCTTGGCCGGCGATTAACTTAGAAAGAGGAAATAAGGAGGAAAAAAAAGGAAAAAAAGTTTTTATTTTAAAAAAATTATAATATTAGAATATTAGAATTTTCATAATCAAAAAATGACTTCTACTAACATTTAAAATGATTTGTTAATAATACCTAAAATTAATTAGGTAATCCATTTATGACTCATTTAGAACACATTTAAAACCCATTAAGTTATTAAGTGACTCACTTAAGACCTATTTAATCTTTTAAGTTAATCAATTTATGATCCGCATTATTCTATATAAGTTAAAATATGAGTATTTGACCTATTTTGCGACCTCTACCTAATGGTGACAATGCCCTTGATAACATCACCTCGCAAGCGAGGGCTTGATTGCAGTCGACCTTTCTTGCAATAACCCGATAACGAGTCACCGATCCTCACCGGCAAAAGAGGGGCGGCAGCGCCATCTTGCTGTCGCCTCGCTCTCCCTCCGGCGTACCTAAACCTCTTTGCTTTTTTTTTCTTCTTTAGAATTTTTTTTTCAATTATCTCCAAGTAAACGGTGAACGTTGCACAAAAGGGTCATGAATGTGGAGAGATTGCATGTGGTAGGTAGGACTGATTGAAGTGACTCGTGCATATCATGTTTCCAGCAGCCACGATTTTCGTCGCATGGCCCCCAATTCGTTTAAATGTTTTTTGCAATTTGCAGGTAGATACGGCGCCGTGCGGGGCCCGCCGCCCGCAATTGAGCTCACGAGGCCCACGTCGGACGCGGGGCCCACATGGAATAGAAAAACAAAAACAAGAAAGAGGAGAGAGAAGGTGGGTGCTTTTCCCTTTTTGCCCCCGACATCGTACCGAATTCACGATTAGGCCACGGTCGTGAGACTCTTGTTGCCCTTCCTCTGAATTAGGAGCGCAGGGATTGGCAGGTTGCTGGTTAATCATGAGGGAAAGTGAGGTGACAATGATCGAGGTGGATTAAGACTAATCCAAGGCGCAAAAGCAAGAGATAGCCTTTGTAAGTTCTGTTGCCTCGCGCCGCCTATTTATAAATTGTTCAACATTTCTCTTATTATGAATATTCAGATGGGTAAAAACTGTTATGATCACTCCTATTAAAATGCACGAGAGATCCATCAAATGTCGCTTCTCTATTGATGAAATTGATAGCCCCCACTTACGTTCTGTATGAAATGTGTCTCTGCATTTTTTGTTGTCTCATTGAACTTCTGATAACTACCTTAACTGTAACATGGATAAGCAATTCTTCTTAAAGCAAAATAGTCAACAACATTACCCTGATCATATTGCTTGTGGAATTTGACATTTGATGGCATTCGATGGGATAAGCGCATCCACTAGAAATCTCCTAGCCATTTTAGCAATAAAAATTGATAGCCCCACTTACCTTCTGTATAGAATGTGTCTCTACATTTTTTGTTTTCTCATCGAGATTCTGATAACTAACTTAACTATAACATGGATAAGCAATTCTTCTTAAAGCAAAATAGTCAACAACATTACCCTGATCATATTGCTTTTGGAATTTGACTTCTAATGGCATTTGATGGGATAAGCGCATCCACTAGAAATCTCCTAGCCATTCTAGCAATAAAAATTGATAGCCCCACTTACCTTCTGCATAGAATGTGTCTCTACATTTTTTGTTTTCTCATCGAGATATTGATAACTAACTTAACTATAACATGGATAAGCAATTCTTTTTAAAGCAAAATAGTCAACAACATTACCCTGATCATATTGCTTTTGGAATTTGACTTCTGATGGCATTTGATGGGATAAGCGCATCCACTAGAAATCTCCTAGCCATTCTAGCAATAAAAATTGATAGCCCCACTTACCTTCTGTATGGAATGTGTCTATGCATTTTTTGTTTTCTCATCGAGATTCTGATAACTAACTTAACTGTAACATGGATAAGCAATTCTTCTTAAAGCAAAATAGTCAACAACATTACCCTGATCATATTGCTTTTGGAATTTGACATCTGATGGCATTCGATGGGATAAGCGCATCCACTAGAAATCTCCTATCCATTCTAGCAATAAAAATTGATAGCCCCACTTACCTTCTGCATAGAATGTGTCTCTACATTTTTTGTTTTCTCATCGAGATTCTGATAACTAACTTAACTATAACATGGATAAGCAATTCTTCTTAAAGCAAAATAGTCAACAACATTACCCTGATCATATTGCTTGTGGAATTTGACTTCTGATGGCATTTGATGGGATAAGCGCATCCACTAGAAATCTCCTAGCCATTCTAGCAATAAAAATTGATAGCCCCACTTACCTTCTGTATGGAATGTGTTATGCATTTTTTGTTTTCTCATCGAGATTCTGATAACTAACTTAACTGTAACATGGATAAGCAATTCTTCTTAAAGCAAAATAGTCAACAACATTACCCTGATCATATTGCTTTTGGAATTTGACATCTGATGGCATTCGATGGGATAAGCGCATCCAGTAGAAATCTCCTATCCATTCTAGCAATAAAAATTGATAGCCCCACTTACCTTCTGTATAGAATGTGTCTCTGCATTTTTTGTTTTCTCATCGAGATTCTGATAACTAACTTAACTGTAACATGGATAAGCAATTCTTCTTAAAGCAAAATAGTCAACAACATTACCCTGATCATATTGCTTTGGAATTTGACATCTGATGGCATTCGATGGGATAAGCGCATCCACTAGAAATCTCCTAGCCATTCTAGCAATAAAAATTGATAGCCCCACTTACCTTCTGTATAGAATGTGTCTCTACATTTTTTGTTTTCTCATCGAGATTCTGATAACTAACTTAACTATAACATGGATAAGCAATTCTTCTTAAAGCAAAATAGTCAACAACATTACCCTGATCATATTGCTTGTGGAATTTGACATCTGATGGCATTCGATGGGATAAGCGCATCCACTAGAAATCTCCTATCCATTCTAGCAATAAAAATTGATAGCCCCACTTACCTTCTGTATAGAATGTGTCTCTGCATTTTTTGTTTTCTCATCGAGATTCTGATAACTAACTTAACTGTAACATGGATAAGCAATTCTTCTTAAAACAAAATAGTCAACAACATTACCTTGATCATATTGCTTTTGGAATTTGACATTTGATGGCATTCGATGGGATAAGCGCATTCACTCTAAATCTCCTAGCCAACCTTTCCCCCCTCAATCCCCCTCGGAGGGAGAAAGAAGACCTCCTTAAAGAACTTTCAGGAAATTAAGGATTGGACGCTTACCTAGCCAACATTTAGATCCGGCTCTACCCAACTTTTTCTGGTTCACCTCAACATTCCCCACTTGTCCGACTGTTGCTGAGCAGTTTTTGGATATCAAACGGACCTCCCCAGAAGGTAATCCATTCTAGCAATAAAAATATTTTGCGGGTCATTTATAGTGACGTTCGGCTCATCAAGTCTACTATTGCATTGTGGTTCTCTAGCACTAGTACAGTTACTCATTGTGCTCTCTTCATTATAGAACCGTTTGAGAACTCTAAGAAAAACTCAATGCAATCGTCAGTCCTCATATACTTGATTAATTTTACCATTTTCTAATGGTACGTATGGTAACATTTACTTTATGGAGAATATTTTTGTTTAAAGATAATTTTTTCTATTTATATCTTCGAGACAATTTTCCAAGTAAAAAATTGTTTTTGGTAAGAATACAAAACCTATATTGCCAAATTAAAAAGAAAAGAAAAAAACATATTTGGTACAACATTACAATAATTTTTTGATAGAGAATATTTCTTTTTAAATAACTCTATGAGGTATTTCTAATTTTTTTTCTTTTTTTACTCCCTTCTTCATCCTCCTCTAAATAGTTGCTAGTTCTCAATCACTAGCCATCAACGAGGGTCAGTGAGGTCAACCTTGCCGTGGCTAAGTAAGGTTAGCCTCGACATGGCTCAACCAACCATCGTGAGGTTGACCTCGCTAGCCTTGCCCAAGCATTGCATGGTCGACTTCACCTAATGATGGCGAGGCCAACCTTGCAGTGACTAGGCAAGGTTGAGCCTCGTCGACCATTGCTAAGATCTAATGACGGGTAGAGGAGAAAGAAAAAGGGAAGGAAAAAAAGGAAATTACCTTGTTTCTCTTTCTATTCCAAAGAAAAAAAGAAATAAATATGCCCACTTCTTGTTTTTATTCCAAATCCATTCCCTACTCACTGGTTTATTATTAAAAGTAGAAGAATTAATGATGTACACAAATAGTTTTTTATGCATTTTTTATTCTTGACAACAAAGGAACAGACTAATATATACTTTACCAAAAAAAAGAACAAACTAATATATAAATATTATGTTACCGAATAATCCCCAAATCTATCAAAGCTCTCAATTGACTGATCCTAGCAATAGCATATAATGTTGTGCTTCAACACAAATAACTGGGTCTCATTTGATTAGTGATTGGCAACTATTAAATCAATGGTTCTACAATGATGGTCTTTATGAGTTGATTGTTATACACTTCTTACCTTGGTGTTGCTTGTTAAATGGGTCGTAAATCTCTTAGAAGTATATCGCAACAACTTACAAACATCAAATATAATTATCTCTGCAATGTCCGTGGTTTTTCAGCTAGTTGTATGGAACTATGCTTTTCGATATATGTGTAGGTCATCACACATGAATACATTTAACTCCTTAGCCACATAACGACACAACGGATTCCTCTTCTCACTCAATGCTTTCAGACTTTTCTCACTAATGAATCCTAAACATATATGCCATAACTTATATTACTGCTGTCCCCGAGATGAAATTCATCAGTATCTCCCCTTGAAGCTCAAGCAAGCCACTATACTTGATTTCTCTCACTATCACTAGGCCACCTCAAACGACCTTCAGTATTCCACCTTCTAATATATACGGACACTTAGTTGAATCTAGGATTCTTCAGGAAATCATGTTCTAAACTCTAGACATGCTTAACACCGGTCATGGTACTCATAATACCATAATATATTCTTATAGTGACATAGTCGGCACGGCATTCTACTCCCCAATTGCCTTTGTCACTTTCGGTGAACTTTTTTATTTTTTAGTGGCTTAAATAGAACAACCCAAATGCAACAACCATCAATCAAAGATGAATGCTCAGGGATAGACGGGATAAAATCAACAATAACCAAATTATTGTAAACTAAAGTTGCAACATTATATGTAGGCTCAAGCTTAATTTGCTTACCGTCCTTGTTTCTTATCTTGTTGCCATATTTCCAATAAACAACACCACTAGACCTAGATTGACTATGTACGTTTGGTTACCACTATGTGTGCTACCATGAGCACTACTTATTTTCTTTGCCCATTAAACCAGCAGGCATTGATTCAACAAATTCTCTTCAATGGATATCCTCACTTATAATCAAATAAAAAAACTCACCAATTGTTAATTTCCTTGACCTAAGGAGCCATCAATAGTGGCCCACCAACTATCTAGTAATACGAATAATGGAATCAAAGCATGAACCTCATTCATAACTGTCAATCTCAATCTAACTCAATTTACTAGCAATTACATTGAATTCATTTGTATACTTGGTAACAAAAACACCTTCGCCCATCTTTTATGTGAAACAAATATAGTATCAAATAGACCTTGTTGATCATAGAGGGCTTCTTAGATATGTTAGATGGAGTATTCATCAATCTTGTAGTGGTAATCTTTCTCATGATGTTAAATGCAATACTACGATTGAAATGTTGAATAACACCAAAGACTTTTCTATCTAGCAAATCCAAATAACTTACTTCGTTAGACAGGAGCAAGTGTAGATTCGTTCGTCTAGTATAGGGATTTCCTATGTGTCTTGCAAAAATCAAAATTTGTTCATGCCAAATCGTTCTATTTGCGCTTTCCTTCTTCCGTCACTGTCGATATGCTAACTCATTTTATCCCGAGTCCAATATCAATTGTTGTGAAAACAAGCGTCAAATACGATAATAAGTTGGACAATGAAAATCGCATACTAGATTTACATTATTTGATGAGCATGACTAACTTTATGAGAAGAACAATAAGATTTTCTGCTATTAAAAAGTAACACTTTATAATCATACTGAAGTGACTCAAATATTTTTAATATTTTTTCAGCCCCTAATTTACACACATTAACTTGTGATGTCCAATCCTCACAATTTCTTGCAAAACAAACACTTCATCTCACACAAAAATACACAAAATCAATAGAGGATGTTGCGGTTAACACACTCAAAACTCCCTCCGGATGAAGTCTCCGAAAAAGTGCTCTGATATATGCAAAACAAAACCCACAAAGGAGACGCTCTGCAAACCCCAATGAAGGCGACTTCACCGAGACTCCTGCTCCAACAAGGAATAGTATTACGGTTTGCTTCACTTATTCGGAGTCATGCCCCAAGTCCAATTTGGACTCTGTACAATATGGATCGGGCTCCCACATCCTTCGACCGGGGTCGTATTATATTCACGTGGTCAAACCCGAAACTTATGTGAATAATACTCAGATACCTGATAACATTTTGTGGTTTAAAAGTATTATAATGAGGATAGTACCAACGGCATGGTTTTTTCGTCTCTTCTGTCTTCTTTGGAGCAACATCGTCGTTAAAACAACCCTAAACAATTGTGGGATGTTGCTGTTCTTGATGAGTAGTTTTTCCTTTTTCTTTTATCCATCGATCTTCATGAATAATTTGACAAGGTCAATATCCGTTTCTTCTCCATATATCCCTTAGGGTTTTCATAGCATCGTGGTTCGGTATTGTCCTGGACCACCTTGACACAAATTCCAATTCTATCATCATCTTTAGTACATATGCTGTCTATTGCTTGGAAAAAGGCAACAAGAAATGGGAAAAAGAAAACAATTGGGTTGGTGCTATATCCTATTCTTTCATGAGAAAGTAAACTTATTATATAGAATGATGGATGATACATCTAGTGGATAGTTTTCAAAAATTCGGTCACAAAGTGCGGCAAATACTTAGACCATTATATGGCTCATTTTTCGAATAATGGGACCAAGTGTAAAATCTGATGATGGCTATCTGCTTCTTAACATATGAATTTATCCATGTACATGAACACGTGTGTGTATATACACATATGTGGGACGAGACATTTGGATTTCATAAAAAATTGGTGAGGACATTAAATGATGTTGGGAAGGTAGGGATATTCTTGAATATAATGTAGGGAAGGCCCTAGTAAATGAGTTCTACCAAAGTTTTGGGGAAAGGGACATCATGTAGCTGTCGTGACACAATGACTTTTTGGATCCATCACCATCCCAAACAAAAGCCCCCCACCTAACTCTCTTGAGCATGAATGTGTCACGGGCCGACAATCGAGATTGTGAACTATGCGGCAACTTAGAATTTCTTTGGATCTTCGCTTGGACGCCTAATTTAAGCCTTTCCCGTTATATCACTCCCTCAATCACTAGTCCATCGGATCGTAAAAAGAGAAAGTGCTTATGAGAGAAGTCTTGGGAGAGAATATATTGTATTCTTTAAGTATTAGGCGAGACAAATGAAAGGAGAGCACCCTTATATATACATAAAGCCTACTAATAATGAGGGAAGAGCTCCCCAACTATCTTTTAACCCGTCCAATTTAAGACTTCTATCTACTTTGCTAATTACAAGAAATATATTTGATATACATTTCTCATACCGTCCCTGGAAGTGTTCTAGAAATCTTAGAATCGGATGTTTCTTGCCGATCATCTCGAGATCATGGAACCCCCAAATCTGTGATACATGCATATTATTTATGGCCACACAAGCATCTTATCCTTCATTTATTTCCTTTTCCTTCTTCCACGTGCCGTTAACAAATGCCTATGAGTCACTTAATAAGTATATTTAATCGACGATATTATAATTTGGTGAACTGACTATGTGAAAAGAATCATCATACAAAAAGATTCACGGGCCAACATGTGAATTGTTTATTAATATTATTATTTTGGTAATTGATTTCATCCCATTAATGCATGAAAATTTCCATTTTATGATTGCTAATATAACAAATATTTTACATCGACGGCGTTCAGATTTCCAAATATTAATTGTGCATGATAGGAGAAAAGTTAGTGCTCTAGAAGTTGCAAAATTTCTTTGAGTAATAGCTTTCAACAAACTTCGCGTCTTTATAATCTTTGTCAAGTTTCGCTAACACGGGTCGTTTTAAATGACATATACCTAAATATATAGATATTCGAATCCTTCCAAAGATAACCTTACAAACATTCATTCGCTTAATCAAGATAGACAAATGTTTATATTAATCGGGCACAAAATGGCAAATACTTTCGGATCTCATCTCTGAATTCCCCGCCCTCCCACTTTTGCAATTTTCTTTTTGTCGTGCTTATCCTGCCTCCCCTCAGCATTATTGAGCCAACAAATCTCGCCAAACTCTCTTTAGCCTTTTCCTACAATCCACACTTTTGCTATCTTGCGCACTGTGCGTAGCCTGCGCATTACCTGTCCAGCGGGGAAGATCAAGAAGAAGAAAGGTTCACTTTTACCTGACCGCACTACTCATGACAGACGTCGCCCGCCCTTTCGTTCGATTCCTAGTCAAGTTACACTTCACGGATAACCACCATTGTTCGTGTACCAAAATTTGTTAATTTCTAGAAGAATTACCAACAACATATAAGCTATGAATCGGGGATTTTCTTTGGGTATTAAGACCTTGATTTCTTTTGATAAACGTAAGATAATAACTTCATTAACATGTAACTCTCAAATAAAGATCAACCTTTTTCCCATTGCGAGGCCAAATGTATTGATTTCTAATCCTTTGATTAGCCTAATATATTGCGTTGTAAACATTTGATTCAAAAGAAAAGAGATGCCGCAATGATAGGTCGACGTTGCATATTTGAAAACTTCCATCCAAAATTCGTACAATTATTTTTTGGTTCATGGAAAATAAATATTCCATTTGTATCTTAAAATCTCGAAATGAAATATGAGATGTTCAGAGTAAAACGAATCTCAAACTATAAAGTAGAATAATAAAACACAAAATTTCGTGATGAGCACACTCTTATTGTGTAAGGATAGATTTGTCTTAGTGTTAAAACAGAACGATAGGTCGTTAGTTATTAACTCTCTCATCATTATAGTGATGCGTACATGTACACTTAAATTCAGTGTGCTAAATACCATTACTGTATAAAGATACAAATAATAGATTGAATATACTCCCAGATCTAGATTTAGATCGAAAAACATTGAACAAGTATAAAGACGCCTCTAAGGAACACTCGGATTTAATCTTGAATGGTAGAGAAGAGCTCCAGATCTATGTCTAGATAAAGAGATGAGCTAAAAAATTCAGAGAAGTCGTAAAACCACTTCTAGTGCAGCATGAAATCACTATAATTCTCTCGATCCATTGGACTTCTTGGTTTGGAGAATTTGAAGCAATGGATTGGTCCATAGTGATAGAAGCAGAAGCAACAAATTGGTTCCTAATGATGGAAGCGGAAGATACGCTTGACGAGTAGAGAAGAACATAGCAGAGAGCAAAAAAGACCATCAAAGTGAGCAAAAGGGAAAAAAACACAAACTAGATAAGAACAATAATATGCTCCTAGATGAGATTGGGAGAGAAAATCTTAATTCGAATTGAGAAGGTAGAGAAACTCCCTTTAGTTGATAGTTAGTTCTCAATTGGGGGAATAGTGGAATAGAAAAAAGAGAACCAGAGTGACATGAGTGAGAAGAAAAAGCAACTATAGAGCTTTGCCCTGCACAATTAGTCGGGAAGTTGGAGATTTCTAGATGAAAAATGGATTTTACAAGTTCAAACTTCACAAATTGCGTGTAAGCTATTTTAAGATTAAGTATACATCATATATGTTCGGAAAGAAGCGATTGTCCTTTTGCCAACAAGTCTCAATGTGTCCCATGAAACTTTGAAAACCTGTTGGTCAAAACCACTTCCAAACATCAGCATTGCCTCTATGACTTTTGGATAATGAAATAGGAGTTTATCCACTTTTTGTTAAAGCATTTGTGATGAAAGAAGTTTTGTTCATGAATGGACACCGTCCTTGAAGTATAAACTAGCTCTATTGTAAATTTTCAACTTCTTCCAATGATCTTTCTAAAGAAAAAGCTAGATGAAGCGAAAGGGATTCAAAACTTAATAGTGAGAAGAAAATTTTTCTAGATATTTACTTTTTGTCCCCCTTCAACAAGACAAGAGGAGCAGTTCCGATAGAAGGGAATTCGAACAGACTTGTCTATTGTTTTTATATCATTGGGTTATAACCTGAGAAGCGCGACTTTCTTGAATCTAATTAATTAACTACCGATTGCCAAAAGTCACAAATCAACATTTGAACACAAAAATGAACCTGAAAAATTCAAACAACATAAGTATTTTGTACAACACATTTCTATAGTGTACAACCAAGCGTTGTCTTGTCATATAATAGCAAAACTCAAATATGATGATTGTTTCTTTGAGTACCACATACCATCATATAATTTTGCATGTGACAAATAGTAGTTTACCGAAAGAATGTAAACATCCCATATGTTTAAGAATAATAATTATCTTATGATATTTTTCACCTCGAGTACGACAATGGATACGTGAGTATTATAGAATTTTAAATTTGTGGTGGTTGATAAAATAGTGTACATCTTTGTAATAACGTTGTAATATTAAACAGTGGCATACTATGACCTTGGTCTGGAGTCAACAAAACATTGTATAGTTGTCCCAAAAAATTCTAAATTTGCGCAAAAAAAATATAAAGCATGAATATTTTCAAAATGTCGTGTAATAATAAAATATCGCATACTGCAACTTTTGCCAGGAGTACGATGAAACACCGTACTTTTATAGAATATTTGATATAATATGGTACGGAATTTACAAAATAACGTTTGATTAAAGTAATGTATGAGGAATTTGGTTTTAACATCAAACTTTGAATAGTTTTAAAAAAAGACATACGATAATTGGCCTTAAGTACGGCACGAAGTTATACAATTTAGCAAGATGTCATTAACATAAAAAAAGACAAGCATGTGGCATTTTTTCCTTAAGGACGAAATGCCACATGACTTGGACTTGGGAAAAAGTCATACAATATATTAAGAAAAAGGTATACGATCATTGGCCTTAGAGACCGTATAATGTTCTCCGTTTTCGAAAATGCCTTATTATATTAGAGAAATACGTACCACGATTCTGGCATTAAGTACAACTAAAAGTCATACATCTTTGGTAAAGGTCCTATTATTTAAAACAAAATATAAGATGATTGGTTTTAAATATGAAAAATTGTTGTACATTCTGATAAGACGTCTTATAATGTTATTAAGGCTCCGTTCGTTTCGCGGAAAATATTTTTTCAGAAAATATTTTCCTTAAATTGTGGTGTTCGGGGGCGGAAAATATTTTACCATGGAAAATGATTTCTAGTCAATGAAAAGTATCATTCTAAAAATGGGGAAAACGTTTTTCTTTTCCGAAGAGAGGAAAACATTTTCCAGTCCACCGTAACAGTCTCCATCTTCTTTCTCCCTTCTCTCTCTTTCTCTCCTCCCAACCGAACTCCTCTCTCTCCCTTTTCTCTCTCCTCCCCGCCGAACTCATCTCTCTCTCTCTCTCCCTCCCTCCCTTTTCTCTCTCCTCCTAGCCGAACTCCTCTCTTCTCTCTCTCTCTCTCTCTCTCTCTCTCTTCTCTGCCTCGTTCGGCCATAGTTAAGCTCGACATGGCCGTTGCTTCGGCGATAAAGGAAGTTTGGAAAATAATTTCTCTATCGAATAGCGAAAAATATTTTCTGATCCATTTTTAAATTTCAAGCGAATGCCGAAAAATATTGTCATTTTCCCGGAAAATGACTTTTTGGAAAATATTTTCCGAAAATGCTATATTTTCCGTAAAACGAACGGAGCATAAGTGTCATACGATGATCTTGGTCTATAACATGAGGTACAATTACAACACGGATGATAAATAAAGTTAAGAAAACTGAAAAACAAAATTACCTTACGAAAAGATTGAAAAGAATAATGAAAATTGTAGGGAAAAAAAGAAAGAAAGGTTGGGCGGGCAGGGACATAGGGGTTGAGCCGGCGAACCTCACTTCACTGGCGTTGGGTTGCTTGCTCTTGCTTGATCTGGATGAGGAATGAGCCTTGATTAAGCGGTGACGATTCTAGGTTGCTGCCGCCACTGCAAAGCTTGGCCTCGCTTAATGATGACTATCCACTGCCCACTCGAGGCTCGCTTGCAGGAGTGTGCAACATGACCGATTCTATTTGAAAATCCGATTGGACTGCCAGAAAAACAAATACGGAATTGGCTCCCCTTGAAACTGGTCTGAGAATAGGTTTCGAGTGAATACCCACTCAGTAAACGGATCGGATCGTCGTGTTTTCAAATATGTTTTTATAAGCTAAAAGGTAAAAACCATAATTTCTCTAGTGAATCTCAACACAATCGCAATTTACAATGCCTTTTATCTCTCTTTGTTTCTCTCAGTCTCACCATGATGGTAGTATGCTTGTTACATGTTTCAAAGAGCACGTCCCATCTCTTGTTACCGGCCTTCGTCACGTCCCTTTCTCGGCAAAAGGGGCTGGCCATAGCCCTACTCTTTCATTGGTGTAGCTCGACATCTTTGGCTTCTTTTGTCTTCTCTTCTCCCTTTAAATTTCCTTCGGCTATTTTCCAATTAAATGGTACGTGCAGCACAAGGGGAAATCAATGCGGAGACTCATCGTGGTTAGTATGACCGACTGAAGTGATTGATGCTTACTGCATATGATTCCACAGCTACATTTCTCCTTTGCACGACTCCAATTGGTCTGAGCGTCTTGCGGTCCGATGCAACATCCGCTGTCAGTAGAAAAAATCCATCGTGGCCCCAACTGGTGAGGAGAGCAATGGGACCGGAAGACCCATCGATTGATACAGGGCCCCGCCGCCGCAATTCCGCCACGGCGGCCGCGTCGGCCACGGGGTCCGCACAGGAAAAAAGAGGAGAGCCGGGCAACTATTCGCACCGGTAGGGTCCACTCACCTTTCCTCCTTTTACCTCTCGACATCGGCCCAAATTCACACTTATGACATCGTCGTGAAACTCTTTTCACTTTCTCTCTATTTGTATTTTTTTAATAATATCACAAAAAATTTCAAATTTTACTCCTTATAACATCGAGTCTCTAAAAACCCTAAATTTATTAACTGAGATATAAATATCATAAACTTTTTTTTACCATAAAAAAATCTTGACTTTTACCAATGTGATAAATATATTTTGCATGGAACTAAAATAGATAGTGTATATATCACACTGCATAAATTTGGTATTTTTTGTGACACACCAAAAAAATAAATGTCCGGACGTTTGCGTCACAGTGAGCAAGTCTATGATTTTTGGTAATATGAAAAGTTTGGAGTATTTATATCACAATATATCTTGTAGAATTTGCCATTATTTTTTCTCCTTTTTTTGGTCAAATCGGTCTTCAAATTCAGATTGGAAGCAGGTTACAATAACTGTCTCTAAATTGATATTACCAAGTATGTCAAATAGAATTTATTTTATTTCATCTAATTCTTCCTAGAGCATAATTTTGAATTGCCACTTCTCTCCACTTTCTTTCGTATCAGTTTCCTAGAGGGGACGAATTTGTCAATCTGTGTTTAGCCTAAACTTATTACATCTTCCGTAAGTTCACCAACGTTTCAATGCCAGACTATAACAAGGCATACCATCATGCACGCATAAGAATACATAATTGACTTGTATACTTCCATGTGATCCTTCAATGAAAGCTGTTCACTTTAATAAATGCACATCCCACAAAGCCTTCATCTTAGCATTATAGATATACTTCAACTATAATCAGACCCATGTGTTGTATTTTATTCTCTATGTATAATGTAATAATTAAACTTTAGTGATATAATCAACCGTTGTGAAATAGAAAAAAATAATTCCTATGTTTCATACATCATGCATCGGGGTTGTGGCAAGAACCGCAATACATGCCCTTTGTGCATTCCACACACCCAGTTCTCGAAAAATAGATTTTTATTCAGTGAATTTCGTGTTTTCAAATATTATCTACTTAAATAATTGTAGTAGAGCCAAGTTAAGTTATATATGTGAAACCGATCGATTATCAAGGAATGACTAATGGGCAATAAATAATGTAGGGTACCAATTTGTTATAGTGCGTATGGCTTACGAGCTCAAGACAGAGGTGATCTTATTAGGAAGAGAGGATCCAAAAGAGTGAAGTAGATGGGACCCGCGCATCGAAGTCACATGGTGGGAATCAAAGCTGCTAGTTATCTTGATGTCATGCGATGATTACTCTATTGATAGCGAGACAAGGTATAAAATATGATAAACCCAAACCTAATCTCGACCAAAACTTGTAAAAGAGAGAGAAAGAGAGATTGGGGATGGCAAATCCTAGATAAGCTTCCAAAAAAGTCTCTACCTAACCCCACAGTCAAATAAAAAGAAAGTATGAAGAATGGGTGGAAAATGTTGAAGAGCGTCTTCCTTTTCCACGGGGCAAAGGGTCAAATTTTCATTTATGTTTGGATATTGCCAAGAAAGAGAAGAACGAAAGTATACCCACCAACCGTTTGTCCTTTTGCTCTTTCGTTATCTCTTCCTTTGATCGCTTTTATAAAACTGTGGGGGATCCGTGCGATTCTTCTTTTGGCCCGAGGTTGTTTTTAACAACATAGAAAGGTGCCTCTCCCTCGTCATGTGCTTTCTCTACACTAAATTCTCCCTTTAATAAGAGGTTGGTAATACACCATTATTGATATTATGGGGATAATCGCATCAACTTTTTGTGAGGTGGTGGTTCAAGGTATCAATCTAGAAGTACAAGTGAGAAAGTTTAGGAATTAGATGAGTCAATATAGTCGGACCTTAGCGGCATTAATCACAAGAAATATTGGGCAGTTTGCCATTTAAATGATGGACCTAGGGCCCTTGATCTAGATTTGGTACCTAACTTTTTAGGGCTTTGTATGTTACACAATTCACATCTAGAAGATGTTTAAGCCATTCACTTAAGGCTCACAAGGCAAAAAGTGAGCATAATTTTAGAAATTTCATCAAAATACTTAGATATTTTATGTGAAAATTTGAATTTTTTTATATAAATTTCTGGGGTTATAAATTTACATGATTCCTAAATTGCAAATCCCAAAGTGGTGGACTCTTTCAAGTAAAGCTTGTCTACATTCTTTCATAATTTTTTCAACGTTAAAAGTTCATATGATTTCTTTGTTAGTTTGATAACCTTAAAAGAGGATTGAATAAACAAAGACCCACTTAACCTTTCCATGTGCTAAATGTTTGACCCGTCCACCCACAGATAAAAGTTTTTTTTTTTTTTTCAAATAATTGTACACCCGCTCGAATTCCTCACTACAATGATGAAAATTATACTTTCCATTAGAGAACTAAATTTATTAACAAGCGCCAATTTTGAGCAATCATATCTATTTTTTTTCTCGAACGCTATCGTGACATATGGTCTTTTCATTATTGGGGAGTCTCTCGTGCAAATGATTTGTTTTGTTAACGGTGTCTTTAGTACTAATGGAGCTCTCATGATAGGCGGAAAAGACCTGACCTAATTTAACTACCTAGGATGCTCCTCACATGGATGTGGAGGTCTAGTATCCTTCACTTTACCAACTTTTAACTTCTTACTAACCTATGTTCTTCAATTTAAGGGTTATTCAAGGACGTGACCATCCTAATCTTTGATTAAAGTGATTCTCTACATGTAATAGAAATGTGACCTACCCTAAAAAATTGAAGATAATCGTTTTGATGCATAGCATGATCCAAGCATGTAATTTTTCTTTTGAAGAAATTATTAATTGGAAGATTACATGATGCCAGAAAACCCACACAGAATTTTTACATCATAAGTCGGGATAAGTGCAAAATTAATCACTCATGACGTTTTGGAGAAGCAATCGAATAAATGCATAATGTTTATTTTTGAACAATTAAATTCTTAACATTAGACAAACATGTAATCAAGTCCCAAGTAAGATTGGCCATCCTTACTCACACACAAAAAAAAAAAAATACAATATGTCTCTCACGATACTTTTTCATAGTGCCGTACGGCCACAGAGTTGAAAGTCATGTAAAATTTTCGGCATTGAAAAGGTATTAATGGCGAGCCTAAGGCTTGATTGCCCCCCTTTTCTTAATATGGTAAGGATTCAATTGACGAACAGCCAAAACGTTAATAATTGATTTTGCGCTTACAGCACTGAAACTCTTTAGGAGCTACAATTTGCAAATTGAGGATAAGGCGAAAAAGAAGAGAGTAGAGAAGGGATACCCATTAGTTAGGGTTGGCTCGTGGGACGAATTGATGGCACTGAGCGCAGTTGTTAGTTCCTCCCCGCTTTTAATATTACTTTTTTCGTGCTTTATGCGATTGCGCAGGAGATAGACTACCAACCACTCCATCCCCTCCATTATCTCCTCCTCTCACATCTTATCCAATTCCTTCAAAAGGAAAACCAAAATGATTTCCGTTTTATCTTTTGAGCCCATAAGAGACAATGCTTGTAATGTTTCTTGTCGCAGGGTGAATCTCTCTCTCTCTCTCTCTCTCTCTCTCTCGAGGCGGTGGTTCTGTCAAAAGGGATTTGACCTTAAACCGGGTTAAAAACTTACCAAGTAATGATAATTATCGTCTGTTCCATGGAGAATCCTTATCTGAGACTAAAACCCTCTTTGTCCCTTTGTTAATACATATAAAAGGAATGGTGGTCTCCCAAGTGGGTAATGAATCTTACAGATTGAGCTCTTATTCGGTTAACTAGGCAACGGATTCAAGGGCACGAGTGCAAGTTGTTCACCATGTCTTTTTAAGACATATCGTTGTCGTGTTTTATTTATAGAAAATTGATCTTTTTCATCGAAAGAAAGAAAGAAGGAAAGAAAAAGAAAAGAAGACAAAGATCATGCTTGTCTCTGGCAGATATCTGGTAGACGCTGGTAGCTAGCAACAACCACCATATTAATTCTGTGTCACCCTTTTCTTGGTTTTTGAAAAAGTCTCAAATAATATTTTGAAAAGGTCCTGATCTTTTCGTATAGGAAAAGTTCGACATGATACCACGGAAATAAAATGAAAAGCAGTCTATTATATGCTGGAGATGATATATCATTCATTCATCTCTCAAACTGGTCATATTTCTGATTAACCTGTGATTTATGTACTCGCTATTGACCAGGACCCAATACAAGTTTAGAGAAAAGGGTAAAGGAGAGAGAAGGGGAGAGAGAACCAACAAAATTAATAGAGAGATTTCAACTAATAACCATCTCTTTCTCATCTCTTCCCCACAGAGTTATCCATCTTCTTCACCAAAACTCAGCTCCCATAATCCAGAACACCTGCCTTCAAGCCCAAGAAGTCATACCCGACACTAGTTTCACTCTCGATCACTCCGATACTGCAACTGCAGTTTGGGCTACTTTCCAACCCCAAATCGCACTCAAGACACATATCACTTTTCCTACCAGTGAATCTCAAGATTGGATCAGGCTGATGCTGTTGATAGGAAGGAGGGCTGATTCTGAGCTCCAGATTCAAGTCAGGACACCTTTCTCCAGCCGACGATGCCACGTCTGTCGACTCTTCTAATTTGCACACGAAACTGAGATCAGCGTTTTTCTTCATCTCTTTGATCTCCTTAGAATTAGCGGCAAAAGAAATGGTGGGCTCGTCATGGTGATCTTGTGCGGGCTCATTGATCGGCCTGTGAGTGGCTGGATCGATGCCTCGGTTCAAAAGCTTCCTTCTTATGTGTGTGTTCCAGTAGTTCTTGATCTCATTGTCCGTCCTCCCTGGCAACCGCCCAGCAATGAGCGACCATCTGTGAGGAAAATCCACAGTAAACCATGTAGCAATAAGTATAAATAAGCTAAAGAAGTTGACTCTTCAAGGAGATGATGAAGAAGGTACAAAATCTTAAGAGTGTTCGGTTTTAATTTAAAGAGGAAAAAAGAGGTTGATCAATCTCTACGTGCTCAGCCCATATAGCAATTTTCTTATTATTAAATGTTAGGTTTATGCTATGGGGTTGTAGAGAATAATTGAGAAGTACACTGGAGCTTACTTGTTACCAAGAAGACCGTGGAGTTTGATGATGATCTCATCCTCTTCTTCGGTGAAGTTACCCCGCTTGAGATCGGGCCGCAGGTAATTGATCCACCGGAGGCGGCAGCTCTTGCCGCATCGTAGGAGGCCAGCGGCCTTCGGGAGCGACCGCCAGCAACCCTCGCCGTGCGCTCTTATGTAGGCAATGAGCTTGTCATCCTCCTCCTTGGTCCATGCACCTTTGTTTGTGTGAGCCTTCTCACAGCAAGGAGACCTTCCCATGTTGTTGTCGATGATGATGATGATGATGGTGATGATGATGATTTTGAAGAGAGAGTGTAAAGAAAGAATCTCCCTAAGTTGGCCTAGAGAAAGTTTGCAACTAGTTGAGCTGTTTTAAACTGTTGTTCTATTAGTAGAAGAGACCAAGAATGGTGGAGAGAGAAAATATAATAGAGGGAACACTAGATTTCTTTCCTTCCTTTATCCCCCTAATTTTTCCCTTTTGGTGTAGTACCGAAGAGAGAAAAGCCGGCCCGTTGTGAGGGCTCGACTTGAGATTTTATAATCTTCACTATTTTGAGAGAGAGAGAGAGAGAGAGAGAGAGAGAGAGAGAGAGCTTCTAGATGAGAGTTGGTGAGACAGGTAGAAGGAGTGGCCGGTGACTCTCTCTCCCTCTCACCCCGTGATGATGGAATCACACAATCACATTGAATGAGCTGAGAAGAGTATTAATAAGTAATAACTGGAGGGTAACCTTTCAGGTAGGTGTAAAGCAAAGCTGTCTAAAGTGAGGGACCAAGTGTGCAATAATTGTGTGATCTCTCTCTCTCTCTCTCTCATTGAACGACTTCATAAATAATTCAGTTAGCTCTCAAGATCACCCCCTAACTCACTGGACAAAATATACGAGACTCCATGACCCTACTCGAATAATTATATCATGTTGGTGGAACTAACACTTTTGGTGGGTTTTCTTCTTCCAAGGTGTACCGTGTATTGTCCCTTTATGAGGCCGGCTTAGCCCTACTCCACCCCGTTCATTTCTTGAAGTGAACGAACAGAGAACAAACGTGGGATTTATGGGGTCTCCTCCTCTTCAGCTACTTGCCAAACCTCAGTGAGCTAAATTGTTTGGTGGTATATTCCTTAAATGACCCTTGAAAAGGATGAGTACAGTTGACGTGCGAAATAGATCTTCTAAGTTATTTGGGTCGTCATATCTCGATATCATAGCAAATGATCTGCATTCACACGTCGAATAGGAGTTGACCGTGCCGCTTTACAAATCAATGTTGTATATCAATTTTAGAATAGGTGGTAGTATGACAGCTCGTGTGTATTACGTTTGCTACTCTTGCACAAGTTATATTAGTCCCTATATACGTGTTTCACAACATCATTAATTAAGTGGTGGACGAAACATGAGTTTCATCTCTCGCCTCGAGATCTAAAACTTTTTACACCAAAAAATTTCAACAAAACCTTTCCCCGGGATTGCATATTGACCCAAAGAGCCGATGACAGCTTCATTTGCTCAATGGATTGAGTAATTCCTTTTCTTGTACTAAAAGACGTGAACGTTTGTTTAGCGACTGTGTAAGGCTATATAATATGATTAATGGAGCTTTTCACAAGGAAAATGACACTCTACAACATGAATATGGTATTTTAGTTCGTTAGTTGTCGTGGCTCTTGGGAAGGAAACAAATTGTTTCGCTGCACTTTCGTGTACATATGTATTTTGGATCTTATTTCTCACAATATATGTCATACATAGAGAGAGAGAGAGAGAGAGAGAGAGAGAGAGAGTTTCTAGAAGATGGAAACGAGGGGCTGATGAAAGGTAGTCAAAATATAGGGTCGTGGTTGTGGCTTACCTTCCACTTTTTTGATATTTCCTTTCGTCTACTCCTTTTGGTTCAAGTTTGGGCCCCAGGACCCAAAACAAAGAAAAGAAAAAAAGAAGGCACAACCCCAAAAAAAATTGTATTTGTGCACAAACAATTTTAAAGGAAAACCCACCTCTAAAAGTAAGTTAAAAAATAAGGCCTCGCATAAAGCAAGTAAGGTTAAAAAAATGGGCCTCATATATAGTTTTATTCTACGGCTAAATTGGAATAGAGACATTATACAAGGTTTGAAATGGGGAATTGAGAAGTTAGATTATACCCTTTTAATAGTGCTACAATTCGTTCAATCGGCATAAAAGGTTTGTTGTCCAACAAGCGTCTCTCCATAATAATGGAATGAACAGCTTAAAATCTTAAATTAATAGTGAAAGGAGATTGCAAATACAAATTACATAGACAAACGAGCGAGATACTTTAAACTCTCTTCTTCCAAGTAAGTTGAATCAAAGCGAACAAATTAAATTGGAGGAGCGAGGATGCGTTAACAGAAGTAATATGTGTCAAGAAGATGGTAAGAGTTAAGGATGATTAGGAGAGGTTGTTTCCAAAGGGACGCGGAGAGAGAGAGAGAGAGAGAGAGAGAGAGAGAGAGAGTTTATCCGTTGAGTTACAATAAGCCTGAATATTCACCTACCTTTTCACTATCTAATGAGTGTCCATTTCTCGCCTCAACTTGCCTTGCCGTTTATGATGTTAATTCTTCGACTGGTCCCTTCTCTTTCTTATGCCTAAAAGGGCCCATCAAAAGCTTTTCCACATTTACGTGTCTCCTACTTTCCATTTCGCCAGTCCCTAAACGAGGATATTCGAGCTAAATTCACATGTACGCGACCAAGAAAAACTGACGAGTTTTGTAGTGTTTCTGGTCATCAGACCTGAGGGTTCGGGATGAGATGCAGGTACACAGAGAGATATCAAAACCTTTCGCCATGTATAGCTAGAGAAGTGGTATTAGCAAGACCTTTTGCGATATCCCCATACGATGAGTGGCCAATTACACAGGTGGCTCTTGAATCAAACGCGGCATGTATGATGAACTTACAAGATTATTGGATTCGAGAATCCCGGCAAGAGGATCACATGGTCTTATCAGTTGAAACAGGCTGTGCATATGCAAACCCCACTGTGTGATCAAAATGTCCTCTGACCTTACGGGTCCGTGTCATCGAGTGAAGGATTCTAAGGCATTTGGTTCATAATGAGTATGGAGGTACGTAGGAGTATACCCATCTCTGACTAATACTACGTGGTATCTTCATCTTCAGTCGACAGTTTCAAACAGATTTGGTATATTTAAGCTCTCATATTTCAAATGTATCCAGCGTCACCATTCCTATAGGTCTCCATAAAAGCCAAAAGCGATGCTTTTAGTGGCTAAGTTATACGGCTTTGGGTAATTTGGTATGCATGTGCCAATTAGGCATGGGACAAGACCATGGAACTGTCCATGGTCCCATACCTACTCCTTTCGCTGTCTTCTCCATGTGGGACTCCGGTCAGTTCCAATTATGAGAGAGAATAGAGGGTGATGTTCAACAAGTGATGGCTTTTTAGTTGCATCTTCTTCCATATATGGGCTAAGATAAAAGGAGACATTATCTGGGTCTCATTACATCTTTGCCTTTAGGCTTTAGATTATGTGAACCCTACGTACAACTCACCAAATATTAAGCGCTTAGACACATGACACTCATATGCGTTTTGTTGACACAAAAGGTAACCAACTTCGGTAACAAATAGAGTCAATACAAATTTCGTGAAAACAATCAATAACTCTAGAATAAAATTATCAAACCCAACTCTCGGGTATTTTCTCGGATTTCATTTATAGATTTCGAGCATCATTGTTTATTTCTTTTAGATTTAATTATTCTCGATCCTTATTACGTAATTCACTTCTTATCTGAATATTCACCAAACTCGGTTCAATAAAAACCAGAGATTGACTATTGGGGAAATTGTATGCACAAAGTCATCATCTTTATATATATTAGATTTTGTGTGTGATTTGAAGCCTGCGTATCATTTTGGATAGCAATCCATGGACATTATACTTCCATATGTTAATAAAGGGCATGTGATACGTCGGTTACCTTTCATTCATTTTGGAATAGTTTGAGAGTCATCCATGCCGCTTTAAAATGTAGACAAATGGTTGCAATATATTGTGAAAGTGAGGTATTTTCGGAGAGTAAATTGGTTCGAGTCTGTTCATTTTGATTTGAGCGAACTGATTATCTATTAGGGCTCTCGCTTAAGCAAAGATGTATTTAGTTCTCACAGCACAATGATTAAACGAGTGAATACCCGAATGGAAATGATCACCGATGGACGTTAACCAGATTGTGCTGGGGCAGAAAGCAAATTATTCTATCTTCTCAGACTCGTAGTGTAACAGCCGGGTTCCCCTCCGGACCTTAGTTAAAATTTAGTTTGGCTTGGATCGAGATTTTTAGAAATAAAGCTTTTTCGGGAAATTTTTAGTGAGTTTATGAGGAATGTGAAAAATTCAAAAAATTAGGTTTAAATTCCGAAAATTCATTTTAAGGATATTTGGGCTGAAAATGTTAAATTTTGGTCATGGGAAATTTTTCAAAATTTTAGGAAATTTTCTCTGATTTTATCGGAATTATTTTGGTTTATTTGAATTGTTAAAGCTTTATTTTAACGGTTTTATTAATATTTTATTTCCCGTTTGACCAAGTCAACGCGAAACCGGTCCAACCTGCGATTCAAACCGGTCCGACCGCGTCTGGACCTGGCCTAGCTTGTGTGAACCGGACCACCCCTTTCCTCTCTTCTTCTTATCTCACGCATTTCGTTGAACACGTGTCATGCCCGCGTGAAACGGGCCCACCGTCGGCGTTCTGACCGGCCATTCGCTGGGGGACTGTGGCTGGCCGTCCTAGGACCTGACCGGAAGTGACCATGGCCAATGGGTGGCCGCCGTTGGTAGCGCCCGACGAGTTTCCTTCTCGCGCACGCCTCACCCCTTGTTTTTGATCTGCGCGAGGGACCAACTTTGAAGTCGATTTTCTCTCCACTCCGACCTCCGTTTGAGCCGTGGTTGGTGCCGTTGGAATCGTTGCAACTCCATCTTCGAGAAGCTACCAACCGCTGCCATTGACTCACCCTCCTCCGCCGCCGGTAGCCCCCAAAAGTTCCCCCTGCAGTTCGGTCGCCCCATTTTTTCGGGTACTGAACACAGGAAGAATTAGAAGGATTCCAGGGAGTCTACCGTTCAATACGAACACTTGTGGGAAGGAGACGGAGAGCCTATGCATGAAGAAGAGATCGTGCTAGGCATGGATCAAAGCTAAGACGGGTAGCCAAAGAGAAGGTGTAATTGTAAATAAAGTCTATTAATGATGTAATGAATATTTTGGAGAGTTTTAATTTAAGTATTATTTACCCCGCTTCACTGCGTTCGTCTCTGATTATTATTTGGACAGAAAAGAGAAAAGAAAATCAGGGATTGCCGCGTGCTCGGAAGGCGAGGTGTGATAGTCCCTGGTTTAGTTGGTATCAGAGCGAGGTTTAGGATTTAACCCCGGTTTATGTTTGGAGTGATAAGGTTGGATTGTACTTACCGGGGTGGACAAGTTGGAAATTTGTTTGGCCAATCAAGTTTACTTGAGGATTAGTTGGGTTGTAAAAAAGAAGAAGAAGTAGTAGTTTGAGATATTAGTGACTGGTTAGATTGAAGTACGTAGGAATTAAGTTGTCTTACGTTTAGCCCCATTGGCACGGTATGGGACGTGTGCAGCAGGGCTGGACGTTTGATGTCAGGAGTGCGGGAATTGACGCCACGGTCTTTTGTTTAGCTGCGTTGGCACAGTATGAGACGTGTGCAGCAAGGCCGGACATTTGACCTGTGGACGTTGAGTTGGTTAGTATCACTAGGAGATTGACATGTAGAAGACTTACAAAGTGACTGGCGTTGCTGTGTATCGCACATCAGTAGAGGTTGAGATTGACGTCGCTATGTATCGCACGCTGATGAGAATAATGTTGATTGACTGGTGTTGCTGTGTATCACACATCGATGGAGGTATGATGAGAATTGGCGTTGTTGTGTACCACACACTGTTGAGGGTGTCTCTGTGTATCGCACGCCGAAGGAAAGTACCGTTGTAAAATCGCATGTCGTTGTGAGTGCTGCTGTGTATCACACGCTTTGATTATATGACGTATGGTAATTGATTTCCGATAGATAATTGTGAATTGCTATTAATTTTAGAAGCCTGATTAGTATTGTTGGTGTTATGAAATCAGGCTTGAATAGATTTCGACAATGGATCGGGGTCAGAGACCATCGAGAAGAAAGGCAACTACAGGATGCTTTGGCATCGCGGAGGAGCCTCGAGGAGACTCGAGGATAGAGGGACTCCTTAAGTCCTTTGAGGAGCTTAAGGGAGAAGTCGCCCAACAAGCACGGAACCAAGAGGCCGCCATTGCTGCTACTACTACTAATGCAGTAAATGCTATTATGGCTGTTATGAGGAACACTGCCAATGCCTTAGCACCTGCTGAAGGTGTTGTTCAAGAAGAAATTAGGGCCCCTGCCCCTATCGCTGAGGGCAGAAACAAGGAAAGGAGAAAACAAGTGGGGTTGTTTCTTAAATTAGGAGCCCTAAAGTTTTCTGGACATGGTGATCCTGAAGCCGTTACCTTATGGCTTCAAGGCATGGAGAAGGTCTTCTCAGTGCTAGGATGCACTAAGGCAGACAAAGTGGCGTTGGCAGCTTACCAACTGGAAGGTAATGCCAATCACTGGTGGGAAGCCACCAGGGGAATTGTTTTTCCTGAAGGAGTAGCTCCCAACTGAGATGCTTTTGTGGAGGCATTTAACGAGAAATATTTCTCGGATGCAATGAGAGAATAGAAGATGGTGGAGTTCCAGAGACTTC
This sequence comes from Melaleuca alternifolia, assembly GCA_019926035.1. NCBI lineage: Eukaryota > Viridiplantae > Streptophyta > Magnoliopsida > Myrtales > Myrtaceae > Melaleuca > Melaleuca alternifolia. The sequence continues at coordinate 128,337 of JAGKPW010002221.1, read as the reverse complement.
GTCAGGGTCATAAGACTGTGGAAGAATATGAGGCGAAGTTCACCGAATTATCAAAGTATGGAAAGAAATTGGTAGAGGACCAGTTGACCGAGCGTGAAGATTTCGAGACGGACTGAAACTTGAGATCAAGAGTCAATTGGCGCCGTTTGACCTACGAAATTACAATGAGGTATTGAAGAGAGCTCTTTTGGTGGAAAAGGACTTGGTGGAGAGGACCGCCACATCTGGATCACGGTCCACCTCAGGACGGGAGGATCGACGATTAGAAAAAAGACCAATGGTGGAGGACGAATGAACAACCTCAGGTAAGGAAAGAATCACCAAAGATTTTACACCTCGCATGAATGGTAGGTGCAGCACTTGCGGAAGGTACCATGGGATATGTGTCTACCCCATGAAGACTGGAGCTTGCTATGGATGTGGCCAGCAGGGCCATTTGCTAAGAAATTGTCCCCACTGCCCAACTGGGGCGCCACCACCACAACGTGCATTGGAAAATGCACCTCAACCTCAGGGTGGCCTAAATCGACCCCCAGCACAGGGAAGGATGTATGCAATCACCCGAGCTAGAGTGCAAGAACTGGAGAAAAATAATGCAGGTCTTGAACATGCGGGCGGTCAACAAGGACAAGGTTAGTCAAGGAGACCATAGATGGTAAGCGAAGGGTCAACATCACCATTTTTTATTAAGGGTTTTTTTTAAGGAGTTGTTACATGCATGTACAAAGATTGGGTGAAGTAATGATATGTATATTTTTTAAGTATCTTAAATTGTCTAGTAGTGGAGACATAGAGGCACCATGAAAATAATAAGGTTGGAGAGGTGAAGATCAAATACATATCTTGGTACCATACTGAAGAAAAATAAGATTGAATGATAAGGATTAAGCAAGTTTGGTCAAAAGGAGACTATCCTCGAGAATTAGGCGGGACAAATTTTGAGGATGAAATTTTTTTAAGGGGGTGAAATTATAACAGCCGGGTTTTGGTCCCTTCCGGACCTTAGTTGAAATTTAGTTTGGCTTGGATCGAGATTTTAGAACTCAAGCTTTTTTGGGAAATTTTTAGTGAGTTTTGGAGGAATGTGGAAAATTCAAAAAATTAGGTTTAAATTCCAAAAATTCATTTTAAGGTTATTTGGGCTGAAAATTTTAAATTTTGGACATGGGAAATTTTTCATAATTTTAAGGAATTTTCTCTGATTTTATCGGAATTTTATTTTGGTTTATTTGAATTATTTAAGCTTTATTTTAACGGTTTTATTAATATTTTATTTCCCGTTTGACCGAGTCAATGCGGAATCAGTCCAACCCGCGATTCAAACCGGTCCGACCGCTTCTGGACCCGGCCCAGCTCGTGCGAACTGGACCACCCCTTTCCTCTCTCCTTCCTATCTCACGCATTTCGTCGAACACGTGTCGTGCCCACGTGAAACGAACCCACGCCTTCGGCATTCTGACCTGCCATTCATCGAGGGACTGTGGCTAGCCATCCTAGGACCTGACCGGAAGTGACCATGGCCAATAGGTGGCCGCCGTTGGTCATGCCTGGCGAGTTTCCTTCTCGCGCATGCCTCACCCCTATTTGTGATTCGCACGAGGGACCAACTTTGAAGTCAGTTTTCTCTTCACTCCGACCTCTGTTTGAGCCATGGTTGATGCCATTGGAATCGTTGCAACTCCATCTTTGAGAATCTGCCAACCGCCGCAGTCGACTCGCCCTCCTCCGCCGCCCACAGCCCCCGAAAGTTCCCCCTGCAGTTCGATCGCCCCTTGTTTTTCGGGTACTGAACACATGAAGAATTAGAAGGATTCCAAGGAATCTACCATGATCAATACGAACACCCGTGGGAAGGAGACAGAGAGCCTATGCATGAAGTAGAGATGGTGCTAGGCATGGATCAAAGCTAAGATAGGGAGCCAAAGAGAAGGTGTAATTGTAAATAAAATCTATTAATGGGGTAATGAATATTTTGGAGGGTTGTAATTTAAGTATTATTTACCTTGCTTCACTGCGTTTGTCTCTGATTATTATTTGGAAAGAAAATAGAAAAGAAAATCGGGGATTGTTGTGGGCTCGGAAGGTGAGGCATGACACGTAGGCTAAGACTTTGATTGTCAAGGACTCTCAAGTTCATAGCTGGTGAAGTAAAACTACTTTCTTCTTATCAAAAAAAAAAAACCCCATTGCCCGTAGCCCTTCTCTCTCCCAAGAAAATCCTCCCTCAAAGAAACCTCACTTGCGGGTAGGAGTGAGCATTATAAATCGTCCGCCTGGAAACTGCCCAGAAGAAGCAATTGTCCGGTTCCTAGTTCCATATAAATGGAATTGGGAATTTTCGGTCCAGTTCCTGGTTCCGAGGGTGGAACCACCCACCTAGACCAGACAAAATTATCTTTATTTATTAAAAAAAATAAAATATAAAAAATTATATATCATAACTTTATTTTTTTGTTGATCGGCTCACCTAAGGCCTAATCCTCCACGATTCTGCCTCTTTCTTTTTCTCCACCTTCCTCTCTACTTTCTAAAAAATGAAACAGGAACTGGACCGGGCCGGGCGGGAACTGCCAATTAATAAAAATAACGCGTCAACGGTAATTAATAATTACCCACTCGAGAACCGATCGGACCGCCCAATCCGGTTTGGTCCAGTTCCCGCTTCCAAATAATAGGGAACTGCTTTCACCAGTCCGAGAAACCAGGAACCGAACACCCCTACTTGCGGGCTCTCAGCTTCAATTTCTAAGGATGGGAACCTGCTTTGCTCTTTTGGGCCTTGATTCTATTTTTTTCCTCTCCTAATCTAATGTGGGAGCCTTTTTGCACATCGTTTACCATCTTCTTTCGCTTGTTATTGTTACTCTTATTCGCTTGTTAAGGGAAATAACTCTGTTTGCTGTTGAAAATTTTGCGAGAACGTCATCACCAGTCTAGTCAGTAGGATGATTAGGATGTGGTTCTATGACTTGGGATTATTGCAAGCAAACGATCGATAGGCCCATCAAATAGGTTGAATCGGATTGAAAACCATCTAACCTAAATTAATGTATTTTTATGCACAATTTTGATGATACATACCAAACCTATATTTGACCCAATCCAGGCTCCTTTTTTTAATATAATATTTCTCCTTAAATTGTGGCCTACGAAGAATGGACTCCATATGTGGTCTCATTGTCTTCGAAAGCTTGGGTGCTTAGGTTAGGTCAAGAGGTAGGACTTCACATGGCACATAAATAACATGGAGACATGGGTGAGCACCATGCTAACAGGCAAGAATACTTGCATAGATTGATTTAGGCTGGAAATAAGTCCATTTGTCGTAGCTCATATAGACCTATTTATATTTGTATTGACTCGTGTTCAGCCTAATCCCTTAAAACCCTTACTAATTGCCTAAACTCCTTCACTAGAATCAATTGGCCTGTGTTTATGTTAAGTTTTGTAAGACATAATTAGATTATAGTTTATTTGGTTTATAAAATTGGCATTTGCTTCGTATTTTTAAAATAAAAAGGTGTATTTTGAAAAAAAATCTTAAAATTTTTAGAAAGAAATTTCTCGATTTTTATCTCGTTGGTGTCTCTTCAAATAGATATTGGTTTGCCTCAATGTTGGCTTCTTAAAATATGTTAAGTACACCAAGTTAAAAAAAAAAATTCAAGAAAGAAACTTAAAATGTTTTTCTTTTAACCAGTTTCTTAAAGTAATATCAGAAACTCAGGGTATTAACGATGACAAATTATGTTAGAAAATCTGCCTCTTACCCTATCCAAATTAAGTCCACCATGATTTTGTCTTCTTCCTTTGTTTTCGATCAAGATCGTCACCTGACCTCTCCCTTTCTTTTCAGACTTTCCAACTTTCTTTCCCCCTATCTATTCATCCTAATGGCAAACACACTTTCAGTCATGTTGAATAAAGGGGTAGAAAATGAAAGCATAAAAGAAATTAAGTTAAATTTCTACTGCCCTACCTTATCTCACTTGCTGTTTGCAGATGATCTCATCCTCTTCTTGGACGGAAATTACTGAATGCCAGGCTGTGGTGGAAGTTTTGAATCAGTATTGTTTTGCCTCTGGACAAGCAATAAATTTAAACAAATCAGGCAATGTTCTTTAGCAAAGATTGTCTAGGTGATTTAAGAAGAAACATGACATATGTTATGAGAGTCCCAGAAATCGAAAAGACTGGAAAATACCTAGGTAGTCCAAGCTGATTGGGGGGCTTCAAAGAAAGATATGTTTGACTGGATCTTAGCTAGAGTCAACAAGAAGATAGAAGGATGGCAAGAGAGGTTCCTTTCAAGGGTAGGGAAAGAAATTCTTCTAAAGGCAGTAGTGCAAGTTTTGCCACAGTATGCAATGTTTATTTTCAAGATTCCCTTATCTCTATGTCGAGCAATAGATAGGAAAATAGCAGCCTTTTGGTCGAAAAAATAATGAGAATAGCAGGGGACTTCACTGGAAAGATTGGAAACACTCAAAACAAGGAAAAATGGAGGAAGGTTGGGCTTTCGAGATCTTATTGATTTTAACAAAGCCATGATGGGACGACAGGCATGGCGTTTGCTTCAACAACCATACTCTTTATGGGGAAGAGTATTCAAAGGTCTATACTTCGCATAGATTGATTTGCTACATGCAGAGTAAGGCACAAACCCTTCATGGGGTTGGCAGAGTATTTTATTGGGTTGCAATACAATCAAGCCTTCAATTAGATGGGTGGTGGGAAATGGTAGGAAAATCAAAGTCAGAGAAGATAAATGGTTGTGCAGAGGTATAATAGAGGGTCCATCAAATTGAGGAGATCCAACTTGGGTCTCGGATTTAATGCTCAATGGAGAATTTAAGTGGAATGAGCACAAAGTAAAGGATACCTTTGATGTGGAAACAAAGAGAGAAATCCTAAATATACATCTAAACCCCCTTGGTGCAGAGGACAAGTTAATATGGGAACATACAAAATCAGGGAAGTTCACCTTTAAAAGTGCTTAAATAATGTTCACAATAGGACATTTGTTCAACCACAGAATCAGCCATCTACATCATATCAAACCCCCAGAGAATTGTGGAAGAGAATTTGGTAGGCTATAGTGCAACCTAAAGTCTCATTCTTTCTCTGGCAACTAAGCCAGAATGCCCTAGCTACTAAAGTGAATTTGTATCGAAGACGGATTTCACAACATGATCTCTGCCCTATATGTCAGACATAACCAGAAACTACATAACATTTGTTTATTTGTGCCTGTGGACTCAGAAAATCTAGAGCAACACCTCAATAAATATAGAGATAAATAGCCATATAATATCTCGAATGGAGGAATGGTTAATTAATTTCAAGCATACCTTAATCTCCTTCGACCTTCTAGCATGTGTGTTGTGGCAAATATGGAAAGCTTGAAACAACTATATCTTCAGAGGGCAACAACCGAATCATCATAGCATCATATCCTTAGCAACAGTAGAAGCACGAACCACCAGTTAGCGACAACTCAAGGAAAAGAGAGTGCAAGATCCGACTCACCTCAGATCTAGAAACCTCTTCCATCAGGGGTAATCAAGGTGAATGTCGACGGATCGTTTGATCCAAAAACAGGAAGAACGGTTGTTGCATGCATCTGGAGAGATAGTAGAGGCCTTATGGTTGGTGGAGCTGCGAAATCTGTGAGAGCATCGTCACCGCTTCAAGCGAAAGCCTTTGTTATCTTGGAAGCCCTAAAGTCTCTCCACGACATAAGCAAAGAGATAATCTTGCTGCATATAGATCGTTCTGATCTGGTACAAGAGATAGGAGGAAGCAAGACTTTGGGAGGTGCAAACACTTATCGACGAAGCCCAAGCCTTTCTTATGCTATTTAAAGACCTAAAGATAGCCCACTGTCCCAGAAATTGCAACCAGGTGGCGGATTTGGTTGATAAAGCCCAAAGGAACAATTATTTACCAAGCAATTGGATCTGTCATCCCCCTTCTAGCCTATTGGTTTTAATATGTGCTGAAGCTATGTATTTATCTCCTCGAACTTCTGCAGAATGACTACTAGTTTTTTTGACCAAAGAAAAAAACTTTTAATTTCACTCTTTTCACAGAAATGGATTGGAGAATCAATCTAGTTCATCCCGACTGTAGCCCAAATTCATGTGGGCTTCGTTTTCTTTACCCATTCCGAACCAAATCAAAATTTTTGGAGGCTCATATGTTACCCGACTCATTGAAAATGAGCTAAACGGTGAATTTACAACCTAAGTTGCCACGTTTAACCGCAGATTACTAGACGGAAAGAACTCAGGCTACCCTATAATATACTATTAAATTGGATTACATCTAGTCAATTCCATCTATCATAAAGGATAATTTAGAAAAATGTTAATTCACCTTGTTCGAGAGGAAACAGAGGACCATGTAAAATTGCTTAGGCCTTTTGGAAGTTTTTTAATTTGGATTTTGCAATGTTATTTAAGTCCTTGTATTTTCCTTTTCATTGGGCTAAGTTGTCGATTGTGGGTGAAGCATTGTGGTTTCAAGGCACCATAAACTCAAAGAAAGAGATATGTTTGCCCAGACCAAAATGAGTGTATAAGTCCAAATGCAGAACGAAGAACCCCAAGAAGCGTATTGGTTTTCAATGGTAAATGAGGAGTTGAATGACTGATGTGCAAGCGCTATCGAGAAATTGCATCGTTAAGGATGAGAGGAAAAGAATAGAGATGAAGGTAGGACAAGACAAATGGCAAATTAAAAATGATGAGAAGCAAAATTAAGGCGACAAAAACACGTCTATGCGGTTAAATGAGAGGTCGTCAAAACTTCTGGCCTTGAATGATCAACGATGACCCTGTGAAGTCCACTGGACATCTTAGTTGAGTGGAAGCAAAACAGAAAAAGGCGAATGGAGGAGCATCCAATCTCAATATTGCCTTTTCTAGATGGCCACTAGAATCAAGGCTTTGAACCAGTTGTTAGGCTGATCTCGACCCATTTTCCTCGCTGATCTGCTCTCGTGCTTCTAAGGGCTAGCTGCATCTTGCCTGGATGGCTAATGTCTTTATGATCTCGGGACAACCGTCGTTGCTCTTGTCAAAGAGTGCTCTGTCAATGGGAACTTGGCAACTGGTTTTTCCCAAGCAATACTATTCAAAGAAAACCAAAGCACCCTGTCAAATCTATGAAGATTTATGCTTCTCCATGTAAAACTTATTTTTACTCCTCGTTCATCCAAATTTTGCAGTCTTAAACAGACCAAGGCTTTCAGCTAAATATGCTATTGATGATTATATTTCCAGCAAAAGACCATCACAAAAGATATCGATTTCTTCCAACAGAATGGTTTAGAGTTTACTATTGGCATCGACAGCTAAATGAGTAGCCTGTTAGATCAATATATTCATCGGCAATTAGATTTCAAATGGTTTAATGTTTGATCTAACCTTGATTCTAATGAACCAAACGATGTTTTCCCAAACTAATGTAAAGAAACTTCAACTTCGATGAGAAAGTCCATAGCATTGTTCTTAATATTCAAAATTTGGTGGGAACGAGTTATACCTGTTCAACTACCCTCTTAGAAATGGAAGAAGTGCATTTTCCAAGTGAAAAGCTTCCGCAGCTACCAAATGGATCGCCAAAGCTTGCAAACTCAATAGCGACGATCTTCTTGTGGTTTGAGCACTTTAAGTTAGCTGCTGGTTTCACAGCATTCACAACAGGTCTAATGTGGCTATTCTTTCTTGCCCACGACTTCACGTTGGGTGGATGGTTCTCAGAAATGAAGCTACAGATGGTATCTCTGTCTACAGTTAGGATCTCAATTGACTGAGGATTGCCTCCTTCTTCATCCAACACGACCAAGAGATTGTCACTTGGTTTGATGAAGGACCTCGGAATATGGTACCTGGCAACAAGCAAGTTTAGGAAGCTCATATATCTCTTTGCATATGAGTTAGCTAAGGAGGTGGTGCACCAGTAAATACTTACTCTGATTGAGATGGGTGCAAAAGAGGAGTAAGGTAAGAATTCCAGAAGCGGCCAATACTTTTGCCGTTGACCCAAATCATTCCCTTGCCCAAGCCAGGAAGTCGGATAGCAACGGGATTGTTTCCTTCGGGAGCATGGAAGTATGCCTGCAATCAAGATGGTGCGGTTATGTACATTGTTCTTGACAATCAAATTGATAGATAACTTTGAACAAGTTCCAGAAAACTCCAAGTGATCAGCAAAGAAAACACCTGATTAACACTACTGTTTTATAACTCCAGGTGATGTCTCTGAAATAAATTCTCTATACCTTGTACCAAGTAAGAGCAGGGCCGATTCCGTCTGCCTTTTTCCACTGTACCCGGTGTGATCCTCCTTGGGTGTATGCACGGACTTTTTCCCCTTCCAAGCCAACCTTTTAATTTTCCAATTTAACCACAATAATCATTTACGTCTTGAGACCTTTCTCCTCCCTATCTCATCCAAAGGACAATTCTTTCATCGTAAGATCAGTTTAGAAGTTTCTTCGGTACCTGATGCCCCCAGCCGTTGATTGTTAAATCAAGCGTGCCAGTGTTCAAACCGAGGATTACCACCATACGAGGCCCAGCAAATCTGTGCTCCATGTATGCTCCGCTATCCTGTGTCGACCAAAGAAGATATATTGACGCCAATTCTCAGACGCTTTAAACTACGGTGCTACAAAATGCTAGATTCTTACAGGTAATCCAACTGTCATGCCCAGCAAAGATATGTAATTGGTCCCAGGCTTCAAGTTTACAGGTTTCTGAAAGACGAAGCTCTTCTCAACGTGGCTACCATGGGCCGTTCCTGAGAACCATTACAGTGTTTCACAATAAGTCAATGAAAACAAAGACAAACCTAGCCACTTAGAATTTACCTACTCATCATTCTAATTACTTACCGATGTATTCGCCATTTACAAACGCCAGCATAGCATGGCCAAGACTTGCTACCCTCAGAACTGGAAGGATATCTTTACGCATTGGTAGATCACGTGGGCTTACCTCAATGCTGGGGTCACAATTACATGAATGTGTCACTTTTCTAGATTGTAATAGAGTTGGAGATGCATTTGAGTAAAGGGGTATTTGCTTTCTCATACATCCATAACATGATCTTCAAAAGGCTAAGATGCTAAAGACCAACATACCTTGTCGTAAACCATGCGTAGTCCGTGGTGTCTTTTGTCATTCCATAGTGCTCAGCCGGCACCTTAGAATCAACTGGTACTTTGGCAGGGTCTGGGATGGATTCTTGGTACATTTCCCACTTAAGGTTGTCTGTGACCTTTGATCTGTGGTAGCTCCTTGCATTATGCTGTGATACAATCTGTTTTTCGCAACAGAAAAATTTCTGTTAAGCTTTTAAGGATTACAAATGCAACCTAGAAGACTAAAACAAGCTAAATGGAGAGCTTTATTTGAATATAGTGATACTCTGACAACTACTCATCTGAAGAAAGAGCCAACATTACCGTTTGTGTATTGTAAACCTGAGTCTTACAATCAGGGAGGATGCTAATGGAATGAGGAGGCAAATAGAAACTTTCACCCCTGAACTCCGCGACTTGTGCCATTTTGGTGTTGTTATTAGTCAAGAAAGCAGCACAAACTTTGGTCCCTGGTATCTCGTAAGTTCGGGCCTGCATACAATAATTGTCCAAGTTAATGGGCACGTTCTTCCTTCTTCATCTTTTAAGACTTGAGTTTCATAATGACCTCAACATCTGCTCCAAGGCGTTGTACGCTTGGGTTACCCCACAACAATGGCTTCCTACATAATCCCAAAGCCTTGTGCAAGTCTCTGAGATGGCCCCATTTGGGTTCCCTCTGCAAACCTAAATATAAAACAGGGTTATTACGAAAGAAGCTTAGTCTATGACCATGGAGAAAGATTTCTTTCTTTCTTCCTTTTTTTTTTTTTGGGGGGGGGGGGGGTATGTCTACCGTATTCATCAAGAGGAGCTTCGTCATAGTAGCGGGTGGTTGTGAAAACAGCGCTAGTTCTACCGAAATTTGTTCCCCCATGATACTGCAAATATAGTTTATGAATAAATTATTGTGGGCATGAATGCTATCAAAGCAAAGCAATTAACTTCTGATAATATGTTGTAAGGAAGTTCAAACATCTTCTTACCATGTAATAGTTGGTTAATGTCCCGTTCTTAGCAAAGAAACGTGCAACAGAGAAAGCAATATCTTCTGCTGATCTTTGGGATGGTGGATCTCCAAATACTCGATACCTGCAACCATTCAACATAGTTGAGAAAAGGGGGCATTTAGCGTCAGCGTAAAGTGAGATCTTTCAAACATCGATACTTACTGAGCAGTCCAGTTCTCCGTCCAGAGAGTTGGCTTGTTTGGGCTGTTTGGGCCAGTGAAAGTATCACCACAGTGCCTTCCGTTGCATGTATTAATCTGATAACAGTCCACTTTAAGAACAACAGAGAAAGTGTAGCATACAATGAAGTTTTCTTCTACTAGCAGGAGCCAACCTGTCTCCGTAAAAATATGTTTCATACATTTTATCCAACTGACATGGAATTTCTAGATCGATTCATTGTCGAAAAATTGTATTTGTTATAACAAAGAATATATCATCTACATACCACTGAACCGGGAGCATCCTTTTGCTTGCACATGATCCATGGAACTCCAATGTTAAGACCAAGAGCCATGTTTCCTGCCCATTGGACATACCGGGTTCCTAGCTCTTTATAAGCGAGTTGAATATGATTGTACTCGTTTTCAATCTGTATCACCAAAAGTAAAAACCAGATGATTATGGAAACAAGAAAGAGCAGAAAATTCATGTAGAGCTCTAGGCGGGACAGTTCATGAATTGTTGGCAAAATACCTGAGCCAATATAATGGGACCTCCTTGGGAAGCAAACAATTTCTCTTCCTTCATCATGTCTATGATTTTCCTAACATACCTTTCCATGTGGTACTAAAAGTGAAAGAAATGATCAAATGAGTCAACCAGTAGGATTCACAACAAGGTATATTCAGGTAGGAGAAATATATCACCTTGAATGGTGCATTGTCTGAGCGGAATGTGATGTTCGGAACCTCTCTCAACCAATATGGAAGTCCTCTAAATAAGATTGAAATATCGATGAGAGAGAGAGAGAGAGAGAGAGAGAGAGAGAGAGAGAGACGGAGACAGAGACAGAGACAGAATTGTACCCGTGATTCCATTCGGCCTGAATGAATGGCCCGACTCTAAGAGTGACATACATGCCTTGCTCCCCAATCATCTTGATGAATTTCACCAGATCATTGTTTCCTTCGAAATTGAACTGCAGAAGAGATAGCGCTACGATTGCTTAATATTCATCCGCGACATGATTTCATGGAATTAAGTTTATGTACTTCCGGTCCAATTCACCTGGCCTTGAACAGGCTCGTGAGCATTCCAGAAGACGTATGTCTGGATCACATTCAACCCTCCATGCTTTGCCTTCCTGATAAGGTCCGGCCACATCTGCACCCCGAAGAAACAAGAAAGGAAAAGAAACTCCATTAAACTCCAAAAGGGATATACTTCAAACAAAAGGCGACTTCGATGTCAAAAGCGGTTACATCAGGGGTGCTCCGAGGGTAATGGATCGAGCCTGAGAAGAGCAACTCTCTCTTTCCATTGATGATCAGTGACCTCCCGTCATAAGTCACTCCCTGCAACTTGTTCCCGCTGTGCTCAGCTGCTGCCAACGACACCAAGGCAGACAGAAGCACGACCGTCACCAATAGGTTTGCCATGGCCGACATTGTTCCAACAAAAGCCCGCGAACCAAATTTTGTCTCGGTCGGAAGTACGTAGAAACTCGTGAGAAGAAGATCAGCAATGCAGAGCCTATTTGGATCCTCTCCCTTGCCAGGAGGAGGTGCCAACAGCTGCTTTTCGGCAAACACACAAGGGTAATAATATAGGAGGATGGACTCAGGCGAGTGTCGACGGTTGAGAGGAAAGATCGGAGGCTACATTGGTCGTTGTTGATCTTTGTACAGATCTTCTCTCTCTCTCTCTCGCTGGTTCTAACTCATCTTCTTATGGCTTGTTTTCGGGCCCCTCTCTCTCTTCTCTGTCCCTTCATGGAAGATCAGAAGGTCTGAATAAGCAAAACAACGGAAATTCGAAAACGGGAGGTATTCTTTAAGTCTGACAAAGATCCTCCTGCTCTGGAAGGTCAAGCCAACGAAAGTGCTGCACGTCATCCTGCACATGGTTGTATTTTTTTTTTTTTAAGTTATAGACTTTTTCCGATGCAATGTTGGCTTCTTGATCGTTTTGGTCAGCAAACTTCATAGAGATTCATGTTACAGGATAGAAGGGCTTTGTCATAGTCCCTCAAAGGGATCCCGATCCTCTGATATAGGGGATCCGGATCCCCCGACGTAGGGAGAAAGCTATACGATTCAGATCGGACGGTCCTCGTTAAAACAAAAAAAAATTGGGAAAAGTTTTTTTTGTACAAGTTTTTTTTTCCTTAGCCGTCTGATTCAAATCGGACGACTGTGATGAGACATATGTCACCCCTAACAGCAGGGGATCCTTTCCCCCTCAAAAGTCGATCCCCGTTGTACATTAGTGTATCCGAAATGATTGTGGTCAAAATACAAGTTAATGACTAACAATTTATATACATTCTAATGATATAAGAATTTTTTTTAAAGATTACTGGACGAATTCATCTCTCGCAGTCATATGAAGGGCTCGTTATCTATGTCCGTGTTAGAGAAATCACAATGACTTTCTCAATTAAGCCCTTTTATAGTTGCATTGTTCCGGCATAAAGTTTGAAATTCTTAGATTGTTTGGACATGATCAACATGCTTATCATCTTACCTTTTTTCTTTTTCATCAAGTAATATACAAGATCAATTTTTGTGTACTAAAATAAGTTCACCTCCTAGTATGATCTAGCTTACAGGTTATGCCCCTCATGACCTAGGGATTTCTAACTATTGTTGGAACAATATAAAATTGATTATTGATGAGATCGAGCATGTTGATTGCTGGATAAAAAGTTGCAAGCATTGGGAAATTTTTTTTTTTTAAAGTCCAAAATTTGTTACATTAGTGCTAATTTGGTCATAAATCTTTCAATTGACCTAATTTATTCCTGGAACTTCTGTTTTTGCGCCAATTTAGTTTATCCAACCAATTTTGATTGAAATCACTGACATGGGCATTTAAAAAAATTGATTTTTTTTAATAATTTGATATTTTTTCCTTTCTTCATTTTTTAATAGAGGGTAAGGGCTGGCTAGGGTCGTTGCATCGTCTATGGCCAGTAACCCTCACCAGCACTGAGCGAGGGCTTGAGTGCCCTCGTTGTGGTTGGCAAATGCATTGCGGCCCTCATCCTCACCCCCGCCCTCGTCAAGTAAGGGTGTTGTTGGGTTTGGGTAAGGGTCCTCGGCCTTCGCTAGTGGCTGGCGACCCTAGCTGGCTCTCAGCCCAAAAAAAAACTATTAAAAAGGAAAAAAAAGAAAAAGAAAAATTCTAAATATCATTAACTATTATTGGAAAATCTCTACATTAGTGCTATGTAAACCACCTGCATTCATTCAGCATTTTTCCGTTCAAATTGATTAGATGGACTCAATTAGTACATATGAAAAATGTCTATAGTTGAATTAGCCCAACTAAAAGGTTTAGCACTGAAATGGCACAAATACATTATGTTTTATATTTTTTTTTGCAAGCTAAGTAGAACCATAAAGACTTTAAGATGGCTTCATTTTCTCCTAATAGATTAAGCTATTTTGCTTTTTGTATTGTATAAGTTGATGACGGGCAGGCTGTTCTTTATTAAAGGTTATCATTGGCGTTTGTGAGGTTCAATTCCTATAAAAAAGGATTGAAATCGTGAGATGGAAACCAAGCAATCGACATGAAAACAAGCAATCAGCACAAAACCAAAAAGAGAGCATTCTCGAAAAGAAGTTCTCCCTCCAATTTTTATTTGTGCTCTTATTCCAGGTTTTCAGAGTTTATATTTTTCTTTTGGTTCCAACATTTGGTAGAAGAGCTAGGAATGACATCCACTAGTTACGTTCAATGCAACTTTCGAAGTTGAGTAGGAGGAATTCAATCATTGGTCCATTTGATTGAATGATATTTTCCAATTGTAAGATTTGTGAAATCTGGTATATAACGACTATAGCAAAGTGACCAATGCTAAAGCATTTTTTGCTTTAAGAAAGGAGGAGAAAAATTCTTTAGTGGAGTCTCGAAATAAAGACTAGAAAGCAACGTTTGCGATCTTTCAAGCTACAACGGAGGTGATATTTGAAAAAATATATCAAGTGTGGAGACCGCAAAGTAGCATGAAATAGTTTGCAACAATCCTACAAAGCAGTGATCATATTATATAGGTTTGGCTTCAAATACTTCAAGGTGATTTCAAGTCTTTGCGCATGAACATCTCTGAATTAATCTCGACATACTTTGATCATGTAGACCATTGTTAACCAATTAGGGCTTATGGTGAAGAACTCCAAGATGTGCAATTTGTAGAAAAGAACTTCCATTCTTTAATAGAAAGATTTGAATACATTGTTTTGGCGATTGAAGAAGAGAAAGATGTGTTAGCCATGATGTTGGAGCAGTTGATGATTCCATTGTGCTCGCATGTGTAAAGAATAAATCATAAGTTTGTGAGCTTGAATCTCGAGGAAGCATTGTAGAAACGGGCTACGTAATCAAGCCAAGCACAATATTAAGGTGGTCAAGGTCATAGAAATGGTCGAGGACACAGGTGTGGAAATTTCGAATTCATTGGAAAACATAAAACACGCTACAAATCAAAGGTCAAGTGTTTTAAGTGTAATAAATTTGGACATTACAAATCCAAATGCTAAGCAAAAGTAGTATACAAGCAAGTAGGACAGGTGCATGCCATAGATGCCGAGGAAACACGGTGATAGCATGCAAGAAGCATAACTCAAGCACCATGGACACCAACATCCGGTACTTTGATACTAAGTGGAGTAATAGTATTTCTGGCCAAAAGAAGTTGTTATCACAATTGGACGACACGACTTGTGGCGAAATTGATTTGAAGAATAGATCCATAGTTCTTGTAATGGGCAAAGGTAACATTAGTATCAAGTTAAAAGATGGTACTAATGTTACTGATGCATATGTTTGCTTTGTGTTAGGACTTTATTGGAATTTCAGAAGTGTTGGACTACATTCCGAAAAAGGCCGTAAACTCCACATTGGAAATGGAGTTTGCATCATCAGAGGTGCAAATAATAAGTTGATTATGACGGTGCAAATGACAAAGTACTGATGTTCCCTCTGACTCTTCAAACAAAGAATCTTTTAAGTTTTCAAGCGACCATGAAAGATATGAACTGATTATGGCACCTTCAATTTAGTCATCTAAATTCTGTAGAGTAGAATTATTGGTCCAGGAAAAGATGATGATCAGCAAGCCTTTGATTGATAGTCCAGATCGCCCATGCGAAGGATGTCTTGTCGAAAAGTGACATAGTTCTGTTGAGGTTTGGAGAAAATCTGAAGAGCAAAACAAGCTTTGGAGGCTTAATACCTTACCCAAAAAAAAAAAAACAAGCTTTGGAGTTGCTACATACAGACATTTGTGTCCTATTGAGGTGGAATCACTTCGACAAAAAAAAGGCACATGTGAGTTTTTGTGGATTATTTTACCATGGGTATATTCTCTAACAGAAAATCTGAAGCTTTTGGAAAATTTTGAAGAATTCAAAGTCTATGTTGAAAAGTAGAGTGGCTTATTCTAAAGACATTGAGATAAGAGAGAGGGGACTCACTTCAAATGAATTTGACATATACTATGAAATTTATGGATTGAAATGCCAGTTGAGCACTAGTTATATTCCTCAACAAAAATGATATAGTAGAAAAGAACTAGACAATTATTGAAATGGCAAGAAGTATGCTAAAGGCTAAAAATTTCCCCAAAGTTTTGGGCAGAAATCGCATTGTATTTATGCTAAATGGTGTCCAACAAGGAGTGTTCTTGGAAGAATCCTAGAAGAGGCTTGAAGTGGCAACAAGCCAGATGTTTGATTCCTACGAGTATCTAGTTGCGTAACATATCCTTATATACCAAATAAAAACGGAGGACAAAGTTGGACACAAAAGTCATAAATGCATCTTTATTGACTACAGTAACATTACTAAGTGCTATAAGCTGCATAATCCAATCCATGAGAAAGTAATTATTAGAAAGGATTTCCAGTGTTTTGAAGATTAAATCTAGGACCGAAACCAAAAGATTGGCCTTAAATGCATCACCATTTATGATAAACCATTGACGGGATAGAAAAATCTTCAACTAAAGAACTATCATCTTTGCCTAATAGTTTATTTTCTTCACTAAGAATAGTTTTATGATTAGCAATACGTTATTCATGGTAATTACAGTAAACGCCATCAAGATACAACGATTATGTGATCACAAAAGATGATGATAGTGATAGTGATAGAATCACTGATAAAACTATGATAAATTTTTGTTTATTAGTAGAATGTGACTCTTATTCTACAATGATGCAGCGATACTTTAGAAGTGGATTCAAGCAATAGATGAAGAAATCCACTCTATTGAAAAGAATGACACACGGGAGCTAACTTCTCTACCACCTAACAAGAAGGTTGTTGGTGTCCAATGGGCATATAAGATGAAGTATAAGCTGAACGATTAGCTAGATTAATATAAAGTCAGGCTAATTGTAATAGGTAGGTATTGATTATATTGAAGAATTGGCACTAGGGCTCGAATGGATGCCATTCGAATGATCTTAGCACTTGCAACTTAGATTTATCGAAAGATCCATCAAATGGATGTGAAATCAACATTTCTCAATGGTGTTTTTGAAGAGGAATCTATCTGACCAACCACATGATCATGAGAAGAAAGTGCATCAAATTTAAGTTTATAAACTAAATAAAGTATTGTTTGGGCTAAAATAGGCACCTCGAGTGTGGTACTCAAGGATTGGCACATCTCTTTTAGAGTGTAATTTTCAAAAGTGCCCCTAAGAGTATACATTATATATTAAGTCATATACAAATAGTGACATGATAATTGCGTACTGTTATGTTATTGATTTGACAATTATATGGAGGTATCAAAAGATGTTTGCTAAATTTAGGGATGCTATGACTAGCCATTTGAAGAAGATAGACTAGGTATGGTTTCCTATTTTCTAGGCCTTGTTATGAAGCACACAAATGATTGTATATTTATTTCACAGCAAAAATATGCTAATGATATTTTGGAGTGAATAAAGATCAAACCAATACAAACTTCAATTGAAGACTGGTTGGAGTTGAAGAAAGAAGGAACCGGTGAATTATTAAATCCCATTTGCTTTCAAAGTATTGTTCGCAATTTAAGATATTTGGCTTCTACAGGTAGATGTTATTTGTGGCATAGAGATTCTTAGCCCATTTATGAAGAAATCAGACCAATCACATTTGCATGCTTCATAAAGAAAAATCTGTTATGTCAGTGGATATCGTGATCATGGGAATTTATAGTCTTGTACTGACGATGTCAGTTTACTGGGGTATACAATTTGTGATTGAGCTGGTAACAGACTTGAAAGAGTACTTTTGAAAACACTTTCTTTCTCAGATTAGGAGCATTTTTATTTTTCTTAAAAAACAATAAGCCATTACACTCTTGAGAGCTGAAGCAGAGCACGTGGCATTAGCTTTGATGACATGTCAAGTAATACGGGTTGGTAGAATGCATGAACAAATAGGTCCTACCAAATGATGTGTGATAATAAAAGAATTATGGCTTTAGTCAAGAATTCTATTTTTATAGCACGAGTAAATACATCGACATCAAGTATCATTATATTTCGTGAGTGAGTTAAATATGATGAGATTAAGCTACATTTTTGTATATCAAAAGATCAAATTGTAAATATTTTAAGAAACCATCAAAGATATACGTTTGAAAAATGAATAACCAAGGTTGGTGTTATTGAATTCTAAAATCAATCTTAAGGGAGGCTTTTTTAAATAATATAAAATTAATTAGTTATATTGAGCGTGTCAGTTGTTGGATAAGAAAGTTGCAAGCATCAAAGAAGAGCCATATAGACTTTAAGATGGCTTCCTTTTACTTCGACAAGTTAAGTTGTTTTGTTTCCTTTATTAATGACGTGCAGACTGTTATTTCTTTCTTATTGAAGGTTAGCATTGGCATTTGTGAGATTCAATTCCACTATCAAGATATGAAATCATAAATTATTATTCAAGCCAAAAGCATGAAATTAAACAGAGAGAGCAGTCTCAATAAGAAGATCTCCCTCCAATTTATATTTTCTCTTATTCAAGTTCCCAAAGTTTATATATATCGGTTCCAACATTTAGGACCCTATGTAAGAGAGCTTCAATTTCTTTTTCTAGGTATGCCAAGTGATAACTTCATATTGGCTATTATTACTCAATGGCAAAGGGTTTCAACATCTTATTAATGTTAAACGATGGTAAATTTAGTATTTCTTTAGTATTTTGCTAACAGTGCAATTAATAATCTCCTATTGAATTTGATACAAGCAAAATTACTTGGTTGTCCAAAAATCACCTTATCAATGCCATGAACCGATTAAGCATAAAATGTTGGCCTACCTAAATGACTTTTATAGAAACTAATATAGGAGAAGAAAAGAGAATGATGTAGAAATCGATAGAGAATGAACAAGGAGTACGTGAAAAACCAACTAGGGTTTTCCACGTCCCACACTTTTATTATTAAATAATACTTAATGACCATAATAACCCTATCAATGTTGTAGACCATAATACTCTCACACTTTAACACTCCCCCTCAAGTTGGAGCATAGATATCAAGCATGCCTAGCTTGTTACAAATATACTCAACCCTACCACTCCCTAAAGACTAGGTGAAAATATCAACTAGCTGCTCAGTGGTCCTAACATAACTAGTAAAAATAACTCCATCCTGAAGCTTCTCACAGATCAAGTGACAATTAACTTCAAAATGTTTAATACACTCATGAAATGCTGGATTTGAAGCAATATGGATTGATGCCTGATTATCACACCACAGCTTCATTTGCATAGGATAAGTTCAACTAATAGCTGACATATCCAAATTAATTCACAAGTAGCTTAAGCCATAGCTCTGTATTGTGATTTTGTACTGGATCTAGCTACAATACTTTGCTTCTTACTCTTCCAAGATACTAATTTCCTTCCACGAAAGTGTGATACCGCGATGTAGATCTTCTATCTGTAGGAGACCCAGCCCAATCAACATCTGAAAATGCTTCCACTCCTCTATGGCCATGATCACTGAAGAAGAGACCACGACTTGGAGTTCTCTTCAAGTATCTCAAAATTCTGACTACAAACAATATCCCAATGAGAGGTACAAGTAAAAGAGATAAATTGATTCACAACACTCACTAGAAAGAAAATATCGGGTTGAGTGACGATCATATAATATAATTTTCCAACAAGTCGACAACAAGCCTTCGATACTGTTATGGATCATTCAATAGTTTTCTTTCCTCTGCCATTAATCTTAAGCCAGCTTCCATGGGTATATTTAGGGCTTTTGCTCCTAGCATACCTATCTCTCTAAGCAAATTCAAAACATACTCGTGTTGTAAGATATTGATACCTTTCAATGTCTGTGCCACTTCAATACCCAAAAAATATCTAAATCATCCCAAAATCCTTTGTTTGAAATTGTTGTTGCAAATGCAATTTCAATTCATCATTCATGTAGAATCATCTCCAGTTATGACAATATCATCCATATAAACTACAGGAAATATCCGACCAGCTCTTGAAACACAGTAAAACATAAAATAATCTTCACTACATCTAAACAATCCAAATTGAAGCATCACTTATGTAAACCTCTCAAACCAAGCTCTAGAGAGATTGCTTCAAACCATATAAAGATATTTTCAAATAACAAACAAGACCAGCCTCCCCCTGAACTACAAACCCAGGTGGTTGCTCCATATACACTTCTTTATTTAAATCACCACGAAGAAAGACATTTTTAACATCAAGCTTAAAAAGAGGCCAACAAGCATAAGCAGCCAACGAATGTAAAAGATGAACATAGGTCATCTTAGCCACTGGAGAGAAACTATTACCATAATCAATCCCATAAACCTGTGCATAAAATTTAGCAACCAATCTGGCCTAAGGCGAGCAAGAGAATCATCAGAATTAATCTTAACAATGAACACTCATTTACATCTAATCGTAGTTTTTCCTTCAGGTAGAGGAACAAAATCTCAAGTCTTGTTTTGGTCGAGTGCAATTAGTTCCTCCTCCATAGTTGTCCTCTAGCCTTGATTAGATAATGCTTCAGCAACAGTTTTAGGATTAGGATGTTTATCAATAATGTCTAGACTAGTTCGAAAAGAAGCAGACATACTAGAATAGATGACAAACTGTGCAATAGGGTGTTGGGTACAACTGCGAAGCCCTTTGCGATGAGCAAAAGGGATATCAAGATCCGTATGTGATAGGCATACCTCATATTTAGAGGACGGAGAAGATGAAATAGGCAAAGATACATTTGTAGGAGGCTTTACATGCTGATGATGACGTTTATTGTATACATGCTGAAGTGATGAAGGAATTGGAGGAGAATCCGAAGTGGGTTTCATAGTGACATATGTAAAGGAATCATCATCCATTATATGAGGCTCCATTAGTTCATCAGAATAAATAGTCGACTAAAAAAGGAAACATTTGTAGTGATGAAATACTTATGCAAAGAAGGGAGGTAACAACGATTTTTGTGTCCGAGAATACCCCACAAAAATGCATTTAAGAGACTGCGGGTATTGTTTGGAAAGCCCTAGAAGATGGTCGTGAATATGACATACACAACCAAATATATGAGGTGGTAAATGAAATAAGGATTCTGAAGGAAAAAGAAGAGAGTATGGCGTCACCCTCTTAAGAATAGAAGACGGCATGTGATTGATAAGATAGCATGTAGTCATGATAGCATCAGCTCAAAAAGATTTGTCTACCTTCATTTCAAACATCAACTATCAAGCAACTTCTAGTAAGTAACAGTTTTTCCGTTCGGCGACACCATTTTATTGTAGTGCATCCAAACAACAAGATTGATGAAGGATGCCCCGTTGGGTCTTAAATTGAGAAAAATAATTAGAAAAATATTATTTAGCATTATTAATTTGAAGAATACAAACATGAGCTGAAAATTGAGTATATACTTCGTTAACAAATGCACAAAATATAGGAAATAACTCAGAACGACTTTTCATTATTATAGCCAAGTGACTCTTGAATAGTCATCTACAAAAGTAATGAAGTACTTAAAACCCAACTTAAAAAGAGTAGGACAAGGACCCCATATGTTAGAATAAACTAACACAAATTGCTGAGAAGCCTATTTATTGACTCTTGGATGATAACTAATACGGTGCAGTTTTCTATACCGACATGACTCATACTCAAGACTAGATAAAGACTGAAATTAGGAATATAACTTTATTAAACTTTCCAAGGATGGGTGGCCCAAACGACAATGAATATGATGTGGGGAAGTTGCAAAACAAACAATACTTGTAGTATCATTAAGCAAGTATAGCCCCCCTAACACGTCTTTTACCAATCGTCTTCCTTGTATTCAAGTCCTAAAAAAATAGAAGTCGGGATAGAAAGTTACCGAACAATTATATGCTTTGTTAAGCTGACTGAGAGATATAACATTGAACGGAAAAGTAGGGAGATACATGATTGAAGATAAAGATATGGAAGATGTTAGGGGCACTGTGCTTATCCCATTCACTATGGATAGAGAACCATCAGATAACGTGACGTTAGACATAGACTCATGAAAGTCAGAAAAGATACTTGAGACTTCAGTCATATCATCGGTAGCACCTAAATCAATGACCCAAGAGCGAGAGGCAAAAGAAAGACACGCTTTTGCATTATCCATCTGAACAAAAGAAGCTGTGGAGGAGGACTGTGAAACTGATTGAAAAATCTGGAGTTGATTGTATCTAACAAATTCCTCCTTCGACATTCTGATCAACTTTCCTCCCGTAGCGGATTGTGAAGAGGCACTAGATTCTACAGCATTAGCTATAGCTTGTTGAGAGGGCCTTGCATGAAATTTATAACATAATCTTTGAATATGTCCAAGTAAACCACAGTAATGACAAGTCCAAACAATATCGGTATTACCCACTATGTTACTATAAGTGTTGCTAGCAGGGAGTGGTTGGCCTCTAACAAAACTATGGCTGCCTCCCACACTTCGACCACCACCATGACCTTGACTACTACCACGATTTCCTTGAGCTACCAAGGTTGAGTTATCACCTATAGAAAATGCATCCTTAGGTGTATCGCGTGAGAGCCTTAAAACACGAGCAAATGTCTCAGTGAGTGAACTCAACCTATCTCCTCCAAGTATTTAGGAACAGACTGCATCATACTCTTGCCCTAATCCTCCCAAAAAAACTCATAACAGCTAATTTCTCCTGTTGTTCCCGCATTTCCTTAACATTAGAAGTAATTGGTAGTAAAAAAATTAAACTCCTCATACATTTGTTTGAAATTAGCAAAATATTGAGTAAATGGCCGACTCTTTCTATCAGCCTTATAAAATCTCTAGGACACTTCGTATATCCTTGAAAAATAATTTTTTCCAGAATAAAGGACAATTAATTAGTCCCACAACTCTTTCATAGTATTAATATGTGTAAACAAATCTGCAATTTGAGATTCCATGGAGTTCAACATATGACCAAGGATTCTAGCATCCACAGTATCTCAATTTATATTGGAGGTAGATCTTTTACCTGTTAGATGATTTTGTTACTATTTTTCAGTCAACACTAACAACACGATTTTCCTCTATTGTTGAAAATTGGTGATACCTTCTAACTTATCCTCTGTGAAACGACTAGAGGATATAAACACAACCTAAGCTACTACACTTTTATTCTCCGCCATAATTCAATGTGTGCCAATGTAATGCAAGAACTTTCAGCATAATAATCAAATTC
Source organism: Melaleuca alternifolia (assembly GCA_019926035.1). Taxonomy (NCBI): domain Eukaryota; kingdom Viridiplantae; phylum Streptophyta; class Magnoliopsida; order Myrtales; family Myrtaceae; genus Melaleuca; species Melaleuca alternifolia. Next base: position 105,280 of record JAGKPW010002221.1, on the reverse strand, counting down.
AAATCCCTCCAACTAATTCAATTCAACAAACTTCCTGATTTCTTTCAAACAGTCCAAATCTCCATAATACTTTAATCAATTCGTCTGGTTTCATAAAGACAAACACCCAAATCATAGATTATGCTCAACCAAAAACCACCTCATCCAACATCAATTTCGTGGCGAACAAGATCAGCATCTCCATCAAGCAAGTTGCTACATTTTTTTCATAAGGACATAGAGAACAACTAACACACGAGCGAACCTTAGAGGACCACACTAATCAGATCAGCTTGTACAAAGGGCATGAGCTCAACTAGCGTCAGATCTTGAATAGTTGAACAAGACCGTGACGTCAAATGACATCAGATCTAAGCCAACAAGGCCAGATCTGAGCCTACTACGCTTGCCAACATCAAATCTAGACTCGATAGGGCTGGCTAACACCGGCTTAGGTTGAGTGATGCTTGTTGATGTGGCTCTGATACCATGCAGAATTAATATAGGAGAATAAAAGATAGTGATGTAGAAATTAATAGAGAAGGAACAAGGAGAACATGAAAAAATGATTAGGATTTTCCACATTTCACACTTTTATCATTAAATAATACTTAATGATCATAATAACCTTATTAGTGTTGATGGCCATAGTAACCCTCACACTTTAACAACTTTGAACGGCAGTTCTTGGGGTTTAAACAGGTGACCCCTCTTGTTCCTCAATTGGAAATCCCCCAAGGTTGCAATCAATTGCACTAATCGTTAATTTAAGAAGATCATTACTTTGTTAGTAATAAATTAATAACTATTCAGCCAAATAATTTTTGAATTCATTCTATTCACCAACAAAATTTGACACTTATCGACAAATGTTTAAATTTACAATGACAGAACTAATGTCCATTTTTACATTGCATGAAAGAATGGTGTATATTCTATTTGATATTTATTTTTTCTAAAAAAATAATTTTGTCATTATTTGTTGCATTGCTTTTTGCACAGTATTCTTGATCATGGTTGTTTATAATTCCACCCATTATCATTCTAATTTTCTCCAATCCAAAGTCATATGAAACAAGGCACTTAGGCAACTTCATATGTTTGGCTAAACTTGCAAGAAGAGCCAAGTATTTCATATTCTTCACATAATTATTGACCAAATGATATTAAAGTATTAAACAAATTCAGCTCATTTAAGTGGAAAATTAGAGATTAATAACCAATTAAGTGCCTCCAGTGGATTTTCAATCAAAAATTTCACGTGGCTTTTATGATTAAAAAAATAAAATGAGTTAGCATTTAAGAAAAGAACTCCTTGTGGATGTTCCAAACGATATCGTTCAACATGGCTAGATAAGGCATGGCGAAAGGGCCCACCATTCTGTCATTGTGCTTAGGACAAGTGGGTTGGGGCACTTTTTGGGTGTAGGACGCTCGTTGGACCACTTTCATGCCATACACAAGAAACTAAATAAGGCTTAATTGTTGTTCAATATTGGTTGATTGTTGTTCAATATGGGTTGATTGTTGCACCTCTCTCTTTGTCACTGTTGTTTGCCCATCATCACCGTTGCTTGTTGCTCCCTATCTTTATTGCTTTCATTCACTTAAGTTCGTGACTTTCTCTAAATCACTCAATTAAAGGGAAAAATTAAGGTTACGTGGGGAAAATTAAGATTTTTGCTGTAATTGTGGGGACAATGATGCTAAGGAGCTTTGCATAATTGTGAGGTTCTCTTGTGCTAACTTTGTTACTCTTTGTCCACTAAATAACAATCGCCAAGTCATTGTTTGATCAATTAGATACGATTGCAGAGATTTTCATGTGAAGTTATGATCTTTTTCTACATTATAGTTCCAAAAACTTTTCTTCTCAATTGCAATGTCAGCATGAGAGACACTATTGCAGCCATTACTGTTTGCTATGATGAGAAATTTATTATTGGTAAAGATGAGTGAGAATATGGTGGTGGAAATGAAGGTACTATCCTTCTCGATATAAGGAGGTTATCATATATTGATTTTGTGGGGGATGTAATGCGACAATTATGGTGAAAAATAATAAACGCTGCATTATTTTGTTTCTAGGAAGAGCTTGGATGATGATTTGAGAAACTTCCATGATGATAATGGTATTAAGGATATTAGTTGCCGTTATCATCATAATGAGAAAATTAAAAAGTATGTTGGACATTATGGTGATGATAAAGATGGCGAGAGCACTCAAATAAGAGAAGTAGGAGATGATATTGAACCGAGTAACAGGTTGGGGATATATCCATTTTAGATTAAGAAGAACAAGGATAATATAAGTGGTAGAATGGGGAGGCAAGTCACATGCAAAGGGAGTTAGAAAGAGTTTAGGAAATAAGGACATGTCCCATAGTCTTTGGTCAATATGAAGGTGATAAAAAATTGACTGGATTAGATTGAGAAGTTGCTTTATTCAGTGAATAAAATGATGAAACTTTGCTTATGGCATGTATGCAATTTGATGATGTCAAACAATTCAAAGAAACTGTTGTTAAGTACTCCTTTACTATATAGAGGAGTATTGGATTTATTAAAATTCGACAGAATTTGTGAGAGTTAATTGTTTACAACAAAATTGTTCATGGAAGATTTGTGGCACACTGGGTAGGAAGAATGTGTCATAGTAGATTAGGTTATTGAAAAAGAAGCATAGTTATTGTAGATTATGCCTTTTTGTGGCCACACTTATTTTTCTAGGCAAGGATGATGAAATTACTTCTGTTTTTTTTTTTCCGGTTCAAGATATTAAAAGAGTTAGAGGCCTTTTGGTTACATATATTGGAAAATCTCATGATATTTTGAAGATGGCAAGATAGTACATGTATACTATGTATGTTTGAGTATTCAAATCAAGTAATTTGAGATAATTACTTAAGATATCCTAAATATGTTACATTTGTGCAATCTCAATCTTAAAATCCTTCAATTTAGCCAATATAGTTTTAAACATTTTGGTGATTTATCAATAAATAATTATTTAAAAAATTATAAAAAAAGTGTCCATATCAACAATGGCCGTGCCATGTAGGAGGCTTGGCGTCCACGTCAGTAATTTCCTACTACAATTAACCGAAAGGACTATATTGATAAATTGTCAAAAGATTTAAGACTAAATTAGCCATATTAGAAGATTTAGATTTGAATTGGTATTTTTTTTTATAATTTTTCTTAAATAATTTCTAGTCGACAACATCAGATGCTCTTTGCATATGTGAAGATGTTTCTCACTTTGCATATGCAAAATAAGATAAGGAATGGAAGTTAAAATTTGGAGGGGACAATTGCCAAATAAGTCCTGAACCTTTTGCTACTTTGCCGATTTAGTTCTAAACATTTTTTATGCCAAATCAGTCCTAAACCTTTTGCAACTTTGCCATTTAAGTCCTTCCGGTGGATTTTGGCCAGAAAATGCATACATGGCGACGACGTGGCGGACCAGACCTCGCCGGCGAGTCGCCGGCGACAATGTGGCAGCGACGTGGCACAAAAAATTTAAAAAATCCAAAAATTCAAAAAAAAATTAAAAAAATGGAGGGCCGGAGCCCTCCACCTATGGCCGCCGCCCCATCACCGGTGGGGCGGCGGCCATGGCTCCATCCCCGCCGGCGTCTCGCCCAGGCGAGGCTGCTGCAGATCTGCAGCTGGGCAAGGGCGAGCTCGCCCTGCCTAGATTAGGGCGAGGCAAGTCTCGCCCAGCTGCGATCTACAGCTTGGCGAGCTCGCCCTCGCCCAGCCCCTATCTGGACGCCGGCGAGGATGGGGCCATGGCCGCCGCCCCACTAGTGATGGGGCGGCGACCACAGGTGGAGGACTCCGGCCCTCCCTTTTTTTAAAATTCTTTTAATTTTTTTTTGAATTTTTGGAATTTTTTTAATTTTTTTGTGCCACGTCGCCACCACGTCGTCGCCGGCGAGGTCCGGTCTGCCACATTGTCGCCACGTATGCATTTTTCGGCCAAAATCTGCCAGAAGGATTTAAATGGCAAAGTTACAAAAGGTTTAGGACTGATTTGGCATAAAAAAAGGTTTAGGACTGAATCGGCAAAGTAGCAAAAGGTGTAGGATTTATTTGGCAATTGTCCCAAATTTGGAGGGACCTTTTAAATAGAGAACAAGTTAGACGAAGTGTGATCATCAAGATAATTAATGAACCAAAACAGGAGTACAAACTTGAGAACATGGGCACATCAAAATGATTGTAAGGACCTAAGATTAGTAAGTAAACAGATTTTGGATTTTGAAAATTCAACAAGTCTAGAAGGACCGTGTCGTAGAGAAAGTTCTCAATACAGTCAAAATGAATATTGTCCACGAGCTTGGAACAGAAGACCTAGCTCTTTCTATTGGTTATAATCAAACTCAAATTGGCGTCTTGGAGCCAATTTCGAGCCTTGGAATCCGCTACAATCAAATTAGGGAAGATCAGAGCGGTGCTACCGTTTTGGGCTAAGTAGAGGACATGATAGGGAAGCCCTAAAAAGGAGTTTTATCTACTCAGACAATGTCCATCAGCTAGTTGCAGATAAACATCCTGCACTAAAGACAGACCGAGTAACTACTACTTGGATCCTGCTAGAGTCTTCAACGTTCATATTGATTTTGAAGGGCTACAGATTCGCATCGAAGCTGCAGTTGAGGATTGGCAGAATTCAAGAACCACTCGCAAGCTTCGGATATGCTTCCCTTGCTTATTCTTTGAAAAAAAAAAACCCGGGTGATTCCTTATTGTAGTTCGCCATTAGAGCGTTGTGCGAAGTGATCATAAGAGCGCTCGAGCGCAAAGTGACGTGTTTATATATCTGTAGAATGAGCTCCAAGGGCTTTGTGGAGAGGCAAGTTCATCTATAAATGTTGTTAAGGTTAAAAGATACGGATTCCGGCCTCTTCTTAGGTTGTCAGAGCTAGGAAGTGGAGCAGGCTGTGAGGACTTTGCCAAATCATTATAAATCTTCTTTGTTTTCTCTTAAGCTAAAATTCCATTGACTGAGGACACTTGCCCTGTACTCCCTCATGTCCTAACACTGTTTCATCACATGCACGATGGCTTTGTACTTCCTCGCGAAAATGTATAAGATTTTCCAGTAGTGACAGATTCCCCCTCACTGTTATGTTCAGTCCACTTCATATATATGTATATATGTCTATATGTATACATATATATATATTTGTTTATTTATATTAAGAAAAATCCACATTTACATAAACATACCGATTGGATTATTACAAATAAAATCAGTTATTTCAAAAGGCAAAGACCAATATGATTATTTACTCTAAAAAAAGTAGAAAACTTTTGTCATTTTTCATAAAAAAGAGTTATATCTAACTTTATACTGTTAGAAGGATACTTTAGTGCCAAAAAGGCTCTTCTATTTGAATGCACATGTTTCCTTCTCTTGCATTGTCCGAAACAATTCAAATTCTTGCAGTGACCCCGGCGATGACAAATGTGTCTCGCCAAGTCCAAGTGCAATAACATATTGAATCTTTAGCGACATGATTAAATGGAAACATGACAAAACCATATTTGGATATCGACTAGATGTGAGTTTTCTTTTCTTTTCTTTCTTTTTTTTTCTTTTGAGAGAGAAAATGTTTGGACTTAAATTAGGACTCGAGTTTCAGTTGTGTGCTTTTTTATGAGAAAAAGAAACTTTGTACCAAAATTGATATATGAACTAAATTTGTTCTATTTTATAATAAAATTGTTTGGAGACCCAAGTTAAAGTTAGTGTTTTTTCAAATAGAATTTGGTCAATAAAATAAAAGGCTTAAAGTCCCTAGGACAATCCATGAATATGGCTAAAAGAGCATTTAGATCAAGCATAACATGAAGCAAAGTTTACCGTGGGAGAATATTGTTATTTCGAAATATATTTGATCTTTCCAATGTCAATTTCTCATGCATATGAAACGGGTATGTACATTTATTGATACCAACAAATGTCTCGTTTTTATCTCATCATCATTCTATATTGATTGAAAGAAAAATCATACTATATTTACTTTGGAAAATAATTATAAAGTTACTTAAACAAAGAATTAGGATAAAATTTCACAAACAATTGGAAATTTGATATTTTTTTCTTACCAAAGAATATTTGGTGTCCCCAAATAAGATCGAATAGGATAAAAAGATAGTTTTCTAATTAAAATATGTCAGTTTTTGCAGATATAGTTATAAGATCTCAAAATGTATAAGGAAGCGGGATACAATAGAGATATCAAATAACTAGTCACATACTCATGGTCGCCATAATGACCCTTCATTATCTTTGTTTTTAATCCTTAAATCACATGAAATTGATCTATTTTCCCAATTGGGAAAGTAAAAATTGGATGAACATAATTGAAACGAAAATTCAAATTGGGAAAGGGAGATAAAAATATCAATTGAGCTATATATCCATAGATATCCATAGCTGGCAAGAGCAGTACCTCCCCATTCCCCACTCTCTCTCTCTCTCTCTCTCTCTCTCTGTGTCTGAAGAAAATCTCTGAAAAATTTGGGAGTAAAGGAAGCCTATCCTGTCCGAAAGTGGCTGGCTCGGGTGAGAATGAGCGCGTCGAGGTTTATAAAATGTGTCACGGTCGGCGACGGAGCTGTCGGCAAGACTTGCATGCTCATCTCCTACACCAGCAACACCTTCCCTACTGTAAGCGAAATTCTTCTTCACCCTTTTAATCGCATTATTGATCTTATCCTTGCCTGCAGCAATTGGGCTTAATTTGGTTGTGGGTTCAATCAGCGCGGTTTGTTGGCTGCTTTTCTTTGTATTTTTCTTGTTCGGGTGCTGAGGAAGCGGGTGAAGTTCGAATTTTTGGGTTTGCTAGAGGGATTTGAAATTGATAATTTGTTGGGTCTCTCTAGGTTATTGGTTTTAGCGGTAAGTGCTTGTTTCTTGCCCCGAATCTCCACTAGTTCTTGGTGACAAAATGAGAAGAAAGAAAGCAGGTTTGGAATTTGATAGTTTTGTTTTCTAGGTTTATGCTAACTTGTGTGCATTGGGGGAGTTTACTGCTTTTGTTACATAGGAATTTTGTTTCCGAAATTGGGCTTGTCATGCCTCTGCTTTCAGTCTTCTTTTTGTACTAAATCATGCAAGTTGCATGGTTGCTATGGCCATAGCTAAGGGGCTCGTTTTTCACACAAAGTCTAATGTGGAGATATTGCTATTCATTCTCTCAATGGTAATGACTCTTTAGTCTTACCATTTGTAGTACTGACTATGAAATCAGATTTGATTTGAGGAATCTTTTGATGGAGACCTGAGGATTTCTAAAGAGCTTCTCAGTTTTTGGCTCTTGATGATGTTTTTATTTGTTTTTGGTTGAAATTTGAAATACTCTCACTAATTAACTGCTTTGTAAGGCGATATAGGTGTCCTTTGTTCTCTGTAATGGGGGTTGCTATTTGACGAATACTGGTGGTGTGAAGGTATCTGGCAGTGTAGTGTGGATCAGTCAGATCCTTTGCTAAAGGATTGTTTACTGTGGTAGAAAGATCAATCTGTTAGTCTCGCACAAATTACTAGTGACTTATTGACCAAGTTATCATATAGTAAGATGTCTATGTAATTTGAAGGTAAAACTATGTTTCTGGCTGGGACAATTTAATGAATTAGATTAAAGCAGTTACCATGGATTGTACTCCTCATGTTTTGTTGTGTACCTAGAATGTTGTTCCTAGCTAGGGCATGATTTACACTTGATGAACTGAATGCTGGATAATGTACTCTGATCTAATTAATTATAAATTTTTCATTTGATCCTATTTATGATCATTACTGATCTGCACCTTGTTGAATTTAAGAGCTATCTTACGATCCTCATGTTTTTTTCCTCTGGAGCAGGATTATGTGCCAACCGTATTTGACAATTTTAGTGCAAACGTTGTTGTTGATGGAAGCACTGTTAATCTGGGGTTGTGGGACACTGCTGGTTGGTCCTCGATCTCTGATGATGAAATTTCCTTCACTATGTTTTGGCTGAGATCTGTTTCTTCCTGTTCTGACTGGGATGCCAATTTCCAATGCCACAGGCCAGGAAGATTATAATAGGTTGAGACCTTTAAGTTATCGTGGGGCAGATGTCTTCCTGCTTGCGTTCTCTCTCATAAGCAAGGCTAGCTATGAGAATGTTGCCAAAAAGGTAACTCTTTCCCATCTTAAGTTCTTTTCTCAACTTCTGTATACTCTATTTGCCTGCATGATCAGGCAACATGTGTTGATCTTATGTTTTTTCCCTTCAATATTCAGTGGATTCCTGAGTTGCGGCATTATGCACCTGGTGTTCCAGTTATTCTTGTCGGGACAAAGCTTGGTTAGAGTCTGTGGGCTTTCCCTTCATTTTCCTATTATTTTGTAGCAGATACCATACCCTTGTCAGTAGTATAATATGATATAATTCAGTTGTAGGCATCTACCTCAATGCCATATCGTACATTGTCTTGAGATCATAGTTTTGCTTGCATTAGTTATGTATTGATCATCGTATAGAATTATCTGTTCTCACCTGATTCGTGACATACTTTTCATCTTAAAATGAGTATAGCCTGCATGTCTTTGGTGGACCACTGAGCCAGTTCAACTGGTTAAATCAGGGCAAACTGCACCTGGTCCGGTTTTCTTAGGATTGCTTTTGGCCCTGTGAGCCAGTTAAATATATTTACTAAAACCTGTTCGCTTCATTTCTGTATGAAAAGGAATTAGTTGCTGGTGATGAGTCTTGAATAAGCAACCTCAAGGATCAAAGAGTTGGTCCCTAGCCGTCCAATCTGGCCAGCAATGATGTGCTTATCTGTGTTTTTTTTTTGCCCTTTTGTTTTAAAATTTCAAAATAGTTATGAGATATTTCTGAACTTGTGTTTCAAGAGTGCATTAGTTTATATACATAACATACTTAAATCTAATTAGTTACTTTAATTGACTAAAAAGCTCAACTGGCAGGATCAGTTGAACCACAGACCAACATTTGCTTGGTTCTTGAACCATTTGGGTTTCATAACAAAACTCTCTCTCTCTCTCTCTCTCTCTCTCTCTCTCTCTCTCACTTGCATGCACACACGTGCACGCTCAGCCATGACAGTTTACCGATTAAAATCAATTTAGACTTGAAATTCGACCTTGCATATAGTTGAAAATTCGTGAATTTGTCTTTTCTACTTGAAGTAGTGGGAAAAAAATTCAGGGAAACTTTCCCTTGTGATCCTATTCCTTACATATAGCACGGAGATATGAGTATGACATGATGATACTGATTAATTAGGGCAATTAAAGCAAATAACTTGTATCAGATGAATACATTTAACCTTAAGGAGGGGACGTTTGGAGCAGAAAATCAGAATAGTTGTCACAAGTAAATATTGCAGTCCTGGAAGTAGAAACTATTGATAGGACCGAACCAAATTTTGGGTTTCTTACCAGTAAAAGACCTTTTTATCTTCAAAATAAGAAATAAAAACGGGTATGGTATCAGTAACAACAGCTCCCTTTTGTGTTGCTGCAAAAAATTACTTTGTGAAGCTACGTTGAAATTAAGTACAATTGCTTGTGTTTCCATACATTGTGGATATTCTCAATCTGAAATTATTTATGGTCCTTCGAATCAATTCTCTAACTCGATTGCTGGTCTCTATTTGTTGTTGAAAATAGGTTTAACTTGTAAAGTGGTTCCTCATCCATATGAACCTCCCTGCACAATAATTGTGTGGATAACTGGGAAGCAACATTACTTTTTGTGTGATCTTGTTAGCTTTTTATGAGACAGGGCCTTACGTTCACTTATCAATACTGATATTGCCTGTTCAATGAAACTGCAGTCTCGTTTATGCATCCCAAGCAGCCTCTTTTTGTTCTTTTTCATGACATATATCATTTCTTACAGATCTACGAGATGATAAGCAGTTCTTCTTAGACCACCCTGGCGCCGTCCCCATTACCACAGCCCAGGTTCCCTCAATGCTCCCTTTAGATAGTTTCAACTTCAATTATTTATTGGTTGTTATCAACATCTTATGGACTTATTTTCGAATGAGCTTCACTTTTGTTTTCCATTTTGCAAGGGGGAGGAACTAAAGAAATTGATAGGGGCTGTTGCTTACATAGAATGCAGTTCAAAAACACAGCAGGTTTGTAGCATCTGATATCACTTACATTTGAAATTACTTACATGTTGGATTGAATGATCTGTCATTTCCTTACTTGAAGTATGTTAATTTGGGATCACAGAACGTGAAAGCTGTGTTCGATGCTGCCATTAAGGTGGTCCTGCAGCCACCTAAAAAGAAGCGAAGGAAGAAGAGAAAGGCTCAAAAGGCATGCTCTATCTTATGAAGGCGGTGAGGGAGCAAGAAGAAAGAAATTCTTTGTGGTATGCAGAAGTAATTAGTTACTGCAAAACAAGGAGTAAACAAGTTATGTTAATAGTCCTCACTGACAACCTAGGAAGACGTCGACAGAGCATTGCAGTTCTGCTTGCTGCACCTCATCTGTGGTCTAATATCATTATGAAGGGCTTACTTTAGCTGCGGGTAACTAGCAGAAAATTTCATAAAAGCTCTAGAGAGTTGTATTATTCTTCCTTTTGATTGATGAGTTCGCAATATGCATCGTGCGTGTATGTTTCATGGTAAACTACTACTGTTGTGCATGTTGATGCACTTGTAGTCTTGTAGACATTGCCATCTGATCCTATTATCCTCTCTCTCTCTCTCTCTCTCTCTTTATATATATATAACATCAGGACCTATCTTTCTATCATCTCTAAGGCGCGTGCCTCGGACATTTTCTGTTTCATGCTGTTGATTCGCCAATCCTGAAAATTTTAGAACACAGCTTGCTGGACGAGACATACTTTGGTGACTGGAATCATGAAACTTGGGGTGGGTGCTTGATTTGCTCTGAGAGAAGAGGCACACAGAATTCAATTCTGAGAATGGGAAGGCCATTAAGTGCAAGGAGAATGTGTTGTGCATTTGACGGATGTAAAGGTGCACGATGTGAGGTCTATTTTTGAGATGTCAGAATCAGTATTTGCCTTTTAATCTTCAAAGACAGATCAGAGTAATCCAAAGATTCTCAAGGGCTTACCAAGAATTGTCTCTTCCTTGAGGGTCAAGGGATTGAGCTAGCCCTGACCAAGGGAATTGAGCCTTGACCCGCCCTGACAGAGATGGCTTTGCTCAATCAATTTGTGACAATTGGTGGGTTGTGCTTCGGCGGGCATCTAACGAAGCAACTCTTGCACTTGTGATTGGAATCAATGGATTCTTGAGGCATTTCCTCCTCTTTTCTTTGTTCTTTTCTTTGCTTCGTCTAGAGCCATCCTATTTGTTTCCTCGGTTCCCTCTTTTCGCCCATTAAAAAAATAAAACCACCAAGGTTCCAATTCTCTCAACCGCGTATGAAATAGGGATGCACTATAGAAGCACGCTCTTGCCGAATGCGTAAGGACACGCCCATGTTTATGTTGGCGTGGCGTCATTACAGATTGCGGTCTCATTTTGCAATAAAATTGGTCCTGATCATGTTGCTGATGAACTTAGGCCATATCTATCATGTTCATCAAATTTTAAATGCATGATTCCTGCCCCCATTGTCTTTCCTGCAAGAACTGATTCTTTCCCCACTCATCTTCCTTTCAAAAGGAATCATCCAGCCAACCTCTCGCATTTGCTTCCCCTCCTCTTCCTCACCACCACCTCAAATTTCTCCATTATATACGCCAACATCTTGCCATTTGGCTGTGCATACGGCATAGAGCTACATATCATTAACTTTATCACAAGCAAGTTCCCCTTCAGTTCACTTCTTCACCTTGTGACATAATTGGTTCGATGGCATCCAAAAGAATCGTCAAGGAGCTCAAGGACTTGCAAAGAGACCCCCCGTCTTCTTGCAGTGCAGGTACAGGAACGTACAGGACTTGATCAAATTGGGGGTCTATGCTCGAAAAGATATTCTATCTTGCCCCCACAAAAACAAAAGTCAAAAGAGTTTTATACAATTGCTTGAGTTGTGTATTTCAGGTCCTGTGGGTGAGGACATGTTTCATTGGCAAGCAACCATAATCGGCCCAAACGATAGTCCTTATGCTGGTGGAGTCTTCCTTGTGGCCATCCATTTCCCACCTGACTATCCTTTCAAGCCTCCAAAGGTGCAAAAATCAGGCCAAATTCTTCTTTTCTTGGGTAATTTTTAATTCAGACCCAAGAACTTCTTGAATTAACTTGGGGGGAAACTTTGCAGGTTGCTTTCAAGACCAAGGTGTTCCATCCAAATATCAATAGTAATGGGAATATATGCTTGGACATCCTCAAGGAACAGTGGAGTCCTGCCCTTACAATCTCCAAGGTAAATCCAACACGCAGTTGAAGAATTTGTTCCCAAACCTACTGTTTCTGGGTCAATCCGTACCAATATACAAGCGATTCTCACAGGTGCTGTTGTCCATATGCTCGTTGCTTACGGATCCGAACCCCGACGATCCGCTCGTTCCGGAGATTGCCCACATGTGCAGGACAGACAAAGTTAAGTATGACTCGACGGCTCGCAATTGGACTCATAAGTATGCTATGGGTTGAGACAGAAATGTACTCTGAGATTTAAACTAAAGTCCCATCAGACGTTTGTCATGCTCCCACAGATTCAATTCATCGCCACCCTCCACCCAAAAAGAAAACATGTTGTCCAGAAGTGTATGATTGTCATTTGAAGAAATCTCTGAAATAAAATTTGGTGGGGAGGCTTTTCAATTGTTGAACACATTATCCCTACTCTCTGTATGCACTCTTTTACGCTATATAAGTTCAGCAGATGTCAATCACTTTCTGTAAATAACGTTATCATGATTTAAGTAAAATTCAACATAAAACATCGTTGGCTTGGAAAAGTCTCCGTCCGCAATTAGATGTAGAAAGATCTTAGTCGAATCAATTATGTTGAAGTTAATAAACCACGCTTAAACTTTTAAAGCTATTGATTCCGACCTCACAAATTTTTGTATGATGCCAAAATTGAAAGTTTTGAATTTAAATCTTTTCAAATCATTGTTGACTTCTCTACATTTGCACGGCCTAATCCTAGGCAAACAGCTTTTATAGTCGTTGGTTGTGATCCTACCTATTTGACAAATTATGAGGAAATTAGATGAGTAAATTAATTAAGATTTCTTGAGATCGTTGTGGTTTCACACATACACAACTAGGAAATACGCACGTGTTGATTGAAATCGCGCTGTAAATAATTATATTTCTTAATGTTCAAGTGAATAAGTCTAGCATCTCAACGTCCATTCCGAAGACAGGAGGGATTAGATAAAATAAAATACCTTCATCGTCAAACCGAAAGAAGTTCACAAGAAATGCAACATCTTCTTGATAATGATGTCGGAATACTTCTTGTTGGGTTGTAATTCTATTTCATTTCAGGACCTTATCTTCAATGGGCATCTTAATTATTCGTGGTCCTCAATCATTTTGCGATGGCCAATTTGACTAATGAAGATCTTCTCGATGAATATTAGCCACCAATTAGCCTCAAGATATTTCCTTATCGTAACGTAAGGATCGCTTGATTGAGATAATGTTTGGCCAAATCATTTGATTGCCGATCTTCACAATCTGGACCCCATAGTCAATGACGGCGACCAAAGTCAGTTTTGGCGACGGTATACGGTGGCTAGAAGCTTTCCCGACCAGACCCATGCGACCAACTCCTGTCGACAAAACCTTCCGTCGCCAAAACAAGCGACCAGACATTGCCTTCTCCCGAAAATTAATCGGACACCAAAGAATTATTGAGAAAGTCTTAAATCTATTGTATTTGTATAAATTCAATTATAAATCTTTCGATTTGACCAATTTAATTCTAAACATTTTGAAGATTTATCAATTTATTATTAAACCTTTTAGTTAGACCAATCTAGTCCTATACCTGTTGATAGTTTTTCAATTTGATTCTTCTAGCCAATTATTCATATTTTTTTATTCTTTTCCTTTTGTCATTTTTTTCCAACCCTAGGTCAGGGAGGTTGTCGGCCGAGCCTCACCCAAATCCAATTTAGGGCCTGATGCCCTGGCATGTGGGCAGGGTGGGTAGGCCGACTGCCTTATCTATCCAAGATCGGGAAAAAAGTAAAAGAAAGAAACATAATAAAAAATTAAAAAATTATCTATGTCGGCATTGGCAGTACCACGTACGATTGTGCCACGTAGGATGACCAGCATTGACTAAATTGTCATGACAATGATTTCCAGCTAATATTGGCTAGAAGCACTAAATTGGCAAATTGTCAAAATGCTTATGACCAAAATTAGTCAAATTAAATGGTTTATGACTAAATTGACCCACAAATGCAATAAACTTAGGCATTTTCCTTTAATTATCCAACAAAATTTAATATCACGCCCACATTCATTTCGATTTTAAGTTGATTGATTAGCATGAAGAGACCGATGATGAACAAATTCGAAACGGAATCGGGATTCATAGTTCAGATGACGTCGGCCAAACTCTTGGAAACCTGTACACCAAGAATCCAAAAAGTTGTGTGTGTGTGTGTGTGTGTGTTTTTTTTTTCTCTAGACAACTGCATGATGCTTAAGCCCTAGGGAACTCATCAACGCTTAAGTCGGAGAATCCGTGCGTTGGAAGGAGGAGGAGGAGGAGGAGGAGGAGCGAGAGGGAGGCGGTGGAGTACAATTAGTGTTCTATTCGCAAGTGTCCATGACTTGTAGATAGGGTTGGTCCTCTCTTTTGACCGTACAAAGTGGTCATACCAAATCACCCAATTCGGGCATTATCATTCATTCTTCTAGGCTTTTGAATATGAAATTTATGGGCCTTGGCTCTTGGTCTAAGCTTGCTAATCCAAATGGAATTTGGGTACCACAAAGAGTCGACTTTCGCCTTTCGACCTTAGACTTTTGAAAGTCTAGATGAAACTCATACTTCAACTTTAATTTACTCCGAGACCCTCGAAGTTTCTTGAAATACTCATATATTAGCTTGTAAAATCGCTTATAACTTTTTCATAATTTTTCAAGACTTAAATAGTTTTTCTTTCTTTCTTTTGAATTTCGGAGAATCTAGAATGGCCGATTAAGGTAAAGGAAATAGAAGAGATTTGAGGCCCTTCTCATCCACGGCCATGTCATTCAGTCTTCTATTACGTAAATAAATTCCATTCCCCCCCCCAAAAAAAAGAAAAAGAAAAAAGAATCAACACACAATTTCTTCTTCCTTTTCTCTCTCTTATTTTGAATGGTCAATGTTTGTGCATCTCTGCAACTTCCTGCTCTGTCAGCATCAGCATGAATTTCGTGGTTTGCCTCCCCTCTGTCGACCTAGATCGTCTTTGATTACATATAGTCACGCATTCACGTGCAGGAGCCCGGGGGTGATCAGTTTTCAAAAGCCTCGAGTTTCCGACAATATAATATATAAGTATGCACATCCATATCAACTTTATTCAGGCACCAACGCCAGACAGGACGCCATCGGAACACATGCATTGCATCGATCGGTGTCATGCAATGAACTTCTCATACAGACTCTCCCACGAAAACTCAAAGCAGGACGTGTTTCCTATCGTGTTCACTGATAAAGTATTGTCGTACTAGGATTAACGTGGTACGATGATACTTTATCGGAGACTGGGCATGTCTTGGTTAGGATTCAGAAGACGGGGAAACTATTTACGGTTTGCATCTCAGCTGCACATGAATAAACATCTGAACATTATTTGTCAAAATAAGTTATTGCACTGTCTCTCTATCACAAACTTCTCATCTGTCATTTAGAATTTCTCACAAGGACCGAATGTACTGAGCAGATTCTATCATGACCGTTGATTATGTGAGTCTTATGTTAAAGCTACCGACTAGTCTCATGAAAACAGCAGTTGTGATTGTCAGTGGCCCTCAGAGATCAGATCTGGACGGGAGTTTCCCGATCACATCTCTTTGAGTGGTAAACTAAAAGGGACGGCCGTGAATATGTGCGGGTTTCGACTTTTCCCCATCCTAATTGTTGGGACTTATTTCAATCATACCATATATTATATGATTTCCAGTTGTGAACATCAAGCATACGTAAAATTGACTGAATACAAGCATGGTAATGTCTATGCTGATAATCAATCCATGAGGAGGCTGGTTGGACGAGATTTTTTTGTGTGCTCTTGCGTTTGGAAGTGAGCTTCCTGGAAGGCAGAGTAAGTAAAAAATCTCTTTTTATAACGACAGGTGTTCTAGGGTTTGCTTTTCGTTTAGGGAAAAGCAAGACCTTAAAGTGGAAACATAAGCCTAACGAGACAAAAGAGTAACGCTCCATAACGTGACTGACCGACGTAGGCCTACTACTGGTGAAAGGCACGCCATGCATGCCATGCACACAGTCAAAGTAAGTAATTGCACGGGAAGCACCCCGAAAGCCTTTCCTTTTCATTTTTTCTCTTTTTTCTTCTTTAGTTTTCGTTATTATTTGCGAGGACATAAATGTTGAAGATCCCACCAAACAGTGACACACTTCACATGACTTTGGTAGATCAGCACCATGCTGCGTATTTGACAGTCTACTCCACTTTCTTGTAAGTTACGGAGCTTGTCCTCAAGCAGTCACCACTGAGCATCCCCCTGAAAGATCCTGGAGTATTTCAAATATAACGGATCGTTTGGTTCGCGGAATAGAATAAGGCAAGAAGGGAATAGCTATTTTAATGTGAATAGAATAGACTGAGATGAGAAATGGAATAGCAATTCTCTAGTTAGCTTGCACAATGGATATTGCTAATTGAATGACTATGACCTTGTTTGGTTGGCCAGAATTGCATTAGGAGCAAGTTAAAATTAATTCTTAAAAAAAATATTCTCTTAAACGAGGAATAATCAAAATACTACAAAAAGAATTTCACATACACTCGAAGCATAGGAACCGACTTCACATCAAGTATCGGGTCTTGTGGGTCCGACATGTGCCCGCACTATTCAATTATTGAGATAGAGTGGGCTCACATGATTTAGATGCATGCAAAAACTTTTCTGCCTCCTAATACGTCGAGCCACACCTTTAAACTAACATCGGTTCACAATAAAAGTTTCTCTTTTTTTTCTTTTGCTAGTCCAAATAGTAAGATTTAGCAAGATATTCAGCAAGTGTATGTGAATAATATTTATGTTTTGAGCAAAACCGTGGAAGACTTAAAAAAAGCTAGAGCGACTCGGAAGCTTTCAATCAACTGATTAACAAGCCAACATACTGACAAGAAATGATACGTAATCCACAGCATTGGCACATATATCTGCTGACCCGCCCGCAATCGTGCTGACACGCCCTTTATAAAAACCTCAATTATATGAAGGGGATTGGAAGCATAGCGACAAACCAGTAATGTTTGGTGGGAGGTGGGCCGCCATCCCATGGACCATCACTTTAGAGATTTTCATGTACACATGCACGTCTCCTCGATCACCATGTGAACCAGGCTCTTTGATAAAGATAGAATCGAGATTCTCTTTGTACTCCGCTCCGTATTCATCGGTTCTCAGTGTAATATCATTGCTTGCGATGACGAACAACCTCCAGATCAGAACAAGCAGATGAGGCTCGCTTCACCGAGCAAGGACAAAACAAGGGACAGAGAAGGCAGCTAGAGTCTTGTGAACATGAAGACCCACGCACGACTTTTCCTTTCTTTAACTCAGTCAGACAGTCCCCAGGATGAAGATAAAACGGGGGATCTGTCGGCTTTATTTTCTTTTTGGCCTTTTCTTTTGGGCATCTTTTCTGGAATTTTTCAGCTGAGGCTCCATTATGTGCCGCTGCCAGCAATTTAGGGCATTGAAACGGTCCATTGAAGTCTCTGTCACGCACATCACAAAGCCTGGACTTCTCCTTTTTAATTGGCGGGTCACTAGGTCAGACTTTAATAGTGGTGGGACTCTAGAGAAGATTAGATTATTATTCACGTTAATGAGCCTTTGGTGTTCTCGTAATACTATGCACTGACCCGTCTCTCTCTCTCTCTAAACCCCACGTCTCGTCTCTATCATCAAGCCGACCCTGAAGCATTGCATACGGCAGAATCTTGAGCGAACCCACTTTTTCGTTGGAAAGATGATTATGCCATTATCATGATATCTGACGTAAAGAAAGAGTATATGTACCTATCCTACCAACGAATTCAGTATTCCTTTTTTCTTTTAAAGATGCATAAATATTGTTTTTGAAGTACGTAATACCGTCTGTAGTGTTAGAAAGATATCATTGGCTATACTTTAATGCTGCAGATCGTAAGAACACAATTATCAGGTGATCCAATAATTTATTTAGTCATCACCTTTCTCAGATATTTAAATATATGTGTGGGTAAGCGCACCCTTATGTCCTCGTGGAATGGAGCATAATAATTTGATCCTGGCCTGGTAACTTCATTGTCAATTTAAGGAATGCGAGCAGCGAGAGGCCCCTCAACAATGATTATTTAATCGGCGTGAAGAGGCCAAGGCACTGAGGCAACACGAGCAGAAACTCATTGAAAACTGTGAAATGCCGATGGACAATGGACAAATAGCTCTAGCCAATAGGGGAGGGTGGTCAAGAAGCTCAACGAGTCATATGCATGCGATGCTACATAACCCAACACTAACTGCACTGTTGGGAAGCGAGAGATGTCAGAAGTTGTGTCCACATCCACTTTTCTCGCCAAACAAAGACAAGTGGTGGTATAGAGAGAGGGAGACTCCTAGAATAATAATGAATGAACTTTCGGGCGGTGATGGTGTATTTGATTCTTGGCCCTATCCATCGAGGACTTTAATAATAGTCCCCACGCAGAATCCCGCACCTAGAGGCTTTTTTTAGCTTTTAGTCTATGTGGACAGACCAGAGAGGTGTGGATGTTGATGTTGGGTGTGTCCTGGTGTTTGGCATTGGTATGTGTTCACATGGAAAACACCCACACAGACAACGCCCATTCCTCTTCTTGGGCAGACGATGAACCGTCCCAAGCGGAAAAGGACAGACTCTTTTCTTGAGGTTTCCATGCCTGTGTGGGCATCACATGGGCCACCACCACCTCTCTCCCAAGTCTCTTTTCTCTCTTGCTCCTTTTTTCCGGTGCCAACGGAAGAAACTTTTGTTTTTCTTCTTTCTTTCTTCCAAATGCACGTCATCACCACTTCTGTGTGAACATATCGTTGTTACAAACATTGTCGGCTCGAACCAATTTCAATCTAATACAGTAAATGACAACAATGTTTGTCCTGGAACTTTGGTAGGAGTGTGCAGTATCATCCACAACGCATGAGAGAGAGGGGCAAAAGTGGTGGCAGTAGTTTGTCCGACGACTGCAGCTGCACCATGGTAGGGGGCGGCAAAATGATGTTTTGCACAATTATTGTAGGGAAGAAGAAGAAGAATTACATTATGTCATAATAATAATAAAAAGACCGAAAGGAATAAAAGAGAAAAAAAAATATGAGGGTACCTCTCACTATTGTCCGTGCCAATACTACTCCTAAATTTAGAGAGTCCCAACCCATTGAAATCGTGATGTTATACACCAATTGACAATGTTATTTGTAAAGTATAATTAATTTCAGAAAGAGTGTAAATCTGACATCAACTTACGCCGTCCCTGTAATTTGAAAAGATTTTGCTGGAAAGAAGCTTCTAGATTGATAAATAATTAACTCACAACGGAAGGGACTATTAAAGAGGTTCATTGTCGTGCTAACTTTTCATTGTGGAGTGATGTTGGAGGTGGCAATTAAGTAGCTATCAACTTGCATTGTTTGCATGTAAATTTAAACTACATTAGAAAGAATAGCTTCTATTATATTTCGAAAGAAGTTTCCAGATTGATAAATTATCAACTTACAAATGGAAGGGACTACTAAAGCTGCCGATGGTTGCGCTAGCTTTGCTTTTGTGGAGCAATGCTGGAGGTAGCAACTGAGTAGCTATCGAAGTGCCGAAAGCGATGGCAATTCATCAGTAGTGGAGGTAGCAGATTGGTGGATGTAGGCACCAGTAGCACTGATGATGACGAGGGAATTGGCTCGAAAATGAATGGTAGAGGTTGAGATTTGTTGTCTACATGAATTTCGAGAGATGGCCTTGCTTTTGAAAAGACACGAATCGCTTAGTTTAATTCATCTATAGTAGAAAGGTTGCATCGGTGGTAATCGCCACAAATCGGGAAGCAGCTAGTTGGGAAATGAGCGATAGAGATTGAGATTATAGGGTAAGTGGATTTTGGTATATAACTTTTGCTTACTAAGAGGACTACGAAAGATGCTCAGTTTTTTTATTTAAAGTTTAGAATTTGGGAAGAGATTGCGAGGAGGTTCTCTCTTTTACTTTGTAAAAGCATTAGTGCTGCGCGAAAGTAGCACCAGAAGCGGGGAGAAGCTCGTGATCTAATGAGAAGAGTGGCAATTCTACTGAGCTCAAATGTCGGCATCCAGCTATGGAGAGTTTAAATTGTTTGATTGCCAAAATCACAAAGTTAAATGTCAAACTTCCTAAGGGTGGAAGCACATATGCCCAAATTGAATTAATGAATAGGATCATAGGACATGGGACTCTTGGCAGATGTGTATCACCAATGATCAATTTGTTTAGTGAAGAAAAGATACTGGCCAATGATGGCTTATTATGTGTCATAAGGATGTCAATGACGAGTTATCACGGTGAGGAGGACATGAGCAGGAAAAATTATAAAAAAAGGAAAAGAAAAAAAGTACCAAATTTATTATACAATGGCCAATCGAGTCTAAGCTCTTCAATCTTATTATTTATTTACACCGGTCATAAATTATATGCTCCATTTTTCCTAATCAATAACACCTTTTTTTTTGCCCTATCTTTTTCGGTGAACTGTAGTTGCTGTGGAAGTTGGATCTCCGAATCCGGCTGACATTGTACAAATTCACCTCCGTGATTCCGGATCCATGCATTGCCGACCGTCCAAATTGGGGTCCTGCACCAACCCTGGCACCGGGATTTGTTGACCATTCAGCCAAAGTGCATCAAGTTTCACATCACATCCCTTTCCATTGCATTAAAGTATTGTAATCTCTAAATTCCAACCCCTCTCTCTCTCTCTCTCTCTCAAGTTTCATAACATCACATCACCTTTCCATTGCATTAAAGTATTGCAATCTCTAAATTCCAATCTCTCTCTCTCTCTCTCTCTCTCTCTCTCTCTCTCTCCTCCATTTCCTCGTTGTCATCCTTGGTGGGCAGCTTCCTTCCTACTTTGCTCAGTTTACGTTTTGATGGGTCGTAGGATTATGTGCGCACTCGTCCCACCGAGATATTGTTTTGACATATTTGGGGATTTACGTAGATTCTTGCAATGGGCCATCGATGTGACCTTGTACCAACTAGATTGGTTATTCAAAGTTGGAAGATAGACATTGAGACGAGAGGCTTTGCTTTACGTTTTTCAAGGGCAAGTTTTTAAAGTTAGGCAACTTTAGAAACGACCCGTCTGTTATGATTGACCTAATACTATGGTACGTCCCACATGCATTCTCTATATATGTTTTTGTAATTTACATAAAAATCGAGAAAGAATGCCCTTTTTATATCTTTATTGTCAAGCGATGAATTACTATGAAAAGGGATGGAACTTAACAAGAAGCGTTGGTGTGTGTCATGATTTAGGTGGACTAATTTCGGATTTGAAACTTACGAGAGGTTTCTTTTGGAGAATTTGCAATTGGGAGTTGGACCGGTCTATTTTAGGTTCTAGAGAGCTAACCCTTTATCTTAAGATGTTTCGAGTCTAAAATTGGAGTTTTCGAAGTGATTAAGCCTAGCCTAATTAATTACAAAGGAACAAAGATAAATTAGGGTTAATACCACGAAAAACTTTAAACTTTATCTACTGTGACACAATTATCTTAAACTTTTTTGTAATACAAAATATCCTAAACTTTACTCCATATGATACATTTACCTCAAAAAAAAAATTGTGACACAAAAAACCCCCAAACTTTTTTTATAACACAAAAAATCTCAAACTAAGTCTTTTTTGACACATCTTCCATTTTTTTCGTTTTTCTTTTCTTTTCTTTTTTTTCCTAAAAAAAATACTTGGCCTGCGAGCTCCAGCGGTGGAGCTGGCTGCCCCTTTGGCTACGGGTGGGGCTGCCTCCCCCGACCGTCCGGGGAGTCACCAAGATCTGGGTGAGGCCGACCTTGCCTAGGCCCTGCCGACTGTGGGGGAGGGCGACGGGGGTTGGGAGGGGGGGGGGCGAGGATGGCGGTGGCCCCCCCAGCCCCTGTCGCCCTCGCCCACAGTCGACGAGGCTGGCTCCCCCGATCAGGGGAGGCACCCTGCCCAGATTTGGGCGAAGGCAACCTTGCCCAGGCCTCACTGGGCTTGGGCAAGGGCAGCAAGGGTTGGGGAGGCCACCGCCCTCGTTTGCGGCTAGCAAGGCCAGCCAGAGGGCGGCAAGCCTTGGCCAGCTATCGGCAAGGGCTTTGCCGGCCAAATATTTTTTAGGAAAAAAACAAAAAAAAAATATTGGGTAAATGTGTCACAAAAGACATAATTTTGGGTTTTTGTGTCACAAAAAAATGTTTTGAGTAAATGTGTCAGAAGAGGTATAGTTTGGGGTTTTTTGTCACAAAAAAAGAAGTTCAGGGTAAATGTTTCGCATGGAGTAAAGTTTTGGATTTTTTGTGGTATTACCTAAAAATTGTCATAAGCAAATTGGGTCTAAATCAACTAAATTCATTCAACAAAGAAAATCAAAGAAAATCAGAAATGTGGCCAGAAAAAGTGTGACAAAAGAATGAATTTTAAGTCCGAAACGAACTTTGCCACCTTTAGGTATTGGCAAAATGATGTAGCTAATCTTTGGCTAAACATTCCAATGAGTACTTACAAGGCAATTTCTTGATCCCTCTGTTAGTCTATAAAAGAAAGTAGGTGATCTTAATCAACGGTAAGCACGATCAATTTTCATCCAACTAGTTGTGAACGATTCAGAAACATTTGTTCGACAAAGGAGCTTGATTCCAAGGTCTGTTCATCTAGTCCCTATAAGCCGAACCAACGATCCAAGATTGGAATCTTAGATTCAAGCCTCACTCTTAGGCAGATCCCGAGTTTGTAGAGGTCGGAACCGAACGAAATCTCCCATCACCTTACCATGTTTGATTCCCATCAATTCGTAAGTCGAGCCGAGACTGATGGTCCTTCCATCAAGAAGCTTCCTCCATGCCTCCCACTATTTCTTCGTAGGGTAGACTTAATGGATAGGAACTGTCATGGCCTCTTCAGTCTTCCTATTGCCCCTCGAAACCAATCTCTGGCCACGAAGATTTGGTTAAAGAAGGTCTCACTCCTCAAAAGGGTCGGACATTACTGTCAAGGATTTGAATTTAACGCATTATTGCCGCAGAAAATTCAATCTTGACGACTTGATTGCACGCATGAGAAAGCTGCCCCAAAATAATCACTCTCGAGGACCCACAAGTCAAAATCTCAAGCATCACAAAACAATTTTTTTATAATGAATCTTTTGAATTTACTAATTGTATCACATGGCTAGAACCAGTCCAGTCTTCACATGTCAATTCATGACGCCAAGAGTCTGCCAAGAAGACAAGAACCCCCATATTTGAAGGCCATTTTAAATAGAATTGTCAATCTTGACTTGGTACGGCACGTATGAACTTGATTTGTCAATTTTTTTCTCCGGTCCTATGTAGCACGCGAGATCCCCTCACATCATACTCCTTGCTCCACGTGGCTTGCTCTCATTTAGGTTAGTTTATGTTAATGCTATTGTCATTCTCCCGTCACGAATGTTTAAAGTATGACTAGACAAATGGCGCGCATATATGCAAGTGAAAAGGATGGAAAAAGCCATGGATATAGAAGGAAAAGAAAGTGTCAATTGGATTATCTTAGAAAATGAATATAAGATATTGTTAGATGGAAAAATATAACTTAACTTTCATTTAGAATACATGAGATATTTATGTGATTATATGAATATTGCGTTAGCCCTTGTAACTTACCATTTTATCTATAATTTATACCAGGATGTTGTTGGTCATGTAAGATCAACCATGGACATCATTATAGGTTTTTGGGGGAGGTTGAAAATCATTTCAATGTCGTTGTTGTTTTTTAAAGCAGTAACGAGATATCAAAATACAACTCTTTATCCCTAGATAAGATTAACAATAAGAATTTAGAGACGATTGATCCGTGGGATGGAGGACTATCACACTTGATGGGGATTAATCGAATGCTCAAAGAACCCCACACACCGATTGATTCAAAATGCAAAAAAAGTGAAACGTATCGACGTGGCTATAGTTTAACGGGAAATGTTATCTTACCATTAACGAGACGGTCCAAAGTTTTTTTTTTCTTTTAATTTTCTTAATAGGAATGAATTCTATCGGTAGAAACGCAATCCATTTTCAATCAATTATACTTGATTAATTAACAAATACATATGCCTAAATACTTATAACGCTCTTCAACCTTAATCACCGGATCAAATTCCTTAAACCGAGGGGTCTTTCGGGGGACCAACTTGATCCGAAAGATCTTACTTAACATCAATTCTCTAACTTGGTTGCTTGCGACGTTACCGCTATCTAGAACGGAGAAATTCAATGAGGAAAACGAACCTCGTAGAGACTTTCAAGGCCTTGACTTGGATTTTTCGGGATCGTTATGCATTGAATCTTGTTATCTTGTGAATCCGATGGTCTATTATATCGTGATTATTGACTGTCATTATGGTGGATTTTGTGGTGATTATATTGAATATTTGACTGCCCGACCATTACTATAAGCATTCAGGATTTCAAAGCAACTCTGGAAATTTGCGTCAAGAGTTGAAATTAAGTTACCCGAAGTTTTCCTTTTATAAATAGAAAAATCATATCGTGTGGAATTTATTACATAAGATTCGCGACAAGTTTTCTGGATTAATGTGTCGAAAATACATAAGTTTAAGACTCATTAAAGGTTGCTTAAATAACAATATTTTGTTACCTTTTAGGAAGTGCCACCATCCATGATTATAATTAAGTGCACCCCAAATTACGTTCTTGAAGATCTCTAGTGTCAAAAAAATGTTATGTACGCACTCCAATTTCATGAAAGTACCTTTCGAATCATAATTCCGCGGGTTCACACTTTGACTTTGACTTTTAATTAATATAACTCCTATTCTGTAATGTGTTTTTCTTCTTAATTTTTGCCTTCATTTTGTGCAAGCCACACTTTGACTTTTACTTAAACCCTAGTAGCTGTCACCTTTTCGTGATCGATATGCGCTCTCCTAATTCCTCGAAATGGCTTCGCTCCAAAGACATTGATCGTTCTTCTTTCTCTTCTTTATCTTTTGGAAAATCAAGATTGCCATCCCGAGGGTGAACATTGTGGTCAAAGTCTCCCGATTTTAGACCCACTAGGCACGGATCTTAACTATTGTTAGATACACCTAAATTCACCCGTATCTCGCGTGAACAATAGTGGGATGGCAACATTAATTGCAATCTAAAAAGCTATAGGTTTTCGAGTCAAGGTGTGATCGTAACTACAAAAATTTTTCTCGTGGGTGATTCGAAAGCAATAAAATTTTTCCTTATTTAATCCGATCTTCAAAAGAATTACCTTTTAATGGGCGTCTAGGAATATTACCATCGATACCATCATAAATTTGGTTGGCATCTTGGATGAGCCGATAGTCCCTAAGAGGCATCCTTTTTATCGTGGTTAGATGGGAAAGTAAAAATTCACGATCATCAAAGTCGTGACCTATAGAATGGCTGAAAATTTGTTGCGTTTTTAAAACACCGGTCCTCCCCACGGATCACCTCTAGACTTTACTCCTCTATTAGCTTAATTGATTTCTCTTTATCGAGGGGCTTTGCTCGAGCTAAATTAGCTCCCATAATTTTACCAAGTGGATTAGCAGGGATCCAGCCTAGGACTTCACCACCTGATGACAACTCTCAAAATCTCTCTTTTCCCAAAAGGAAGAAACAAATCCCCTATTTTTGTCCTGCCAAAAAAGGGAGAATCCCTAGTTCTCCGACGCGAAAAAGCAAAGCTCGGAGGCAAAAGAGGGAAGAATCGACGAGCTTGCCCATCCTATTTTTCAGCCCTACCCTTGAAAAGCACAAACTGACAAAATCTCTCTCTCTCTCTCTCTCTCTCTCTCTCTATCTCTCTTCTCTCTGTGCTTAAAATATGAAATCTGACTCATTCACAGGCTGATACATCCCAACCTTCAAGTGTCCCTCCCCCCCACATGGAATTGAATTCCTCCGCTTTCTCTTTTGCCATGTCATGTGAATAAACAAACATAATCAAGAAGAGCTTTGTTACTCTCTCTCTCTCTCTCTCTCTCTCTCCGTGAACAGAAACCCTCTGACCCCGATAGTTCAGTCACAAAATCTGCATGTGTACGTTGCTGCTTACCGCGTCCAAGACTCCTCCCCCTCTATCTTTAACGCTCGTTCAAGCCAAGCCTTCATTATTAATAGATAGTGCCAGAGAGAGAGAGAGGGATCCGAGCACCCTTTTCCAAGTTTTTCGGTTACTAAGGATCCCCCACTGGTTTTGATTAATTTGGTCCGGGTGGATTAATTAAAACCCAGGTCATCATCTTCAGAGTCTTCTCTCTCTCTATATATATAAGGTTCCATCCACCCTTGGCTTCTTCATATGCCCCCTCAAATCCTAGCACAAACCCAATAGAGGAGGAGAAGAGACAGAGAGAGGGTTCTTGAAAAGCTCTCTTGAAGGAGATCAACGCAAAGGCTGTTCGGCTTTGAAGCAAGATCAATTGAATTAAGGCTTTTGTGCGGAAGTGGGTATTGGTTTCAATCGGCGTGGTGTTGTTGCATAAGAGAGAGAAATGGCCATTCAAGCGCAGTTTTATCCTGGGAATAACGTTGGCGTTGGGCTGTCTCAGTGGGGCTCTTCTCAAGGTTATGCTGTCGCGGCCAACCACAATGGTTGTGGATACGACAATGGCTTTTCTGGGATGAAACAGATAGGGCAGCAGCAATTGCAATTGGAGTTGTTCTTGCAGCAGCAACTGCAGAATCATGATCAGAGGAGCGATGGAAACTGGTGTTTTGACAATACCTCGCTCGTGACTACCACTGAAGATGGTGCGTACAAGAACAATCACCTCAGCATCAACAACATGGTTCAAGCAGCGGCACCAATTGCTGCTGCTGCTTCTTCTTCCTCCTCTTCTTATTCCCAGAGCCTCCCTCTCCAACTCGATCCGCACGGCCAGGAAATCGACCACTTCCTTAGACTACAGGTGAGCCACAAATCCGACTCAACATAAGATTTCTTTTAGAATTGCCAAATATGTGATCGATGAAGCATATGTCGGAAAAGGATTAGCTGTCCTTGACCCTGCTTTTATCTTAACTGTTACGCACGTCGATGAGGCATATTATGCCGTTATTCTTAAATTGATTAATTTATGTTAATTACAGAGCGAGAGACTGAGGTGGCTCGTGCACGAACAGAGCAAGCGGCAAATCGAGTCGATGACGAAGAAGATCGAATTGAGAGTGCAAATCTTGTTGAGGCAAAAGGACGAAGAGATTGCACAGGCCGCCAGGAAGGCTGCGGAGCTGGAGGAACTCCTGAGGAAGCTAGAGATGGAAGGACAGGAGTGGCAAAGGGTCGCCCGAGAGAACGAGGCCATGGCCGCGTCGCTGAGCAACACGCTCGAGCAGCTGAAGGACAGTGCCTGCTGCAGGAGCTCGAGCTCGTGCAGCAGCAATGGAAATGCGGGAGAAGACGACGCGGACTCATGCTGTCAGGCGATGGCGAACGCAAACCCGAGCAGAGAGAGTTACAGACCGGGGATCGGGGAAAAGGGCACCGGAATTTGCAGGAACTGCAACGCGAGAGAGTCGACGGTGCTGTTCATGCCTTGCAGGCACATCGGGTGCTGCATGGCGTGTGAGCCTCTTCTGGGTTCTTGCCCTGTTTGTAGGACGGTGAAGAAAGCTAGCGAGGTGGTCTTGTTTTACTAAGATTTCCTTCTCTTACTTATTTTTTTTTCTGGGTTATTATTCCTTAATTTATTTTCAATTTTTCATCTTATAACTGGTGAATTCTAGAGAGCTAGGGTTTAGATTATGGGAGACTCTGCTTACATTTGTGAAGATACAGAGCCTCTTTGAGGATTGATCGTGAAATTGATCATTTTCTGGATCGGACAATCCTGAATTTTTTTATTCTTTTCAAACGAGTCTTTAACTTGCTTGGGTAAATTCCAAGGCAATGTCTCTTTCCTTGGAATATTATATGTTTGCATTGAAGTGAGCATCCTGTCATGTTAAATCTCAAGACTTCTGTTGGATTGATTTGACAGTACAAAAAATATTACAACACTGACAGATTATTGAAAATCCAGTAGTTATTTCTTGACGCTGCCTCTTTTGTGTGGTTAGAGGAAAGGCTACATATAATGAACGTGATTGCTTGCGTTCTCCTATGTCTGTAGACTCAAAGAAGAGTCGTTTGTTGTGCAATTTGATCCCTATTTTGTTTTTCAGGCAATCAAGTTACTTAATTTTCTCAATTCATGCAATATGGGTCATTCTATTGACATTGATAAAATTATTGACAAGAAATCATAAATAAATGAAAAGTTGATACAAGAAGCGCAATTGATGTTACATTATCAATCACAAAAGTGTCATAAAAAATTTTCTACCACACAACAACTCTCGCATGCTTGCAACATTAGCGCACGCGCATGGTGGGGTGACTTGTGAGATCTAGCCAAGATTACAGTTCCTTAAACCCTTACTAAAGTAAAATGAGAGAGAGATGTGCGAGACCAAACAAGCAAAAGGGGCGAGGGGGCTAGAGTAGAGGCTTGAGTGGTAAGGTTACAAGAATCTCATGGAGGTGAGGTTTTGATAGTACGATGGAGCAATTGTGTGACTGAAATTTTGAGTCACGTTGTCCATTTAAGTTCATTAGCCCGGATCTGTGGTCGCCGGTCTCGAGCGATCCTTGAGATGTGGGGTTTGTTGTGGTTGGGTCGCACCTTGCGATGGCGACAATCTATCCAAGCCCTACTGTCTTCATTGATAAAATGAGAGAGAGAGAGAGAGAGAGAGAGAGAGAGAGAGAGGAGAGGAGGGAAGCCACAAAATTGGCTTTCGAGTGACCACAACCAGGTTGTGATGGCTCATGGAGATGTGATGATGATGATGATGATGATGATGCCTCGGCATGAGCACGATGGTAGCGGCAAAGTCCGGCACGCACGAGAAAAGAAGGAAAACGTGTCTTCATATAATATATAGTGAATTTCATGAAAAACAGGAGCAAATTTAGTCATATTGAGAATGCCAATCCCTCAGTTAATAACTTGATTCGGGGAAATTTCAATAACTTCAATTTGAAGATGGACATACCTAACATATACCTTCGACCGAAGAGATGATATCCAAAGATTTCAAGAATCCGAAAAGTTATTAGGTAAACAGCACGAGATATTTTCGCTGATACATGTGCATAGCACTTAATATATATATTCGTAGCTACCCCCACATCATGGGCATTATCATGATCTCGTTAGAAAGATGCACTCAACTTGTCAAGTTCAAGCGACATCAATGCCCGAATGTCCAATGTCCGGAAAGAGCGCCACCGGAAAGCCATGAAAACCGGCCGTGGTGCTGGGGAGAATAATGATCGCAGTCCCTTGTGGGGGAATGCGCTCCACCAGCTGATCCTGACTTTCTATGAAGGATCTCGCATGCAACCAAAGGAGAAATGAGTGCGGATTTGGACTTTTTCCTCCCCCCCACCCATGCATTCTTGCTTCCTGCTATTATTCCAAGTGTGCGTGCGGGAAGGGGATGGGAATGGAAAGGGACCCCCGCCCTAAGGATGATATCATTGAAACCAAGACCCTAACAGGGAAAGCTTGGTGATCCTCGGCCGTTCGAATCATGTCGGTCACGGGTGAAATGCGTGCCCACTGAACTGTCGAGATCCATTGGACTGATGTGAGCTTGGCTCGTGCAAGCGTTGCTCCATCAGTAATGGGAGTTTAGGAATAACAAGGTCGTGCTTGATGGCCGAGTCGAGTTTTCTTCGATGGATATGTCATACTTTGGTAGGTTTCCGAGAGAATAATCAGCTAGTCTAGGGTTTTAAGTTATTGTATTCCGCCGCCTTCCATGAGCAAGAAGCACCTAATCAATTTCATTTTTTTGTACCACCGAACCTGCATCCATGTTCACATGACGGCAGTGATAATCAGAAGATTTTGTTGTATGAATTGCAAGAATAATTCTACTTTGAATCGGCTCTCAGCCGATGGAAACAAGCTACCTTTAATTATTATCAAGTCAATGGCAATAATGCACGTTTATTATTCTTACTATTGTTTTTTTTTTGTCTTTTCCTTTCCACTTTGAACAAGACAATCAATAACTTGACCCCCCCCCCCTCTCCGGAAGATGCATAGATAGGATCCAATCAACATTGGAAGCAACAGTGATGAAAACTATACTTATTGGTCTTGAAATGTTGATAGGTTGGGCTGGCCGTTAGCCCCATCAAGAGTTTGAGGAAAACTTAGCCTGTCGATCCTAAAAAAAAATTGTATAGATGTCCATGTCGTCCTAAATTTTTTAATTTTGTAAAATTTAGTTGTAAACATTGGTGCAGCATTTCAGTGTAGTCGTTCCAATTAATTTTCACTAAATATAGCTAATGTCGTAATCTAGTGACTGCCGATTGTCCTATGTGGCATACTGGCACATCAGTGATTTTTCAATGTAATACTTACAGCCAATTTCTGCTTAATGACTCTAATGTGGTGGTCCAATCATCGCCAACTATTTTATGTGTTAGCAATTTTCAATAAAAATTGACTTTATAGACAACATTAGAATTTCGTGTAAAGGTTAAGAACTAAATTGGTAACATTGAAATGCTTCGTGTTGAATTGATATCCATGTAGTAATTTTATGAATAACTTGATATTTCCCATAGAGTTTGATAAACCTTTAACATTACAAATTTCCATCTTTTGGTTTGGGATAATAGATTACAATTATTTCTAATGTCGATAAGGAACTTGTTCTCTAAGGAAAATCCAATTTTAGGGATAGGGTCACATGTTTTAATTTGATGAATTAGTATCATGTGTGACTGTGCGAGGAAGAGCCTTTGAATCGATAGAGATCTAATCGGACTCATGATGTGTACTTATCCACTTTTCTTAAGCTAAACACAGTAAGTTTTGATTGTGGAAAATGACTTCATTTTCGATAAGAAGGAAATCGCTTTCTCCAATTTCTTGCTTAGCTCCCAAGTAAGAAAAAGGTCCACTAATATCTATTCCTATCTCTCATCAGTTTTTCTTCTTCTTTTCCAATAATACTTATCTGTTTTCTAATAAGTCTTCTCTACCATCTACTAAGTATACTTCCTTAATGCCCACGTCCTTCTACATTCCCAAAAAAACGCGATCACATATTGAATTTTGCAAATATGATTTCATTACTTCGTTCTTAATTTCTTTGTAGTTCATGTCATTTTGATGGAAAGATACATACTAAAGCTATTGATTCCAATATGTTGATTATTACGTGTTATTTTTTTTTTAACTATAGGGTGCATTTTGTGGATATTATGAAGTACCATAAACAAGTTTCTTTCAAACTTATTTTCAACACAAAGAAACACACAAAAAATGGTTTTTCGTTCTCTAATATTGTATAAGTATTCAAGCCAACTTTTTCGTAGCTAATTTGATTCACCTTCATAGACGATTTTAAGGGCATGTCCCCCCACATTGGCACGATGCATTTAGAATTTTACTTCTAGAGTGCTTTCAACAAAGGTTTGAACCCCAAAAACTTTAGGGAAACGAACTCCCTTATCATTTGTGTGGATACTTTATTAGTAATAGTTCTAGTTTTTGTTGTACCATAATTAAAATTTTAATAGGACTTACTTTTGCTAGCAATTGCATTGATCATCCGAAATAAAATTATAATCATGTTATACGTAATACATATTAACCATTCAATTCATTTTGTTCATATATCAATATAAAAGTTGATGGAGGAACATAGTTGACATGCTTCATCGAAATTAATGTAAAGAATATTGAATGTAGTTCTATGGTGATGCGGCATGCGTCTTATTTAATCGAAAGTTTCTAAGCACCCACTTTTCTAATTCCATTTTAAATTTCAGTTCTAAATTCTGGAGGGTGGATAGCAAAATTACAAATAGTTTTCATAATCCGGTTCCATATCAACTTTCCAGTAAACATTTCTCTGCTAAATAACAAGGAAGACTCGTTAATCGCGCATTGCTTCGATGACTATGATGATGATGATTGAAAGCAAAATCACAGTAAAAGCAAGGAAACCCTCGATTTGATTATGAAGGCCCAATTTTGTTGACTATCTGAGGAATCGAACGGACCATGTAACCTAACCCAAATAGCACCCCCAAAGACTCCATTTGCCTTCTGGGTTAATCGCCATGATGCTCAAAACCCATAAGAGCTTCAAGTGCGCTTGATTCGCAAAAAATAAATAACTTGCGAATGTTTTCTTAAAAAAATAAAAGATTGCATTATTTAAAAATTGAACAAACGAATACCATTTTTGTCATATGATCAAATCTGTCATTTCTTGTTGATTCTTCTTTAATTCCAATGAATTTTCTTACTTCTCCATACACAGTAGTAGTTCCATCATCAAATTATTTATGATGAGTGATGCTTTGCTTGGCCTGGCCAATGATACATTTCTCGATCCATCCCGTCAGTAGTGCTCGTAGAGTAAGACCGGACAGCGATCAGGCCGAAGCGTTTTGATCGAACCCATACTCCGAAAACGACTCTTGATCTCCACCATGTCACGTATTCAGTTTCAGCTATGTGAACTGTGTCAACTATGTGATCACAGCATGGTAAGATCGAGTGATTCAAGGTCTGTCTGAACGTATTTAAGGACTACGACCGATGTTGCACCATCGATCTTAGCATGGGTTTTTCCCAGGGGTTCCTAGGCAAGTGGGGACTTGCATGGTAATATTTATATTTCTCCCGATTTTTGTTCTTTTGTTCCCCGTAAAAAGAAAAAAAGATCAGAAATCCGTTTAGTAATGCTGACTTATTTTTATGTTCCCCGGAATAGAAAAGTAGCCAGAAAATAGATTTGGAATAAAAACAAAAAAAAAGTAGTCTCTTATTCCCGGAACAATTTCTAGAAAATAAGTTAATTTTCTTGTTTATTTTTCTTTTGTTCCTCTCTTTTGCCACGGTCACCTTCGGCCACTCGGAGCCACTGTCGACTGCCAACTAGCGCCGTCGTCGGCGATTGCCGCTGGCCACCACCTTCCTCCGACTGCCTCCGCCACTGGCCACCCACTGCCACCCGAGAGCTGTTCGCCGTCGACTGTCGCCCGCCACCACTCGCCGCCGCCCAACCATTGCCCACAGCCCACTGACCGCAACAGGAGGCGAGTGGGCATTCGGTCGTCCATGAGCAAAAAGAAAAAGCAAAAAAATGCAAAAATTTGTAAAGATCGTACCAAACGCATTCCTATTTTTTTCTGTTCCAAGAATAGAAATGTTGTGTAGTTACCAAACGCCGTATTTTATTCAAAAATTGTTCCCGGAGAGTAGCAATAGGAAAGAACTCCCAGGAACACAAATGTTACCATGCACACCCTAAATTGTGTGCAAGACAGATCTGCGCGAAACTAGCAGAAGCAATACCAAGAACCAACATAAGGAACAAGTTCATGCAGAAACTAGGACAAAGCATTCATGAACAAGGACTATGAGAGATCTCTCAAGGAAGACCACCCACGTTCGGACCACGAAAGAAATCAGAGTATAGTCCAGAGCGACTTAGATAGAACTCTAGTTATTGACTCTATCGAAACGCGAAATGTACTTGAGCATGAACCAATAGACCTCGCACAGGGCAGTCGCCCCGGTCAGTTTGGTATCGAGGCCGGCGTTCTCTTCCTCCAGGGCCTGGCGCTTGCACTCGGACTCTTCTAGCTGCTTCCTCAGCTCCTCCGTCTCGGCCCCAAGCCGAGTGTTCTCCTCCAGGGCCTGGCACTTGCACTCGGACTCTTCTAGCCGCTTCCTCAGCTCGTCCGTCTCAGCTCCAAGCCAAGTGTTCTCTTCCAGGACCTGGTGCTTGCACTCGGACTCGCCGAGCTGCTTTCTCAACTTCTCCACCTCAACTTCGAGCCGAGCATTCTCCTCCTGGAGCAGGCCCTTGCCCTCGCTGTACTCGAGGCAGCACTCCTTGTAGTACTCGGCGCACGAGGCCTCGTGGCGTATCATCCCAGCCAGGTTGGAAGTGCGGTCGCAAAGAGCTTTAAAGCTTTCGCGAAGCAGCTCCAGTTCTTCCCGGTCATTGTCGTGGCGCAGAGTCAGGGCCTTGACCTTGGAGGCAAGTTGGAGCTTCTCCGTGGCCAGCTCCTGGTTGTCCTGGCTGCATCCAAAAGCGAGCTGTTGGTACATACTGACAGTGCCTTTGGCCTTCTCTAGCTCCTCCAGGAGATTACTCCTTTCCTGTGCCCAAGGGCTCGCGTAATATCCTCTTCCTAGGCTGAAGTAGTCTTCTTCGCCCCTAATTTGCAAGTGCTCGCCGTACATCCCAACCCTTGGTTCTGGTTCTGGCTGCACCCATACATGCCTCGGTTTCTTCGAAGGGCGTGATTTGTCTCCCGCACAGCTCTCTTGCGGCGCCGCGAGCGGTATTTCCCCACTTCTGCTCTTCACTTGTGAAGCATTCAGCATTTCCTCATCATTGGCTTCACAAGAAGCAGCTGGCTTAGCAGTCTCCTCCAACTTATCAACATGTCCCTCGGAAGTCTTCTCTTCATGGCCTGCGGCTTCCGCTGGCGAAGGATTTGGCTCGGCTTCTACGGTCTGTTTCTCGGGGCTCTCCAGTCGAGCTGCCTCTTGCTCAAGTTTGGACTCCACAGGCTTAGCGACGCTGTTTTCTTCCTCAGTCTTGTCAGTTACCTCATCAATTATTTTTGCCCAAACCTTTTTTTCCCGAACAATTAAAAACAAGGTCTAAGGAGCTAAGCCAAATCAACATAGTGGACTACGAATTTTAGACAATAAACGATTAACAATCTTAGGATTCAAAGCTTCAACAATCGAAATACGTAGTCACAAAAACCATTGGCGAAAATTGGCTATGTAGCTTTCTTTCTGAGTATGGGATCTTGAACGCTCTCTTTGGTGTTAGGTTTCCAATCTTTTCCAATATAAGACCTAGCGAGTATAACATATTAGATGTTCTAAATCACCAGCAACACACAAACACTTCTTGACTCATGATGAGTTCAAACATGTACTCCTAGTTTCATGATGAGTTCCATTCACATCGATCATTTATATTGGGGAGGGAGAGAGAGAGAGAGAGCTCACTTTAGCGACCTCTTCGGACTGCTTGGCCCACCACACCAGCAATAGGTGAATTGCGCTGGAAGCCTCGAAAAGGAGGAGGGCCTTTGTGGCGAGTGATCGCCATCCGAATGTCAAGTAGCCGTCGAGAAAGATCGCTGCGACGTGCTCCGCGATAAAGAGAATCCGCCAACCTCTCTGTGATTCCTACACCGAAGTACTCAAAACCAAGCACATGCCATGTTAGCAACGCGAACCACAGATTACACATAGCTTCGATGAAACGGATCAGGAGCCGATCAGTAACGCGTGAGAACCCTAGAACTGCACAACGTATTACGTTCGACAAAATCGTGGCACTCACTGGATTCTTCGATTGAATACTCAAGCGTAGGAAAGACATGACTTGGAAGGCGAGCAAGAGCACGATGCCCGGGCACCAAGAAGCCGGGGACACCGCCGACAACATGTAGGCACCGAAAAACGCCACCCGCTCCAACCAGAAGAGCTCTCGGCATCCTAGCTGCGGTTCTGAAGCCATGGTTGAAGCCATGGCCGATCAAGAGCACAGGAACTAGGGCTTAAGGTACGTTGAACACAAAGGCTTGTATCCGTAAGCGTGCGTGTTGAGTGTCAGCACATTATTTAAGGAATATGTTTCGTTTTATTTTGGGAAGTAGAGAGATTGCACTTGGATAACGGTGGACTCTATCGATATGTTTCCTCGAACAATATCGAATCCTGGCGGATCTCATCACTTTCAGCTGCGATTTCGGTTTCTTCAGGCCTTGAAACCACTTGAAATCAGGAGGGAGAAGTCGAGAGAGAGAGAGTTGGGGGAGGGAGGAAATAACGTTGGAGAATCCCGCATGTAAAGTTCTTAGTTGGTCCTAAACCGCACGTGCACCATTGGATGACGTGGGCCGTAAGCGAGACTTCCCGATTGTGTTAGCGTTCCTCTAAATTCTTCCATACGCCACTACGTTGATGAAGAAAAAAGTCCGTGAGTTCGAGGACCGATTTGAGTACTTGGGCCTTAATATTCTTAGGCCCGAGCTAGGCTAGGATAGGCCTTCGAGCCCATTTTTTCATACTGCAATAGGGTTGAGCATAATGGACTGCTCGATCCAAAAACCACTTAGACTGGATTGATCCGGTCCTTCAGAGTTTTGGTCCGGTCCATGATTCTTATAAATGGAATTGGTTCTCGTGTGGTCCGGTTCCCTACTCCTGGGAGGGCGGGACCGGACCGAATTACCTGCATCGAAATTAGATTTGACTCAATTTTCCTTTCTCTGAGTTCTCTCTATCTCAGTAGCTCTCATGTTTCCTCCCCCGGGCCTCACTCCTTAGTCAGTCGAGAGTTGAGATTTTACCGCTCTAAGTAAGTCTACGCCGGTACGCCTTTCGTCTCTCTCTCTCTCTCCCCGATCCCATTGGACTGCCCAAATGGTCCAGTCCTAAAAATCAAGAACCAGTCCCATCGGTTCGGTTCTTAGCTCCAGGGGAGAACCAGATCGCTTGGGAAACTAATCACTCCTAACATTTAGGACGGATTTGGCCTGCCAATTTGAGATGCGTAGGCTTGAATAAGTTCGGACCGGCCCAAAATCATTGAAAAAATAAAAGTTTATATATATATGGGAAGATAAATATTTGACAACATACCTCGTATCATTTGTGAACCCCCATAAGCCCACAAGATCTAAGAATTGATGATCAAACAACAAAGGCGACGAAAAATAAGGCTATAAAAGAAGTAGGATTTTCAGGCATAGAAGGTCCATTCCGATCGGGCCAAAAGATCTCTGCAAGT
Organism: Melaleuca alternifolia; assembly: GCA_019926035.1. NCBI lineage: Eukaryota > Viridiplantae > Streptophyta > Magnoliopsida > Myrtales > Myrtaceae > Melaleuca > Melaleuca alternifolia. The sequence goes on along the minus strand of JAGKPW010002221.1, from coordinate 67,998 downwards.
CCTGCCATGCTCGGCCTATTTGTACTCCCTCTGGTCCGGTATTCGATTCCAACTGCCGCACATTTAGGGCCGTCAAACAGGTGGGTCGGGTCGGGTTTGGGTCGGGTCAAATATGGGTCGGACCATATTTTACCCATTTAACCCGTTTTGACCCATATTCATGTAGTGTAAATATGATGACCCATACCCGACCCGCTGACCCAACCCATACCCGACCTGCCGTATTGTTAAAAAATATGAAAATAATCAAATTTTTATTTTTAAAAAATAAAATAATCAGAATATCAGAATTTTCATAGTCTAAAAATGACTTGTTAATAATATTTTAAATGATTTGTTAATAATACTTAAAATAAGTAGGTAACCCATTTAGAACCCATTTAAGACCCATAAGGTTGTTAAGTGACCCACTTTTTACCCAACTAACTTTTTAAGCTAACCCATTTATGACTCATATTATCAAATATGGGTTAAAATATGGGTCTTTGACCTATTTTGCCACCTCTACGCACATTCAAAGGTTTCACTTGAGATTCAACTAGGAAAATATCAAATCATATTCATTTGCTTCACGAGAAATCAACAACTAAAGAGAAGTTTCCTTAATTCTTCCATCTTTGGTATGCTTAGAAAGATAAGTTAACGACACAAGTAATAGAAAATTACGTGAATACATTCCAATTATTGATCTTTTGCGATGCAATGGAGGAAATTTAAAAATTCATCTCTTCCCCAGCTCTTTGTATATTGATTTAATTTAGATATGCCAAAAACTCCCCATAATTAAAATTTCGTCCTAAGATGTGAAACCAATCACACAAATTTAGTTTGAACATCAACACGGTTAGGCTTTTTAGTGTCTCTACGTACCTTTTAGAGTGCCCAGGAATTAATTGGTAACTCAACAAGATTTTTAGAATAATTAAATATTAAACTACACATTCATCTAACAACTTAAACTTTTACAACACTTGATAGCAGTCTCACATAATCTTACAAAGATAGGTCTAGCGAAAGTATAAATTGATTAGAAAGTTATGATGTCTTAATCGATGTTATCCAAAACAAGAGAGAAATCCTACATGTCGAGATTTTTAAGTTTTTAAAGGTTAATTAAATTGTAAAACGGTAAGAAAAATCACATCTGACAAATTATGGAACCTCAATCACAATTCTATTCTATTTAATGTAACCTTTTCAATGTTTGTGTAATGGTTGAATTGGGTTGTCACTCAGATACCAACCGAACCGAATTGTCTTTAAGGACTAGATTAGTCCCATTCAAAGAGCATGACCAATTGGCCCTAAGAATAACATATTATTTAAGAAGAAGAGTACAGAGGACAAGTTTTGAACTTTTTTTTTTTCAAACAATAGAGAAAATAAGATGGGAATAACTATCAGACTAGTCATAAACATGCTATATGGAGGCCAATTCAATCTTTTTTTTTTTTTTCAGTTTGATCAATTTAGTTATAAATCTTTTAACAATTGCCATTATAGTCATTTCAAGCATTTTTTGGCAGAAAATCGTTAATGTTGATGCTGACTATTTTTATAAGAGACAGTTGGCACTAAAGTAAACAACATTCACAAGTTTTTAAGAAATTTTTTTCCTTATTTCCTTCTGCCAACCATGGCCTAGGTGAAGGGACTGCATCTCTCCACTGTTTATAGTCAAAAGAAGAGTCACAAGAAATTTTTCTAACCACAATGAAAATGAATTTCTTCAAATATTTAAAACTTCAAAGTCTCTTTGAAAGCTGAATTCATCCCTCATTTTCTTCTTTCCTTTCGTCACTTTTCTTTAGATCATCTTTTGTTTATTGAAAAAATGAAGTAGAAGGATCTTCTTTTGATGGATCCCTCTCGTACATGTTGCTAAGGAAAAAATATGAGAACAATTTTAAAAGATTGTAATAGTTGTCCACGTAAGTGCTAGTCGTGTAGCTATGCTCCGTAGGATGTCCAATATTTACATCAGCCATTGTCAACCAAATTGGCCAAAAGGACTACATAGGCATATTGTCAAAAAATTTAGAACTAAATTGATCAAATTAAAAAATTTAGTGCCGAATCGACATTCATATAATAGGTATATTATACTTTTAATAATCTTTCCAACGAAAGGCAGTGCCATATGCGTGAGTTAAATCACAATCCATCGATGACAGGCGTATTTCATAAAATCCTTCATGCCAGCGATTCATCAAAAAAGTTTATAATTAAATTGATCAAATTAAAAAAAAATTAGAACTGAATTGACATTCTTATAATAAGTTTATGATATTTTTGATAAATTTTTTCACTGAAAGGCAATACCATATGGATGAATGAAAACACATTCCATCACAAGAATCTAAATTCCAACTATCCTAAATTATGAAGCCAAGTTTGAAACGATGATCGTTGCCAAAGACGGTAAGATCACGAGTAATTTAAGTTTAATCAGCTGTTGACACCTAAATTTTACCGGTCTAATAAATCATATTCTAGTATTTTTAGTTTATAAAATAAATGATGAATAAATTTTACCCCTCGCCTTATTCTAGTCATTTTTCCTTGATTCTTCGCGAGCCCAAGAGGCCAAGGGCCCATTTCAGTTGCTTCCTCTCACGTGGCTTCAGCTCACGCAAGAAAGAAGCTTGAATCATCTTTTCTATCAGCGGCAAAAAGAAGGTGGCGGGGAATAAAACAAAAAGAGGGAAATACGGTTAGAGAGAGGAGATTTTTTAGAAGGGGTGGTCCTTTCCTCTCTCTCGGAGACACACGCCTCTCCCCTCTCTGCACGACGCCTCTCTGTCTCTCTCTCCTCTCGGAGGCTGGCCATCTCTCTTTCCTCGGAGGCTCCCTCTCTCTCTCTCTCTGGGGGGACGCTTTTTCTCTCTGGGGACCATCCTGATTTAACTCTCACGAAAATTTAACTCTCTCGCTCTATCCATCCTACTTTTGGCCAGTGACCTTGTTGGCGTCTGAGTTTTTCTCCTCCGAGCTGACACAGACGCGTCCCCCTTTTTGGGTCCTCCCGGCGATTTGCATTGCTGTCTTCTTGGTCTTCTTGATATATATCATCCACTCGGGTTCGACCATTTTCTTGTCTTTTTGGTTCAAAGGAGTTCATGTCACTGTCCTCACTGCAGCCCGACCGTTTGAAATCATTTTCGTGTTGTGGGTGTGGGAGATCTTGATCTTGCCGAATGACAACCGGGTCGGTGGAAGATGTCCTCTGAGACTGAGACCAGGGAGGAGAAGCACAGTCCCTCGTCGTAGCTGCGGCGTCTGAAAGGAGGCAGCACCCCCTGTGAAAGTATTTAAATATAAACCACGTTTTTACCTAACGGCTTAAGCTTTTAGGATATTTGGCTGTAGTCCTACAAAAACTTCACATGATATCAGAGTAGGAGGTCATGTGTTCAAATCTTGCTAGGTCCCTATTCTGCCTAAAAAAAAAAAATATTTCCACACTTAGTACTGGCAAAAAGACCAGATTAAGCGTGAGGGGAGTGTGAAAGTACTTAAATATAAATCACGTCTTCACCTAACGGCTTAAACTTTTAGGACAGTTGGCTGTGGTCCTATAAAAACGTCACACCCCCCAGGATGGCGGCTCCCAAAGCCGACGAGCTTCAGCCTCACCCCGTGAAAATTCAGCTTCCGGGCGTCGACTTTTTGCCTCAATAGCGCTCCTCGGTGGCCTGAAGCTGTAATGCTGGGATTTCAACATTATGTGAAACTTATATTAAAATAACCCACATGAGAGGTTCAAAGAGTCAATGCAGCGTATGCAAGGAGCACTTCTTCTTGCGTTGTTATTCCAGATGGTGATTCGTTTTCTTGGTCTCTGGAGAATTTTCAGACGGTTTCTATCCCCTCTTTCAACGGTTCCTCTTGTAACTCTCACTGGTCTAGACTTTTTGCTCGTAGCTTCCCAGAGATGACTTGTTGCAAATGACTATGCCTGCAAATTAAATGCACATACTAATAATGGCAGTATGTGGTGGGGCAGAGCTGGCAATATGTGTTGAAATTGGACCATTGTGATGAATGCGGTATCTGCAGAACTGGAGGCAAGGAGAATTACTTCCATTGTAAGAAATGTGGATGTTGCTATTCCAAGTTCATGAGGGATGCCCATCGCTGTGTCGAAAGGGCAATGCACCACAATTGCCCTGTATGCTTTGAGTACCTGTTTGACACAATGAAAGATATAACTGTACTACCTTGTGGACACACTATACGTTTGGAATGCGTCAAAGAAATGGAGCATCACTTCAGGTACTCATGCCCTGTTTGCTCAAAATCAATCTGCGATATGTCCAGTTTGTGGAGAAGACTTGATCAAGAGATTGCAAAAACTCCAATGCCTGAAGTGTACCAAAATAAGATGGTTTGGATACTCTGCAACGATTGCGGAGCACAATGCCAAGTCCAGTTTCATATTGTGGCACACAAATGCACGAGTTGCAAGTCCTATAATACGTGAAGGATGCAAGGACTGGTACCATCCAGCATGTGTGGAAAATGGATTTTCTTCGCTACCAGTAGCTGAAGTAAAGCGCCTCCAGCTCGCCTCCGCTGGGTTGAAGATTGAGGAATTTCCTGACCGTCGCAAGGAGTTTATTTCTTGGAAGCTTGAAGAAGCCGATCCACCGTTTGATTCCATCGCCGATTTCAGTCAGCTGCATTTCACACACAGGTAAGCCTATTCCATTCAAGCACCACGTCTATGAGTTTATTAGATTTTCCTGTCTACCTCTCGGCTTGTTTATTGGTGTGATTTTTGTTAGTTTTGCTGGATGTTGCTTGGTTTGATTGCTGAGCTCTCATGATGTTTACTTTAGATGATATATTCCTTGTTCATTCATTGATGATTCGTAGGTTAAATCAAAGTCAGTTTTGTATTGAAAGTTTGATAATCATTGTTGCACTTAATATGTTTGACGAAATGCTTATTCAAAATTTAAATGTTTTTCTCTTTGATTTTTAGTTTAGTCGTTTAGTTTCAATCGACTACATAAGTCCTTAGTTATGCCATGATGAATAAAAAAAAGAATAGAAAATAAATAAATTCGAAAATAAATAAATATATAATAGAAAATTAGAAAATATAAAAAAGAAGAAGAAATCAAAACTTAGAAAATTCATAAATAATAAACAATTAATTAGAAAAATGATAAAAATCAGAAAATCATTAGAAAATCATAGAAGATTGGAAAATTGCTAGAAAATCATAGAAAATTAGAAAATCATTAGAAAATAATAAAAAATTAGAAAGTCATTAGAAAATCAATTAAAAATCAGAAAATAAATAAGGGCAAATAAGAAATAAAAAATATAATAAAAATAAAAAAATAGAAAATTTCTAAAATGAATCTAATTGAATAAGCTCTTAGAGCTTGGCATCAAAGCACTAGTGGACTAGCCTTTTAGGTGATGTAAGCTTGCATGCAAACATCTAGTTTAACCAACCAATCAATCAATTTTGGGTACCGAAAGAGCGTTACGTAATCAAGTTCCCGTACCCTAGAAATCTCTGGTTGAGTAGAACGTGAAGCATTTCTCCCAATGCTTTCACTTGGTTTCTAGCCAACCTTAATAAGCTAGTGGCGGCTCCTTTTAAATAAAAAATATTTGGACTATTAAAGAACTTTTAAAATGAAAATGCCAAATGTCACACGAGATATGAATTTGGGAGAATCCGAGCTCGAGATCATAGAATCAAGAGTAAGTAACTCTAAACCTAGGTCGCGACATCAATTAATTTAAACAAAAAATGTTGGGGGTGGCTGAGAGGCGAGGACAACAGATGCCGCAAGCGCCGGCCAAGGCTATCGGTACCTAATGTGAATGAAAACACAATCATTCACAAGAATCTAAATTTACACAAGAATCTAAATTTTAACAATCCTAAATTGCGAAGCCAAGTTTGAAAGGATGATCGTTGCTAAAGATGGTAAGATCACGAGTAATTTAAGTTTAATCAATTAATTTAAACTGAGAGGCGAGGACAACAGATGCCGCAAGCGCCGGCCGGGGCTGCCGGCGACACCACCTGCAAACCTCCCGAGGGGCAAGCCGCACGTGCGAGGGCATCGGTCGTTTCTTTTATTTGTAAGATCCACAAGGGGGAAACACCGGACAAAGACCCCTCTCACTATATGACCCATGAATGAGGGTGGTTTAGGGTTTAATACGAGCACGTGCGACATCACTTCCCCACACCCCCCTGCCGTCAGCCTCCGCTGACCTCCCTTTAAGAAAAGCGAAGGGAGCTCGTCTTTCTTCCGTGTGGGATGCAGGGAGATCTCTCTCTCTCTCAGCTTCTAGCGAGTTTGCTTCTTTTGCAGAGCCTGCTTTGCTTTCTGGGTCATGGCGTTTCTACTTTGGATCGCTATAAATGCAAGTGCACAACACGTTTAGTCTCGATTTCGGTGCGCAAACTTGATTTATTGTGTCCGCATGAGTTCTCAGAGAGCTGCGCATAGTGGGTTCATCTGGTTTAACTCGATCTCTGTTGCTACAATGACATATACATATCTCACCCATGTCCCTACTGCCCTTGTGGGCATCGTTTGTGGCTTCAGAATCGCAACATCTTGTCTTACTTGTCACTACGGTCTCTGTTTCGGGAACACCAGTTCATCTAACAAGCTGCTGAAGCGGTGACTTTCGATCTGGGACGGCAGAGACGCGATGGACTCCTCCAATTTGGAAGATTCCAGCTTGATTTGATGTAGCCGATCTTCGGTTTCCGCCACTCGCGCCTTCGCATCCGTGACCGCCCGTTCTTTCTCTGCCAAATCTTCCAACTGACGTTCCAGCTTCTTCTTTGTAGTCTCGAGGACTCGATCGCATTTGGCCTTCTCCACCTTGATGGCATCGCGCTGAGTGATAAGCTCCCCAGATTTCGACAGCCTTTCGAGCGCTTGGCCCAACCAGTCGACCTTGATTTGCGAGGATTCCAAGTCCTTAAGAATCGCTGACATTTCTCGCAGTTTAGACTCCGTTAGGTGAGTGGCTGAGGAGGACCGGAGATCCTGAACCATGAGGCAGACGCACTCGAGGCAATAAGAACGCATGGCGATCGATTCCATGCGACAACTCTCAGCTATATCCCCAAAGTTGTCAAAAATGGCCCGTAAGGTAGAGGAGACACTTCTTTTGACACGGTACTTCCCGACGGAAACTCTGGAATCCAATGCAGCTGAGTGGACCTCCTCCTCGTAGCCGTCTTCAGACCAACGTTCCGGATCAGAAATGCGGGAGCTGAGAGAATGGTCATGCAATCCTCTATGCTGAGTGCCTTTCTCCGCACCATTGACAGGAATGGAAGAGACCACCTCAGGGGGTGTGTGACGCTGATTGTTGCTTTCCGTCTCTTTTGGCGGTTTCGACAATGTGATTTCAGTGACACTTGAACTCAAAGCTTTAACGGGACGACCCGGCTGTTGATAGAGAAATCAGGGTTTGTAGAGTGAGAAAACATAAGAGCTGACAACACAGCATGTACATGACAAAAGAAAGGGGGCAACAGAATGGAAAGAGAAGTCCCCACGAATTCAATTACACAGGAGTGAATTTAAGTTCATAAAGAAGTGGGGCCTCTCATTAAAGAAGAAGTGGCTGTATGTTCCGTATTGCATACGTTATTCCATGTGCAATCAACGTCTACACGACACATATACCCTATAATCCTTCAGAGAGAGAGAGAGAGACAGAGGTAGACGGAGACAGACTACTCACAGAGAGAACAAGAGCTGGTGTGGCATCTCCTGAAGTTATAGTGAAACGAGAGGTCCCGAGTAGCCCCTTGTTGAAAGAGAAGTCCTCGTCACGAATTTCTCCAGAGAAAGCCACAGACGACGACACAGGGTTTGTGCTTTCCATTTCACTTTTTGGAGAAGTTGATTTTGAAGGAGATGACCGAGCACTGGCTTTGGGGACGGTATGGACAGTAGCTTTCTCAAGCGCAACCACTGGCTTGTTGTTAAAACTCGACCCCCTGTTCGTTTTCCTTCTTGGACTCTGGTAACCAGCAGTTCCTACATTGTGTCCTGCAACGGAAAAAGGATAAAACCTTTCGGTGAATCGACCACGTAGTTGCAGCAGTTCCTAGACCAGCCAACGCAGTGGAACTGATTCTGCGAGTTTATTGAGAATGAAGGCTGTTTCACTCTCCTTTGACACCGGAGTGATCCAACGAGTTTATTAATATGCAATGCACTTTCTAGCTATCCATTGAGAGCATCAAATGCAATACAGAAGATATAGTGAGTTCAACATGGTCAATAGATGGCGACTTCCAATTCCCATAATCCATTTCCTTTACAAAAGATAAAACCTTAGTAACTAACCAGCAGCCGATCAACATTGTAAAGCAACTTACAGAATTTCGAATATAAGGTATGTACATGGATAATCACTGAACTTCAGAAAAATTAAGCATGACTGCAGTCTGAAATTCTGTTAATGAAGAAGCTTAGACAACAAAACCAAGTTTCATAACTCGTGAACTAATTAATGAAGAAGCTTCGATGACATGTTACAGGACTTCTCTTTTATCATTTGATTAGGAATACCTGAACATTCAGACCTGAATGTCAGGTAAGAAGTCCGACAAATCTACTTTTTTTCACCACTTGAAACAGAGGGAAAATTTTGATTCTCGAGATATCCTAGCTAAAATCACTCACGAGTCACGACATCTTTCAGCAGAAATTACACTCATGAAAGCCTTCACTAGTGCAATCGTTGGCCTGAAAGGTCATGGGGCTCTGACCAAAGAAAAGATCTGCCTGCCTCCCCTTCTTCTATCTGTTTTGGGGCAGGAGGGCAATGAAACAAGCATGTCTTTGCATCTCGAGTCTTGAGAGTACAAGACACTACTAAAGAGAACAAAACTGCAACGTCAATTGAGAATCAAAAGAGGACCTATGGTTTGAGAAAGCACCTGAAAAGCTTTTGCTCTTGCGGGCCTTCGATGTTGCAATTTTTATGTAGCACTCTTCCACACATCTATGGAAAGGATTTGACGCGTTTACGCAATCTGGGTGAACTCTTTCCCTCTCTGCCATCTATTCTCAGATGGCACTTTGTTGCTGGACATACACAAACGCTCAATCAACAGATGCACCGTAAGCACTGCAATGAAAAGAAACAGATATGCCTTCAATCGCAGCATATCTCGGAATTCACAGTTCACACAACAAGTCCTGAAAGCAAACCGATGAAAAATGAGAAGACAAGGAAGGACTTGAAGGACATGCAGGGCCTGGGTTTTAGTATCACCTTAAAATGCTTCCAAAATCAACGAATAAGAAAAAAAGGCATCACTAGCTATGTGAATCATTAAATTTTCCAGATGCCCCGCAATAATTTTTGCGGAATTGGCCCGTTTGAAAAGTTCAACATTTAATTTTAAAAACTGCAAGAATTGAACTTCATACCCATCTCTGTTGGAAAGCTTTGTATCAACTATCAAGATCTCTCTCTCTCTCTCTCTCTCTCTCTCTCTCTCTCTCTCGTGAACAACTTTTCCAGAAGTTGAGGGAAAAACCGTTCCTTCGGGGCACAAAAATACAAAACAGTCCTTTCGATGCTACTGTCATGAGACGGGAACAAAAACTTACAGTCCTTTGAAAAGGCTTTCGATGCTACTGTCATGAGACGGGAACAAAAAACTTGTTTCCCAATAAAACGTAAAGCAACCGGAGAAAAGATCCAGTGTGTGGATAATGATGGTACGAACCAAATTTCCAATAAAACCGACACAATTCACTCCCTCCGGAACGCTGACCCCCACTGTTCTGTTCATGAACTTCATGAACAACGGCAAAGAGCCCAGAACAAGATCACCAGACAACACAGCACAAAACAACGAAACAACCAAAAGAAAGAAAAAAAACACTTATTGAAGACAACCATCGAAGTAACCAAAGAAGGAGCAGATATGGCGTCTGGAGAACGAGAAGCTTACCGAGAAGAGAAGAGAGAAAGCACAAGAACGAGAAGAGCTCCGAGTCCAGCTCTCTGTTCTTACGGGTTCATAAACAAGCTCTCGTTTTTTTTTCTTTTTACTTCTTTTATATCTGGTTGCCTAGATTCCACCCGTCGCTGTCGTGAGTTTCACGATTTGACCGACGCCAGACGACGGATCAAAAAGACGCCCGCATCGTCAAACCCCCCATCACCTAAACGCAACGCGCGAGAAGTGGCGCAAGAATTCCTCCGACCGCGACGAAAAATTTGAAAGCCACATATCCTGCTTATCTCACGACAACAGGAAGAAGACCCTTCCCTCTCTCTCTCTCTCTCTCTCTCTCTTCGGAAGGACGTTGGCCTCTGCCGGCTCGGAAGCGGGGACCGTCAGCCCATACGGACCCCGGGAGGACGATGGGGTAGCGAGCTCGCCAATGGACACACGCGGAGTACTGCGGGACTGCCACGGACGTATAGTGGCTTGTGGGGGCTGTTTCCTTCATAAACACGAAAATTGGGGTGGGGAGGGGGGGAGAAAACGTTAATACCACAAAAAATAAAAAATCATAAAGCACGTCCATCGAGACATTAATGCCTCAAATTATTTACCGCCTTGACAGATATCATAAATTATGCACATATTTTTTTTCTCTCCCGTTACAATTTATAATTTCTGCTACACCAGTAAGGACAACCGGTTCGACTTGAAACTTAGGATCTAGCTTGTTATAACCGATTATCGATTTTTAAATCTTGAATCCTATCTTATTTGTCTGGAACCGATGCTGAAACCTACTATATTTCGGAGTTTACATGTGAGCTTAATAGGATGGTATGAGCAACAAAATGATTTAAAGTAAAAGATTAACCATATAAATCCCCTTATAATTCATCGTACTCCATTGGTAAAAAATTTTAGTTCATCGAATCTAAAATCAAATTAGTGAAACACAATGGCAATTTAACCAGATTCGTACCATCTTTGTGCTCATTATGACATGTACAAAATGTAGTAATATCAAAATGAGGTGAGAGAGATATAGAGAGGGGTCTTGTCATTGTGTTAAGGTCCATTGTAGACTTTCCAACAAGATTAGGTTTTTCTTTGTTGGCTTATCAAACCGGTTCTAAAATTAGTTTAAAAATTGGGCAGTCTGGTCCAATTTTTGATGGGTATTTACTTGGGATCTATTCTCGGATCGATTTTTAAATCGATTCCTAAAACTTTGAAACCTGTTGTTCGATTGGTTCCCCAACCCTTTTTTTAAGGGTCTGGATCTGGTTCTTGGGTAGAAGTGGACCTGTTGCACACCCCAAAGTCATATTTGGGAATTTTGAGGGCTGAATTTAGGATTTTTTGGGTGATAGATATACAGTATGTTTGTTACACTAGTATAAAGTTGAGTGTTCTGGTGATATGAAAAAAATAAAGGGTGCAATTTAGAGTATTTTATGGTATTTTTTTTCCTTGCAAAATAATTTATTTAAGGGGTAGGAGGTGAGGCAGAGTTGGTGGAATATAATGGTTACCAACCGGAAAAACTTTCAAGTATGCACTCCTTATATAAGTACTTTGAAACAACATCAGCGGCGGGAAACAAACGGTACGAGACTGAAGGGTATTGGGATAATGTCATCTATCATATAGTTTTGGGTTTTGTCAAATTCTAAGTTGGCCAAAATTTTAGGTGGTCTAAAATTTAGTGGGGGTAATAAGTGATAACCAGAAAATACTGGGGCCAAAGAAATATTTATAGAAACATAGAGGGAGTTCTCTATATATTTGGTTGAGTAGATTGCCCCCTTCCGTCCCTCCATAGAAGAATTCAGCATAACGCAAATATTTCGGGGAAAAACTATTCAATTGATTTGAAATTTATTGTATAGAAACCAATTTAGTTCTAAATTATTCAATTTGATCAACTTAGTGTCATAAACCTTAATGCAAAATTTTAATATTCTCATTCTGAAAAACTTTCGTTGTAAATCGCTAACATAGCAGTTCAGTCATTACCGACCATCTCACATGGCAAACTACTAATTAGAGATTTCCTGTGAAAAATTAATTAGAAGTACTATATTGGAATTTGGAACAAATATCCAGAATCAAACTAACAAAATTGAAAATTTTGAGACTGAATTAACACCCCTATAATTGATTTAGGACACATTGTACAATTTTCCCAATATTTCGTGTAAGACTATTAAATTCATACTTTTGGACTCTCCTTATTATTGCACCACGTGAAGAATGTTGTTCACTTTAATGTATCGATTTGGAATATTAGGCAAGTAATGCACCTTGTGGCGATTAATATAGATGCTACTGAATTTAGGTAAATTGGTCCCCATAAGCCATAAATTGAGAAAGAGTGGAAGCAATATCTCTCATCTTACTTAAGGGCTTTAAATTCAATTAGGGTGGTAGATGGTCTTAATTTTAGTTAAATATGCTTTAAAAGCATTTGGAAGCTAGTCGATTTTGCACATTAAACAGTTTGTCATCCAAAAGTTCTATATTTGAGAAATTATCGATATTTATAGAAATTAGTTTATAAAAAGCTTTGGTTTTATTGGCAATCGACGAGGGCCCTCAATAGGGTGGAGACCTACCTCACTGTTATTGGAATGTTCGTTTTACAATACTAGCTATTTACTAAGTGAGTCCGCCATCACGCCCCACTACATTGGATTGGAGAAGTTCAAGACCGATGATATACCTAACTTCCATCATTGAATCAGCTTCAAATTAAGTATGATTAATGTATTGTACTGCAAATTAGAGTAATAAGATTCCAGTTTCAATGTATTGAAACGTTTTGTGATGTTCATAGGTCCCATAATGTAAGTTTAAATTTTTCCGTCTCAATTAGTGCTTCTTTTTAGGGAAACAACACTAATTTTCTCTAAAACTTTAGCCCAATATATAATATCATCATTGAACTTTTAATTCGTTCATTGTTGTCTTTAAACTAGTCTTAAATGTTTAATGAAGCCATATGCTTTCAATTTATCTAATATAACCCGTCATTTGTCTAACAAATTTAAGCGGGTCATTCAACTTTATTCACAAGTTGTCATAATTGATTACACTACTACCCATATTTTACAATATCTTTTCATTTTAGACATTTTCCTAAATCAATAACAAAAGATATGCTATCTTTTTATTACCTTTAGCTCTTTACTAATATTGTGATTGTTTCACTTAAATCAGTTTTAGCTTATGGTATCTATAATAGTAAAAGAGAACCTCATTAAGAGTGGTATCGGGTTGATATACCTGCCATTTTATATGTAAGTGTTTAGATAAGGAAATCTAGAAATTATGATAATTTATAGATGGATATCATACTCATGTTAATCTAAATCTCATTTATGTTATTTTTTAGAAGACACGAAACGCACAAGATTGAGAGCAATCTAAAAATTAGATACAAGATTGTGATCATTACAAATTTTGTCAATCTAAAAAAATGCGGAAAATGTTATTTATGTATATGCTTATGCAAACACTAAATATGACAAGAATATCAACTCAAGATAATAAGTCATAATTTACTTCAATGAAATTATTGTAATAATTAAAACCAAAATGGTTCATAGGCATTTAAAAAGAACAATATTTTTTTCATTAGTTCAAGATAATGATTAAAATGAAAAAAAAAAACTATGATAAAATCTAGATAATAACGCAATTGTGAAAATTTGTGAATGATATTGAATCGCTCTTTTTTTATTGGTAAGAAAAGGGACATATCTGAAAATTACATTGTTACTATCGTAATAAATCGTGATTTAATCTGATCCTCCAAACCTAATGATGACATGCCTAATACAAAATTATCACCAGCATTGTTAGGGTAGATAACCTAATTTATTTTCCTTCTCTAAAATTTTGGAGAATCTCCACTTGTTATAAATACTTGCGCATACTTCCAATTGGAGAAATGAGTGTGTCACTAGAGTGAACAATATATTAATTTCCAAAGTAGAGAAATAGTTACTTGCGAGTCCACCTCCACAATAAGTTGGTAATGCTTAAAGGGATTGGCATTGCCAATTTGAGACCCAAAAGAATGCCCCACATTTTTGCTTTCAATGAAGAATATACTCCTACTATTTGCGCAAATCCAACAAACCAATTGCCTGAGTCATCATGAATAAGTTTACCTATTGAAGCTAGACTCCGGTTGCTATGAACGATCCCATTGGAATTGAGTTTGACCCACCCAGAAGGAGACAAGTCTAACCCACAAACTTTTTTTTTCTCCCTTGTGGTCTTATCTACCATCTGAGCTGAAAGAATATCGTCGGCATATCCTAAGATCATATTCATAGGTGCACCTGGAAAAGAAGTCTTCTTGGAATAATATTTGATTTCTCGAATAACACAAATGTCAACCAGTTACACCAAACAGTGTCAACCAGTTACACCAAACAGTAGGGGCCAATCATCTTCTTTTACGAGGACTATTGTAGCAAACAGGTTTGCTGACGACAACTTATGCAAATAGAGAGTAAAGAAATGACTCTTTAAACTTGTAGGCAAAATCTTCTACAAGTAGCCTTTGCATACTTAAAATCTCAAAGTGCGTGTAAGGTGGTCTTACAGTATTGCGGACAAGGTCACCAGTGATCCACTATGATTTTTATTTATTTATTATCAAACCTGTTTGTGATTAGTACGTTGACACTGGTATGAAACCAATCGAAAGAAACTTTTGACCCTTTACGGTCCATCCCCCATTTCAATCCATACTAAGTTCCAAAGTTTATGCACAGGCAATTGTTGTCATGGTGAAATTGATTATAAGCTTCCTTAAAGAGAGAAATTCCCACTTCTATATCTATCCCAAAGTAGCAAACAATTATCATCACAACTTGTGGTTGAAAGCCTGGACCGAGGTCTCGGTAAAATTGACTGAGGCAAGATCCCACTAGACCGGTGAGGTTCCATTAATTGATGTTTGTCACGAACAATGCAGTAAAGATCCTAGACAGGAGCAGATGGCAAAATACTACTCATCTCGTACCCTTCGTCACATCACCCCATACTTCCTGAAAAATATTCCAAGAATGGGTGGGATTAGTTGGAATAGAATCAAACAGCAGTGCAAAGGAGTGACATTTGTCTTTGATAAAAGTTACCCACAGAGACCCTAGTTTCGAAGCTAAGGACCAAACAAGTTTTATAAGAAATACTTTGTTGGTCCTGCATAACTTGCAAAGCCCTAAGCCTCCATAATTCTTCGGTTGGCAAGGATTTTTTCATCCTAGTGGGTGAATATTCTTTTTGTCATGAACATTGCCGCAAATCATGTCCAACTACTTCAAAATTATAGCAAGAAACTTCGCTGGTTGCATCACATGCAAAGGCGTAGTCATAGCAACAGATTGAGCCGAAGTTATTCTCCCTGAGAAATTCTGTGCCTTCCATTCACATGATGTACTATGCACTTTATCAACAATAGGTTGGTAAGTTCTATGAGTAACTCAATCATGGACCAAAGGCACTCCTTATACTTGCCAATTTTACTTGTAAGAGGAAAGCAGCCAACGGAACTAATATGGAGTATTTTGTGTATAGGAATTTCTTAGAAGAAAAAAATTATTTAAGGACACTTACCTTTAGACCAAAAGCTTCAGAGAATTCTTCCAGGCAATTTGTAATGACTTGCATTTGCTAACAGAAGCTTTAGCAAACAAAAAGGAAATCATCTGCGAATATCAAATGAGATATGATAAGACTATCTCAATGAACTTGAAACGATTTCCACTCATTACTAACCAACTGAATGATTAGATGAGAATCTCATCCCATACAACGGACAAATGTACGAGGCGAAAGAGGATCGGCTTGTCTTACACCTCGTGAAGGTTGGAAATTTTTTGTAAGTTCCCAATTCCAAAGAAGTTGCATACTGTTAGTCATAACAAATTGCATCATGAGATCCACTAGAAGTTCAGACATTTCGAGTTATTTGGGAAAATATTGGGTGCAGGCCATGTGCCAAGTAGATCATGCAGGCCACCATTCAAATCGCGACATGTGGCGCCACGTCACCCGGTCAAGCCACGTGAGCGGAGCTCTGCTGGACGACTTCTCTCTTCTGCATTCACGTCTCCCTCATGTCAGAGATGCGCCAGACCTTTCTCCCTCTCACTTCTTCTCCTCCATTCTCTGAAGCTCCATTTGCTCGACGATCTCCCTCCGACGAACGGCGCATCTCCCCCGTTCTTTAAAGCTCGCTGCTCCGCCGCCGCCGGCTCGTCCCCAAACCGTCGCGAAGTCGTCGGTGATACTACAACGGACAAAGTTCATAACTTTTTCTTTTACTGGGTAGACAAGAGAGCAGCTTTGTCATGCTTATACAAGTTTGGTGTTTACGGATTGATGTTTCAAATGAATGTCATCTACATAGTCGAGGATATTAACTGGTATTTATAAAATCTATTAAATGTTATAAAGAAGCTTGTCTTGAAGCACACTGAGCAGCAAAAGCACTTTCATAGATGCAATCCGACCTGAGAATCATAGGAGTCGAGACTAACAATGTTTTAACAATAAAAGCACTTTGTCTCCCTTACAAAGCCGAACTATATATATAAAGGGTGTGTATCCACAGATGAACCAGAAGCAAGCAAAGGAGTCTCTACTATACAGAGAAAAGATGGGGAAGGACAAAAAAAAACAGTAACAACCGCCACGCTCAAGTGTTCGAGACTGTCGCGACGTTTTGTTTGCCTCTTTGCTTCTGCTGATTCTGTTCTCCGGTTGTCCATACAAAAGCTCTTCTCCTCTTTTGTTCCCCACCTCTTCTGTGCTTTGTGGGGAAGGGGATGAACCGGAGCACTTCCTGCTACTTTCAATGGCGACTTGCCAGCTCTTTCGAGCTCCGTTGGACTCGTGAGGGGGCCAAAGTTCCCGGGTCGGTATTCAACCAAATGATCCGTGGCCGATTCATGAAACCGGAGTATGCTTTTTTATCTTGGAGACGAGGACGCGGCGGCGGCTGCGCAGTTCGAGCTTCAGAGAACGGGGGAGATGCGCCATTCGTCGGAACGGTCCAAGCGGAGGCAAAAATTGAACCAGCGGACCAAGCGACGGTTTGGGGACGAGCCGGCGGCGACGGCGCAGCGCAGCGAGCTTCGGAGAACGGGGGAGATGCGCCGTTCGTCGGAGGGTGATTGTCGAGCGAATGGAGCTTCAGAGAATGGAGGAGAAGAAGTGAAGGGGAAGAAAGGTCTGGGGCAATAAATACGTCTCTGACATGAGGGAGACGTGAATGCAAGAAAATATTAGGTGGTCCCGGTCCACCAGACAGCGTGGTCCCGAACCAATCAAGAGCGAACAAGTGGAGATTACGTGGAGCCACGTGTGACGGGTGGAGCCGATTCTCTCTCATCTGCAAGCGGCTGCATTTAATGCGGAGCAGGGACTTCTCTCGGAAAAAACTCCACCCGCGCGCCAGAATGTGTTTTTTAAAAAGAAAAACTCTCTCTCCCTCTCCCTCTCCCTCTCGTGTCTTCTTTCCTTCCTCTTCTCCTCCTCCCTTCTCTGAGGCTCAAAACCATCGCAACCTCCGCCTGCGACACCATGGAAACGCCCTGAAGAAGTCGTCGTCCCGAAACTCCAAGTCCTCCACCGTCTTCGGCTCCCCTACGTACCACTTCCCCCATTGATACGAGCCCGGCGAGCCTCCCCGGCCGCGACCTTCGACAAGTCCCCTACTAACAACACCATGGCCATCGTAGCCGTCGATAAGCATGCCGAGCACTCTCCGCTCCCGTCGCGCCTCCGTGAGGCCCAGAAACCACCCAAGAGCGCGAACCACATGTTGTCGCCGCCGTGGGCTGTGAACAGGGTGGTGAAGGAGGAAGATTTGCCTCCCGCGGCGGCGGCGGCGAAGGCTGGCGGGAGAGGAGGGAGGGAGGAGGGGCGGTCGAAGACGTTGTCGACCATACTGAGGAGGTCGAGGTGCAGAGAGATGGTGAAGAGAGCGGGATCGTGGCAGAGCATTGCTTTGCACAGATCTCGATCACCAAAGTCTACAAGTTCGGTGCTTAATCATCTTCTCAAGAGCACACAAGTCTTCAGGTTGGAGTTCAGTTTTGGTACCAGATATTAAGTAGGTCTTTCCAAACTCAAGAAAAACTAAGCTCAGGGGTTATCTTTTTGTTCGTCCCATCATTATTAACCGGCATTTTCTCTTTACCGATTGTCGATGTTCGAGTGGTATTTGCATTCGTTCCTTGTACAAAGGTATGAGCATCAATAAAACAACCTTCTCGACAAACAAGTTCATAGCACGGCGTTCATCTCGGTTTGAAATCTTTAATGACTGCCGCAAAAATTAACACGGTGGAATGAAATGCAAAAGTAACTTGATCATTTCCTCTATTCTGAACCGACATGAAAGAGCAAGTAAAAAAGGCTATTCAATGCCACTCCAGGGGTTGATCAGAATCCCTCTCTGCCCATCCGCCACTCAACTTCTCCTCCGACGTGAGTCTTTCTTGTGAAAAAAGTTCGCTCTCTTCTCTGGAAGAGCTTCTCCTCTGCCGAAATGGAGAGCCCCCTCTATCAAACGTGATAGAATGATCCCATCCCTCCCTCTTCCAAAGGAAGCTCTACACAGAACTACTTCCCTCTCTTCCTCCGAGGCAATGGCGGAAAACTCCACCCCATATGGAAACAATATATGCCCAAACCAAAAACCCTAATACAAAAAACCAATCTCCCAAAAACCCTATAAACCATACACTACCCCAAACCAAATCCATACCACAAACAATAAAATAGCCGGTCAATCACTCCTCCCACAGTCCAGTAAAACCTAACCCTACTCAGGTTACAGCCCCTCGCCTAATACCCCTTCAGCGAAATACAAAGCAAGATCCCCTCATCAAGACAGTGCTCCTTCCAAAAATGGCGCGTCATCTCCATGATTGCAACCCCCAGTAGCTCAGCCTCAACACCTCCTTTATTGGAAATGGAGGGGAGGGAGAGCCCACCTTCCAATCGAGGTACTGTAACCCTTCGAAAATCTGTTGCTGGAAGCCATTCCCCTGCGCAGTATGCAGATTCATCACATGATAAGGATAGTAAGATTGCAGCACTGTGCAAAAGAATGGGCAACATGTCGTCCAAAAATAGTGTAGTCAAGGTGTTTGAGGAAATTCCAGAGGAAAAATGGCAGAAATGCAATTTAGTGCTGCTCGGACAAATCTTCCTAAAACACAATGTCAACACGCCTGCTCTATTCTCTACAATGAAAAAAGCCTGGAAAACGGAGAATGTTCTCTGCGATGCACCTATGTCGGGCTTGTTTTCTTTCACATTCAAAGAAGAGACAGATATGAGTCGTGTACTGCGAGGAAGCCCCTGGTCTTTCTCAGGGCACCTACTAATATTACAAAAGCTCCAACCGAGAATTCCCCTACAGCGCCATGTCTTCACCCATTGTGCTTTTTGGGTTCAACTCTGGGGCATTCCGGTCATCCATATATCAGAAGGTGTATTAAGAGAAGTTGCTGGACAAATAGGCGAAGTATTGGAAGTAAAGATTGATAACAGTGAAGGTGGTATTTGCCAACAAGGGAAGGTGAGAGTCAATCTAGATCTATCGGGCCCGCTAATGCCCGGCGCAATAGTATGTTTTGGGGAGAACCAATGCTGGGTGGATTTCAAGTATGAACGTCTCCCACACTATTGTTACTCATGTGGAAAGATTGGGCATTATGCAACCAGTTGTGAAGAAATTCCGTATAAGATTGATGACCTAGGAGTGGAAGGAAAACTAAACTATGGATCTTGGCTGAAAGCTGAAGCGAGAGAACCAAGCCCTCTTTGGAAGTTTTACTATGATCTAGATCATTCTACACCTGAAGAAGAGGAGATGATACCGGAAACACAACAAAACTCAGCAGAAATGTATCACCAGGGTGAAACGGCAGAACACAACCAGCAGGTTACTCTTGTGGAGGTGCCGACCCTAAGTGACAGAGGAAAGAAAGTGATGGAGTCCTACATAGATCATGAAGATGATGCCGCTGTTAACACAGAAAGGAAGTTAATGAAACAGAAAAAAACTAAACTACAGGAGGTTAAGGTCAAGAAGTGTAGTATCTCCCCCCTTGGGAAGAAAATGAAGAAGACGAAGACCCACATGATCCAAGACAAAATTATCAGTGTCTTGGATGAGACAATTCTACTGGATGCTCCTGTGGTAGGAGAGAAAGAGTTGCACCAATGGGCTGTGGTGGCTAGCCCTAATAAGCCACCAGGGAATAGATGAAGATTTTATGCTGGAACGTTTAGGGTCTGGGGCCTAACCTGACATTCCAGCATCTTAGAGCCTTAGTGGCTCATGAAAGGCCCAGCATCGTCTTCATCATGGAGACAAAGAATAAAAGAGAGATGGTGGACAGAATCCGAAGAAGACTAAACTTTCAAACAGCCCACTTTGTTGACCCTAGAGGATGTGCAGGGGGATTGACAATCATGTGGCAAAGGGAGGCGGAGGTAGAAATACAATACTCTAATGATGAAATGATAGACACCACATGCATGGAGGCGGAGACAAACTTAAGAATGAGGGTCACCTTTGTATATGCCCCGACAGATTTTCAGAAGAGGCAGGTGCTATGGAACAAGCTGAGAATGATCCATGAGCTAAATGACTTGCCTTGGCTGTGTTTAGGGGATTTCAATGAAGTACTATATTTTTGGGAGAAAGAAGGAGGAAATAGAGCTGACAACCACAGAATGTTGGCCTTTAAAGACATGCTGAACAGTTGCTCATTAATGGATATAGAGAGCAAAGGCTATGCATTTACATGGTCTAATAAAAGAGCAGATGATGCCCTTGTAAGGGAAAGGTTAGATAGGGCAGTGTGCAACATGGAATGGCGAGTAAAACTTCCCTCAGCAGAAATTTATGCACTACCAGCAGTTGGCTCTGACCACAGCCCTATTCTGCTTGATTCAGCACCGAAAAAGGAGAAAAGAAGGAAAAACTTCCGGTTTGAGGCCTATTGGATGGAAGATCCAGAATGCAAAGAAATTGTAGCTCATGCATGGAGAGAAAGTGAAGCACAAGAAGCCAAGATTGTTCAGCGCATTAAAAGAGTCCAGGAGTCCCTAACAGCTTGGAGCAAGAAAAGGTTTTCTAATGCGAAGACTTTAATCTCGAGATTGACAGCAGAGCTCACCGAACTATCAAATGTTGCCCCCTCGGAAGTTACTCAATCAGAAATCCAAGAAACAAAAGCAAAACTAGAGAAAATATGGCGACAAGAAGAGATGTTTTGGAGCTTGAGATCACGCGTGAAATGGCTGAAATGGGGGGACCGTAACACCAAATTTTTTCATGCAACTACAATACAGAGAAGAACTCGCAATTGAATTTCAATGCTGAAACTTGATGATACCACCTGGTGTAGAGACGATTTGGTGTTAAAGAGGCATATTACAGATTTCTATAAAAATCTATATACTTCGGTTGGGGAAAGGAACTACCAACCAGTCCTAGACCAATGTCCTACCCTGGTGACCGAAGAAATGAATGAAGAAATTTTGAAAAAAGTGTCCTTTGAAGAGGTTAAAGAAGCTATTTTTCAACTTGGGGACACTAAAGCCCCAGGCCCAGATGGACTAAATGGCCAGTTCTATCGCCATAACTGGGAGGAGATCAAGGAGGAGGTATATAAAATGGTGGACGAATTTTTTTCCTACGGCAGCCTTGATCCTCAGCTAAATACCACAAATATCGTCCTTATCCCAAAGACAAAGACCCCAGAAGTTATAGCTGAATATAGACCAATCAGCTTGTGCAATTTCAGTTACAAGATTATCTCCAAGGTCATGGCTAATAGACTTAAAGGCTGGCTCCCGGACATAATTGCCCCGGAACAAAGTGCATTTGTAGGAGGAAGATTGATCCAGGACAACATTCTGATCGTTCAAGAAGTACTACACCAATTGAGAATTGGAGGAAGTAGGAGGAATTTCCAAGCGGTTCTAAAAGTTGACATGCAAAAGGCATATGACCGAGTCGAGTGGGACTTCCTATGTGATTGTCTAAGAAGGATGGGCTTTAGCGAAATCTGGGTTAACAGAGTCTTCACATGTGTTTCAACAGTAAATTTTAGTGTGATGGTCAATGGAGAGTGTCAGAGTTATTTCAAGCCATCAAGAGGATTAAGACAAGGCGACCCAATCTCACCATACTTATTTATTCTGATGGGAAACATTTTGTCCTTGATGATAAAGAAAGCAACTGCTGATGGGAATTTAAGAGGCATAACACTCAAAAGAAACTGCCCAACTCTAACCCACCTCCTATTTGCAGATGACGCCATCTTTTTCTTGAATGGGTCAACTCTGGAATGTCAAAATTTGGCAAGCACCCTAGCTCAATACTGTATGGCTACAGGGCAGGCGATAAATCTCAACAAATCTGGAATTGTCTGCAGCAAGAATTGCCCCACTACTCTGAAGAACAGTATGGCAGCAGAGCTAAGAGTTCCTATTTGGAAAAAAACCGGGAAATACCTTGGCATCCCATCTGACTGGGGACCCTCAAAAAAACAAATGTACGCGTGGATTTTGGCAAGAGTAAGTTCTAAGTTGGAAGGCTGGAAAGAGAACCTAATATCAAAAGCAGGCAAGGAAGTCTTGATTAAATCTGTCGTACAAGCAATTCCCCAATATGCTATGTCAATCTGCAAAATCCCTAGTTCAATATGTCGAGCGATAGAAAGGAGAACAGCAGATTTCTGGTGGAAACAGAATGCTGTAAAGAAAGGTATCCACTGGAAGAGTTGGGAATTACTAAAGAGAAGGAAGGAGGAAGGAGGCCTAGGCTTCAAAGATTTGATCAATGTCAACATGGCAGCATTGGGAAAGCAAGCATGGAGGTTGGGTACTAGCACAAACTCCCTTTGGAGCCAAGTCATGAAAGCCTTATACTACCCTAACTCGGAATTCTGGAAGGCAAGCAAAGGCTCTAGACCATCATGGGGCTGGCAGAGTATCTTAATGGGAAGGGATGCTATCGCTAAAGACATAAGATGGCGAGTGGGAGACGGTAGGAGTATAAAAATCAGAGAAGATAGATGGCTTCCAAGAGGAATTTTACATGGTCCAGCGAACCTGAATGAACCCACTAAAGTTGAAGAAATAATTCAGCAACAATCGAGAACCTGGAATCATGAGAGACTGAAGGAATTTTTTAATGAAGAGGAGGTGAAGGAGATTGAAACCATCAACCTGGGTTATGGCCAAAGGGAGGATAAACTAGTTTGGTCTGGCAGCAAGGACGGGGAATATAGTGTTAAAAGTGCATACAACACAATCAGACAGCACTACTCGAAGCAGACTAACCTCTCGGCCTCCACCTCTTACCAACCACCAAAAAGTCTATGGTCTTCTATATGGAAAATTAGATGTCAACCTAAAATATGCCATTTTCTATGAAGTGTATGCAACAATGCTCTTCCTACCAAAGAGAATCTACATCGGAGAGCAATGTTACCTGACCCACTGTGCCCCATATGCCTTGCGTCCCCAGAGACAGTCGAACATACACTTCTCCTGTGTCCGTGGACATACAGAGTATGGTCAAACCCAATCTTCAATTTCAACACGCTTCCTCAGACAGTTCAACGTATGGATAGATGGGTTTTTGAGAACCTTACCCGAGATACAGAGTCAAACCCAACTCGCCTTCTCGTTGCAGCTCTGTGGTTCGTTTGGAAGGAACGTAACGCGACCACTTTCAAGAACAAGAAACCGTGTCCTTCCCGAGTCATCACTGCAGCAACCGACCTCACAAGTCAAGCTACCACACAGATTAAACCACGACAAAGAGCGAAGAGGGGGGACTTACCAGCCGAAGACCGAAACTTGCAGCCGAGACAACTAGCCTGACGAATCCTGGTCGACAGCTCGTGGTTCCCAGCTTCAATGGAAGGCGCGGCTGCTGGAATCTGCGTAGATGAAGCAGGAAGCATCGTTGATGGATTCTCGCACAAGATCACAGCAGAATCGGCCTTCATTGCAGAAACCCTAGGTGTCCGTTTGGGTTTGCTCTTGGCTGAGAAGATTTCAGCGAATCTATCAGTAGATTTGACCGAGCAGAGGGGAAAGGCTGTTGTGCACGTGTACACTGACTGCCTTGGTGTTGTCCAGTGTTTGAAAGGGGCTGAAACTCCTTCATGGGCCGCGGAGCCATTGCTGGAAGACTGCAACTCTA
The DNA here is from genome assembly GCA_019926035.1 of Melaleuca alternifolia. NCBI lineage: Eukaryota > Viridiplantae > Streptophyta > Magnoliopsida > Myrtales > Myrtaceae > Melaleuca > Melaleuca alternifolia. The sequence continues at coordinate 43,759 of JAGKPW010002221.1, read as the reverse complement.
TCCTGGACCGAAACAGTAATGTTCTACTGGCCCATTGTCCACGGGAGGCAAATTCGGCTGCCGATTTGCTCGCTAAAGCCACGTTCGAAGGCTCAATTTCTCCAACATGGTTATTTGATCCACCGCTTTTTCTACTTTCTTTGATAAGTTTGGACTTAAGACTTTTGGAAGATATTTCGATATGATATGAAATGCAAATCTATTTTGACCAAAAAAAAAAATGCCACTCCAGGAGCTACCCAATTAACATAAATATCATCGTCAGGGCATTTTGCTGATTTTGATCTGGAGCTGTACGAGAACACTTATGTGGAACATAATGAGCATCCCCTATGATCGAAATCATAAAAGTTTGCATCCCAACAGGAGTAATAGTTGCAATTAAGGACACGATGTTCATCAGTCCTAAGGACTAGCTAGATACATTGGCTAAAGTCCAAAAACCTATCAGGCCAATCGGCAGGAACTCCTTCCGTGTGCCATTCTTTGATGGGGTCGTTCCTCGCATTAAGAGCTCGAGCGCGCTGCTCGACCACTGTATGAAAGAGGCAAGGGACGGACAAACCTATTTCCATATTCATTAACTGATGCGCCCATCTACAGTAAACCCTGCTCCTCGACCTCCTCAGTATGGTCGACAACGTCTTCGACCGCCCCTCCTCCCTCCCTCCTCTCCCGCCAGCCTTCACCGCCGCCGCCGCGGGAGGCGCATCTTCCTCCTTCACCACCCTGTTCACAGCCCACGGCGGCGACGACATGTGGTTCGCGCTCTTGGGTGGTTTCTAGGCCTCATGGAGGCGCGACGGGAGCGGAGAGTGCTCGGCATGCTTGTCGACGACTACGATGGCCTTGGTGTTGTCGGTAGGGGACTTGTCGAAGGTCGCAGCCGGGGAGGCTCGCCGGGCTCGTATCAGTGGGGGAAGTGGTACGTAGGGGAGCCGAAGACGGTGGAGGACTTGGAGTTTCGGGACGACGACTTCTTCATGGCGCTTCCATGGTGTCGCAGGCGGAGGTTGCGATGGCTTTGAGCCTCAGAGAAGGGAGGAGGAGAAGAGGAAGGAAAGGAAGACACGAGAGGGAGAGAGAGTTTTTTTTAAAAAACACATTCTGGCGCGCGGGTGGAGTTTTTTCCGAGAGAAGTCCCTGCTCCGCATTAAATGCAGCCGCTTGCAGATGAGAGAGAATCGGCTCCACCCGTCACACGTGGCTCCACGTAATCTCCACTTGTTCGCTCTTGATTGGTTCGGGACCACGCTGACTGGTGGACCGGGACCACCTAATATTTTCTCCGTGAATGTAGAAGAGAGAAGTCGTCCAGTAGAGCTCCGCTCACGTGGTTTGACCGGGTGACGTGGTGCCACATGTCGCGATTTGAATGGTGGCCTGCATGATCTACTTGGCACATGGCCAGCACCCAATATTTTCTCCATTTGGAGAGTATCACAATGCATTGAGACAATTACCAAATAAGTCATAGACCTTTTGTTACTTTGCTGATTCAATCCTAAACCTTTTTTATACCAAATAAGTTCTAAACCTTTTACAACTTTGCCGGTTAAGTCCTTCTGGCGGATGACATGGCGACACGTCACCACCGGCGAGGTCAGGGGCGCCACGTAAGCATTTTTCGGTTAAAATCCGTCGGAAGGACTTAATCGGTAAAGTTGCAGATGGTTTAGGACTTATTTGGCATAAAAAAAAGGTTTAGCACTGAATCAGTAAAGTAACAAAATGTTTATGACTTATTTGGCAAGTGTCCCCCATGAATCCCACCCCAACTTATCATACGCCTTCTCCTGATCGACCTTGACCAGCATGTAAACTTTAAATGAATGATTTCCTTAGCAATGATAATATTACCCTAGCTATGATGGCCCGTTAAAAAGCTAATTGGGTTACTAAAGTTAATTTTTGCGTAACTTCTTTCAATGGATTCACGATAATCTTTGTAATTTCTTTGAAAGAGACACTATAGAGGCTAATAGGCCAGAAAGACTCCAATCTTTCAGGTAAATCAACTTTGGGAGGCAAGATGATTAGAATTTAGTTTATGCTTCTCAAATTCCCATTACAAGCCAAACTTTCTCAATTTCAAGACTAACTCAATTGCTTACCATTATGCTCTGGTGCTGATAGAAAACTATGACACCCATATGGTCTTTAGGGCGTTGAAAGGCCCCATTTCAAACATCGCACTCTGAATTTCTTCCCTTGCCTAGTTCCGTCTAGAAGTTGTGAAGCTAATAATCTTTGGACGAGTTGCTAAACTGATAGACCCATTTAGTCGAGAAAGTTCTTCGCTGCTTTGAATTGTACAAATTTTGGAAATAGGAGACAACCGAACTTTTCAAATGCTTATGGTCATCAATCCATTTACAATCATCATCCTTTATGGATAGTATATAAATTTGTCTTTTTCGTACGGTTGCTGTGGCATAAAAGAATCGAGTATTCCCATTCCCAAAGAAGATATGTTTATGCCTAGCTTTTTAAAACCTCAAGATTTATGTATGTAGGACAATTTCCATATACTCATGTTTTAACTTCTGCTCAAGTTCAACAAGAAGGGGATTATACCCTTGCTCCAATTTTTGTTGAATGTCTACAATTCTGGCGATAAGTTGTCCTTTACAGCTGAAGATGTTCCCAAACGTAATCTTTTTCCACTCTTGAACACATCCTCTGAATTATTCTAATTGAACTCCAAGTGTAACATCATTAGGCCAATTATCCTTGACAAATTCGAAGAATTGACGATGTGTTAGCCAATCAGCTTCTAACCAGAATGACCATTAGGATGATGGTGCATAACCACACTGACTAGATGAATAGAGAGTTATGGTCTGAGTTGATCCTCAGTAGAACGTTGACAAAAGTATTAGGAAACAATATTTGTCATTTGTTAATACAGAGGGTTCAATATGATTTTTTGAAAACTTGAACACATTTCGACCACTTAGGGCCTCTCCAAATATATTTACTACCAAAGAAGTCTAGATCCAATAAGTGATAGGAACCAATCCAGTTCCTAAATTCATTAAATTTGGCTATAGAGATGGGACCCCACCGATTATCTCGTTGGTATAAGCAATTTAATTAAAATTGTCCTCAAGCAACTAGGGCATAGTCACAGTTGGCTAGGTCTACCATAATGGACCACGACTCTCATTTCTTGCTTTTTACAAGATTGACATAAAAAAAAAAAAATTGAAGCACCAAGAGCACCTATCTGCAGTCAGTTTGAGATGAAGGAACTAAGGGCAAAGTAGAGCAAATCCACTTGTAATGAATTATCCTTCCACAAGAACCAGATTATTGTCGAGAAATCTACTGCACCTATTCGGATAGAGAGATTGAGTCCTAGTATTTCAATTACTTTGGTAGCTTTATCACCACCATTTCAAGGTCCCAACACAACGAGAACATCCAAAGCATGTAATTTGAAAATATTTTTCTCATTGAGAGAAGAAACTTTTTATCTTCAGCTCATCATCAATTATGAACCGAAATATTCATTATCATTGAAAGTATCAATTGATACTTAAAGCAATGCGGTGGTCAACTTGATCCACGTCCACATCAAAGGAATCGGGTAGCATTGAAGCTAATTCTTTTGTATTGTCATTAAGATCACCACTATCTTTAATCAATATAGTTAGGAGGTTTAGGTTTTAGCAAACATTAGCCAGTAAGATTCCATTACGATGTCCAACCATTTCCTATTCCATCAGAATAGATACCTCATAGTCATCCGTTGAAATAGCTTTAAATGCATTTGCAAGCCTTCCTTCTTCATTATCATCTACCATTTTACGGAGAGGCAACCCTTTTGGTCTGGCAACCCCAATTTGAGTATTTTGGCAATGATACAGACTGGGGATTTTATATTCCCAAGCAAATTCATCAAGGAGCTCATTATCACTCGAACGAGGCTTCATTCTAAGAGGAGTAGGATGAATACTCAGTGTTCAAGAAAGTAATGGAGTCTCAGCTTTCACGTTTTCTATATGTTCATCCAGTGATTAGAGGTGCGACGCATCAAAGCGAAAACTTGTTTGAATTCCTTCAGCATTATTCCCAAGACTTTGACAAGTTCCAGAGCTTCGCGTCTTTTGAACCTAGTCTCCAAATTTCTAATTGTGTTGGAGAAGTAGAGGTGTTGTCGTTAGTTTGAACATTTGCATCAAAAAACTTTTCTCCATGCTATAATACCTCTAGCACAATATTATCTTCACACTCTTTAGTACACAGTGGAAGTGGATAAGGTGCCAACCTTCATACTAGATCTTACATCGATGACCACCAATAGCGAGCATGGGTACAAGAGATTGATAGAGGTCAACTTGAACACATAGTCGTGTATTATAACCTTGAAGGGTCCATCGCCTCGTAGCACCAATTGAAGATTCGGTACTCAGTTTTGCTTTTTCCCTTACTTCTGCCTAATTCGTTGAGAAAGGATCCTCGAATGTTGAGAGGACAGTAGTAAAGAGGACATACATTCTCTGTAACCCTGTTAATTCTAGGGATGTCAAAAAAGCCCAAATTGGCCCGAGTCTAATATTCTGGTTCTTTTAGAGTTGGGTCTCCTTTCAGTTTTGGTTATATGTAAAAGGTCGGCTATTATGAATCAATCAGAAACAAACGCATTTAAACACCAAAAACTCTTCTTGTTTCTTACCGTGAAGAGCTTCAACCATGCTCCCATATTCATCGTCTCGAAGGAGAAGCAAAAGACACAACTTGTTGCCCTTTTAAAATTTTCCTTCCAGCTAAATCACACTCATGCCCTCAAAATTCGAATTCTCTCGTGATAGGACAAGCTCGACAGCCAATAAGAATGACTAATTGAAACTACATCGATCATTTTCAAGGCAAAGTTTATGAGCTACTTGGGGTTACTGGTGAGAAAAACCCTGGTGAGTTGAGCAATGTGGCAAGCTTGGGGCATTGCACCCAACGAAGGCAGGGGAAGTAGCGACAAAATCACCAAACCATGGGCCGCTTCTGCTTGACTCGAAACTCCTCGGTGCAGGCTAGAAAGGAGCTAGGAGAAGGACTTGTACTCGTTAGAGTCAGAGAAGAAGCTGAAGACAAGGGTCACCAAGCCAAGGCGGAAGCCTAGGCCGAGGCCAGTTCCTCGGTGGAAGCGGCGGTGGTGCTGTTGGAGAAGGAGTATATATAGGCATATGAAGAAGAGTGATGGCGGCCATACTTGGTGAAGAAAGACCAGAAAAAAGGAGGAAAATCTCTTTCTCTCACTTTCCTCATGTTTCGATTTTATTTTTTTGTAACCAAGGTGTTTGGGCCAGCTTGCGCGCACCTCGACTATTCCTCAGGGGAGACTAGCACAGCAACCCACCGACATGGCCCCCCACTTAAATTAGTTTTGGTTCATTCAATTTCCTCATGTTTCTTGCGATCTTCTTTTTCTTATAAAGAAAGAAATTAAGCCTAATTTTCCCCTATAATTGTTGATCTGACACACACACACACACAAAAAAAAATGGAAAGCCCGAACTGAAGCGGAATTGCTTTTTGGTTTAAGGATTTTTAGGTCAGGTCTCGATTCAGTTCATAGAAAGCACGCATCCTTTATTTTTCGGCTCGATTTCGGTATCACGTAAGCCCAAACCGAACCATTGACATCCCTAGTTAATTCCTCGTGAAGAAGGCATAGAGACGTTTTCTCAAATGACTCGTTTAATTTTGTTAAAATAAGTTGAGAGACTATATTGAATTAAGTGAAAGTTTGAAACTATATTGAACATTTAGAAATAATTTATTTACAATAATTTAAAATTTAAAGATGATATTGCACGTTGGGCAAAGTTTAAGGACTACCAATCTCAATTTTCTTTCTTTTTATCCTTCACTATAACATAAATCAAAAGATTCCAAAAGTGGTTGTGAAGTAAGGATGGTGAAATTGAATGATCCAATCATCAATTTCCATTACACAATTAGTCATTGGCTTCCAAACAGTTTATTCTAACATGAGAAGGCCCCAAAGGGCAGCATTGTGGGATAAGAATACTATAAGTGTTGTAACTTCCGTTCGTTTCACTTAAATGTCACAAGTTAAAATCGAACACTTAAGCATCATTGGTGGCATGCTTTGTTGGGAAATCCGATATGAACATTGGTTGATTTACATGTCACTATCGACGGCAGACATGAATAATTTTTGTAAATACTTTGGCTCACTAGGGTCAGTCCTTGGTTATAATATCTCTAATCTAGTACTGTGCAAGTTAGTCATTGATCCTAAGATTTTGGATTGGTCCAACCCGGACCAACCGATATATATATGCCCTTCTCGCCAAGCCCGAGAGAAAAGCTCAAGAGCAGCTTCTTATTTCTGTTGAGCCTAGGACCAAGAGTAGAAGCCTCTCTTTTTAACTTTTTTATAATTAACGCAGCTCAATCACTTTATGACTATTTCATGGTTTATATCATGTATTTGAGACTTTTTTATATTTTTTATTGTACTTCATATCTTCTTTTTGTGGTTTGTAGCTTCTACCAAATGGAGATTTATATTATTATTTTATATTCATGTTTGACATTCATTGGTGTTCATAATTTGGTTACTTAATATCACATTGTGGATGAATATAAAATTTGAAATAGTATGTTCGTCCTTTCGAAGATTGCAATAAATGATTATAAGAAAATAATTTAGTGGTCCTTGGTTGACCCATAGGGTTGGTCTAGTCTTTGGTCCCAAGCTTAACGGTTCGGTCCACAGTCCTAAAAATTGAAGACCGATACTGTGCGGGTTGATCCTAGAGTTGAGTATTGGATTGGCTCAACCCAAACCATGCTCACCCCTAGTAGCTATTACATCGGAGTCTTATTCCTAGCAAACCATCATATATTCGCTTCTCATGATTCATGTTCTTTTTAGTTTTAGCACTGAAAAGTTTTTACTTCTTCAATCTAGTCCCACATTTCCGCCAAACCCCAACCATACTTCTCACCATCAACCATGCTAATCTTCAATCTCCATCATGAGAACATGTTGGAGCACTCGAAAGGTATTCGTCATATCTTTTGGCCGCCTCTATGGTCGAACCACCTCTGACTTTGAAGCGCCCTGAACTGTCGATCACGGGAGTCATAGAAAGAAGGAAGTAGCCAGCCGAAGTGTAGCAGCTGCTTGGTGTCTGTGTTTCTGTCAAAGTAGATGTATGAGACGTGGTTAAACATTTGTAGCTATTAAGAGACGAGCAATGTCTTTGAACTTGGCCAAGTGAAAGAAGGGTAGCGTCGGCGATTCGTGGGCCAATTAGTCGAACCGATGGGTGAACGGTCATGCAATTTTGTTGCCCAAATTATACAATTAATTGACTCAAATTACCCAAGAAAAAGAAAGAAAAGAAATTAAAACGCTGACGTATGTGAATCCTCCGAGTTATAGTTGTAGAGTAGTTGAGACACGAGCTGCGAGCATCATCTTCCAGGACGGATCAAAAGACTTGCCAAGGTAGTTAGGCCTTTGGGCACGCCATCTTAGGTCATGCGATATGCTCCTGCATCACAACCTCAGTTCCCATATAAATTACTACTTGAAAATACAATTTCTTCCTTAAAGTTGGAGGTTCCTTTTTTCTTAATCCCATGCAAGCATTGCATTTCACCTACTATGTTTCTAACAGACATCAAGCTCCTCAAGAGTATCTGAGAGGTGAAGCATGAAGATTTGATGATTCTGTCTCTCCTCCTCATCTTTCTTCGTGAATCAAGAAGTACAGATTCAGCTGTAGAGATTCTTCAATTTTTTTTCCTTGTATTTTTGCGGCTTTTTTTTTTTTTGTCTCGTGACAATTCATTTGGTGATGCAATGAGGTTGGTGCGTTGGAATGATGCAGTTAGCCATTGCTATCACCTAGATCTGTTACATCAATGTCTCGCCTTTTTGTTCTTTATCTGCTCTGCTCTGTTGTTTTATCTCTTCCTCTACTTCAATAACTTGGTCTTGACTCTTCACCGATAACGCTTAGCCAAAACAGGTAGTCACTGAGATTTTGCAAGCACCAATCATCATATTTGTCATTGCATCTCTCTATTTTGGCTCTAGTCGGTGTGTCTGATGTCAAAGATTGTTGTTGGCGAAACTTGAACCTTTCCCAATTACAAAACCAGGTCCTTCAGCACTAGGATTGTACCTGAAGTTCACTTCCTCGTGAATTATTGAATTAAACTGATCAAATAAATTTGCAGGTGAAGATGATTATTTTTCAGACTCTGATGGAAAGACTTCGGCCCCTTGTGGGCTCGACCGGTTGGGACTTCTGTGTTCTCTGGAAATTGAGTGAAGATCAAAGGTTCAGGAGTTCGTAGATTCCTCTCTCTCTCTCTCTCTCACACACACACACACACACATATGTTCTCGTCTTTTACTGGTGCAAATAAGGTTTTGGTATTTGTTATAGATTGATAGAGTGGATTGACTGTTGCTGCGCCGGAGCCGAACACAATGAAATCGGAGGTGAAGAGTTTGGTTTTCCAGTATCTCCATGTAGGGATGTCGCATTTCAGCATCCAAGAAGAACCAAAGCTTGTGAACTCCTTGCTCATATGCCCTCTTCCATGCCCGTGGTGTCCGGGTACTTTCAACTCACCATTGCTTTTTCTTTTCCCCCGATGGACTGGAGTTTCTTTTCCCATATGAAATTACACGTTCTTGTGAGCAGAATTTATGAGCATGCCTTTATGTCGTACCAACCAAGGTGGCTTAACTTTGCCAGCAGCTCCAACTCGAAAGTAGAAGAGGTGAGTTACAACTGATAAGTCCATCAAACTGCGTTGTGTCTACTTATCTTGCTTGTTATTCGAACGTTGATGTCTCATTGCGAGGTGATCAAAAAATTTCTCTCCTTTTGCAGGATACAATCGGAACCAAGGTCCTGATACCTTTTCCTGGAGGTTTGATCGAGCTTTTCATCACTAAACAAGTATGTGATTCGAATGTAACAGCGGTTCGTGTGAGTTTACGCTTAGTGGGATGATCAGCAGATCTTTTGCTTGATCAACTTGCCAGAGTTTTATCATCTCTTCCTGAAAAGTTGCCTCGTTTGTTTCTGTCGCTTTAGGTACCAGAAGATCAACAAATCATAGGCTTTATCACATCCCAGTTCTCCATTCCATTTGAGGCCGACTCCTTTTCCTCAGTCTGTATGGACACAAATTTCTTGACAATACCAAATGCTTTGAATGATCCGCACTCCACACCACATCTGATCGGCCCAAATGACCACAGTGATTCACCGGCACAACTGCTGGAAAATCTGAACCTGCATGAAGCTTCTGGTGACAGAATCCACCTGTATGAGGCAAACATTGGAGGATCGTATGACACTTTCGTAGCTAATGAGGAAATGAATCCTTCAAACGAGCTGTCAGCAGGAGACGGAATTCGAGAGACGGATGGAGCAGAACAACAGAATGTGGACCCTACAGAACAAGTGAACACGCAGTGGCCAGGGAATGATGAGGAACCGCTCATACCAGTGAATGCCACGACGAAGTCAATATCTGATTGCAGTGATCAAAACGAGGAGGACGATGAGAGGAACGGCAAGCAGCCTCACTCGAAGAACCTTCAAGCAGAGAGGAGAAGGAGGAAGAAGCTCAACGACCGCCTCTACAATCTTCGCTCCTTAGTCCCCAAAATTTCCAAGGTAATGTGCTGTCCCCTACTGGAAATTATATAATAAATGAATTTATCAGCATGCTATTATTCTACATAGAGAGTACTTAGTGACTTTTTAAATGAGATTCAGATACTTTGATGGGCTAAAGTGTTCAAGACATTAGGAATATCAGAACTGTCGTCGAACTCTATTATATCAGTTTTCACAGAATTTTTTACTGTAAATTGTGCAATTTGACTGCTTCCTCATGAGAACAGCTGGATAGAGCTTCGATCCTTGGGGATGCAATCGAATACATAATGGAGCTGGAGAAGCAAGCCAAGGAACTCCAAGACGAGCTTGAAGAGCAATCCGATGTGGAAGACCCCAGGAACTCCGGCAGCAGCAGCAACTTCACCGTTGGCCAACCTGAGGTTTTCGACATTGGGCTCCTCTCAGCATCAGAGAAAGCAGCATTTACTTATCAGCTGCCAGGAAACACTCAAGGAACTGGATCCACCAAGAAAAACCACGAGTCAGAGACCTCGCATGACAAGCAACAGCGCATGGAGGTACCCCATTAGATAGTGCCTCCTAATTCTTTTTCAACTGCTTAAGCAAAATGCTAAAACTGCCAACACAGCCGCAGGTGGAAGTTCAGCAGATGGACGAGAACGAGTTCTTCATCAAGGTGTTTGGGGAGCACCGGCCTGGTGGGTTTGTGAGATTGATGGAGGCCTTGGACTCCATAGGCCTCGAAGTAACCAATGCAAACGTGACCAGATTCCTAAGCCTTGTCTCCAACGTTTTCACAGTTGAGGTACTGTCTGAAAACATTTGTCTCCAACGTTTTCACAGTTGAGGTACTGTCTAAAAACATGTCTGCATAGGAAATACGAGGGATTCTTATTATACCGAATGGGAGGAAAAGTTAGAACATCAGATAAACTACACTGACACCATCTTTATTCAAAAACTCTACATTGAGCTTGTATTAGCAAGTTTCCCATATTGACCACGATGATGCATTTCGGGAATTTCTTAATGCAACAGCTTTCAGGAACCATATTACTTGTAGCCGGTACAGTTTCATAGATGCAGTGCATTACTCCTCCAGATAGGACAATTATGATATATCCAGAAATGTTTCTTGCGTACGGATTATTTTTTTTGGGTGTGATTTAGCTTGAAAAATTGGCTCTTTTTCGTAACTGAATTGCAGAAGAAGGACAGCGAGCTGGTGCAAGCCGATCTCTTGAAGGACTCTCTGCTGGAGCTGACGAAGAATCCCACCAGCGGGTGGCCAGGGCCAAGCAAAGCGGCGGAGAACAGCGGCGCCAGGAATTGCCATGGTCATCAGCATCATTACCACCTCCTGCACAGCCATCTCTTCTGATTCCACTATCACCACCTTCCCACAGTTTGATTAAAAAAATCTATACTTCATACGTTGTTCAACTGAGAAAGGTGCTTCTCTCCTCACAGTTCTTGGCCTTTCCAGGCCTATGCGTGAAAATAACAGCACTACTGTGTCATGGCAATATACTTCACTCTTTGGTCCATTTTGGGTCTGATCCATTTTAGACCTGATAAATTCCAGAATCTATAGCAGCTAAGGCGCTAACTATGTATTCCTGACAAGACATGACCGTTTATCCATATAGCACTTCCGCAAAATTACTCTTTAAAGGAGATCCTGTTACACGAATAACTTCTGGCTACATCACACGCAGTGACACCGAGAAGTGATATTGCCAGCCAAATAGAGAGCTCTTCTTTATTCCTACTCTTAGTGAAATTGGAGCCACTTAATTGAAAGCGCAGTGCTCATTGTTAGAGGTGACCAATTCCGGGATAGGTAAGCTCCGGATCTCGCTTCCTATTATTGAAAGAATCGGGCCTTGTAAGTAACGTAAGTATTATTTTAGGAAGCATTTAGTGTTAAAAATGTGTCGCATAATGGTTAAAAAACCATCTTTAGCGTGCTTGTCTTAAATAACTCAACCGCATCCATTCTATTTTGGTCCTAGCTTTATTTCTCTTGACAATATATTCGTCAAAGAAATATTACAGACTGACAATATTTCAGAATTAAACATGCAAGTAGCAAATTCTAGTTATGATTTACTTTTAAGAATTTTCCACAGCGCAATTTAACGGACCATGACTGCTCGTGAGCAACGTGCGGTATCGTCACGAAAATACAGTTCGACAAAAACCGAAACCAAGCCAAACCATTTTACTTAGAAGAATCAAACCAAACCACAGAACACTGTTTGGTCCAAATTGAACAACTAAAGTCTGTCAAGTCTCACGACAGAAGTTAAAAACCAAATATAGAGCTTAATGAAACATTAGCACCAGAAATTAACAAAGACCGTCACTAACAAAGACCTCCTTGTAAATCGCTTCCTGAGTTGCTGGTTTGAGAGCTACGTATCTCAGCTGGAGAATTGGAGGTGGTAAGAAGTGAAAATATTTAGAAGAGACTGAAGAAGAACAAGCCGTAATCTCCAACGTTCAGCTATGAAGGAGGAAATAAGAAACCTTGAAAAGTCAATCCAAAATTTCCAAAACATTTGAGTACATGCCCCACAAGTATTCAACTCCATCCAATAGCAATTTTCCCTCTCAAACTTCTCCAACAAGTCAAGGATGAAGGCTGTAATGCAGCAGCCCCTCATACATACGAATTTGCACTCATTCACCTCAAGTCACATTCAATTCCTCATTAATTCAAGTTAGCTTGAATCTTTTCCACAAAATTCCCAAAAGATGAGATCTTGTCCTAAAAATAAATCGTGACATGCTCGAACATTCAATTCCTGAATCCAAGTTCATTGTCATGGTTAAAATCATCCAAATACGATTCTAGTCCAATCCAACTTACCGGGTAGCTTTTAGGGATTTCACCCCTTAATGGCTTCACCCGATAGGTTGTTAACTCATGAGTGATCAGCTCCAAGAAAAAAGACCATAGGCAAGTCGACAAAAAGCCCATTCATTTAATTTCGGACGGGGTTCGAAAATCAAAATGTCACAAACAAAGTGTCTTTATTCAGAAATGACAAATTCAGGACAACATTATGATTGTCCAGGAGGTTGTACATCAGTTAAGGACTAGAAAGAGAAGGCACAAACTTCAGGCAATGCTTAAAATAGACATGAAAAAGGCATACGATCAAATAGAATGAGATTTCCTTGAAGCTAGTATGCTTAAAATGGGTTTTAGCTCATTTTGGATCTCTTGGATCATAAAGTGCATCTCTATAGTCTCCTATAGTGTTAAAATGAATGGAGGAACACTACATGTCTTCCAGCCAACCTGAGTGATAAGACAAGGTGATCCATTCTCCTTACTCTTGTTTATTATCATTGCAAATGCCATGTCAGTGCTACTAAAAAGACAAATGGAGATTGGGAATATTAAAGGGATTAAACTTAATCAAAGATGTCCATCTCTATCTCATTTAATGTTTTAGACGATTTGATACTCTTTTTAGTATGAAAAACAGTGAAATGTCATTAAGTTGCTACTATGCTAAATGAATATTGCTTTGCATCGAGCCAAACAGTGAACTTAAATAAGTCTGGCATGTTCTTTAGTACAAGCTGCCCAACTGATTTACGCAAGAACATGTTAGTTAAGATAAGCGTGCCAGAAATCCAAAAAACAGGGAAATATCTAGGCCTTCCCATTGACTGGGAAGAGTAAAAAACATATGTTTTCCTGGATACTTAACAAAGTAAATAAGAAGATTGAGGGGGTGGAAAGAGAATTTGTTATCAAAGGCAGGGAAATAAATCATACTCAAAACAGTAGTGCAAGCTCTCCTCCAATATGCTATGTCTATATTTAAAATCCTTTTATCTATATATTGAGTTATCGTAAGGAAGATTGCAAATTTTTGGTGGAAGAGTAGTGAAGCTCATAAGGGAATGCATTGGAGGAAATGAGATGTTTTGAAACAAAGGAAAGATGGAGGAGGGCTGGGTTTTCGCGACCTAAATACATTCAACCTATAGGAGACTTTTCAAGAATCCTGATTCTTTGTGGGGTGAAATCTTTAAAAGCTTATATTTCCCAAATACTGATCTTATACATGCAACAAAGGGTTCCAGGCCCTCTTGGGGGTGGCAAAGTATATTGATGGGCCGACAAGTCATTCAAGAATCCTCTAGATGGGTGGTTGAAAATGGATAAAAAAAATAAACATTCGTACAGACAAATGGCTACCTAAAGGACCTAAAGGAGTAATCAGGGGACCTGCAAATAGAAAGGACCCAACAAAGGTTGTTGAACTTATGGTGAGGGGAGAACTAAAATGGGATGACACAAAAGTGGAAGAATTGTTTGATGAAGGGACGGCTAATGACATTTTAGCTGTACATGTTAATCCACAGGGCCCACCAGATATGTTAATATGGGAGCATACCAAAACAGGACAATTCACAGTGCTTAGTGTCTACAACATGCTCAAGAAACAACATGAAGTACAAAATTTAAAGCAAGCACCATCCTCCTACCAGACCCCTGGAAGCTATGGCAAAGAATCTAGAAAGCAAACATCCAAAAAAAAAAAATTGGTCTTTCTATGGCAAATTAGCCAGAATGCACTTGCAACGAAAGATAATCTACTTTGGCGAAAATTTTTACCTGATAGCATTGTCCAATGTGCTGGTAAGACTCAGAAACTATGGACATCTCTTTCTCTTGTGCCCGGGGACACAACAACTATGGCAAAATCAAACCATCAACATTATTATCAAATAGGAATGTTATAAATCGCATGGAAGAGTGGCTGGTAAATTTTTCACATCCCTCTATCTCTTTTGACTTACTTGCAATACTGTTATGGTAGATCTGGAAAGTCAGGAACAGTGTCGTATTTCGATTGCAATCAACAAACCCTCAACAAGTCATCATCTCATCAAAGAGAGAAGAGGAAAATGTCAAAAGGTGGGCAAAACAACCACAAAACAATTTGATTGCACATAATAGTTCACCTTCGTCTTGGACTCATCCTCCTGTTGGAGTGATCAAAGATCAATATTCTACTCGGAAACGAGGGAAGGAGCTATGGCTTGTATCAGTAGGGATAATAGGGGCCTCTTACTTGATGAAGTCGCTCGATTGTTGTGAGTGTCGTTTCCGATCCGAGCTGAAGTCGCGGGTCTCCTCGAAATCCTAAAGTACTTCACTAGGATGCACAAATGGAGGATTATCGTGGAGACCGGTTATTTTGATCTGGCAACTATGATCTGTACGGGCGCAGATCAGGTCTATTGGGAAGCAAGAGCACTTATCTCGGAGGCCTAAGCCCATTTGAAGGAATTCTCATATCTACAAATTGTTTATAGCCCAAGGGAGTGTAATCAGATTGCGGACTGGGCCGCCAAAGCCCAATGCACAAAGACCTTGCCCAGTACATGGATAGCTTCCCCCCCCCCCCCTACCTATTGGAGATGCTGAGTTCTAAAGTCATCAATTTGTCATATCAAACTCTTATTAATATAAGTTCATAATGAAGTATTTTTTTTCTCAACCAAAAAAGAAATCATCAATAATCATATCATGGTGAATCTCACAATACTTCAATTGTCTAACAATCTTTTTCCTGAAAAAAGACGGCATAGTTTCCTACAAATGGGCACAACTCACTGCCCCAAAAAGGGTTTATTTCATATTTGCGACTAGAAAGAGGAGGTCCGCATACCTGGTTTTGGTTGATGGCATGTATGATCACGATGAGCTTGCCGTAGTCTTTGCCGTAATTGATTAGAGTGACCCTTTCAATCTCCACATGCCTCTTTTAGACATGTTCGCTTGTGCTGAATGTGTGTATACAAGAGAGAGCATGTTCGTAATGGCGATGGTGGTAGTTTCAATTTGGGAATTTATAAGAATTATCCTTAAGATTGTTGGAATAATTTGAAGCGGAAGATGAAAAATAAGATTGACTGACTGAACTGTGAAAGCATTATTCTTTAGGATCATTTTGCCTCTCGAAGTATGAAATTCAGTGCGACAACCAAGTGGCTATCCTCCTAGGATTCAATACACTTTCCTTTCTATTTCATACAAACTAATGGAGGAAACATGAACAACACCATTATATATATATATATATATATAACACCAAGAAAAGAAATAAATAAAAGAGGAGGGAATTTTCTCGTTTTGCTATATATATGAATTATATTCGGAGTAACAAAAGGTAAATGAAAGAGGGAGTCATTTTTCCTTCATCAATTCTTACATCAAATCAAAAGTCGTTACAAATTGATGGCAATTATAATTTATATCAAAACAGTTACAAAAAAAAAAGAATGGCTTTGTATATTACAAAATTATCAAAATATGCCGAATTCGAAAAATATTCCTTACTAACAATAAATCAAACTAGACAAAAGATCAACCCAGACTAAGCAAAGCGTTTAGATTAAATGTCCTATCATTAGGAATTCTCTGTAGAGCGCTTATAGGCCACTAGTAAATGGGCCAAAATAGTACTTGTTTCAAAGGCTTTGGAATTGAGAAACTATGTAGTTTATCTGCTTTCTTTTTCTTGAACCCTAACCATACAAAAAGAAAGGGGAAAAAAAAGGTGCGGATTCCTCAATTGTGAGTAAGGTTTTTGCCTTTATAAGCCTAGCCATTCTAGATTAGGACAAAAGACATTGGTGAGCAAAACGTGACATGCTCGCTATGGAATTTTTCGCCAATGTTTTTCATAATCTCTAATTTTCAATCTTAAACTAACTAATTATTAATTGATTTCCTGATTTTTATTATGTTCCACATCTAAGTGAAGCTTACAATTCTTTTAGTGACAAGCATGGTTCCACATTAATGAAGCCCAACAAGCGGGCAAGAGAACTAGGATTGATGTGACTAGCCTTCATGCAGGCAGCCAAGAAAGACAGGCATGAAAGGCCATTCAATTTAAGGCCTAATTCTATATTGAAAAAAAAAAAAACTCCACTTTATGTCTTGTCCAAGTTCTATCTCATAAATTTTTTCTCATAAAAATGATCAACTTTAAATTCAGTCCAAAATCTATCATGAATTTCTTTTTTTTCTTAGAAAAAAACTCAAACTTTGGATAAAGCCCCAAATTTTCCTAGAGTATTGTTTTGTCTAAAGAAAATCTCCAACTTTTCAATTCATTTTCAAATTTACTTTTATAATCCAGTCCTAATTTGAGACAAAAAAAAGTTTAAGGTAGGTTTCGATTGGAGCCAAAGTTTGAGGTTTGGTTTCGAGACAAAAAAAAAAGCTCTTGATAGATTTGAGAATAGACTTAGAGTTAAGGATTTTTTAGGGAATTAACCCTTCAATTAAAAATAGTCGATTAGAGCTGAAAGAATTCCCCTCAATTGAAGACATCCCCTCGACTCTTGACTCAATTTATGAGGAAGGTGTCGGGATAAGAATACAACTACTAATGTGAATATGGACTTCGTTACTTCTTCATTAAAAAGATTTGTATTGGACATTTTGATTAAACTTCTTCTATTGAAGATTCTTTTTGACTTACCAAAGCTGCGAGTTTCACCTCCTTGAGACGACGACGTATGCAGCTGCTCCATATGCGACCTTACCTCCAAGAAATCAAAAGTCCAAAACCCTAACCGACGCCACCAAAACCTCTCCCTCTCTCTCTCTCTCCATCTGTTAATGGCGTCGTTGCGTGGCAGATTCAAGGAGCTCCTGAAGAAGTACGGCAAGGTGGCGCTCGGCGTCCACTTCTCGGTCTCCGCTGCCTCCATCACCGGCCTCTACGTCGCCATCAAGAACAACGCCGACGTCGAAACCCTCTTCGCCAAGCTCCACTTGCCCGGCGTCTCCACCGAAGAGAACCCTTCACCGCCGTCGTCGTCTTCCTCGACGCCGCGCGATGAATTTGAATTCGAAGAGGGGTCGGTTAAGTACGACGATCAGCTGCAGTCGGGCGCGGTCGGGGAGGAGGCGAAGAGGCGTAACCGGACGGCCGAGCTCGCCGCCTCCACCGGCGGTGCCCTGACGTTGGCCATTCTGTGCAACAAGGCGCTGTTCCCCGTGCGGGCGCCGATCACTATCATGCTCACGCCTCCGTTGGCGAAGTTTTTGGCCAGGAGGAAGATCATCAAGGGCAATGTAAGATAGAGTTCAAGGCTCGTGGCATTTTTCATTTATGCTTGCTGATGGAATTTGTCGGTCAGCTAGGAGAAGAGGGAGAAGGGAGAGATGTATTTGTTAGTTACTAAAGAAGACGCGTTACTGAATAAGAAAAACTCAATTTTGTGGAGAGTACTAGCCTGAAGAGCTGTGACCGGTTGAACAGTTAAATCTTTTTGGGGTTTGGGTTGAATTAGACTCTTCCATTGTCGGAATAGATGTTATTCATCAGTCTAGCTGGTAATGTAGCTTTCAAGTGCCAAGTATTTGGAGTAAATCAGAAAGGCGGGTCCTTATCTTACCATTTTCGTTTTGACTGAGTCCCAGTTGAAAATTTCTGAGATTTGTAGTCTGTGGAATCCATATCCAATGCTGCGTATATAGTTGTCGTGAATGGTGTGTTGGTGGATGGCAATTGAGTCTTTAATGCTCTGATGGATATCATGAGTTGCTGAAGCTCAGAGATTAATCCATGTAATCTTAGAATCTCTAGACGATGGGAAAGCAAAACCATATCAGTTGGAGATGCGGCATTGGATATGGATCTTGAGGGTATAGAACATTTTGAGCTAAGTCATCTCCATCTGAATAGCTGCCTTCAGAGTCATCTGCTCTTGTTCTGTTTTGACTAGGAAAGGTCAGCACGCAGAGAGAAGAATACAAAAGAGAAGCTCGCTTTCTCCAAAGGTGCTCAACAAACCGTTCATTTATATACAGGATTTGCATTGTAGGCCCTGGTAAATTGTGATTCAACATAGATTCTACGTCTTGGAAAAAGGTGAATTTTGGAGCAGCTTAGTGATTGGTGCTCCATGATGATAAGATACTAATGAAACCTTAAGATAAATTTTAGTTGACGAGGTCATTGACAGTTAATGATGCTAATTCATTGACATGAAGGCCTATTTTGTGAGAAATCTCATCACTGCCTTTGATGGCAGTCAGAACAGAGAGGAATTGCGTTCCAGGATACCATTTGCCTGCACACGCTCTCAAGCATTAAGTTTCACCTTAGAGTACCTCAGTCCCTTAATGAATAGTCGATTAAAGTAATTCATGCCGCAAGATTGAATCTCTTCTGTTGATCAAATTCATGCTAGGAGGGGTCATGATTGGTAGAGTTGACATCATTTCCAGTTATTCACTTGTCAGCTTGCAATAACTGCCAGTAAATTTACACGATGATTTTGCTTGTCTTTACTTATCGTTCAATCCATCGTCCTTTTACCTGCCGTTTTCTGCTTCATAAGTTATTTATCCTCTCTATGCTTCTAAGAATGGCCAGTAGGGTCCTTTCACCTCTTCCTCCGATTTGCTTTTCCTTGTAACGAGAGGGGCATGCCATTGCTTTGTGCACTGTTGCTTTTATTCCCCATGTGGTAGCAACTTGCCAAGACGTTTGTAGAGTTCCGCATATATTCATCTGGAGAGAATATCTATATGATACATTCATCCTGTCGATCACATTTAAACCTTGTTATGCATATGTGCATATCCATCTTGTCCCATTTTGTTCTTGCCTAGCTTCCTCACTCGTAAGCCTTTTGTGTCTTTTTGGAAAAGTTTTATCTCTTCCCCATCCCCATTGCTCTGCTCTACCTGGTTGTGTTAGATATGGTGAACTACCTCCTTTTTCGTAGACACTGTCACTAGTTACATGCCACACTTTGGCAATGGCCAGTGCCGTAGGATATCCAATAGATCATGCTAAGTTTTTTTTTCTCTTTTAACCCGCCACGAGTTTTGTCTCAGCTGACTGTTTTCTGTCTCTGTGATTCTTTTATTGCTCAGCCTGGCTAACTAATCAGTGTAGAGTCTCATTAAGTATATGGCTAAGGGCTATGTTTTGGTGGTCGGGGCCCAGGAGGTGGTTAATATTCCGTGTATTGTTAAGGCTGGAAACAGGATAAACCTCTGTAGAAGAATGTCGTCAATGGCCATCTCAGTACTACGACTCCGCAACCTTACATATTCGCAGACCAGCCTCTCTTCTTCCCTACGAACTGTTCATCAAGTTGAATGTACCTGAAAAGTCATAAAAGGAGACATTCAAAGAATGAACCGATTCTCATTGTCCATGAGACCTCGCATGGAGCAAACTCTTTTGATAAGCGGAATGGATCGTGCGGGCTCTTCATCCTGTACAGAACAGGCTGCAATATGTTATGCAGCTTGGATCTTACCATTTCATGTTCTGCACACAGGATAAGTAAAGCCGACGGCCATCTTAGACAATGTAAAGTGAGCTGCTTTCCTCGTAAGATGTCTCTTCTGCCCGCATGAAGTTAGGACATGCAAAACCCGAGCAACCTCAATCGTCTCAAAATCTGCAAGAGTCGACTCCCAATAGCCTGTGAAATTCTACAAGCACAAAGACCAGGTGATCAGGGCATGGTTTGGCACAGAAAAAGTAAACCGGAGGAGCTTTTAAAACAATCCATTTCCGCTCAATCCTTGATAACTTTCTACTATCTCATACATGTTCAATCTTAAAATAGACAGTGAAACCTCATTTACGGATAATGTAAGAAAAAAAAAAGTGTGATGGGAATGTTAAACTTTATATATGGAATGCAATGGACACATCTATCTTCCAATAGGTTGAATTAAGGCTTTGCTCGTTTCACAAAAAAAAAACTTTAAAAAAATGTTTTTCGAATTTTTCAACATTCGTTTCACTTTCACAACAGACAAAATAGTCACAGAAAACATTTTTGGTCAATGGAAAAAACATATTTAAAAATGGAGAAAATATTATCCGCTTTTCGTAAAGCGTAAAAGAAATTTCACCATCTTTCTTTTAATCGTAAACTAAACACTTTCTTTCATCAAATACCATTTCCTTTTTATTTTTATTGTTTCTATTTATATTTTAATCTTTTTTTAAATAGAGGTTTTAATCATTTTTTAAAATTTTCTTTTCTCTTTTTTTCCTTTTTCTTTTTTATTCTTCTTTTTTGGCTAATCGCTTACCGCAAGGGAGGCGCCAACTCGCTCAACTGGTGATGCTTAAAATGCTACAAGGTCTAGTCTTGCTAGATTAGCGAGGCTCCATATTGAGTGAGCTCGAGATTTGAATTTGTTGGTCAAGGAAAAAGGAAAAAAATGGAAGAAAAAAACATATGATTAAAGAATCAATGTTTTTGGTCATTTTTCTCAAGGAAAAGATTTTCGATGCCAAACAATGGAGAATATTCACTAGTATATTTTCGGGTATCCAGCAAGTATGCGGAAATATTACTATTTTTCTATAAAATATTTTCCAAAAAATACCATATCTTCTACGAAACAAATGGAGCTTAAGCCTTAAACTATCACTGAAAAATGGGAGTGACTTCTGCAAGTCTCGAACCATAAATCAAATAGTGTAGATCAGAAAAGCGCAAATTAATGTGGTCATTTGCAATATTTAAGAGTATACATGACTTGATTGCAATAGTCTAAATTTCTAAAATTCGATTATATTTTAATATACAAAGACTTATGACCACCTGTCGGTTTTTTTTTTCCCAATACAACTCCTTAATGACTCCTCGTTGTAAAGCGAAACAAAGAACAAAGAAAAAAAATCCCCTATTACCACAAGTTTCCAACTTATACGTTATCTATGGAAAAGCTCATTATCCACGTAAGGCTCACGAAGAAGGGCCCATCATGAGTAGGCCTTCTTTAGAAGGGATAGGCCCAAAATCTTAAGGCCCGGGAACTACAGATTGCTTCATGTCGCGCACTTGCCTAAGTATTATGCATTCTCTCCTCTACGCTCCACAGGGCTTATTCTAACCTAAGCATCGACGGATCCTTGGCGGGCCATAACCGGGAGACTTTCTTTCTTCGTGGTACACAGGTGCAAGGCGCTCGAGCTCCATCATCAGTGAGCTGGGGACACATCGGATTTGCGCGCAATTGATTTGAACGTGACACGCGGTCGACAACGAGTGTCAAAATTGCATACGCTAGCATCGCGTGTCTACTATCGCATGTGTTATGATGATCCTCTGTAAAATGAAATGAACTGTGGCAGGGCAATTTTTCATCCATGGTACCTAAACATCGATAGTTTTTCGCGATCTGGTTGCTGAACTTTGATTTTCAAACGCCGGGTGCACTCAGCTTTTATTTCTTTGCAGTTGATGCGCTTCGGTCAGAATCTGTCCAATCATTCAACGCGACACATATGCTGCGAAGACATGACTGATTTTCTAGTCATCGCATCCTCGTCACGACAGCGTAAACATTTCGTCTGAAAATTTGTCGGACTCCGGTCAGAGCACATCGGTTGAAGAAGAACGAAAAGTCCGACGCGTCGGCCGATTGCAAGTAAAGCTTAAACTGAAGTACAGAAGTTAATAACTTGTATGTGTGCCAAGATTGCTTGCCCTCTTGATAGATTAAAGGGAAACAAATGAATTGACAAGGAGATTATTCTTATCTCGAGTCAACAGTGACGTTAATCTTAAGTCGGTGGCGAGCATGCAGTGTAGAACGAGGATGGCATCCGGTCTACATTCATCTATCTTCGACCACGCACCTCCGACGTCACAGTCCAAAAGGTCAAAAGATAATGCCATGAATCAAAGGAGGACACGAATCACGTTTTGGGCTCGTGCGTGGACTGATGAGATCTATGGAAAATCGCATGATTCATTTACCTGGCTATCTCTAATTGGTCATGGTAAATTAAGCAAGTGAAAATTTCGGAGGTCTCGCAGAAACTTAGGGCATGCGTGAGAACGGAAGAAACTTTAGTGGACGGTGACTTTATAAGATTCGATCGAGTTGGGAATTCACGTAATGGAATACGTAAAGGAAGGTTTGAATAATCCATTGGATTAAACAAAGAGAAGAAAAAAGGCAATTGACGACTACTAGAGTCTTGCTAAATGCACCTGCCAAAACCTATCAACAAGAATCGTTCTTAGAAGCTTGGTAGAAGATTAAACATATTTGGCTGCTGAGTTTCATTAATATCGAACGACCTTCAATGTTTATTTTCAATAATTTAAGGTGGTGAACACTTAAAATTCGATATTCGATTTTATTATACTGTTTCACTAAGGAGCCTCTCGTTGTTGAGAATAACACAATGGTGAAGGAAACCAAGGAAGATGATCTTCACAGGGATGAGAGTTACGATACTGGAGGTCAACGAACTAGAGGTCAACAAAGAAGAATGCCGTGTAAAGCCACGTGTCAGCTTGACAACATTTCCCTTCATAACAAATTCACTATATTGAAGCAGATTAAAGTTGAAGAGCATTAGAGAGCAGAGAAAGTAGAGCTGTGAGTTGCGTACAGAGCAAGCTTGAAGACTATCAAGTTAACTAGAGTTTGTTAACTAGAGTTGAATGTAAATCTAGTTACTTTTCTGTTACGTTATGTAACTAACAACAAAATAAAAAGAAAAGACAAGAGGTATGAATCATTGTGAGAATGAAGAGAAAAGCTGTACAGAGCTAATATTCAATCATCAATGAGAGCGATGTTCTTTCTCTAATCGTCTTAGCTCTTCTCTTCTTCAATCTCTGTTCCATGAACTTTCACATGGTATTAGAGCCATATCTGGGAGGAAGTAGTTGAATATACGGAAGGTCATCAAAGTTTCCTTAACCTATCCATGTCAACATTGGGAATTTTGTCACAATCAAACTCGCTGAGGACAATTTCCTCCTATGGCAAGCACAGGTATGTAGATTTTTGAAGAGCCAGGAGCTTATTGGCTTTATTAATGGAGAAGTTCCATCTTCGTCGCAAACTGTATGTGTTGAAATAGAAGGTAGAACAATCGAGGCACAGAACAAAGATTATGTAGATTGGTTGAAGACTGATCAACTAATCTCTTCTTGGATAAGTGGAGCAATTTCAGAAAATATTCTAGGGTTGATCATTGGATTGGATACCTCGTTTGAGGTATGGCAAATATTATGTAATCGGTTTAGCCAGAAATCAGTGGCTAGGGAGTTTGAATTGAGAGGGAAGCTTCGGTCGTGTCGCAAAAGAGATAAAACTTTATCTTATTATCTCAGGCAGTTTAAACACATATGTGATCAACTGAGTGCCATAGGAAAGCCTGTGGATGAAATCACTGAAGTTTTTGGTGTTTTGGAAGGCTTGAGTTCTGAATATGAGAATTTTGGAACAACCATTTACTACATAAAAACTCAACCAGATTATGATGAGGTTATCTCTCAACTTGAGAGATTTGAGGCAAGATTACAAAATTATAGCACAAGTCAATTTACTCCTCAGTTTGTATACTATGGACAGAGATCACTTAGTAATGGTCAGAAGGTTGATATAACTGGTGATTATAACTCTTTAGACTATGCACTTGTTAGTTAAAGGGGTTTCACTTGAATGTATGAAGGTGGCAAAAGAAGAAGTGCTAATAGAGGACGTGGATATGGCATAGGAAATAGTTATGGAAATCAAGGAAGGAGTCAGGGTTATAAACCCTTTAATAGACCTTTTGATGTGAACAGAGAAGCACAAATGTTTCAAAAACAAAAGTTTATTAACTCAGGACAAGGTTTCAGACCTTATACGAGCTCCTCACAAAAGTATCAAGAAGTGAAGGCATATCCTTTACCTGAGAACAAAGATAATCACGAGGAAGGTTTTAGAGGAAATGGAAGAATTGTATGCCAAATCTGCAAGAAGCCAGGACATGAACCACTACGATGTTGGTATAGGTATGATAATTCTTTTCAGAATGAGGAGATACCAATGGCACTTGCAGCTATGCATCTAGAGGACCCTAAAGGAAGTGAGTGGTATCCTGATAACTAGAGCCACAGCACACATCACCGCGCAACCTGGTATTGTTTCCAATTCTAAAACTT
This sequence comes from Melaleuca alternifolia, assembly GCA_019926035.1. Classification (NCBI taxonomy): domain Eukaryota; kingdom Viridiplantae; phylum Streptophyta; class Magnoliopsida; order Myrtales; family Myrtaceae; genus Melaleuca; species Melaleuca alternifolia. The sequence continues at coordinate 19,118 of JAGKPW010002221.1, read as the reverse complement.
ATAAGGGTCATGATAGGTGATGGTTTATGCCTTTCTATAACACATATTGGCAGTGCATTTCTTCATACTGAACTTAATCTATTGCCTCTAAACAATGTGCTAGTGGTACTTGATATAACGAAGAATTTACTATCAGTCTCTAAGCTAATAGACGACTATCCTTGTTCTTTTATATTTGACAAACATGGTGTCTATGTCAAGGACCAACACCAATCAAGTGGTTATGCTTGGAAAGAAGTGTCAGAGACTTTAAAAAGTCGAGCATCCAAAAACAATAGCTCTTTTTGCTCAGAGCCATATGACAGAGAATGAGGATATATGGCATCAAAGGCTAGCTCATACAAATAAAAAGACACTACAGCATCTACATGATCAAAATCTTATAAGATGGAACAAGCCAACTTCATCTATATGTACAAGCTGTCAACTTGTTAAAAGCTCAAAATTGTCCTTTACTTTGTCTGAAACTAAGACAAGCTTACCATTAGAGAAAGTCCACTATGACATATGGGGTCCATCCCCTGTAAAGTCTTTCCAGGGATTCAAATATTATGTTGTTCTTGTGGATGATTACACACGTTACAGTTGGCTTTACCCGATGAAGAATAAATCTGACTTCTATAATATGTTCCTTATCTTTCAACATTATGTGGAAAATCAGTTTGAGCTAAAAATAAAAGTGCTCCAAACTGATGGCGGAGGGGAATTCACTGGCTTGAAACTCCAGGAACACTTACAAAGGTGTGGTATAAAGCATTATATGTCATGCCCATATACTCCTTAGCAGAATGGAGTTTCTAAAAGAAAACATAGACATATTGTGGAGCTCGGTTTATCAATGCTTTATCATGCCAGAGTGCCATTGATCTATTGGGTCGATGCTTTTCTTACTGCCAATCATGTTATTAATCTCCTTCCTACTCCAATTTTACAATCTGTCAGCCCCTATAGCAAACTTTACAACAAAGTGCTAAGCTATGATAGTCTTCGAGTTTTTGGGTGTGCATGTTACCCCTACCTAAGGCCATATATGCAACACAAATTTGATCCTTATTCACTAACTTGTGTGTTTCTTGGTTACAGTGATAAGCACAAAGGTTATAGATGTGTTACTCCCACAGATGGAAGAATTTATGTAAGCAGACATGTCACATTTGATGAAAGCTCCTTTCCATTTTCACACAAGCTAAGTGTTATCTATCTTACACCTACTGCTTTATATAAGAAATGGTTAGCTGGAGGAAAGTTTCTTGAACCTTCTAGCTCATTACCTTCTAGCTCACATGCATCACAATACCTCCATGATCATTCGAGCTTTTTACATAATGAAGATTGTCTACCAGAACATCAAACTGTTAGTTCTTCCAATCCTCATGACATCCCTTTGACTACTGGGAGTCCTTTAACCGATCCTTTCATCTCTCAAAACCCTGCACCAGAACCTTCTTTATCTCCTTCTTCTTCACAAGAGAATCATCCCTCAATTCATTCAATGTAGACAAGACTTAAATCAGGCATAGTCAAACCTAATCCTAAATATGCTTGCCTGTCTGAGTATCATGTCCCTCCAAAACCTAAGTCTATCAAATCTGCTCTTGCACATGGAGGTTGTTGTAAAGCTATGCAAGAAGAAATGGATGCCTTGTATACTAATAAGACTTGGACTTTAGTTCCTCGTACTGCTCAGATGAAAGTGATAAGGTGCAAGTGGGTTTTTAAAACTAAGCTCACAGCTAATGGATCCCTCGATAAACTTAAGGCACGATTGGTTTGCCAAAGGTTATCATCAGGAGGAAGGAATAGATTTTCTTGAGATATTCAGTCCTGTAGTTAAACAAGCTACTATTCGTATTATTCTTTCTATGGCTATGATGAATCACTGGAAAATACATCAATTAGATGTTAAAAATGCTTTCTTACATGGCACATTGTGTGAAACTGTTTACATGGAATAGCCTCCAGGATTCATAGAGCAACCTAATCATGTTTTCCTTCTACACAAGTCTCTATATGGCTTACGCCAAGCTCTAAGAGCATGGTTTGAAAAGTTCAACAATTATCTTCTAGAGCTGGGTTTCTTTTGTAGCTCTATAGACTCTTCGTTGTTCATTATGCATTCTGGTCAAAACACCATAGTTCTTCTGTTATATATTGATGATATCATTCTTACTGGAAGCTTCTCCACCTTGCTTTCTTCTCTGATCAAGTCTCTTAGCTCTCAGTTTCATATGAAAGATCTTGGTGATCTTCATTATTTTTTGGGGATTGAGGCCCGTTATACAGTTGAGAAATTGTTCCTTTGTCAGACCAAATATGCCTTTTGATTTGCTGGACCGTGCAACTATGAAAGATTGTAAGCCAATTGCTACACCTCTCTCCCTTAAGTCATTCTCATTCCCTGGAGATGATGTGCCGTGATCTAATCCTTTTGAATACAGAAGTTTAGTGGTTGGCTTGCAGTATCTAACAATAACAGGGCCAGATATTGCCTTTGCCACAAATCTATTGTGTTAGAAAATGCAAGCTCCCACAGTTGGTGACTATCAGAATCTCAAATGCGTCTTGCGTTATGTTAAGGCTATAGCTCACTTGGGTTTGTTCATTCACTCTCATTGTTCCTTACACTTATATGGTTTTTCAGACGCTGATTGGGGAGGTTGTACTACTATTCGTCGCTCTACCACGTGTTATTGCACATTTCTTGGTTCTAATATTCTCTCTTGGTCTGCCAAGAGACAACATACTGTCTCAAGATCCTCCATCGAAGCCGAGTATCGTGCCTTGGCCTCAACTACAGCTGAGTTAACATGGATAGCATTTGTTCTTGGGGATATTGGAGTCTTTCTTGCTTCTCCGACTGATTTATTTTGTGATAATCAGTTTGCTCTCGCTCTCACGTTAAACCCCATTTTTCATGATCAAACAAAACATGTTGAGCTTGATTACCATTTTGTTCGGGAAAAGGTTTCTCTAGGTTCTCTTCGGGTATAGTACACTCCTAGCTCTCTTCAACTAGCTGATATCTTCACAAAATCATTATCTCGTTCCACTCATTGTAATTTTCGCACCAAACTGGGTTTGGGCTTCCTGCCATTCCCTAGTTTGATTGGGGATGTTGAGAATAACACAATGGTGAAGGAAACGAAGGAAGATGATCTTCACAGGGATGAGGGTTACGATACTGGACGTCAACGAACTAGAGGTCAACAAAGAAGAATGCCGTGTAAAGCCACGTGTCAGCTTGACAACATTTCCCTTCATAACAGATTCACTAAATTGAAGCAGATTAAAGTTGAAGAGCATTGGAGAGCAGAGAAAGCAGAGCTGTGAGTTGTGTACAGAGCAAGCTTGAAGACTGTCAAGTTAACTAGAGTTTGTTAACTAGAGTTGAATGTAAATCTAGTTACTTTTCTGTTATCATCTACAGATATGTTTTGTAAGTAACGACAAAATAAAAAGAAAAGACAAGAGGTACGAATCATTGTGAGAATGAAGAGAAAAGCTATACAGAGCTAATATTCAATCATCAATGGGAGCATGTTCTTTCTTTGATCGTCTTAGCTCTTCTCTTCTTCAATCTCTGGTCCATTAACTTTCACAGTTGTGACGCTCTTTGTGCCCTTCTTTGGAAAAATTGGTATATCCACCTCACGAATGTACATCTAGTCTTTGTTCTTGTATTTTGATCATGTGCTTGTGTAGACACGTACATGATTAGATATGCTTTCCTTTGATCCTGTCCCCATTGAACAGATGATCATGAAACTTTATAGAAAGAATAATATCCTTTAGCACTTCCCCGGTGATCAAGACGACGGATGGAATCTTCGGAACCCTAATTTTACTTTTCTTTAATAGATACGGGAGATTACACCCCTTTGGTTGGTCTTATCTTCAACATAGAGAGAGTCAATTATTCAATTCGCTTTTGAAGAAAGAAACATACAATCTTCCCACTCCTTTTCAATGAGGAGAGGTGGGATCTGGGGACGATTACCCCGACCAGTCGAATGGGCATGCATAACAAAAGTGGGAAGACGGCCAAAACGTTGGGACTGATGAAGAGTCCTTACTCTATCCAATGTATGATACTATAATCCATTATATAGATTAATTAAATGTTTGCCGGGATACAATAATAGTCAAGAACTTTCTGATTAACCAGTGAAAGTTGCTTTGGAGGTTAGTGCGACTTTAATATCTTTGGCCCCCCAAGATGTTAGATAAAAGAAATTGTGAAGAGAACATTTCGTGAGTGGCGTCAATATCTTTTAACTAAAGCGTTCATATACATATATATATATATATATATATATATATATATATATATATATAATAGGCGCAGTTGCTTTTTCCCTTATTGATGAGCTATTCAATTCTATTAGCTTCGCCAATCGCTTTCCCAAATCAGTAGAGGGTCAGCTTTTTAATCATATAACCTAAATAGCATAGCATCGATAAAGAGACTTCCTATTCTTATCTTAGATTGTAAACACTAGTGGGTTTCGCGTGCAGACTTGACTCTAATAAAGTCTCGAGTATCTTTAGCTATCCATTCTTAATGGGGTTGATTTAGTTGGACCGGACTTATTGATAAATTGATACATAACTTCTCGTCTGTTATTGAGCACCATCCATATCTGCTGGCTGGCCATTTTAATGTCCAACTTAACATTTTGACAGTCAATCACCCGCATCATCATAGATCATTTACAAGTGAATGGTGCAAATGAAATCATATTTAGACCACCTTCTTGGGTATTCTATTGCATGTTTATCCAGCGCATCTAGTCAATAAGATGAGTCTTTTGTCTTTGATTACCATATCAAACGGGTTTTATTAAATGAAAGTATAGTCTAACAAGTGTCTTTGTTATGATGACCTAAAATCAACGCTGGACATAAAAAAGAAGAATCACATATTTGGCGTAAAAGGTGCTTTTGGTTTTTTGGTTGAGAGAGAGAGAGTATTTTCACATGAGAAGTACAAAGATAATATATGTGGAGAAACTAAAGATGACAGAAGATGAAACTCATCGGTAAAATACTATTCATTCCTAAATCCTTTGTACCGATGTCAATACAATTCTATATTTTCTAATATTATCAATTTAGTCTTCTATATTTTTGTGAAATTTCATTGTAGTTATTCAATCAATTTATGCCAAAAAGCGTTGAAGATGGAACTAACATGAAAAATCACCTAATGGTCCTAAAATCTTTGTATCGATGTCAATACAGTCCTATACTTTTCAATTTCATTATTTTAGCTTTAAATATTTACACGAAATTGTATGGTAGTTATTCAACAAACTTTTTTAAGACATCATTGACGTGGCAATACGGCACACCAGAAAATCATGCAAATATTAAAGTTTAAGACTAAATTGATATCTATATAATATATTTAGAACTAATTGAGCAATTTTCCTGAAACTAGTAAGTAATTTAAATGGTAGAGGCCGTCTCTTGAGAAGCCTAGGGTCCCGTTTCTTTCTCTTTGTCTTTTTCCCTCGGTGGAATGCCTAGGGTCAAATTGATGTGAAATTAACCTAAATTTGTTCAGATACAATTCCAAATAGAAGATGGACCAATCCTCACCTCATCATGTTATATGATACAAAACTTTGGCTTGAAGACTTTATTGACTCGCATGCAACCATTCGTCCAATGTGATTCCTACAGGCAAGCGGAGCAAGGAAGGCTTTAACCACTCGCTTTTTCCTCTCTGAATGATTTCTTATAACATCAGTTTTAGCTTTAATTAGGTATGAACTTGAGGATTACGCTACAAACAAATTTGACTTGTAGACTTTTAGGGTCTTGAACGAGGCATTCGTCCAGTGTCATCCCCACAAGCAATAGAAAGAGGCATTCACTCGATTTCGTAATGACGTTTTGACGACAGTTTTAACTTTAGTTAGGTATTCATTGGCCTATCCATTGACTCTCAATTCTTCCTCCGCTTCATAATTAGGAGAAAAGTAAGCTTATTTAATGGAAAAAGGTTACTAGAAGGTTTTCAATTCCACAGGCGTTGTGATTGCTGGTTTTTGTTGCTTGGGCCCTTTTTCTTCTCTCTTTCCTGTTTGCCTTTCACTTTTTCACTCCTGAAGGATGCTTTCGGATGATACGTTCACAAGTTTGAGCGATTCGTTTTGTTCGGACATTATGAATGATCAGTCAGAATTTCGTACTCATCGTGGGTTATATGTCTAAATTCGTTTTATAAAATGGTTTCATGATTTCTTCAGCTAAGAAAAACGTGAAAATCTATGGGAAACGGACATTACTGGGTTCAAAATAATTGGAATGTCACGAAGATATCGACGCCCAAATGGAAACATTGAAAATGAACACTATACTGACATTCGTAACCCACGTTATGAACTACAAAGCTCAACTCTGACGCTGAAAACCAAAACTGAAACGCACTGCTTCGAAAGGAAAACGCTCCAGAGGCATATTTGGCAGAGTTTTGGCGTAACTTGAGCGTGTCTTCTTCCTCCGAATTCTTTCCATTTACACTCTGGGGATCTTCCTCGACGCTTGCCGGAATCCATGTTCGATCCGCTCTTACTGCTTCCAGTTTTGGTGATTATCCTCATCATCGTCCCACGATTCTAAGCCATTCGCCCCATACATGAGTCGTCACCTTGTCCTTCTTCCTTCCAGATAACTTACCAAACAGGTGAATTTGGGAGGACCCAGTGCCTTCGTTTGTAACCACATAAACTAGTGGTATCAGAGGACCCACCCTAGGGTTCATTGGCATGTCCTTTTCGAATCTGAGATTCAATTCATTGCGACACTTCACATCATTGGAATTCGACTGCTCACCTTGCCCGAAACCGCGAGCACTACCCATCGAAGGCACACATTGCCTCTCAACAGCAAAGATAAGAGGGTCCTGTGTTGTTCACATGAAGTTGGACCCTCTTTGTTCAATCATGGAATACAATATGTCATAAGGCTAAATTATAAAAATCAGTTTATTAAGTGGCGTGACAGATAGCGAGGGAGCTTTCAAATAAGCGAGTCATATAAAACGTATAAGTTACGAATTGTTCTCATCTGAATACCACATATCCGGTCTAATCAATGTCTTAATTTGCCATTTGATTCGAGGATAAGGCCTTTTGACTTCAACCGTGCAGAAAAATCCTAAGGCCTATGATTTTTGGCCACCCCTTTTGGGCTCTCTCTCTGTCTCTCAAATCATTTTCTTCAATTATTGTTGTACTATCATGCACTTGACGAGTACAGATAATTCGCAATCATTACCATTTTGTTGTCTCTGAATTGAATGCAGTGGGGATCGTGCGACCGACCTGTGCTTTTCCAAATGTTAAATCGAGACTAAGTTCATTGGTTTCATAGTCTCAATTGGGGATGATGGTCTGGGTTGGTTCCATTCAAGAGATGTGAACAGCATGTCTTATCAAGGTAACGGTGGTTGAGAGTGATTGAGCCATATCGGATTGGAAAAGATACACGAGGTTTGTAATTTACCTACAAGAGGCCGCTGTCCACCCTCGAAGTCTCCCAAATCCAAATCAAGTCGAGGATGAAACGCCCCTCTAGAAGCGAGTAGAAGATGAACTTGTCTAGCATTGAACCATGACATGTCTCAATGAGAGTCTAGTACAGTAGAAGTGACTACATTTAGCTTTGTCACATCCACATTGTCACATCAACATGTCAATAGCAAGTCATCGAGTATCCATCATTTACTATAATTATATAAAAAAGACTTTTTATACATCACCAAAAAGCTTTCCCACATGATTTATGACTGTTTAGACAAGTCAATGAAGTGATGAATAGAAATTTGAGACTCTCTATATTTTTTAGGTTGTAATGACTTGCTTCATTCATCAGATATCGCAATTAAAACATAGATTTTTGAATTTATAGACGTAATAGATCCAATAAAGACTGGGGTGGCCTTAAGAATCGATTAGAAAGAAGAGCCCTATTGGTTTGGCTTTCTGCTATCCAATCTGTTGCTTGATTTGCCTCTCATTGGCGGTGGAGCACTTCAATATTTATTTAAGAATTACAAATGCACATTCAAAAAAGGAGGGTGCCCTAATGATTGGATCCCTTCTTTCTCATCTTTTACAATGGAGTGTGCATACCTGACTCTAATAACCTTGTCATGACGGACATTGTTAGGAACATCAATTGAATCTTTAAGCTAGTTCACTAACCAACAATACGATTCGTTACTTGAATGACTCGATACCATTATCTATTTTTCTTTTCTTCTTTTTGGTAGAGTATCAATAATTTGAGTTTCTCAGAAAACCTAATCAATCTCATTGAGTTGAGTTAGCCGAGTGTCCCTTCGCAATCTAATAACCTTCCATACAAGAGCCCAGAACCAACCCTAAAGTAGCCGCCTTTGCAGCAACTTGAATCAACGATCGCGCTTCTTGAAGCATAACTTGATGTGGGGCAGTGATCGAGCCGACGATGTTTGAGGATTGAGTCAACCTCACCACTTGCAAGCTGTTCTTGTTCTCATTAAAATGTAGGGTTCCACTTTCCACAGTGCAGCCAGTAGGTTTCGAGCCATATTCTCTCTGTGTTCACGTGGGTTTGCACGGCACTTGGGACGTCCATTCAACCAACCAACAGGTGACGAGTTTCACACAATCCCTATCTTAGAACTCGGAGATTTCTCGAAAATATTTTGGGAAAGGGACGATTTGATCATGATTTATCCATGTCTTATCGATTGCCTCTCTCGAAATAATTAAATCCCATATGATATTGCCACACTATATTTTGAAAAAGCTTCAGAAAATAAACGTAATTAAGAAGTTGCCTAATGAGAAAATTGGTAGGAATATAGAGGTTGAGCTTCAATCAATCATAAGTTCTGAAACAATAATTGATCGGACAGTCATGAAATGCAGAAACTTAGTTTGTTTTTTAGGTACTTCTTGGATGGAGCTTGGATCCACCCATTAATTGGAGGGGACAGAGTTGGTTCATTGGTAACTTTCATAGGAAATAGCCAAAAAGATGGGACGCGGCCGGTCACCCAAGTGGACAAGCACAAGTAGAATTCTATATCAAATGTATAGCAGATAAAGCTACTTACATGGAAGGATGTCTTTGATTTCTTTTTAATCTCATGCGACTCGCGACATTGATAACCCACGATTGATTTCATTTAGTTCGACCACACTGGTAGAGTTTGTATATTGTTTTAATTACAGAAGTCCACTATTATGTGCAATCCATCGAAATTCTGGCTCTTATCTTATCCAGTCCACGAGATTAGCAAAATACTTACCGATTAAGCATCATCCTTCGAGTGAAAAAAAATTGGTAGCAATAATAACATCTGAGGCTACTCTTCACGTCAACATAAGGTCTGGTCTGGCGTGCACAAATGAAGTTCCAGCTAAGAAAGCATATATGCATGCATTCAAGTCTGAGAGAGAATCCCGACACACACAAAAAAAGATCGAGAAAGAAGTAGAGTTAAAGCAGGACAAAAAAAAAAAGACATGTTAGAAAAAAAGAAAGAGACCAACTTATCCAATAGGAGTTTAATTGCATCCTCTTTAAAGTATTATTTTCGCCATTTTTGCCGGCCACCGAGACAAGGGAGTTCCATATATCTTTCTATTAATAGAAAATGAATGAATAAGATCGGCATGACAGTTCATGACTTCATGTATGAGAATGAGAAGCTCATCTTGTTTTTGTCAAAGTTGACCTAATTTATGAGCCTGCACATTAGGTAAAACAGTAGGGTCGGCAACATCTCGAAACGGTCCAAACACACGAGGACGATCTCATTATTTGTGGGCTAATCTTAGATTTGTAGGTCACCAGGATGGGGACATGATAAGAATGAGAGGAGCTCATGCCATCTCCGTTTGTACAGGAAAATCGTCCAATTATACAAATCGTAATTTAGCTCTGAACTTTTCGATTCTATCAATCTAACCATATATATTTGTACGAAATTCTAGTGTAGTACATTTCGGCTAATTTTCATCGAAAATGTGGTGATCCAATTATAGCTAGCTGTCCCACGCAGCATATTGCCACCTTGGCAATTTTATGCGAAAGTTAGACGAAATGACTATATTATAATTTTACATAAAAGTCTATGATCAAATTGAAAAAATTAGAAAAAAAATTAGAACTAATTAACATCAGCACAATGGTTGATTCAGTCCCTACGCACGGAGCTCTAGGGTTCCTCTAGTATAACTATAGACTTGTTGAAACTAGACAAGGCAACTTCCTCAAGACAAATGCGAGGTATTGCAGCGATTATGTGCATGCCAAACGCTGCGCCAAAGCTAAGCCGCACCCTTTTTGGTAATCATAGTCGCCGCGAAAAAGTTGCATCTCATAATCAATATTTGGATATCTATGTTGCCAACTTAATGGTCAAGTTATGTGACTTTTGCATCTCACGGATGTTCGCAATTGTGTACATCTTTTATATAATTGTCATGATATCTCGATCATGATGTTGGGTGTCTTTTAACAGTAGTTTGAGATTAATATATATGACTGATTGTTGCTTATATCATGTATTAAACTTTGTCGGACAATTATCAATTATTCTAAAGGTTAAAGTTATCGATGCATGCGTGGTTTTATATTTAGATATTCTAATACTCCTTCTCATGCATAGGCCGGACATTGACTTGAGACCAAGCGTGGAAGTACCTAATAAGAGAGGTGAATGAGGGATTTTGAAAAGTTTAAAACAAGACAACTTGCTTTAATATCATATTGAGTTTTGGCATCAGAGAGGGAATAATGATATATTGTCTATGGTGGCCTAACTCAAATTAGAATTGCGTGAGATGTATTTATATGAATGATTAATTACGATCAATTTACAGATGAAAATAAAGTTACAATACGAATGAATCAATAGAATTTAAAGGACCTCAGATTTGTAATCTCTCATACCAACGTGTGGTATCAAAGAATTAGTCCAAATAATTCAAAGTCACACAAGACCATCATGCAACTACATTGGAATATTCTCAAGATGGCTAGTTGATTGGGACGTTAAAGTCCTCGTGTTATCTTCCGAAGGCATAATCCTTTTGTACTCTCCATCCACCTTCCCTCCTGGACTAGAAACAGCTGAAGGAGTTTCAAACCTGCTTGCTCACGTTACCCTTCTAGTGGTCTTGCTCACCATTATCAACTCCAGGGCACTTTCATAGCATGAGCTAGAAACCGGGCAATGTGTTGATTAACTCGCTCAACCGACATCCAACTACGAGCTATTGCCTACAGCTCCCATGGAGATCTCCTCTTGTCTTATTCAGCTTCTCATGGCGTTGTACGACGACTTCAGTTTCAATTTCGCTTCTTCATCATTATTCCTTGCCCCATTTGGAGGCAGTAGTTTGATAAATTACTGATTAGACCGGACTTCTGCTCTTCACGGCGAGAAAATCCAAATGTTGTTCTTGTCACGCCTCGCTCATTTCCTTCACAGAGCGAATAAAACAGTCAATTATGGTCAGTGCCAACATTGCAAATCTTGTCATATATACATGTATCCTGTGATCTTGCAGATAGTCCCTTAGAATGGAAATACCATCATCAAGATATCCTACGAAAACCTACAATGAGCAATATGAAAAGTTCGTGTTGGCAAAGAATGTCATGTAATCTATATATGGACCGTTGACATCTCGAGCGAGATGAGCCATCGAATTGTTGTTCTTAAATAATGCCGTGTGTGATTTTTCAACGACACAAGTAGCCAATGTCAATTAAATGATAGGGTTTTTGAAGTTTTGACACTTAAACTATTTGCTTGGAAAGGAATAGCATCCAAGTGACTGTAGAATAAAAGTTGTAGCGCTGTTGTCTTATTTTCTTGTGATTACTATCATATCAGGTCATTTTTTTGTTATGTTTTTATTTTCCGATATGCCATGCCATGTTTCATGTGTGATTGCCATGCCATTTCTTTTTCCCATCATGTTCGAACTTGAATTTGCCAAGTCATGTTGCACGTGTGAATACCATGTCATGCATTTTCCCGTACAAATATTAAAAACTAATTGGATTCGTCTTCGTTCATAAGCTTAAGTTAATGAGCTACATATATTAACTACTTAATACCACAACAATTCTTTGATGTAGGACTTTTCTAACTCACTTTACACAAGTATCTCAACAATTCCCCCATGTGTGAATTTGGTGCTGGGCTTTATGCTCACCTTTTTAATTCATGTATCTTTTTATATCAAAACATGTATAAACTTGAATCTCCAACACCATCTCCATCCATGGTCTCTTTCTCCTCGATGTTAAGTGAGGTCCACCTTAATTTAGGAATTTTTTTGCATCAACATGTCTTGACTTGAACCCCCAACAGGCTACCATTAAAATCACCTCTATAGCATAACGTCCAAATATCTTCCACCAGATCAAACCATGATGGTTACTCAGACATCGTGTTGGTCAATTTTTTTTTTTTTTTGAAATATCTACCAAATATTGAGATATATTAACCGTCAGCTTTGATACCATTTGTTAGGCATGCATACCGAAATTCTAATACCTCCATCTCTAAGGGAGAACCTAAATCTAAACTTGTCAGCATATTTAGTTGGTTTACTTTCACTCAAAAATTTTAGCCAATAAGTTATGGAACAATTAAGATATATTAACTACTTCACATTACATTAATTCTTTGATATGAGACTTTTCTGAACATAACTCACACATGTATCTCAATAATCATATCGCGTCTAAGTATTTTAATGTCAGTCACTCATCATTTGAATTTCAAGAACATGCTATGAATTGAATGCATGAAAATAGATTTTTTCTATTATATTTACGCGAGAATTGCATTTAAAAAAAATAACTCAGGAATCTTTAAAATATATTTTTGATTTAGATAATATTTTATACTATACAATTTCCTGCTAACTAATCTATGACTATCAACATATATTATCACTGACAGAGCACGTTAAACTTTACTTCGTTTAATAGGTAAATTATGAATAAGCTAAAACTATAAATACATATCAAACCATTGCTTTATTGACAAATCAATCCTCGTTATTCATGAGATTATTGATTCACATAACAACTACGTATTGTAGATCTTGAGTTGAATCAAATTCAAAACATATGAATCGAGAATCAATTGTTTTTGTATATCAAAGTTCTGAAATCTATTGATGTTCACATTTTTGTAAAATATCCTCCCAAAAAAGTTCTACATATAGTTTAATCTCTTCCAGTATTGTCAACTCAAAGCTTCTCAGTATTTCTATGGACCCTAGTGATTTTTATTCCACAACTCTATTCCTTTTATGCTACCACCTTGAGTTTAGGATTCAAAGATATTCTAAAACAAAATTGATTCAGTTCATGTTCTATTTGGTCTCCTCTTGTGATACCATAGGTCATTTGCAGATAAGATTGCCAGTCTAAGGCTCCGTTTGTTTCATGAAAAATGTAACAGTTTTAGAAAATATTTTCCAGGAAATTATTTTTCTAAAAAATAACAATATTTTCGGGTGTCCATTGAAACTTAAGTGAGAATTTAAAAAAAAAAAAATTTGTCTTACATTGACTGGTCGTTGGCCACAAGTCTCACCAAGCTTCGACGAGCTCCCGACTTGCCACCATAAGCCACGAACTTGTCAATCCAAGGACAGCCTCGAGCTCACCTCTAGAGGCTGCAAGCTCGCTGCTAGAGGCCGTCGGCTCGCCGGTCTCGGGTGAGGTCAAGGCACACTACCAAAGATCTCGATATTTAAAGATAAATAAAGAAAATAAAAAATGTTTTCCCCTTTCTAAAAAGTTAAAAATATTTTCCCCACTTTTGAAGGTGTTTTTCCATTAATAAGAAATATTTTCCCTAACTATTTAATTTTCCGTGAAAAGAATGACGGAGAATCTGAAAAATAATTTCCTGGAAATTATTTTTCATGAAACGAACGGAGCCTAAATATAGAGTTTATGTCACATAGCTGAATTTAAGTGAAGGTGTATTTAAGGTTTAGTTTTTGTAGAAGCAAGATCTTACATATTGTAACCTTGTCAAGTACAATTAGATGAACAATTTATCTAACTCTAAGAGATTTAGCATGGTTTTTCAAAACAAATTTTGCTTGAAACTTGACTGATGCTCAAGTTAAGCTTGCTCAAGCTTGAACTGCAGTTTTTTTTCAGTATTGTATGTTCTCTATATAGGGAAATTCAACTACCATATGCACAACTCACCAAATAGTAGAGTCAAGAAGAGAGAAAGATACGTCAGCCATCTAGTAACCACAGGTAAGCCTACTTCCACACCAATGGTTCATAACATGATAGATGCTCGCTATCGTGGAATGGTGAGCATTGCTCTTCCATCTTTCTAGATAGTGTCCTATGTAACATCATATTGCCCCTTTCCCTATCAAATATTTGTGATATTTTGTGAGAATACTGTTCTAAAAATTTGAACTATTAAATATATTATTTATTATTTAATCTTTCCATCATTCTCCTAAATCTTAAGTAGTCAAATGGGTGCACATTCTTTATTCGGGAGGTAAATAGGTGCTTGCAAATATTTGAACTCATAATCTCGTAATCTGATACTATAGGAGGTTTTACGGAATCACTGCCATAATATGTCTTATATGCAATTTGTTTTATTTGTAGACTTTTATTACATATTAATACAATTTGTTGTACATTTGCTAAATTGCTTCATACATCGTTTATAATCTGAATTTTGCACTCTAAGTTCAAATTTAGATCTTGATTTTTTTTCAATTCCGCTTTAAATTTATCAAGATTCTATAGAATAACCTATTCAACCCCTCTAGGTAATACTTACTATCTTAAGTTCTTAGTTTTCTGAATTTATTTATATTAAATTTCTTTCTTTCCAATTTTATCTTTCTTGTTTTTGAACTATTTATGTGATCAATTAAGTCTATGTATAGTTTTATATCTAGTAGTTTGCCAATTGCTAGACAAATGACTGGGAGGTAGAAACTTTCGTAGACGGATTATTCTTATCATCCTAACCCACTCACAACACATATTAAGCAAGTAATAAAGGAGCATTCGCACTTTTCAGTATACGATTCTCTCCGTATTATATGAATCACTACTTTGACTATTGAAAGGTTCTTCATAAAGATTGGCAAATCATTAATCTGACCCAATCTGATTTTCTTCTCCAAGCCCCATTTCTATACTCTTTTTTTTTTTGGGTAAGTCCATTTCTATACTTCTTGGTACACTTGTAATTCTTTTAATTTGATAAAAACATGTCTATGTTCAACTTTACAGATGGTGCTTACCAAAGAAATGATAGATTGATGAAGACACTCAAGAGACTTTTCATCACATCCTATCTTTCTCTGTATTCGAGAGATCATCAGGAGTCTTACAAGTTCCACTCAAGTATTAGCTCATGATGATATCAGAACTTAATGGATTGCGCCATGGACCTTTGGTACAGAATCATCAAATTCATGATAAATTGCAAAGTCTTTTGTTTTTTTTCCCCCTCAAATCTCATCCTAAATAAATGTATCTCCCCGAGAAGACCGATCAGATACCCTCTTTAACTTTTTGGCGTTGGTAACATTAATGCGGGGACAGGATTCTGCACGATCTATACAATGTGAGTGAAGTCCAGGTAAAATCATTGACTATATCTATCCGCGGTTTCTCTCTCTTACCTCCACCTCCTCCTCCTTCCCTCTCTCTCTCCCCCTCCGCACCACCATCTTTGGGGTGGAGCCCATAGACCTCTGCTCTGCTGTCTCGTCTACCTTACTGACCGACCCTTCCCATTCTCTTGCCTTTCTGAATTTTATTGTGGGCTTGTTTGCTCGTGTTCTGAGAGCATAGAAAGTGGGTTCTTTTCTTTCCCTTGTTTGATACTTCCCTCACTAGACGCTCTCTCTCTCTCTCTCTCTCTCTCTCTGGAGGAGGAAACACTAAGAAGCCATGTTGATTATATCTCTCTAGTTTCGATGGATCTGCAAGATCTAGCCTCCCTATGATCTCCTCTTTCGTTTTCCTTCTCACGAGTGGCTTTTGATGGACCGATGAATTCTGGGTATGTGTGATTCTTTGTTTACTTTCTTGTTTTCATCTTTCTTCCTTTTTTTGGCACTGTGGAAAACTAGGAAGTTGGGAAGATGATAATGATCAATAGTCATACTTGGAGATTTCTGAATCCGTGGGTGTTCTTCTTCTTTTCCCTTTGTAGAAGGTCAAGAGCTTCTGGATTCCCTTGAAGCTGACCAAACTCTTCCTCGTGAGAAAATGCGACTTTGACTTCTGCGTTTCTTTTTTTGTCAAAATCTTACCTGTTTTTTCTATTCCTGCTATGGGGTTTCAGTTTATTGGTTTTTCTTCTTTTTCGTCCTTTAAATGTTGTTGTCACGCTTTCATCTTTTAACAGAGGAAATGAGGCGCTATTGCCGGTAGTGATATTTTCTATGTTTTCTGTATCTGCAGCTGCAGCTGAAATGGAAGGAAAAACAACCAATCTTGGACTTAACTTTGACGTCTCGAGCTAAAATTTCTTTATTAATGACCTCCAAGTTTGATTGCATTGCTGACTTCATTGTGTACTTGCAGTTTGTGTGCCTTGTGTTGAGGTGGGTTGTACAATCTTTTAAGTTACTTTGAGTTACAGTAGATTATGGCTATAAGATTTTAAGAGTACTGTGTCAAAAGAGGGTCTGCAATCAATTTGTTCAATTTGATTTTACCTGATTTATATTGATCTGTGGTGGGTTCTTATTTCGTAATCACCAATCTTTTGCTTGGGGGAAGTGCCATAAACATTCTTACTTTTGATTCAAGGACTACTTACCTCTATCTTTGCAAACTATCATTCACATACCTCTAAGCATACCTCTATTTTCCCTAAAACTTAAAATTCAGGTCTGTATTTGGTACTTTCAAGAGCAGAGGTATAATGAAAGGTGAGGTATGTTGTCGGCACTTCCCCTTTTGTTTATGACTATGATGACATGGTTGCTATGTCACTCTTGCAGTGTGAATTCATTGACGTGATCAGAATTTGGAAATAAGAAAAACCTTTGATGCTTAAGGGGTGAGAAAGTAGTCTTGCTAGATGTG
Organism: Melaleuca alternifolia; assembly: GCA_019926035.1. NCBI lineage: Eukaryota > Viridiplantae > Streptophyta > Magnoliopsida > Myrtales > Myrtaceae > Melaleuca > Melaleuca alternifolia. Next base: position 1,985 of record JAGKPW010002221.1, on the reverse strand, counting down.
CAGAATCTGGGGACATTGTTGAGTGAGATGAGGGATGTTATCTGGGTTGATGAACCTTCTGATGTCCTGTTTCCGGTCGAGGTCAGACCGATATGTTCATGCGGGTTCAGATTCTGGAGGCCGCCAAGATGGGCTGTTGTGGTACAAGGACTTGGGGCAACACCTAGTTGGTGAGTTCTCAATGGCCGTTGTCCAGGCCAATACTTTGATAGAGGATCATAGCCAGATTGAGTCGGGGTGTTTGAGCTTGCATGAGTCGGGACCTTATGGTACTTTTATCGGTATATATGATGGACACGGCGGACCTGAGACATCGCGCTACATTGTCGATAATCTCTTTCAGCACCTCAAGAGTATGTCCCTCCTCTCTACTGGACTTTTCATTTGATGTTCTCCTCTAGCTGTTCATTTCTCCAATGTGGACACCACTGAGCTTAGAAAAGCCAATAGGTTGATTGTTCTATGTAGTTGTTTCCCCTAGTTAAGACTAGAGGATTCCTATGCTTGACCTAATTGGCTAGAAAATAGGCATGGCAGTCAAAAAGCTTTGTCCAGTAATTTGCATCTGTAGCCAAGAGCTTCTTTGCCCTTTTGACTCTGGTTGGTGCATTCAGATGATGCTAAATAAAACCTCTCGATTTTCGTACTCATAAATCTGGCCGCAATAAAAATTTGTCTACTTCACTGAACTTAAAAAATTCAGAAAAGTGTTTCGTGAAACTTTTATATTCCAATAGATATATTGATATGTTCTTAATGGCCACCTGAGTAAATACAATGTGATTTCCTGCATGTTTCATATTGACCTTCCAGGTACTGATTTATATGTTAATGCAACTTCCAGTGTTTACATCAGAGCATCATTCTCTGTCTGTCGAAGTGATACAGAAGGCGTACCAAGCCACTGAAGAAGGTTTTCTTTCTATTGTCACCACAGAGTGGCCAACAAAACCACAGATTGCAGCAGTTGGATCTTGCTGCCTTACTGGTATAATTTCTGGTGGAACACTTTACATTGCAAATCTTGGTGATTCACGGGCTGTTCTTGGGAGAGCTGTCAAGGCAACTGGGGAGGTTTTAGCCATCCAGCTTTCAACAGAGCATAATGCTAGTATAGAGTCCATAAGACAAGAACTCCGTTCAATGCACCCTGACGACCCACAGATTGTTCTTTTAAAGCATAACGTATGGCGTGTTAAGGGCATTATTCAGGTAGTGTTTTTGTCACATGGAACATGATGGATAAAATTCTCAAATCCTCAAGCTTTCTTGCTTAGCCGTTCTACCTGATCAATCACATGATGTTTTTTTTTTTTTTTTTTCCATTTAAGTTGCCAGGATCTTGCTCTGCATCACTTTTTCAGAAGATTGATTGATTGTGCACACAATGAGATGGCTTCATAAAGTAAATGAATTATATGGTGTAAGGGATTTGGCTGATTGTCTAGCTTATTAGCTCAATTAGTCATAGACGTTTTGTGGTTTGAACTTTCCAATTTAATAGTTCCTGCTCAAATTTTAGTGGACTTCTATAAGTATTAATATGGCACCAAGTCCAATCTTGGATTATAATTGCCTGCCTGTCAGGCTTAGGAGTGAGGTGCCTTGGTAAACCCATCCTGGCCTTGAATATGAAGCAAATATACTACAAACGCATGCTTACTAGAGTCCTATTTCTGTAGTGCTATGTATTTTGTTTCTTTATGCTGTGTTTGCCGCTATGTAAGTACATAACTTGATGGGTGTGAAATTTCAACATAACTGCAGTACTGCTTGTTCTTGCAGGTCTCACGATCTATTGGTGATGTGTACTTAAAGAAGACTGAATTTAACAGAGAGCCTTTACAAGCAAAGTGTCGCCTTCGTGAACCTTTCAGAAGGCCAATAATGAGTGCAGAACCTTCAATTTCAGTGCACCAATTGCAATCGCATGATCGATTCGTTATTTTTGCATCTGATGGACTATGGGAGCATATTGGCAACCA